>OU898280.1:116924624-117610837 GCA_918026665.1 Diabrotica balteata
CATTTTTCTTGTTATTGCCATAGTTTCCAATCCATAAGTTGCAACTGGTAGTATACAAGTGTCATAGGTTTTTCGTTTTAAGTGAATTGGGATTTTTCTGTCTTTTAAAATGAAGCTCAACTTACCAAAAGCAGCCCATGATATTTGTGTCCTTCTTTTAATTTCTAGGGTTTGATTTTCCTTTTCGTTTTTAATTGCATGTCCTAGGTATAATATATTGTTCTACCTTTTCTATATTGATGTTATCTATCGTGATGTTTTCTAGGCTGTTGCTTAATATCTTTGTTTTGTCGAGATTCATTTTTAATCCTATTTGATTCGATTTGTGATTTAAATCTTGTAGCATTGATTTTAGTTCATGGATATCTGTGCTTATTAGTACTATGTCGTCTGCAAAACGCAAATGGTTAAGATATTCTCCATCTATTTTTAATCCATTTTCGGCCCAATTTAGTTGTTTGAAAACATTTTCTAGTGCCAAAGTAAATAACTTGGGTGAGATGGTGTCGCCCTGTCTCACACCTTTGCCAAGGTCTATTTTTCTAGTTTCCAGATCATCATCTATTTTTACGTGAAAAGTAGCATCATCGTATATATTCTTAAGGAGGGCAGCATATCTTGAATCTACTCTGGCGTCGTCCAATGCTGTTAAGAAAGCCCAATTCTCGATACTGTCGAATGCTTTGTGATAATCGACAAATGCCAGATGTAGTGGTATGTTGTACTCTATTGTTTTTTTAATAATGGTCCGAATTGTTTGCAAGTGATCGATAGTGCTAAAACCCTTACGAAAGCCTGCTTGCTCCACTGGTTGGTATGCATCTAGTTTAGCTGTCAATCTATTTGTTATTATTCGGTTAGTAGTTTGTAAAGGTGTGACAATAAGCTTATTGGTCGGTAGTTTTCTATATTTGCGGCGTCCCCTTTTTTATGGAGTAGAATGACTTCCGCATTTTTCCATGTGTTCGGTATTTGTCCTTCCAATAGGCGTTTATTAAGTAATGCTCTTATTGCCTCTTCTAATGCAGTGCCTCCCATTTTTAGCATCTCTGAAGTCATTTTATCTTCTCCTGGTGTTTTCCCATTTTTCATTTGTTTTAGGGCGGCTCTAATTTCTGATGTTATTATTTCAGGGAAGTCCTCTGAGCCCACATTTAAGATATGTTTTTTTGGTATACCGGGGTTCGGAATAGTAGAACTATACAGCTTCTCATAAAATTTTCGAATTTCTCTAACGATCTCTTCCTTCACAATGTTCCACGGTCGTCTTTTATCTTTATGATTTTATTCCTGCCAGCGGATTTACATGTTTTTAGTACTTTCATGTTCTTATTATTTTCTATGGTTTCAAGAATCTGGTTTGTTCTATAAACTCTGAGGTCTTAATATTTTTCTTAACGCTTCTGTTGAGCGCTTTATAGTCCGGGTTATCTCTGTTCGTTCTTCTTCTTTTCTCTATCTGTTCTAGAGTTTCGGGTTTTAGTTTAGCTTCCTTTTGTTTTCTTATTCTGCAACAGAGTTTCTTAGTGACTGTTTGTATGTCTTTAGTTATTTTCTCAGCTAGTTCATCTATATTCTTGTGCTCAAAGGTATTTGCTACTAGTTTTCGTGCTAATTCCTCTTGGTATTTCTCTTTATTACTGGCTAGGATGTCTGCCGTCGGTAAAGGGTTTGTTGTTAATAGTTTTCGTCTTTCTCTCTTTACGTTAATACGTATATCAGCACGAACTAGTCTATGGTCACTGCCGGTGTTAAATTTGTTCAATACCTCGATGTTTATAACGTATTAACGTTATTATATATATTAATAACGTATTATCTGCCCCAATTTAAATTAGTTATATTAAATGCCATTATGTACAAACGAAGGTATTAACATTTATAAATTACTGCAAAATAATTGAGGGTTTTTCGGCAAAATACGAAAGTACGTTTCTATTTTGAGAACGATTTCCGAATTGGAAATTGAAATGCCAATAAACGTACTTTAACCTTTAATTGTGGCTTATTCCCATTTAATTAGTAATTATGTCTTGTTTATCTCTGCACTTGGTCACACATATTCCTTCAGGACTGTAAATACTGACCACTTTACGTTTTTTTTTTTAGTTTCTTTGACAAGTGGGGATTGTCTATTCGGTTATTTCTTAATATGGACTATCAGTAATTGTTTAGTAAAGTCAATTACTGATAGATCTATTATAGAAGTTACCCATACTTTTCCAGTAGTCATTTAGACAGTTCATCTTAATTGTCCTCATTTGGAATATAAGCCCGAGAAAAGTTTTAAATTCTGTTTGTGTTGTCTGTTTCCAAAACGCAATCCTCGATTTTTCTAAACGACTTTCTGCAAATATTTCGTCAGAGTCACTTCCACCATTCATTTAATCTACATCATCCTCGCCAGATGCTTCTAAAAATGATTGTAATTCAGCAGTGGTCAATCTACGTTTATGTTTACGTCTAGCTTTTTTAGACGTCGAACACATAATATTATTTACATCCATTTTTTTACAAATACTATAACTTACTTTAACATACGTAATTAACAATGAAAACATACTACTAGAAACTATCAATTTACGTTTTCCAATACTATAAGGGCACTTGAGGCACAACACGTTTTTACTCAATAATAATTCCTGTATAAGTAAAATTGCTTTTTAATTTGCTTCATTGAAGCACACTAGACATATTGCAGTTTTGCTATCACATTCTTCACAGTATGTTTTAATTTTTTTAATTTTTCTATCGGCCTTTCTACTAGTCACGCTTATTCTTAAAATTTTGTAACCTCTTGTACACTTCCTTCTCTTTTTATTATCTACATCGCTTTGCCTGAGATGGTATTTTTTGGGTGTAATTAGTCATTAGGGTTTCAACATTTCTTTATTTGCAAACGCCTTCGCTAATTCCAGTCTGAACTCAAGGATAGGTTGTCGCTTTTTTCGCGTTTTCTATTATTTAGCAACTAAGTATTGACTACTGCGGTATTAAATATTAATTCCACTGCCACTTTCCGGTACCACTTTAGTATTTTGCGTATTGGGCTTTTGTAAAAAGCCATTTGATCGCTAAAATCAACTCTTTTTTCACAACGTTATAATTTAGAATAGTTTGTGGTTTTAGCACTTGTGTCTAATTTTTCTTTCCACCTGAATAAACCAAGATACAACTATTATGTTTAAATGTTGTAATAATTAAAACTGGTTCTTTGTCGACCCTTTTTATCACTTGTGAAATCAATAATGGGGTGAAGTTTCAGTATATAAGTAGTTGCGACTTTTTTAATCTAGATTTTGGTTTTGAATTTTTTGTAATAGAACATCTGCACATAAATTCGTTTCTTGAACTATGATTTGAATTCATCGACCCATATTCTAAAAGAAATGTGTTTTTACGTTGTCGGGAATATTATAAATTGGTTATCTTTCACAAAGCATTCGAAATATGATTTAAATTCTATTTCAGAAAAAATTTTTACTGCAACTCTTGTTCGACCTAAACTAAATTATTACACAAAACAAGTAATCTATTTTTTTTATAGAAATGTAGAAATAGAATTTCCTGTCGAAGTTTTATGTGTGGCATAAGTCACTGGTGTCTCGTATATACGGTCCTCTTATCGCATTACAAACATAATTCTCAATTAACAGTGCGGTACAAGATATATTTAGGTTGTATAATCAAGCCGTAATACTTGTCGTGAGACCATAAGACCGTATGTTATAAATAAATATATTCCTACAAGAATTATCTTAAAAAATGAGAAAAATACAATAAAAAAGTGCAATATGAAGTGTTATTTAAAAAATGGCAAGTCATTCACGGGCGGACAGTTAAAAACAAAAGTTTTCAGTGTTCTATTGTTTGATTATTATTATCTAATTGGTATATTTTAAAAATACTAGGGACATCCCCACCGACCACAATCTTCTTCTTACAACAATTAGGATAGAATTTAAAAGAACAAAAAGAAATAAGCAAATAATAGCTATTAACCCAGATAAGCTTAAAGAAGAATCCACTAGTAATAAAATACGGGAAGAAATACATAGACACTTGAGTAACAGAACAGTACAATCGACACAAACTCCCGAGGAAGACTGGCACTATATTGAGAAAACACTTACAAGAGTAACAAACCATGGATGACAGAAGAAATTCTAAACATGATGGACGAAAGAAGAAAATACAGAGGTAAAAATGAAACAACATACAAGCAAATACACAAGAATATCAGAATAAAGATCCAACAAGCCAAAGAAACCTGGCTAAGTGAAAGATGCCAAGAAATTGAAGAGTTGGAACAAAGACATGATACTTTCAATCTACATAAAAAAGTAAAAGAAGCCGCTGGAATATTTAAACAAACTCCTACGTCTTTCATCGAAGATAAACATGGGAACCCGCTACTGAACAGAGAAGATTAAATAGGTAGATGGAGAGAATACGTGGAAGAGATGTTTCAAGACCGAGAGAGGACGAACATTTACATG
The DNA here is from genome assembly GCA_918026665.1 of Diabrotica balteata. Classification (NCBI taxonomy): domain Eukaryota; kingdom Metazoa; phylum Arthropoda; class Insecta; order Coleoptera; family Chrysomelidae; genus Diabrotica; species Diabrotica balteata. The sequence goes on from OU898280.1 coordinate 116,929,124, forward strand.
CAGGAGGCATCGACTGGACCTTATATCACAAAGCAAGAAATTATCAAAGCGGCAAATCAGATAAAGAACGGAAAAGCTGTTGGGGAAGATAATATCCCAATTGAAATAATAAAGATATTACTAGACGAACACATCGAAGTAATGGAAGATATATTTAACAAAATATACGAAACAGGCATAATACCAAATGATTGGCTGACATCGGTGTTTATACCACTACCAAAGAAGAAAAACGCCAAGAAATGTGAAGACCATAGGATTATTAGCCTGATGAATCATATATTGAAACTTTTCCTACGAGTAATACACAATAGAGTATACAATAAACTAGACTAACACACTGGTCAAACTCAGTTTGGTTTTAAGAATGGGTACGGAACAAGAGAAGCACTTTTTTCAATACGTGTGCTAGTTGAAAGATGTAGAGATGTCGATTCTGATGTATACTTGTGTTTTATATACTTTCAGAAGGCGTTTGACCTGGTGAAACATTATAAACTAATAGATATTTTAAGGTCATGTAATATCGACGATAAAGACTTAAGGATCATTTCAAACCTTTACCAAGAACAAAAGGCTAAAATCAGAATAACAAGCGAAACATCTGGAAAAATCAATATCGAGAAGGGAGTAAGACAGGGATGTGTCCTATCACCTTTGCTGTTCAATGTTTACTCTGAGAAGATATTTCAGAAAGCTTTGGAAGGCACCTCGGATGGTATAATTATAAACGGGCAATGTATAAATAACCTGCGATATGCTGATGACACTGTCATACTGGCAAATAATGCTGAAGCCCTGCAACGCTTAATGGACCGAGTAATGACAGCCTGTAGAGAATTTGGAATGAAATTGAATACAAAGAAGACAAAAACGACGATCATCAGCAAGCACCAAAACAGAAGGGTGAAGGTCAATGTCGACGGAACAGATCTGGATAGAGTAACAAGAACAACGTACCTTGGAAGTAATCTTGATGAAACTTGGGACCACTCACTAGAGATAAGAATACGCCTGAAAAAGGCACGTACAATGTTTTACAAAATGCAAAAAGTTCTATCATCCGCCAGCTGGGCATCTCATTGAGAACTAGAATACTTAAGTGCTATGTTTTCTCCACCCTGCTCTATGGTGTTGAAGCCTGGACAATGACAGAAGCAACACAAAAAAGAATCCAAGCATTCGAACTCTGGTGTTACCGTAAAATGCTCAGAATATCCTACATGAGCCATACGACGAATGCGGAAGTCTTGCGGAGAATGAATAAGGAAAGAGAGCTTATGCTTATAATAAAAGAACGGAAAACACAATATTTTGGTCACATCATAAGAAGTCAAAAGTATGAACTGCTCCAACTTATAATCGAAGGCAAAGTCAATAGCAAAAGAGGACCAGGAAGAAGACGCAACTCTTGCAAAAAAACTCTCGCAACTCTTGCAAAAAAACTCTTGCAACTCTTTCTAAAAACTTACGGCAATGGACGAACATGACCTCCATAGAACTATTCAGAACTGCTACAAATAAGATTAAATGGGCAAATGTAATGGCCAACGTCCTTAAGGATAAGGCACCGTAAGAAGAAGATTGGTTAAGTGCTATCATTTGAGATATCGTACGTCACTATTGGCCTAATAGGACCAAAGGTACATAACTAAGGCCCTTTTGACATGCAACTCCATTACCTCATTGTATCTCATTGTATTTTATTTGTTAAATCCTTTCATTTGAGGTACTGCACGTCATGATTGGACTAACAGAACCGAAGATACACAACTAAGGCCCTTTTGACATTGTGCTGTATTTCATTTTTCTATCCCATTGTATTCCTTACGGTAAATCTTATCATTAGAGGTACTATACGTCACGATTGGACTAATAGGATCAAAAATACGTGACTACGGCCCTTTTGACATGTTGCTGTATTTGATTTTTCTATTTCATTGTTTTCGATTGGTTAAATCCTATCATTTGAGATACTGTACGTCACGATTGGACTTATAGAAACGAAGGTATATAACTAAGGCCTTTTTGACATGCTGCTTTTCTGTCTTATTGTATTTTATTGGTTAAATCCTATCATTTGAGGTGCTGTACATCACGACTGGACCAATTGGAGCAAAAATATGCAATATATACCCCGTTATATATACCCAATATATAACCCGTTATTTTTAATCAAACAAGATGCTAGAATGATTTATGGATGAAAAAAATATATATAAATTCTTAAATTTACCATTTCGTTGTGGGTAATATTATATTCAACAGCGATGCCAAATTTCTGATGCCAAAATGATTGATAATGAAAGTGCGATATACATTTTCATGTATATAATGGCAGCGAGTAAACGGTAAAACCCTGAACTAAATATATATAATATTTTCACTGTACCATCATTTTAGACTCAAACATTTCCTGGAATAAACTTATATAACTCAGTAAGGGATAAAAAGAGAAAGCGGACATTTTAAAATACCAACACGGTATCAAATCTCTAATCATTGAGATGGTTAAAATTCTTGTAACAAGTACAGGAAAAAAGTTATTAAGGTCTTGTAAAGTAGCGTCGATATACAGATGCTACTTTGCAAGACGATGCTAAATTGATGGTAAAAGCATAATGTATCGATGCTAAAATGATAGTAGGATGTATATATATATATATATATATATATATATATATATATATATATATATATATAAATATATATATAAATATATATATATATATATATATATATATATATATATATATATATATATATAATTTTTAAGACATTTGGAGATAACACATGCTTGAGTTTTTGACGTTTTTAATTTTTCTTGTGAAAATTGTTGCGGCTTAGTCATAATCATGTTAATGGAGTTACTTTTCTGGCAAAATGATACACGACAATATATAGCGGTATTTCAGAAAGGGGTTAGAACAGTACAATCAAAAATTGGGACTCATTGGACAATCAAATCGATATTTGTTCAATCCAAATCCACAAAAGAACAAGAAAAATTGTTTTTAATTTGGTATTTGTTAAAGGTCTCTACTTCTACTATTTAACTATAGTATTATATATAACTTGCTTCGTTTGAATGTAAAAGCATGGCTGTACATTTACCTAGTCACCACTAACTGAATTACATTTTTTCTAATATTTGATGGAGGGAAGAGTACCATTTGAATTATTTCTTTGGATCACTTACCAAGCCATTTGACGTACGAATTGAGTAATGATACCACAGCTCTCATATCCCAAATATATGAATAAAGATCATAAAGGAGCTCTCTATTATTACAAGTGGACATATGTTCAAATAATCTGTTCATCGCCTGAGATATCTCATTCATTTTTTCGGCTCTGGTAAACCATTCTTGAACCTGGAACGAAAATATACTTTAGAAACAAAAAACAAATGGTTGCGCTAAACTTTAGTGTTGAATGTTGTATTTTTTATAACTTAATGTGAGTGCTGCTGTAAGGTGTTCTTCGTTGATGACTACTGTTAGCGAAAGAAGCATTTACAATATTATTATTATTATTATATATATATTATATATTATTATTATGATTATCTGTCAGTATCTGGAGGGATAATGCATTATCCCTCCAGATACTGACAGAGAATGTAGCGTAGAATCTTTAAGTAATTTTAAACTGTTTGTCCTCGTTTTAGTGTAGTGTTTTGTACAATTTTATGTTATTTTTAATGTTTCCACATTCTACGCTTGCCGGATAGTTTACATTTTGACGAAATGCCCCTGAAGATGCTATTTTAAGCGAAAGTACTTGGGCTAGATTTAATTAACTTGTCCTCGATAATAGCCTTATTTCAAAGTTCATTTATTCGAGCATTCAACCTCATTTCATTCAAAAAAAGTTAGTTGATAAAAATAATTTTAGACATAAATGAATCCAAGTAATGATTTGGTGTGTAATATATTTGAGACTCCGTGTAGGCATTGGAATAATTAAGGTAAAAGGGATGTTCTCTTATATGGTCGACCAACCAGTATTTTAAACATAAGATTAAAAAATGAAGTCCTATAACACTAATTTTAAGTCTTCTTAATTTACAGAATTCATTTGACTATGTTGTAGCAAAAGTTAGATTGCTGTCCGTTTTACTTTTTTTAAATAAACATGTGTGAAATAGAGTGAGGTTTTATGGATTTTTTAAATATTAATAGATTGTTGCATAAGCACGCAGATTCTGGAGAGCATTAAAAAACCAATTAATGTTCAGAAAGTTCGAACAAAACCAAAATACGATTGCCGATGATTTAAAAGAAAACGGTAGATTAGAATTAAAATTTTATTGAAAATGCTGGACTAAACAGGATTTGTTTGCGGAGAGTTATTGACGCAGTTATGTAACTCAACAAACAAGAGTTGCCTTTTATGGATGCGACAGTTTTAGAGCCTTTGAAATGCCAACATAAGCTTGTAGGACAGTGTTACAATGAAGCCAGTGTGATGAGAGAGAGAGAGAGAGAGAGAATACCGTACAATATTAAAATTTTTAAATTAATTGATTATTTTGCATTTAACTAATTTCTTCATAAAAAATATCGTACCTTTAAAATACATATATGATAGATGTAACTTTTATAGTTAATTAATACAACTATACATACATCATAGCTTGTTTTCTTCAATTTGATATCAAACTTAATAATAATTAATACTTAACTACTACAAAAGTCATTTTCTGAAGGAGCGGAAATAACACACGCCTCCATTCAAGCTTCACATTCACAAGAAGTTGGTAGCAATAGTAACAGTACGTAAATAAAATAAAACTATTGTCAATCGCCAATTCTAGACGAAAACAAAAAGGAAACATATTATAAAATATATACCAACTTACCTCTGGACTAGATTTATCCTCCCTTTGATTGGCGATTATCACTAAATGGGCATTTGATTTTAACCAGTTAAATTCCTGTAATAATTGCAATCCTTGTCCTCCGTGTTCAAAAGGTAAATAGAATAAGTCACATAACAAGGCTAAGTCGTCGCAAGTTAAAGATATTTCTTTGCTGAAAATTAATAAAAATCATCATTTAGTTTTGTGATAGACAACAGAAAAACATTCAATTAAAAAAAACTTTAGCACAGACGTTTACTTTCTGTACATTGTTTACAAAAATTGCACGAAATGCTCCTCTTGATCCACTGTTAAAAATATATGAATTGACAAATCGCTCTGGTCTGTCATATTGATCGTAAAAGATAATTCTACAGAATGGTAAAGAAAATTTCCCAAAATTCACATCATCTATGAAATAAATTGATCTGATCGAACATTTATTTTAACTAATATAAGATAAGTATATACACTTCATCTAATTTACTTACCGATGCACGTCATGGGCGTCATAGCCCGCGACGTCACATGATACCAACACGAAATATTTAGGCGGCAGGTGTGTTCTTTTTAACAATCACTTTGCTGAGTACACTGACATTACAGCCACTAGACATATTTTATTATATACGCGTAGAAATAATATTCAAAAATTTCTATTAATGTTAACTAAAAGAAATAGACAATAATATGTTTCATTTAATTTGTATAAATGCATTATAAATCGTTTTTATGAAGAACATTTTTGTTCGTAACACACTTGTAACTGTAATCGAACGAAGGTTAAATTTGGCATAAATTCGTAACACTTATTTGACAGTTGCAGTGTTGACACTTTTTATACTTTATTATTTTGAATTTTAAAGTGAATACCTCTTGTTTTATATTTTTACCTATTTAATAAAATCTGTTCTTTTTAGAACAAAATTAGTGTGTTTTATTTAAAAAATGTCACGTAAGAATTTAAATCGTCGTTGTAAAGAGATGGTAATACTTTTGCAATAATTTTGTAATCTAATTGATTTAAAATGGAGTCAGGATTTTTTTATACTTTGGCAACTATGTCAACTTCGATCTCTGACGTAGATAATGACGTGCATCGGTATGTAAATTAGATGAAGTATACAACTGTTGTTTACCTTTCATTCTCCGCATTATTTTCTATTATCATTTGATTAGGATCTACTTGCATACTTCCACTAGATGTCTAAAACAAGAAAAATTGTAATTAAAATAAATTTCTTTTTAAAATTGTGTAAATCTAATTTACCGAATTTTCACTCATGGCCACATCTTCGTTGGATCCATTCGTACATTTGTTACCATGAGCTGGTGATATGTTCGGTGTACTATTGCAATCCATCGGTTCTGAAGGACTTAAACTAGATTCGTTACTTAAACTCGTGTCGGTATTCATAGTACTCTCCTCTTTGGCATCCTTTATTATATTCGTTACTAAAAATCAGTTAAAAACAATTAGTGCACATTGCTAAACATACAGTTCAAACTTTATAACGCCATTAAAATTCGAAGAAACTCCAAGCTCTTTTGTAATAAAAACGCAATTTAACAGCAAAACATTTTGAGTTTATGCTTACTGGATCTAATATTATAAACACTGCAACTTTTCTATTTCGATTTATTTTTTTTTTGCTTTTTGGCTCATACGGCTTGGATGATGAAGCTTGAAGAGTATTCTTAAATCCAAACTTACACTAAATACAAGACAGATGCACTAGGAATAAACAAACCAATACATTATGAACGTTACGAGGAGCACTCACAAATCATGATTTTATCATTTAGTAGTCATTATACGCGGAAGAATTTACTATAACTTAGCTGGAAGACTGTTATCTCGGTTGGAAGACTTTTATAACAAGGGCGTGCGTCAGGAAATTGTGCGTACTTGAATTTATTCATTTATATTTTATGATCCAATATTACAGTTTCTCCTCTCAATACCTCTCAATTGGAGCTGAAGCAGAACAACTCGATATCGATGACAATCAAAAAGTAAATCCATGTGACGAATATAAATACCTGGGCGTCATCTTCGACCGTAGTGGAAAAGACGAACGAGAAATAGAACATCGAATTGTACAAGCACGAAGAGCTATAGCATGTTTGAACGGAGTTCTATGAAGTAAAGAAATATCAAAGAAAAAAAAAATGGAACATCTATGAGACAATGGTTAAAACTAGCCTACTTTATGGAGCTGAGACATGGAGAATAACCGAGAAATATAAGAAAAAGGTCGAAGCCACGGAAATGGATGCCATCAGAAGATCGATGAGAATATCAAGAGCCGACAGAATACGGAATGAAGTGATAAAACAACAAATGGGTATAGAGGGCACTATAGTTGAGGATATTGAGAGAAAACAGCTCATATGGTATGGACATGTGAGCCGAATGGGGGACGAAAGATTGCCTAAAAAAAACGATAATGTGGCAACCCCCAGAGAAGAGGAAACGAGGAAGACCACCACAGAGCTGGAACCTGGGAGTTAGGAAAGCGATTAGCGCTCGAAATCTGGACGAAGACCTAACTCAAGACCGAATACAGTGGCGGTTTGGAGTCGGACAACGTCGTAAGACGTTATAAAACCGAATGTATATATATATATATATATATATATATATATATATATATATATATATATATATATATATATATATATATATATATATTACAGTTTCACCTACACAAGTAACAATTGTATGAGTTGCTTTTGTGGGTATATCTGTCGTGCAGATAAGTATAAAGTTGGTCCCAGTATAGTATTCTGGTCTTCTTCTTCTTCTTCGTCTAGCCATTCACGTCCACATCTGAACATAAGCCTCTTCAAGTCTTCCTTTCCATTGTTTTTTATTGTACGCTACTTGTAGCCAATTTTTCCTGGCAGTCCTTTTCAGATCATCTGTCCATCTCATAGGAGGTCTGCCTCTGGGTCTTTTGTGTTGGTATGGTCTCCAGGTTAAAATTGATCTGTGCCATTTGTTTAGATCGCTCCTAGCTACATGTCCAGCGTAAGTATATTCATATGTTTTTTTGTGATTGTCCATTTCTGTGCCGCATAAGTTAATATCGGAATAATGCATGCATCAAAAACTTTAGATCTAAGATGTAATTGAATTTGTTGATTTCTGAGTATATAGTTCAGTTTACCGAATGCTGCCCAAGCTAACTTTCTTCTTCTTTTTATTTCTTCAGTTTGAATTTCCCTATTTAGTATTATTTTTTGTCCTAAGTATATTTCTGGTACTTCCAATAAAATTGCAGTTATTTTTGAAACAACTTTATTGTATCTGACCTGAAAGTGTCGATCGGAGAAATAGGATCTTAGAAGTATTATATTGAAAGTGAGGAAAATGGGTCTTTATTTCAGTTAGCAAACCATCATGCCAGATCTTATCAAATGCTTGCCAAATATTTAAGAAGGCTGTAGTTTTTTCTTTTCAACTCCATCTCTTGCTACTTTTTCAACCCTATGTACTTGCTCTATTGTTCCGTGTTCTTGCTTGGTAACTGGTAATGGGTATCAAATATTGCCTGTCGATTATAACATTCATTCTTGTAAGGAATATCTTTCTAAATCTAACAGTAAAACACTGAAAATTTCAATACTTACAAAACATCTATCATAATATATTACCACTACAGTTGTTTCGGCAGAGTGCCTTTCTCGAAGTTTATTTTTGTTATGCCAGTGGCGGATCCAGAAATTTTTGTCGAGGTGGAGGGTCATGGGTCTTGAGAGTGATTTTGATTTATGCCTCATGTAAGAGAACCATTTTCTCAATAATTATTTTAAGCGATATATTAAACCAATGGGAGATATATTAAACCTATTAGTAAAGTTATTAAAATCCAAATGCCCTACGGATGCAAAGAAGGGTACAACATTAAGGGTTCTTAAACTTTAACTTCTTAAACTTAAACAAAAATAATAATTTAAACCCACACACTGTATGACAGTAAAATCAAGTGTACAAGACTATTAAACCAAAAGAAAGTTATTAAAATATATGAAAAATCAAGGACTGTCAATTTAAACTAGGTATTTTGAAGACAATCAATTTAAACCCACCTATCCAATGGCTATAAAATCAAGAACAAACCAAGGACAAATAATTATAAACCAAAGTTAAGTTATTTACAAACATATTTAAATAACATATAACATAGTTATTTATATAACAAAAAGATCGTAGTATTAGTAATATTATAAAAATATTGTTTAATTTACTGACCTTCTGTTTGATGCTCTGCTTCTTGATGTTCAATTTTAGGCTTCTCTGGTTTGATTATGGCTCCACTAAGTATGGTAACAGTTTTGGACACCGCTGTATCGATGGGAATTGGAATTGGAACGGGGGTTATAGGATTAGGTATCGAGTCATTACAAATTACTTTGGTTTCCGATACTAGAGAATTCATTACTGGTCCTGGAGCAGGGCTTACTAGACTATCAGTACAAGAAACCTAAAATGTAGAACTGTATTATTATATAAACTTTAACTCAAAGACCGTTAGATTATAGTCAATATTAGATCATTGGCTAACTTTGGCTTTAATTGGCCTACGAGTAGGGCAATTTATTTTTCTTTTTGAATTCGTGAAAAAAATATATGCTTTCAGAATATGCAAAAATAATTATTTTCAAACAGTAACAACAAAGTTATTCTATTCATTTATTAGTAAAAAATTAGCATATTGTTCTAACTGCATTGTTTTTCGGCTTATGTTAATGCAAAAAACAGCTTTCTATGATAAAATTTAAACAATTCAACGAATCGCTTTGAAATTTTTATCACATATTAAGCATTACGAGATCCAACTTTGAGGAAAATTTCAAAGCCTTAGAACAACTGTTTTACCTAGTTTTTGCATTTATCTAAACAACAAATAGGTATATCAATTTTTGCAAGTAGCCATTTTGAAGCTTTTTGCATGCTATTAATGATGGTTACTTCAAAAACCTTCAAAACCTTTTCCTCAAAACCTCAAAAAGTACATTTGTTCACACTAATTTGTTTATAAAAAAATCATCAATACATCTCACACCGGAAATGATTAGAATATGTTTGTATAAGTATTATACATCAAAAAAACCTTTCAATGCCCTGACTTTTTGAGTGTCACGAACAGGGTAGTTTTGCCATATTACCCTGGTCTATTATGTCTTATCACATATATTTTGACCTCACTCATTACCAGCTCTATCTGATTTAGTTTGCAGTGGTATAGAGGTAATCTTAACAACCCAACATTCATATATAGTTTCTTAACATTCATGTTGCAATTTCATCTACAATACGCCCATCATACTGTGATTGAAATTGAGCTACTAAAGCTTAAGCAATATTCTTCAAAATAGATATCTTTTGAACGTACTCTATTTCCTAATTTTTCTTTATTTCCTAATTGTTAGAATTGTTTGGAACTCTTTATAGAATGGAATATAACGCATTGTCCATTACATTTTTTACGGGAATGTTTGGGGAAAGTTTAGTTTTTTCTAATTCGATCTAATTCGATTCTAATCGAAAAAAAGTCCATCGGGGTAGGCAAGGTGACCTCTTCAAATGTACAATAATAAATTATTTATTATTCTAAATTACTTATTTCTCAATTGTGATTTTGACCTATTTAAAATTAAAAAAAAAAAGATTTTTTTTTATGATTCTCTCCGAAGTAATTATTTTGCGCACCTCAAAGAGAAATTTCGAGAGGCGCTTCAAATGTTCCTTTAAAAAAGAATAAAACGTCGATATGTTTCTCTGTCTTACGCTTACGCAGGAGTAAACCGAGTAACACGGCTAGTCAGTGAATATCTTTTCTACATAGGCGTTGTTTCGTCCACTTTCGGGTTTAATTCGGGCTGTAAAGATTAGAAATGATTGTAATGGGTCGGCCTTTGTCAAATTTACAAATTTTATCCACAGATAAGAAGGATAAACGACCATTTTTGAGATCATTTAAAACAATCTATAATATAAAAATGAATCGCAAAATGTGTTGGTAAGCGCCTAACTCAACAACGCATGGACCAATCTTAACAATTCTTTTTTTTAAATGTTCTGTGAAGTCTAAGGATGGTTTTTACGGCGAGAACAATTCGAATAATTTCCGGGAAAATCCTAAAACAGCCCAGTTAGTAGTAATGAAGCAGTTTGGCGAAAATTTTCTTTTCCCATTCATAAGAGACGCCCTACTGTTGTTCATTTAACTGTGCATTTAGAAAATGGACAAAGAGTATATTTTACAGCACATAACGCAGTACAAAGAGCTGCTCAGCCACCATCTACTACATTAACCAGTTTTTTTGAGATATGCCAAAACGATGCTTTTGTTCAAACATTATTATATTCTGAAATGCCAACATATTATACTTGGAATCAATCTTCAAGGGGATTTATACGACGGAAGCAAGGAAAACCAGTTCCAGGATACCCAGATGTATATTCTACCGATGCGATTTGTCGAATTTATTCAGTACATCCAAGCAATGATGAATGTTTTTATTGTACGTGGCCCAACATCATTCTAACATTTATGAACTGGTGATGGTGATTTGTGTGGATCATACAGAGAAGCCTACCAACGATTGTAATTGCTAGAAAATGACGCTCATTGGGATAAAACTCTCAATGATGCTGTAATATCATCACAATTCATCAAATACGAACATTGTTTACTATAATCATATGCATCCCATTAAACCCAAATAAATTGTGGATCAAGTACAAAGATAATATGTGTGATGATATTTTGTATCAAATACGGATTAGAAGGGGAAATCCAAATATACAAATAAGCGAAGAAATTTACAATGAAGCATTGATTTCAATTGAGGACATGTGCTTGATGATGTCAAACAAACTATTATTTCAATTAGGCCTGGCCGCGTCCAATCGTTCAATGCGATGCGTTTAACCAAGAGTTGCACCGAGAAAAACTGTATGATCTCAACACTTAAAAGAATTAATTCAAACAAATCTTCCACTATTGAATGAACAGAAGTATAAATTTGATACACTTATGAAAATAACAAATGATAAAACAGGAGTGATTTACTTCTTACATGCACCTGGTGGTACAGGAAAAACTTTTTGATTTCATTGATATTACCAACAATTCGCTCACAAAATAAAATTGCACTTGCACTCTCTTCGTCGGGAATCGCAGCAACTTTGCTTGAAGGTGGTCGAACAACCCATTCAGCACTAAAATTACCATTAAACACGCAAAGCATCGAAATTCCAACCTGTAACATTTCGAAGAACTCTGCAGTGGTAAAGGTTTTGCAGCAATGTGAATTGATTGTTTGATGAATGAACGATGACACATAAAAATATTTGGAGGCTTTAGATAGAACCTTACAAGATCTACGGAGCAATCGTAACCCATTTGGTGGTGCAATGATTTTATTAGCAGGAGATTTTCGTCAAACATAGTCAGTAATTCCACGATCAACACCAGCTGATGAACTCAAGGCCTCCAATTTGTGGAAACATGCCAAGGTATTACACTTAAGCAAGAATATGCGTGTCGAGTTGCAAAATGACCAATCTAGAGACATATTCTCTAAACAACTCATTGACATTGGTAATGGCAAATTTCCTATAGACACCTTGACTGGTTGCATTAACTTTCCTCAAAGTTTTTGCCAGTTAACCTGATCAAAAGATGAACTTATTCAAAAGGTGTTTGCAGATGTTGCTCAAAATTACAGAAACCATGATTGGTTGAGCTAACGGGCTATATTGGCTGCAAAAAACATAGATGTAAATTTCAAAATTCAAGAACAAATTACAGGCGAATTGAGGATATATAAATCAGTTGATTCGGCTACTAACTAAGATGATGTCGTCAACTATCCGCCTGAATTTTTAAACTCGCTAGATTTACCAGGATTGCCACCTCAAAATCTTCAATTAAAGGTTGGATCGGTAGTTATAATGTTGAGAAATATTAACCAATCGCATCTTTGCAACGGCACACGGTTCGCGATAAAAAAATTATTGAACATCGTGGTAAAAGCAACTATACTGAAAGGAAAGTATAAAGGAGAAGACGTTTTGATACCACGCATCCCAATGATTCCGACCGACGTACCATTTGAATTTAAACGAGTTACAGTTTCCAGTGCGGCTTGCTTTTGCTATCACCATGAATAAGTCCCAAGGGCACAATCATCAGGTGTTTGTGGTATTAATCTAGAAAACCCATGTTTCTCACATGGTGAATTGTATGTTGCCTGATCCCGTGTTGGAAAACCATCAGATTTGTTTGTATATTCACCAGGTAATCAAACAAAAAACATTTTATATCATAAAGCACTACAATAAAAATAAAACAGATTTTTGTTAATAATTATGATTCACTTGATTTACAATAAAGCGATTACTGAAAATACTTATGTACGTTTTATTTCATTATTCTTTATTACATCGGTTATTAACCTTATGTTAATAATAATAACAATGAATAATTAATTATCTCTATGTTTTGTCATTGAAGCACCCACTTTATAAATGTTTGTCACCTTTAGGTTTTCACTATCCCTTCAGATTATTTTTCAATCAGGTTTGAACCTTAAGTTCCCCTCTTAGTTTGAAGCCCTCTGGCAGACATTCCAGTCGGGGTTGTTAGTGGGTCCAGAAAGGTGGCCAAAGTTCGTGGAAAGGAAGATACTTAGGTCACCCGAGCTGAACCTCACACACCGCCCTATCATCATGGCGACGGTTCAGTTCGGGAGAATTAAAGAAATAAACTGCCACATTCCAAATCTATTTGACAGAACGAAGGCTGTCGGGTGCGCTAGTATGGTATAAAAAATATAAATGGTTATGCGGTAGTTATTTTAGAAATTCACTTTTTTGTTGGCTTTGACTACTGCTTTCAAATTAGAAGCAAAATATTTGGGTGAGAAATAAAAAAACAAAATTTGGCAAAATTCATCAAATTGAAAAACACTGGAAATACGATCGTCATATTGTTCGCAACATTCTGCATGTATCTAATTTCAAAGGTTTTAGTATATCTTTTCAAATAAGTGACTCAAAATTTTTTTTACAATTTATTAAAATATTTATTTGAAATACTTACAGTACTGCAAACTTCAGCTAAGGCTTGTAACTGATTCGAATTCACAATGGTAGTATTACTACATGATGTTGTAGTACTTGTAGAAGTTAGACTCATACAGGTATTTATTGAAGGAATAATAGGCACAGGAACAACTAAAAAAAGAGAACAAATAAATATATAGTAGAAATGGTAATGCCAAAATGCACTTAGAACATCATTATTTTGGGTTTTATACCTACATGGGATCAACGTCTCTAATAACATTTCTCATTTCTTCATAAGTTTCTTGGATCATACCATTATCGTATAAATTGAAACGTTAAATATAACGTATTTTAATATTTCGAATGGTGTAATATTTAATAAATTATAACTCCCCCGGTGGGACAATCTCGGAATTTCCACAATAAATTTAATTGTAAAGGAAACTAATCACAAAAAGGTGCCGTCTTCAAGCTTCAAGGTGCCGCTTTGGGTGCCGTCTTCAATGAAGGTTGGCGATAACCTCAGCAAAATCATTTCTGTCCCTGGCTTTTCTTATTAAAGATTGAGAATCCAAACTAGTCCACTCAAAGGTAAGACATAAAGGTAAGACATAAATCAGTAATCAATTTAATAAGAATACCTTCTTTGGTTTCAGTTTATCAATTTTTATTGGAAGCATATTGCCATTTCTGTCTAGTTTGGATAAGGTTTAAGTTTTCAATAGTCCATCACTTCCAAAAGGATTGTTAACAGTCAATTAGAAAATGGGTAGGGTCATTTAAAAGAGGATATAGGGGACGTAAATTTAGTATAGCTTCGACACGGGCGATAACGGTGCTCAGTTCCTCAAAGGTAAAATTGAGCATTGCCCTTCAAACGGTACGGATGGTAATTGGTTTATTTAACAGCCCATACTAATTTCCATAGGAAATTAGCTTCAGAAGCAAATATTCTTATTTTGTCAGAAACTGTAGATTTTTGAAGAAAGTCTTGTACTTCATTTAATTGGTTTCGAACTCCAAGGAAATTGAACCCATTATAACTGTAAATAGTAGAGGGTGTTTCTCTGTGGGATATAAACCTGTTTAGGATTAGAAGAAAGGCCTCAGTTGACAGAAAGGATACCAATTAAATGTGCGTTGCCTTGGTGGCCATGCACACAAATATGGACATGTAACGCTTAGTGACAGGTGTTTTACAGAGTCTGGAAGTTTTGATGAAGAATGGACCTCCAAAATCAAGACCCAAATGTTCAAAAGGTCTGGAGAGAGATACTCTGTCCTTAGGCAAATTGGACATGATTGTGCTTGGAACCGGAAGCAAATTTTACAATCATGGATTATTCTTTTAATGCATCTGAGATCATTGAAATTAGAAAGGAGACTCGCGTGACGTGTGTTCAAAAAGGAAGCAATATAGGACGCTTTTGGCTAGATCTGGCTAGGCAAAGAAAACCTTCACTTATAAAAAGATTTAGGGATACATGTTTTTCAGAAATATATTTGTTAGATCGTTTCTACTCTGAAAAGGCTTGTGATTGAATTTATCTAATCAGCCCTAAGGCAGAATTCGCTTCGTGGATAGTCGTTTCCCAATTAAAAATAAATCTTAGTACGTAAGTTACAGTGTGAAATTACCTATTAATTTGGAAAATTTTGCTAAGCTCGGAAATCAGCACATTGAAAGTCAGAGACTTTTGTTCTGGGACGGTTGTAGGAGGAGTGGATTTAAAATTAAAAGCAAATAAATTCAAGATTATATCGGAAAGGAAATTTGGACCATGACACCATCTACCAGAGTTTATGAGCTGAGGTGGCAACACTCCTCTGGGTAGGAGAACTGCGAGATTTTTGGAGGAAGTAACATGTCGCCCAGGCGAATCTATTTGCTACTAAAGTCTGCCAACGAAATGGATGAGAATTTATCCAGTTAGGGCCACCTGAGAGTCGAGTTTATGGAATCGAAATTTATTTTATTTTGAAATATTTAAAGAAAACTCTGCGTGAATTTCGTCAAAAGTAATTGGCAATCATGAAAATAGATAGTAGTCTAGGATTCTACTTTGTATAAAAGTATCAGAGAAACATAGAATCACTGTTTTAATTAAAAAAATAAATCTCCATCAGCTACTAAGAGTTATTATCTGGGGACATACAAAACAGTGTGTAAAGTTTACAATTTTGTTGTACATAAAATAAAGAAATTGTAATTAGGTGTACAATTTTGTTGTCCAAAAAATATAAAGTTCAGAGGTTGGTATACAATTTGGTTGCGTTGAGAAAAGTTAACAATTTATTTAAATGAGATGTTAAAGCGATTTTAAGATTTTCACTAAGCATTAGTTTGTTATACTTCGTAATACTTTGTCAGAAGGGCATTTTTAACCGAGAGTGTAAAGTTACAATTGTGAAAAACAAAAAATATAACAGAACTACCAATAGAAATATTTAGACAATTTATTTTCGAGTGCGAATTTTATGGATTGTATCACTATTTATCGCGTGAAAAGAAAATAAACGTTTGAAGGACCCGTGTTTATTATTATAGTAAAAATATATTACCGGCAACTGCAGGCTGCGGTTTTGCTATTGGGCCCCAAGCTGATTTGTGCTTTATGAATTCTGGCAACCATTCCTTTATTGCATTTCGTAATGCTTGTCTCGGATGATACATATTTGGAGATAAAGTCGAAGGTACGTCTTCACCAGATAAACCATCTTCAGTCTCAGTTTCTAATTTTATATCGGCAGATACTGTGTCATCTAAAAAAAATTTCTACTATAGTTTTTAATGAAAATGATAAAATAATCGATAAAATTGAATGTTGTTTAAAACGACCAAATATATGACTAATTAATATATAGAAATAAACTGAAACAACATAACAGCAAAAGTAATTAATAAATGCCCACAAGAAGGAATTTAAAGATGACAAAAATACTGAAAATGTAAAATGTAATTTTCATTACAATCAATTGTGATTTTAATTCCATCTAAATACCCTATTTTATACATGTTAATGAGTAACAGGTTTCAATTCACTTTAGAGAACACATTTTGTGTTTATGAATCAGCATTCAGTTCACATTTTAACCGAAGCAAAATTTTTTATTGATAAATATAAATAAATAGATACACCAGGCACAAGACAGTATTATAGTGACTTTAACTCCTAGTTAATCTCTGGATCTGAACACAAAAAAGAATAAAAATCATGATTGTCAGTAAGAACATGATTGAAGATGAAAAAATCTATTTTAAAGGAATGGCTTTAAAGAAAGCACCCAGATACCTGGGGATATGAGTTAAATGAACAATGGAACAGTAGCCTTAGTAGAACAACAAAGAACCTTAAGAAACATGAAAAAAGAAATACTCCACACCATGAAGGAAAAGAATCAGCTACTTTGGTCACATACCTACTAAAACAATGATAGTCCTGGTTGAAACTTTAAAGCAGTTGAGTTGACAAACTGTAATAGAACTCTTCAGAACTGCTATAGACAGAGTAAAATAGACTGTAATGACCACCAATGTCCTTAAAGGATGAGGGTCACTAAGAAGAAGAAATTATGTATGTTGTAGTGTGCTTTAGACCAAGTGTGTACCACTTAGTGTGCATTAAGACATTACGAAAGGGAGTTAGTAGAAGCCAAGCATCATGCCTAAACAACCTCAACTCTTTACAACTTGTCTAGGATCTAGAAAATTTTGCCAGAATGATTACCAATGTCAGAAAGACTAAGCAAGGGACATAATGAAGAAAAATAATATAAACAATAATGCATTTTAATCAACTACTGTGTAGAGGTATTATACTGGTACAATTATTTATTTCCATTTCCTGTTTAAAACACAAGTATACAGGTCTACAGTACAGTACAATCATATATCGATTTACATTTACAGCTATTTAAACTTGTCTAAGAAACCCTGTTTCTTCCAAGAAACCGCAGAAAGGCCGTAGCAATCAGGTTCAACATGATCATCAAATGAACCCACAACTGGTGGAAGTTCAAGCAAATACCAGGATACCTTGCATCACATGGAGATCTCTTGGATTTGACCTATCACGCAAGACCTGGTGCACATTTAAACTCATCAGAACTCAACATGATTGATGTTTATATATGTTGAACAGGTGGGGTAAGCTGTAGGTCCAATCTATCAAGAACATGACAGAAGAGTGCCATCAGCGGGCATATGAGAGCAGTCCCATTTCCTGTGTGCAACGCCCGAGCCCATTAACTACATAAACAATTAGATATAATTAAGTTTTCTTTTTATATAGCGTCAATTTTAATATAACTTGTTTTTATAGTAATCTCATAAATGTGTCGAAATGCCTTACGCTAAATAAATCCATTTCTTAATTAAATCTTATAAAGTACAGATCAAACATTGATTTATACAATATACTTACTTATGGAGGGATCTCTTTGAGCATCTACATTACATCTAGACCATTGTGCTAAGGTATGAATCGCTACAAAATTGGCCCCATATTCACAATTAGGATTAGTAAGGACACCTCGTAGCTTTGGAATAAGATCCGGTGACCTGCCAGAATAAGGACCAAGAAAGACTCTCTTTTGGTCATAGTCGTTAGCATGTAAATTGTCCCAAATTACAGGAGGTCTGCGTAAAACTTCTGTCACTTCTTGAATATTTTCTTTAGTTAGCATCCTAGATATCACTTTTTGTCCTAAAAATTAACCAAAGACTTATAATTGGTTATGTATAATTAAATAAATTGTGCAAGTTTGAAAGCATAAAACAGTCATATATCAGACTGTGGCTCACACCGGGGGGAGGGGTTGGGGGTTAAACCCTACCCCCAGGGGGCATATAAAGTAAAAATATATAAAAAATAGTTGGAAAATGTAACTTGTCTTTCATACACAATACAAAAAAATCAAAACGCTAATTGAATAATTAAAATGTAGAACACAACAATTATTGTATAAATACACAATAATTAATAATATATTTCATTATATTTAGATATAGATACCTAATATTAGGCTTATGACAAAAGTAGACAGAACTGTAGACTGTATCTGCGGCGGCCTTGTGGACTATCGTGGGTTGTGTTCCTATGCATGTGTTAGCAGTAGAAAAAAGATATCTCTATGAGAGAAGAGAGCATTTGACAACAGCTATAAAAAAAGAAGAAATGGAAAGATTAATGGAAAGATGGCAAGAAGAGGGGAACAACAAGAAATATGTTGCCTAATGGACCAAGATGCAGAGCCTAAGGGACTGGGTGGATTGTCTGTTTTAGGGCGTATCTCCATAGGTTCAGAAAGACAGATACAGATAAATGCCTATACTGCGAATATTCCGACATTGTTACTCACACAATGCTGGAGTGTAATAGATGTACAATGGAGAGAAACAAAATGTATAAAGAAATAGATATGAACCCTGTGACTATAAGAAATATGATCGTGAAGATGACGGGAAGTACGGAGAGATGGAATACTGTTCACAATGACAGCCGAGCAGTCATTAAAAAGAAAGAAAAAGAAGAGAAACACCAACAGGACCAACGACAGAGATAAGATCTAATTACTATTTTAATGGGAATAAGCCGCAATTGCACTGATAACTTGTTTATACTCCAACAATGAATAGAAAAAAGAATAGCGGTTGGTAGCGAAGTACATCTAGGCTTCATCGACCTAGAAAAGGCGTGTGATCAAGTTCCAGGACTTGTGGCAAGCTTTACAACAACTAGACATTAGTCCATCTTTTAAAGTTGCCTATCTTCTAGAGATGTTGGCGACCACATTGACCGATCTTTTATTCTATTCACAGCAGCTCGAAATATATCAGTTGACGTTAGACCAGTTCATACCAGACCATCATTAGTCCATACTTTTTAGGAATAATCACAGAAGTATACATAACCCTATATAACCCTACTTACCTAAAAATCGGAAATAGACTATTAGAGCCAATAAAAGTAACTAAAGGACTAAAACAAGGATGTAGTATGTCACCCTTACTGTTTAATTTATATATTGAGGCAGCCCTCCAAAATTGGAAAAACCTCTGCCAGGGAATGGGAATGCCCATAGAAAATGAAGTACTGTTCTCTCTGAACTTTGCGGATGACCAAGTCGTCCTAGCTCAAGATTCTTATGATCTAGAATTTATAATAAAGCGTCTATACAGAAAATATGTAAAATGGGGGTTACAAGTCAGCATGAAGAAAACAGAATATGTAGTTATCAATTCAGATGCCAGGTTTGATTGTGGAAATCACAAAATTGGAAAAATTTAAATATTTAGTTGCATCCATTGCTAAGAACGGCTTGGGAGAAAACGAAAGTAAATATCGAATTAATCAGGAACGTAAAATTTTAGAATGTCTGAACTCCTTATGGTTGGATCGCAACATTTCCAAAAGGAACAAAAAAAGAATAGGGCAAACCATGGTTGAATTAGTTCTGAGTATGGACAATTAATGCAGACATAAAGAGAAGATTGTTAGCAGTTGCAATGAATTATTTGAGAGAGAAGAAGTGCTAGAACATCAAGGCATGAAAGGAAGACCAACGAATCTATAAGAAATAACATGAATGCTACAGAAACGGTCATTGACAGAACAGAAAGAAGAGGTTGAAAATGGTTTGGGACACCTATTGAGAATGCCAAAAACTTCACAAATGGAAACCCCTTGGAAGAAGAGCATGCCTTGGACCGGCAGGATTGGCGGAAGAGAACGGGAATATCGCGATAGCCGTCTCCAAAATTTATTGTATTTACAAGTTGGATTAATGTCAAGCGTCAATAAACTTATTTGAACCTTCAATTGTGGCCTATTCAAATTAAAATAGTAATTACTTTAAAATGCCACAAGAAAATAGCTTCAGAACAATAGATAAGAGAAGGGAGTATTCAAAAAATGTCGTCAGCCTTACAGCGGCCACCCCACTTTCGAAGTAAGGTACATACGACAGTCAAATGCGCACAAGTAAGAGAGAGTGGTTTTAGTTGGTAGGCAGGATAATAGATACCTCAGTCTTTCGCACTGCTATCTCTAGTACTTTAAATTAAACTAAAACCCAAATTTTAGGGACTCAAAATGAAGGTAGCATAAAAAAATTCAAACCTCCCTCTCATACAAATTCTAGGTGCGCCACTGATGTCAGTGTGGGTAATTCTGTCAACAGAATAGAAAAAATATTGTAATGGCATTTAAAATACACCAATCAATTTATATTCACTGTTTAAAAACTTTTATTTCCTTTTACAATTCTTACAGCAGAGACGCTCGCCTATACAGAAAAATGTCAGCGGGTGAAGAGTAATACTGTACTTTGGTTATATTGGTATTGTGTTGCCAAATCATACTGAACAATATGCTGATAGAAAAGGAAGTCAGGCATAAAATATTTGAATATCTTTTCAGATTAAAATAACAACAAGGCCTTCTCCAACATAACAAAATAAAAAATTGTACTGAAATCATCGCATCTACTGAGATAAAATCAGTTCAGATTTCCAAATGAGGATTATTTCAGGAGGAACACCATACAGGTTAGAAAAATCAGAATAGTCTTGGAATCTTGCAAGTCGTAGAGATAAAAGCATGGAGTTGGTAGGTGCGCTTCAAAAAGGAGTATATGAATTTCTCGAATTCGAGAGACGGAAAGTGGAAAAGAAAAAAGAACAAAGCGTGAAAGAACTTCTTCTCTTCAAGTTCCACTCCTATCGGAGATTGGAAATCATTCCGGCAATTATAATTTTATTGGTTACTCGCCTGAATAGTTCAATTGAACTGCATCCAAACCACTCACGGAGATTGCGTAGCCACAAGATTTTACGTCTTCCTACGCTTCTTCTACCTTTGATTTTACCCTGCATTATATTCCTTAGTAGTTCGTACTTTTCACCTCTCATGATGTGCCCCAAGTATTCCAATTTCCTGATCTTTATGGAATTTAAAACTTCGCATTGTTTTCCTAGTTGTTCGAGAACTTGTTCATTTGTTTTGCGATCCATCCATGATATTTTCAAAATGCGTCGGTAACACCACATTTCGAATGCTTCTAGGTTTTTAATGTTGGATTTTTTAAGTGTCCAAGCTTCAACTCCATACAAAAGGGTAGAGAAAATATAACATCGAAGCATTCTTATCCGGAGCGATATATTGATATCGCGATTACAAAAAAGTTTTCTCATTCTATTAAAAGTTGACCGCGCAATTTCAATGCGGCATCTTATTTCTTTTGTCTGATCAGTATCTTCTGTGATCCATGCTCCAAGGTATTTGTACGAAGATATTTGTTCAATTTCTGTATTGTCTATTTATAGCTTAACTTTGATGTTTTGTGCTTTTGTAAATACCATGAACTTGGTTTTCTTCAAATTGATTTTTAGTCCATAATCGTTGCAATATATATTTAGTTGTTTAGCAAGGTGTTGCAGTTCTTCTAGTGTTCCTGGCAAAAGGACGGTGTCGTCAGCATATCTTATGTTATTAAGTGGCTCACCGTTTATTATAAGGCCCTCACTGATCTCGGCAAGCGCTAATTCTGAGATGGCTTCACTGTATAAATTGAATAACAAGGGTGATAAAATACACCCTTGGCGGACCCCACGGCGAATCTGGATATCCTTGGTCAGTTCGTTTTCAACTTTCACTTTTGCTGTTTGATTCCAATAGAGGTTACAGATGATTCTAATGTCTCTACTGTCTATGTTTTTATTTAATAAAATTTCTTTAAGTCGATTATGTTGCACTCTGTCAAATGCCTTCTCAAAATCAATGAAACAGGCATATACTTCCTGATTAATATCTAAGCATCTCTGCGAAAGAACACTTATTGCAAACAGTGCATCTCGTGTTCCCAGTCCTTTCCTAAATCCCATTTGTGTATTACTTATGCCTTCATCTAATTTCTTATGTATTCTATTGTGAATTACTTTTAAAAACAATTTCAGGACATGACTCATTAAGGCTATGGTGCGATGTTCATTGCACTCCTTTGCATTGGCTTTTTTGGGAAGCAGTATGAATGTTGATTGGAGCCATTCTTTAGGTATTATACCTGTTCTATATATGGTATTGAATAGATCCAAAAGAAGATCAATAGATTCAGTATTCACAATTTTAAGTAATTCGATAGGAACTTCATCAGGCCCGGGAGATTTACCATCTTTAGCTTGTTTCATTGCATATTCAATTTCTTCTCGTATAATGTCAGGCCCAGTATCATCCTTAAATTCTTTTGGTGCTTCTGTTCTCTCTTTGTCTTCAAAAAGTTGTGCTATATATTGTGTCCATCTCTGCATTTTTTGGTTTATATCTGTTATAAGTGCACCTCTTTCATCTCTTAGTTGTCTAGTTTGAAGTGTTTTTCTCATTCCTGTATTCCTGTAAAATTCTTTTATGCATGTTAAAAAAGTCATATTTTTTCTCAATTTCTTCTAGTTCTTGGCACTGCTCATGTAACATTCTCTCCTTAGCTTCTTTTATTCTCTTTTTTATTAATCGATCAGTTTCATTATATTTAATTGGATTTTTTGTTTTGAATGATTTTCTTTCATTCATTAATAGTAGTATTTCTTCAGTCATCCAATCTTTATGTTTTCTATTCTTTGGTTTTAAGTTTTCATTTGCTGTTTTAATTATTGCTGCTTTTATATTTTCCCATTTCTGATCAATGTTATAGCTACTTTTATTCAGTTCTTGGGCATTACGTATATTTTCAGTAAGAGTTTTTACAGTTTGTTCCTTTGGTTGTGGTTCCCTTAATCTCTTAATATCAATTCTACTTTGTGTGGGTTTTTTAACCAGTTTTAATTTGGTTCGTAATGTGACTACTATGGGGTTATGGTCTGAACCGATGTCTGCTCCAGGGTAAGTTTTGGCAGACAGTATAGAATTACGAAATCTTTGTCTAATAAGGACAAAGTCAATTTGATTTCGGATTATTCTATTCGTTGTATCACCGGGAGATTTCCATGAATACAACCTTCTTTTTGGTAGCTTAAAAAGTGTATTAGCTATTACAAATTCTTCCGTCTGGCAAAATTGTATCAAACGGTCACCACGTTCATTTCAATTTCCTAGACCATATTCCCCCACATATCCATCCACTCTTCCCTGGCCAACTTTGGCATTGAAGTCGCCCATTACTATTGTAGTGTGATGTTTTTTCATTGATTTTAAGACTTGTTCCAAATCATGGTAAAACAGTTCGATATCGTCGTCATCTTTATCTGCCGTAGGAGCATAAACTTGAATAAAATTTACTATACCTTTTTTAGACTGTAGTTGTATTGATAAGATCCTATCAGAATAAGGAGTAAAACTTATCACAGAAAAATTGACCTTTTTTGCAACTAAGATAGCAACACCGTAACGATGATTGACCTCGTTGTTACCTGAATAATACATGGTTCCATTATTTGTAATTTGTTTGCCTGAACCTGGCCACTGTACGTCACTTATACCTAAAACATCAATTTGGAGGTTTTCCATTTCAAGCAGTACGTTCGCTAAGTTACCACTTGCATATAAACTTCTGACATTCCAGGTTGCTATTTTCAATGTCTTAAGTCCACAGGGATTTCTCTGGTTTACGACCTGGGAGGCCCTGTGATCTACAGTTATTCCTCCCCTGCCGGATCTTGGATTCCGTGCTCCATAATCAGTAAGTTTGTTTACTCTACTTGTCATTTGCCATTCATGACTTTACTAGGGGTACTCTAAGAGTCTTTAATGCAGTGGTTCCCCGTTGCCTTCTGCATCCTTACGCCGTTGACATATTTTTCGATTCATCCGCCTTTAGGACCAGTTTCCCAACCCTTGGACAAAAGAGTGCCCTTCCACTTATTAACTCATCCGCCCGCAGCCGTTGGTCATAAGTGGGGGATTGCTTATACCGGTAATCATTCGGTAAGTGAAAGAACTAGGTGAAGCATATAAATTGGGTTATCTACGGAAACGTAACACTAGGAATAAAACTGGTATAATTGCTGATACAGAAATGAAAAAGAATATATAATTGAAATTGTAAAAAAAGTAATAGAATAATGTATGTCAAATTTGTACTTATACTTCAAGATATTCCATCAGAGGAGTGA
This sequence comes from Diabrotica balteata, assembly GCA_918026665.1. NCBI lineage: Eukaryota > Metazoa > Arthropoda > Insecta > Coleoptera > Chrysomelidae > Diabrotica > Diabrotica balteata. Next base: position 116,954,177 of record OU898280.1, read on the forward strand.
TAATAGATGACTTTAATGCACATGTAGTCCAATCCAAGAGAGGATATAAGGCAACCGATGGATGACTGGGCTTTTAACCAGAAACGATGCTGAAGATATGTTGAAATTAGCAACAGCATTAGATATGGTTCACACATTCTTTCTAAATTGAGAAAGTCAACTTATCACATATAAAAGTGGACAAAATCATTCTCTTCTTATTCTTCTTCTTTTTATATAGACATGACTCTGTCTGTTCTTCAATGTGCCTCCAGTAAGTTGCCGTTCCATCATTTTCGTTCATCGTTCCATTGTTTAAAATCACTCTCAAATAGAATATTTAATCACGAGAAAAGAAGATATATTTCAAAGACTGTAAGGTAATATTCACTATGACAGTAAGTCAACAATGAAGTCAACTGTTGAAAATGCTATGTCAAACAGTTGGTGATCAAAATGTTAAGTAAGTATGACATATGCATACCAAAAATAGCAGATGCCAAAAAAATAATATTAAAAAAATACCTACCTGTCCACATAATATTAATTTCTTGTGCTAATTTGGATCCTAAAGTATTTAAATATTCGGAATTTGTAACATTAGGCACAGCTCTAGTTGAACAATACTGTGTAGGGCAAAGTAAAAACTTAGGTTGGCCTAAATGCTGATAACATTCATTAGTAACTGACACTTGTGCTTGTGCAAATGATTGGAAAATTTCCTTGTCAGCTTCAGACATTTCGGGTTCAATGTCGTCAAATAGCAATGAAAAGGCATTACATCCAAATTGAGATACTTGCTCTAGCTTTCGTTTTAAGGCTGTAACATCCTTTGAACTGCTGTATGTTATATCAAGACCAGGTGATAAAGCATAATAAAAAATTATGTTTTGGTCTTTGGCTGCCTGTATAAGCCCTGTTAAATGTTCTGCTTCTTCTACTGTATACAGCTCTCTCCAATATGCTCGATGTTTATAGTCATCTTTTGGTGCATATACATATGAATTCATTCCCCATTTCTTCATTCTGTAAAATATAATAATCAAAAATAATTTCTAGATTACAGATATAATTTGACAAACAAAAAAAAATTGAATACATGTAAGAAAAGTAATAAATAATGCTAATGTTGTGCTTTTAACTTTGTAATTAAAAATGTTATAGGGTGCTTTGTAGAGATAATACTTTTTGATTCAGATACTTGCATCGAAAGATAGACACAGAAGGATTTCCCATAACTACTTACTTATGGCTCGATTTAAAAAGAGTTTTCCTATCTGAATGCTAAAATAGATATGTGTATTATCCAGATCTACTACCTGCCTTTAAAAAAAAAACACTCAGATTCTGGTGTGAAATACACTTTTTATTAGAAGATGTTTAATGTGCATTTAAATTATCAATTTGGCAGACCTAAAAGTGATACCTATGGCGTGAATAAAAAATCCTCGGTTGAATGACAATATAAAAAAGTTACTTAATTACAACATCTTGTTCATAATAGAAGTAAAAAAATTTGGAAATCCTTATATGGAATATATGGAACAAAATATTATTGTCAGACACAAAAAATTCTTCTGGTTTCTTGTTAGCATATTCTTTATACTTGTGCATATTAACTCCTTTTAATGTTTACTAAGCAATGTTGACAATAAGTGACATTTACTTAGGAGCTCCAGTGTAACTGTCTAAGATCATGTAGATATAGCATTTTTCGTGTAAAAATGCTTGCTCGCCACAATTTATATAAAGTGACTTCACTTATATTTAAAATTTCCAGAATGTCAACCTTAGAGTTCAAATTTTCCTAACACAGCTAATAATATGAAACCCATACAGAATTGCTTGATCTTTCATAGGTGTCAACATGGTGTAATAATCAGAAAAATATATTCATTATATTGGAAATTTTAGAATTATATTGATTAAATAACCAAAAACATTTGTTATTAAAAAAAAACATTAAAAATATAAATTTTATGAAATAACTCTTTAAGTCTAACATTCCACAAAATAATAATTTTAATTAAATATATTAGACAATTGTACGCAACTGATTCGGGATACTTCAAATTTTATTGACAGTTCAGCGTGTGGCAAAATTGTTTAAAGTGTTGCCGCTTTTTTAGAATAAGAATTTTGTTTATGTTTTGTTTGCTTACACATTTTGATCATAATATACTATATATTAATAAATTGTATTTATAAATACATATTAAATTTAGATTAATAGCTTTAAAAACTAATTATTGTTGTGTATTATGATTGTGCTATGCCAAAACAACTAAATAGTCTGTAGAAAGCTGATAAGCTTTCATACAAGATAGCTTTTAAACCAGAAATAATGACGGGACGTTTTTACTATTAAAGCCCTAAAAGGGGCCTAAAACCTACTTACCTAAAAGAGGTAAGTTTAAAATTTAGAATATATAATTTTGTATTATAATGTTTTCTTATGTATTTTAGTGTGTTGCAGTAGTCTTAAAACTAAGTGTATTCACTGTTAATATAACACATAGTTTGACAAATAGTTGACATTTTAAAAATTCCTCATTTACTAATTATTATGCTGATGTTTTGGCAACGCTGTGGGGTTCTGACGTCGTAAATCTTGAATGACATTTTGATATTCAAATTCAATGTCCTAACACTTTTTATTTTTTGGTTCTCAATGTTACTTATTTGTCAATCTTTTATACTCTGTTCTTGTACCCCATTTTGCCTACCTTCGCTTCTCTTGTGTATTGTGTGTTGATAATACCATTTTCAACATATTTCTTTTTCATTCCTTCAATGTGTCCTAAATATCTTATTCTCTGCACTTTCGTTACAGTCGTTATTTGTAGCTATTACTATGTTTACTTCGTTATTTTGTTAACTACTTCTTGGTCTGTAGGTATTACTATTACTATGTCATCATCTACAATTCCATAGTGTGTTTCCATTACTACTTCATTTTTATTTACCATATTTTTTTGTAAACTAATAACCAAATTTACTGTAAAAGAATTTTGCAAAATTGTCATTATTCCCCTAGCTAGTTCATTTAGTAATGGATCGTCATCATTTTTCATATGTGGAGAAAGAATTCATAGGCTCTTGTTTTCGTAGAAAGCTCTTATTTATTATTTTTTTTAATTTTCTAGTATCGCTTTGAGTTACTTCTCAATGTACTTTTTTGTTTCTTTATGTTGTCTGTTTAAAATTTGAAGAATTATTCCTGCAACATATCAATCATTTTGAATTATTATTTACGTCATCATCATCATTATCAATGGCGTTACAACTCTTTGTGAGTATTTGCCGTGTTTATTATTGCCTTCCATGTTTGTCGGTCCTGTGCCACTATTTCCTATTGTCTCACTCCCATTTTCTCCAGATCTTCTCTTACTGCATCTTTCATTTTGCTTATACACTGATTATATTTACGTCGTTATAGGCATTTCTGTATGGGCCGTATCCAGAATACTACAAGAGAGCAAACGGTCTCTAGATAATAAAAACAAAGTTGAATTTTCTTTAAAGAGACCTTTACGAAAGTCACCTGTGACAGATTTACCAGAATATCAAATTATAGATATTCAGCGTATAATACACGATTTTCATAGAACAGAAATTTGTTGTGTTACTGTTAATAAATTGAGAGAAGAAAAAGAACAAAATTGAGAGAGATTTGGATATTAAAGTATCAGAAGCCTCGCTATGAAGAATTCTTCGAAATATGAATTTCTGTTGGAGGAGAGCACAGGGTAACAGAAAATTATTGGTTGACAGCATGGAAATAAGGGCTTAGATAATCAAATACTTAATACTTATCAAATATTATAGAAACGAAAACAGACCCATTGTTGACCTCAATGAGACATATGTACACAGTGGACATACTTTGTCGAAAACTTGGAATGATAATTCTAGTAAAGGGTTACTGATGAACATTTCGAAGGATCAACGTTTAATAATAGTGCATGCTGGTGGTGAAATGAGATTTATTCCAAACGCGCTTTTAATATTTAAGTCTGGTAGTAAATCCGGTGACTACCACTTAGAAATAAATGCCACAAATTACAGCAAATGGCTAAAGGAAAAACTAATTCCAAATTTATCCCCTAACTGAGTAGTTGTTTGCTATAATGAGTCATACCATTCGGTACAAGTGAATCCTATGCCTAATATTAATTGCAAAAAAAAATTATATGATTGATTGGCTGATTAAAAACAATATAACATTTAATCCTCAAAGTTTTAAACCCGAATTGTATGCATTGATTAAGTACCATAAAAATCGTTTCAAAAGGTATGAAACAACATAACTTTCAAATCTGATGATATGAGACACCTGTTGGAAAAACGAGTTTCCAAAATAACCCCAGATGAGTGGAGAAAACGATGTCATCATTCAATTAAAATAGAAGACAGTTATTTAACATCCAAGGTCCAAATAGACTGCCAAGAAGATATTAATCCCATTATAATGAACTTAGGAAGTGACAATAGTGACATTGAGTGTGTTCTTCGGAAAAAGAAAATTAAATGAGATCTCGTCGTTCTTCTTTGAAACATTCACATTAGGTATATATGAATTTTTAAAGGTATGTATATAAAGTTAATTATATATCTGTAAGTTTTGACGGTAGTCTTTATTAAATCGCTAATACATATTTCCAAGAAACATCTTAAATCAGGTAGGTCCATGAAATTAGGCATTTCCCAAAGACAGGAATATTTATGTTTACATGACTTTATTATATCACTAAAAGGCTTCCAAGAAAAGAATTAAATCAGGTAGAAGTTCTAGGTACATGTAATTGGGACTGTTCATTGGCATATAATTATCCTCACTCTTTAATATTTTAGTATTGTATTGGTATTTGATATTTTGAAAAATATGCTTGACAATTAATTGCTATTTTAAAAATCCATTTTGTTAAACTTATCAATATTTAGAACTTAATAATTCTTTTGTACAATAAAAATAGTTTGTTTGTTCAGGTAAAACGTATTATGAAGGTATTATTGTTTTTGTTCCATCAAATATCTTACTGATCATTTTTCAAATGTTTGCTGTATGTTCAAAATTATTAAAAACTAAAAAATCGCCTTTATTCAGTATAATATGTTTCAGCTGTATCTAGTAAATAGTGCGTGTAACTGCCGTTTAGTTAAATTTTCAGTAACCAATCACGAACTTCAAAGGCTGTTCTTATACAATTTTGACATGAATCATAATATATGCAAATTCAATGCCTTCCGAAATGACGGGACCTCTACAACAATTTTACTCTAGTATTAGATAGAATAAAGTGTTAAAACTAAAATTAGTTATATTGACTAGACATTAATATCTCATTGTCCCTTGATTTGTTTCCAAGGCTATAAATAATAATCAATCCCAAGAAATCAATCTGAGATTTCATTTAAAACATACTTACTTTTGAAAAAGGTCCTTTCTTTGTTCAGTTGTCCATGGTCTACCATAGAATCCTAAGAAACAAAAAACAATGTAAAACAAATATGAAAAATTCTAAATACATCAACATAATATTTACACACTATTCTAGACAAAGTGTGTCTAACAACATTTTACATTGATAATTGTCTGAAGCCTCATGTCTAATTTAAGGGCTTGGTATCAAAATTTGTAAATAATCATTCCTTCTATCAAGTAACTAGAGCAATGACCCTATAATATCAGCAAAAGTTTGTGAAACAGATGTAAGCCGAAAATTTCATTAAATATACATAGAAAACTATTGGTTTAGTTTTTTAAAATATTAATGGAATCATACCTTCCACTACCCCACATATGAAATTTCCATTTTTTGTATTTAAATTTTCTGATGTAGGTAGATTTGAATCCTCGGCCATTTTTACCTTCTTCACTCTTTAGTGAAAAGTTTGTTTTCCACAACCGATTTGTAGGAAGACGATGCACGAAATAATTTTAAAATCAATGTTTAAAATTCTTTAGTTTGCACTAATGACACTAATTATTGTAGATATAATTATCATTTAAAAATAATTTCCAACCTAGATATTTTCTTTATTTACACTTGTGTTTTATCTGTCACTCACAGACTGCAGTTGCTCGTTGCTGTGACGTGACTGTGACACTGACAAATGACAATTGAATTGGTTGCGTCCAGAAAAAGCAAATTTTGCAAGTTTTGCCAGTATTGAAAAAGCAAATAGAGAATAAAAATTGAAGTGAACTCTTTTAGAGTATGCAATACTTTTTACTGCGATTTATACAGAGTAGGCTTCGCTTAATTATGTATATTATATTATGTTATTTCCTGACCGTGAATATTTAAATAGAAACTTATTTATTTCCTAGGTTTGTCGGTCTAACATTACACTTTTTTAAAAAGTTTAACATGGATTAAGACTTAGACAAGGAAAGTGAGAGGACGCGTAACCGTATCGCTAAAAGTGAAGCCAAACTGCCACCAATGGAAGTGGTCAGTGGCGTATCTTTGTATTTTTAAGGATTGACTAATTTGTATTTAAAATTAAACATTTTTGTACATTAAATGTTTTATTTAATTTATTTTATTTTATACAAATATGTTGGAATCAAAATTAACGAAATTTATAACTATGCATATTTAGCATTCTTATTTACTGATTTAGATCTCACATTTCCTTAAAATACCAATTTAAATTCGTTTTGAGGTTTAAAATTAAAATAAAAAGTAAAATCAATTAATACCTAATTGCACTATTATAAATATTTACCTATGAAACGATATTCCTTGTGTTTTCTGCTCGCTGCAAATTTTACAAATAATATACGCACAATTCACCATTTTGTTAAGTAAAAAAAATCGGTGTTTAATTCACTTTTTTTTTTAAAACCACAAAAACAAAACTGGTGTCACATCTATTGTTCGCCACCAAAAACATGACGGGAACATCGAAAAGTGGCTTCACTTTTTGAAGGTTGGTTGAACGAGCGTTACCCGTCCTCTCTCTTTCCTTGTCTAAGGATTAAAAGATTGGTTTCTGACATTGACAGGCGACATCTGGCAGGTATCTTAAAATAGGTGTGGTTCAATCCTGGCAGCTAAGGCTAAGCAAATGAATGAAAGAAGAAGGAGTGGTTCAGAGTATTCTGAACATTCGGCGTTTTTTATTCATGTTTCAAATCCCTCATATTTGTTACCACAACTCAAAATTAAAATTTCATGTCATATGTTTTGAAGATTGATCTCTAAAAATGAAAATTTTACTACAACTGGTCAATGAACGTGATCAATTTTATTGATCTCACAAGAATCATAAAAAATGGCAAAAATTGCGATACGTTAATTTATTTAACACTTTTCTAAAAACAATTTATTCTGGGCAACATTCAAAAATTACATACAAAAGTTGTACTCTTTTCCTTTACAATACATCTTGATTTTTGTCGATAGGACATTTGGATCAAAAAAGATATTGAATTTTTACCGTCAAGCTGATACAAATTTTATTGAACATTGATTTCGCGCGCGGCATTGGCATGCAAAATCGACGGTCACTACAAGCGTTGTTTCTAGGAGAACGGTTCATTCTACACAAAAAAATGTTTGTATTAATTTACTGTTTGTATTTTGAGAACGATTTCCAAACGTTAATACGCGTATTTTTATCTTTAATTGTGGCTTATTCCCAGTTATATAGTAATTAATTTACAATGCCGCAAGAAAATAGCTTCAGAACAATATTAAAAAATGTTTATAAACATTTTTGTTTAAAATCATCTCAACTACATTTTTTATATAGAACATTTTTTTCTACGATGTAGAGATTCTTGGTAAATGGATTTTTTTGCGTTTTTACCCCCCTGCAAGGGATGTTTGAGAGGGAAGCTCATGGGTAAAAGTGGTAAATTGTTGCATCTTTTTTGAGGTCCCAAAATGAATATTTTCTGCGAAATTCAGCTTGTTCGTATAATTTTTAGGGGTCAACTCTCTGACGACTAGACTAGGTATGCTGTTAATTACTAAGTCGCCGATACCTTATGTTACGATGTCTGTTAGTATAGTTTATGAGGTAGTTATGTTCGTTTATACATCATTAAAATCATGATTTGTGAGTGCTCCTCGTAACTCGTAACATTTTTAATGTATTGGTTTGTTTATTCCTAGTACATCTTTATTGTGTATTTAGTTTAGAGTAAAAATTTAACGGAGTAAGTATTATTACGAACATGCTTTCGGCATGACTCATATAACGGTTGCATCTCGAAACGGCTTCCAGAATCATCACCAGATCTCTCGAAGGCAAGAGAACAATCGATCAAGTGCACGAATTAGAGGTGGGAACTTTCTAGAACATAGTAACTTAGGTATATATATGTAACGACCTTAGGAGTACTTTGGTTGTTAAGATATTACCGAACTGTATAAATTCGAACCGCTCGTTTTATTTAATCTCGCTACAGTTGGTGTCAGGTGTGGGATTTGAAAATAAATGCAGCACTGACTTAAAAAAAAAGACTTTTGAACTTTTGAAAAGTATTGTTCGTCAAAACGCACAAACGCACAAAAGTACGTGTGTGCCTGATCAAAGATGCTGGTAGTAGAACTTTCAGTGAAGCAGTTGCGTGAGCAACTAGAAGAACGTGATGAAGACTGCAGCAGGTCCAAGAAGATACTCCAAGAACGACTGAAGACTGTTCTCAACAAGAATGGAGACGACCCAGAGACCTTCCAGTTCCAGTCAGCAGAAGAAGCCGTTTTAACTAAAATAATTGATGGAAAATTTGAGAATGTCTCACAAATGATCGAAGAGAGTTCTAAAAAAAATGATGATAAATTCGAGACTGTTTCCAAAAGAAACTCGAAAATGTGTCAAAAAGATTCGACGAGAAATTTGAAAATGTTTCTCAAATGATGGAAGAAACTTCGAAAAAGAATAATGAGAAATTTGAAGAAGTTTCCAAAACATTCGAAAAAGTAGAAGAGAAGATCAAACAGTTAGAGAGCATGATAACTAACACAAAAATGCTACCACCAGTTAACACAGTTAGAACCAATAGTGAAAGAAGAATCACCTAGAGACGAAATGACACATCATATGAGATTCAAATTGTCACCATTTGATGGAAAGTCCTCTTGGTCCATATATCTTAGACAATTTGAAGCTATTGCGACAGCTAATCATTGGACAGAACAAGAAAAGGCTGTTTCCTTGACTGCTGCTTTACGAGGTGATGCTGCGGATATCCTAAGATCGATTCCTAAGGGCCAAGAAAAAAGTTACCAGACCTTGTTCACTCGACTAGATAAACGTTACGGAGATGCCCATCTACAACAAGTCTACAAGGCGCAACTAAGAAGTAGAGTTCAACGAGCAAGTGAAAATTTGCAAGAGTTTGAAGCAGATGTTGCTCGTATAGTGCGGTTGGCTTATTCGGAGGTACCAGACAACATTTTGGAAGAAATAGCTGTAGATACCTTCGTCAATGGGTTAAAAGAAAGTGAATTACAGAAAGCTTTACGACTAGCAAGACCGAAAGTTCTAGATGAAGCGCTCGCTATTGCTTTGGAACATGAAACAGCTAGTCAAACTTCATGGAGCCATCGAGTAAGAACCATTGAAAAAGGCGACGAACCAAACGATGAACGTCTGAAAGAAATGGTACGAAAAGTATTTCGTAACACGATGCCGAAGAGACGCGAGCCCAGATGTTGGAATTGTGGTGATGTAGGTCACATTCGCCGTAACTGCAAGAAAATGATACAACAGTCGGAAAACTAGAACGGGTCGACACCAAGGGGCAACTGCCGACCTCGAGAAACACAGCCCCCATAGTAACTGTGAACATTACGTCCTCCGGTGGAATTCATAGCTTGTACATAGAGGGTCGTATTAATAATAAATGTAGATCGTTTTTGGTAGATACAGGTGCAACGAGAACTATAGCACGGCTAGAAGTAGTACGAAACCATTTTAAATTATCGCCTGCAACAGTAAAGCTTAGAACAGCAACTGGTGAGATAATTAATACATATGGCGAGGCTAATATGTCAGTATCCATTGGCCAGACCACAGTGAAACATCGAGTATTAATTGCAAAGATCTCCGACGAGTTCATATTGGGGATGGATTTACTACGGAAAGTTGGGGCTGTATTGAATGTCAAAGATGGAGTTCTCGAGATCAGTGGTGAAGAGTTGCCGTTTCATGAAGACAAAGAAGATGTTATCAGCTTAATAACTACTTGTGACGTAACGATACCCGGTAATAGTGAGAAAATTTTAATGACCAGACCTGATGGTTACTGCCGAGAGGGAAGTTTAAGGATGGTCGAAGATGTGAACAATGCCGAGTTCCTAACGGCAAAAGCTTTGGTGAGAATTCGAGATGTCGTTCCTGTAACAGTTATGAATTTAAAAGGAACTGATATTAAGTTAAGTAAAAGAACTTTCATCGGACAGTGCGTTCCCGTGGCTTCGATTTGTTCCATGAATACTAATGAGAAACCGTCGATATCTAAGTATCCAAAGGAGCTTGGTAAGACGATGATTAAAACATGTCAAGATCTTGATGATGAAAGAACTAAAAAAGTGAAGTCTATGCTGATAGAATTTCAAGATGTTTTCGCCATTGATAAGAAGGATAATGGCAAAACAAGCATAGTAAAGCATGGAATTAATACCGGAGACGCTCAGCCAATCAGACAACAACCTAGACGACTTCCATTTGCGAAAAGAGATGAAGCCGAAGACATCATCAAAGATATGAACAAACAAAGGGTAATTGAACCATCGAACAGTCCATGGACATCACCAGTAGTGCTAGTAAAGAAGAAAGATGGTTCAACACGTTTTTGTATTGACTACCGACAGCTCAATGCGGTAACTAAAAAAGATAGTTATCCTTTGCCGAGAATAGACGATACTTTGGATACACTTTCTGGTTCTCGTTGGTTTTCCACACTCGATCTGAAAAGTGGATATTGGCAAGTAGACATGGAGCCAGCTGATCGTGAGAAAACCGCATTCTCGATAGGATCAGGGCTTTGGCAGTTCACAGTTATGCCCTTTGGTTTATGTAATGCCCCGGCCACATTTGAAAGATTAATGGAGGCAGTTTTAAGAGGTATAACATGGAAAACATGCCTGGTTTATTTGGATGATGTAATTGCAGTTGGAAGATCTTTCGATGAACATGCCAATAATCTGACAGAAGTATTTCAACGATTGCGGGCAGCAAATTTGAAGTTGAGTCCGAAGAAATGTCACTTGTTTCGACGAGAAGTGAAGTACTTGGGACATATTGTAGCAAGTAATGGTGTAACAGCTGATCCTGAAAAACTTGCAGCAATTAAAGATTGGCCAGTACCAAGAGATAAACACGAAATTAGAAGTTTTTTTGGCCTATGTACATATTACCGACGTTTTGTCAAAGGATTTGCCAACATCTCCAAGCCATTAACAAATTTGACAGAAGAAGGCAAAGAATATACACGGAGCGAAGAGTGTCAAAGAGCTTTCGAACACTTACAAATGGCTCTGATCAGCGCACCCATTTTAAGCTACCCTAGACAGGCAGGAAAAATCAGATGGCAAGATGGTTAGAACGATTACAAGAATATGATTACGAGATCGAACACAGGGCTGGAAGAGTTCATTTAAATGCTGATGCGCTTTCGAGAAGGCCGTGCAGTGAACATTGTAATCACTGTCTTAAATTAGAAGAAAGACTTTGCCCCGTGAGACGAACCACCGTCATTAATGATCAATGGCAGCCACAATAGCTACAAGACGCTCAAGCACATGATCCATGTATAAAAAGAGTATTGGATTGGATGCGTCAAAGTGAAAGGCCTTCTTGGCAAGACATTAGTGCATGTAGTTCTGAAGTCAAGTGTTACTGGAGCCAATGGAATTGCCTAGTGCTAAAAGATGATCTTCTGTATAGAACCTTTGAGAACGATGATGGTACAGAAACTAAGCTTCAGTTGATTGTACCTAAAAGTAAAGTGTCAGAAGTATTGCGTCAATTACATGACGGTGCATCAGGTGGACACTTTGGTATTACGAAGACTCTGCAAAAGGTTCGAGGACGGTTCTATTGGGTGAACTGTAAAGATGAAGTAAGAAGATGGTGCCGGAAATGTGAACTGTGTGCAACCAGTAATGGTCCAGTTAGTAAAAAGAGAGCACCCATGAAACAGTATAATGTTGGTAGTCCTATGGAAAGAGTAGCAATCGACATTGCAGGTCCACTTCCAGAGATGAATGATGGAAATAAATATATTCTGGTAGCTATGGATTATTTTACGAAATGGACTGAGGCCTACGCGATACCAAATCAAGAAGCTGCTACCGTTGCAGAGGTACTGGTTAAAGAATTCATTAGCCGATTTGGTGTTCCCTTGAAGATCCACTCCGACCAAGGGCGAAACTTTGAGTCAAACCTTTTTCAAAACGTTTGTAAATTGATTGGTGTCAATAAGACCAGAACGACACCTCTGCATCCTCAATCAGATGGAATGGTCGAGAGGATGAACCGAACGATGGGTAAATACCTGTCCAAAGTTGTATCAAAACATCAAAGAGATTGGGATCAGCACATTTATTTATTCTTAATGGCATACTGCTCGGCGGTGAATGAAACTACAGGCCAGACTCCAACCTACCTGATGTTAGGTCGTGAAGTTCGTTTGCCCTGCGACCTAGAGTTTGGCTGCAGACCTTCCGAAGAACATGTTGCAAGTGAAGATTATGTCGACCGCCTAAAGTTAAGAATGAACAACATTCATGAACTTGAAATCGTAGGCTTCCACGGCCAGAGTCAGAATTATAGTTAATTCGTCTTCCGGGTTTGGACCGTGTCATTTGTGAGTGACCCAAAAGTGGGTTCATCTCGACGTTTCGCTACAATTGTATGTAGCTTCTTCAGGAGAACAAAGAAAGAAAACAAAAGACAGGAAGATGGGTAGTTAGCAACGGTAACTCAGTTACTCAACGCAACCAGAGGCGAATACTAACTACCAAGATGGGCATTTGGTCACAGTAACTCAACTACTCAACGCAGCCAGAGGTGAAAACCAAATGCCAGGACAGGGATTCACGTCCAACAGCTCAGAACACTAACGCGTCGAGAGTCGGGTAGTGAATCCGACGATTACTCCGCTACCGCTCTATTTATAGTCGCGGTGACCTGTCGTGTCGGGACGTATCGGCACACTCGGTGGCGCGAACGTCAAGAAGCGCGCGCTGGCCAATTATGTGGCTGCATCGTGGTAGCGGGACCGGACGGCGGCTCTAGACTGAGATTCCAGATGGGAGACAAGTAGTATCCTTCCTCTCGATTGATATTATGTGGATTTTTTCGGATCTCTAGAGATTCTCGGATTTTCCTGGAATAAAAGAAGGGGCTCTTAGAAATAATATGGGTTTTTTCGAACAATATGGAATGACCGGTTTCTTGGCAGTGTTCTGCAACTGCAGAATGGGAGAAAAGACCTGAAGGTCTGTATTTTATAAGAAGTTCGGTCGTTTGGATGAGTTAAAAACCAGCAGCCATAAGTTGGAAGAGTATTGAGATTAGAAGATGGATAGGGCAACCTACGAGGATATATGGTGTGCTCTAACTAATTTGAAGAAAATCGTCTGCAATTACGACATTAAGAATTTGGCCTTACCCAAGATAGGCCATGCACTAGATAATCTGGATTGGAAGATTGCCAGAAGCATGCTTGAAGTGATCTTCCGAGAAACTTGCGTACGAATTACTGTGTGTTGCACTAACCCGAAGAGATCGTGTCCTTCAAAGACAGTAGACTGTTATTTCTTTCTGAGGGGTTCATGCAGAGCTGGAGAGTCCTGTAGATTCCGCCATCCTGGGCCTACATATAGAGTTGCTGATCGGGACGCTCAGATCTAAGAGGGGAGCAGTGTTGCGAACATACTTTCGGCATGACTCATATAACGGTTGCATCTCGAAACGGCTTCCAGAATCATCACCAGATCTCTCGAAGGCAAGAGAACAATCGATCACGTGCACGAATTAGAGGTGGGAACTTTCTAGAACATAGTAACTTAGGTATATATATGTAACGACCTTAGGAGTAGTTTAGTTGTTAAGATATTACCGAACTGTAAACTTATAAATAAATATAGTTATATAAATTCGAACCGCTCGTTTTATTTAATCTCGCTACAGTATTTAATATTACACCTGTAGTTAAAATTGAAAAAATCCAAGGACAGAAGCCAACAGTACGGCGCATAGAAAAATTTCTAGTGCGTTAAAGTTTTTCTTTGTTTTAATTTGCCGTCATGATTTCTTCGATTTTAAAATCATATCTTATGTTTTTAAGTTATTTCTTTTTCATCTTTTCAGTGTTCATGTTTGTTTAAGTAATAAATAAAAACTAATATCGTCGGCATATTGCAAAAACTAACCATGTCAAAAATTACTGTTTTCAAGAAATTAAAGTTTATTTTTTTTAAATCGGATATTAGCTTTCTATGACTGCAATTTTGATATCCTGTGTATTAAAAAGTTGGTTTTTATCCACTATATTTAAATATCGTAGACTATAAGTAAATAAAAAAACATTGTATTGCGTATTTAACAAAAATTAGAAATGTGACTTGGTTAATATGATCGATACCTTATTGGGAAATGATTAATTAACTATGGTCAGTGCATAAAAAAAAATAAAATCTAATCAGGTTCTGTGTTGTGGCTTTCAGAAGAAGCTGGTTCCGATATAAGCACCCTTTTTTCTTGTCTACTGGAATCGATTTATATACCACTCATGGAACTAGTGTTGCCCAAAATCGGTCTTGGTTTTGCAATCTTGGTCTTGTTCTTTCGTTTTTGCAAGACCAAGACCAAGACCGCCTAATTTTAGCAAAACTAAGACAAGTGCAAGATTTAAGCAAGAATAAGACTAAGCCTACGAGACTCTTGCGTCGTGTAGTTAGAATTAAGTGTCATTTTAGCGAGTATAGTAGTTAGGGTATATGCTTAAAAACTCTATGAGATGCACAAAAATATGTAATGAATATTGGAAAAACTGGACTTATGCGCATTACGAAAATACCATAAACATACATACCGAATCAAAATATTCATTAAAAAAACACATTTGACACGTGGTCAGAGGTCATAATTACAATGTAAAATAAAATATTTTGTACATTATTTTCCAGCAGACGACTTCTTCGCTCTGAAATTAATTGTCCAGATATTGACAATAGCTACCTTCTAATCATAAAATAATCTTCTTGTATTGCGACGCCGACAGTAATATCGTATCGAAATTTTTTAAAAATATGTCATCTTAGCTAATAAAAACTATAGCACTTATTGTTACGGACATCCACTTAATAATTCAATTTTTTTCCCATTATAATTTAGTTAGCAGGAATCTAAACAAACAAATCTTATCGGCCTTAAGACTAAACATTGTTTCTGCTGAGTGTGCGATGAGATTATTTGGTTAAACAAAATTTGCTGAAAGAGCGTGGCTAATATTCAAAAGTAACAAGACAAAATAATAACAGATAATGTCGCCTACCGTGTAAACAAAATACTGAAATATTTAGGATAACGTCACGATATATAATTCTCGGCTTGTTATTAGATACTTAGGGTATTGGATAGTAACGGACATAAAGTAACTAGTAGTAGTTACATTTTCGACATCACAAAACTTCATTGCCAATTGAGCTTTCCTTTAAGTCTAATGTAATAATAATTGTTTTTCATCTAATCCTTGTTGTTCCCGGAGTGACAAGTTTACAATTTGACATGAGGGAGAAAGATTCAAATAGTTCTAGTCGGAGTAGTGAGCGTTGAAATTATAGATATGAAAGACCTAAAAGCAAATTTGATGAGTTTTTCGAAATAATTCATGCATCCCAAATTGCTTTGTGTAAATTGTGCCTACATAGAACGGTTGAAATGAAAATAAAAACAGAAACACGTCAGGTTTAAAAAAGCATCTTATATATTTTTACAAAAAGGAATTACAAATATTTCTTCCTGAAAAACCAAAATTCCTTTGAGATCCAACAAGCTTTTAATAACCGCTGAAAAAAGTGGACATGTGAAAAAATATACTTATTACTTTATTATCAATTACATATATTATGTACCTACTACTTTATTTTGGTAAATTAATGTAACTATTAAGTAGATATCTCCTTAATTTAAAATAATTTCTTTTGAGTATCATTGCTTTTTACTTATTCTTTATTTTTCCAAGTTACTTTTTTATATATAAGTAGAGCTAAGATTGTTAACAACAATTATGTTTCTTTAATAAGTGGATTATAGTTTGTTATCTTATCACCATAAAGAATCGGTGCCCTTGATACCTGTATGTGGATTTTTTGCCACATACCAATCTTTTTTAAGACTTCCATTTCATATATGTATGCACATGTAAGCATATCTATTAATTGCAAACGTTTATTAGGAAACATATTGACTTCCGTGGGGCATAGTAGATAGCTGAGTTAGTTAGAGCATAGGCACGAATCGCTTAGATCGTGGCTTCAAACCTACCCGGTGTCAGTTGTTATTGACATTTAATAATTTGGTTGGTCTTTATTATGACTATGTTAATTCAAACTTAAAATGTACTTGCTTTGTTACGTTGTTCTAAGATTTAGGTAACGTTAAATAAATAGCAAAAAGGTTAATGGTTAACTGCAAGACTTGCAAGACTCTTGCTGCAAGATCAAGACCAAGACTAGGACCTGGAATGCAATACCGAGACCAAGACCAGGTGTATTGGCGCAAGACCAAGACTAAGACTGTCTAGTCTCGTCTTGTTCTTGCATTTGGGTAACACTACATGGAACTATGGCGAAATAATTTTGTTTCTACACGATTGAAGGAGGCTATTTTTCTTTTTCGCTGGTATAGACAAAAGCTCTTTGTATAACATTGAAATGTTCTTAGAAATAACAGCTAGTCCGCCCTTGTCACATATTCGAAGAGTCTTATAGTTAGAATCACTATAGTTACACTGTACTCATAAAGAAAACAGTCACATGTTTACTTTTCTGGTAACGCATTACTTTTAATTTTAACCACGATACTTTGTTTCCATTTTCATCTTTGACTCTATTTCAAACACCTGTGCTAAGCATGTAAGATCGAAGAAGTCTGAATACCGTAATTCTTTAACTCTGTAGGCTCCGCTCTTTTTGTTGCGTCTTGTAGAACAAGCTAACTTGAAGATATTTAACAGATCGTTCATGGTAAAAATGGCAAAATTTTTCTTGGCAGACTTAATGGCACTCTGCATTCAGTCTACCCCCATGTACGAATGTCCTTTCTCCATACAATGTGGATATGTGTTACAATATACAAAAATAACGCGGCACTGAACTGATTGCGGTTTTGGCTACTACAGGTTTCAGAATACAAACTGATTTCTGTGATGCCTTTTGACAGAGTTTTTTTCCACTTGATCACTGCTTTTCCAATTTAGGAGCTACCACGTTGACCATTAATCTCAGTCCATGCATAACAGTGTGCATTATTTGAAGGTGTCGCGTCATAGATTGTAAAGTTTTAACCACACAATTTAGGAGAATAATACATTTCTGGCACAAGTAAGGACGGTATTTGCAATATGCTTTGTAAATCGAACGAAGAACTTAAAAATGATTTTTCTTCAGCCGTTCGAATTTTGTCAGATTTTTTTTCTCAGCTACTTCGTCCGTTCTTTGTAAATATTGCTTATACTCTTCATTACTAGTTTTGTCCTTGTACTAGTTGCAAATTTGTTTGACATATAATATATTATGTTTTCCAAAAATTCTACGATAAGGTACTTGACTTTTGCAGTGTTTTCTATAAAGCTCAAACATTTTACTGATGAACAAATTGGGATCCAAATATAACCTATTTTAACTTTTCCGACAGTAGTGTGATTGCTAGTCGGAAAGCTCTCATGTGTGCAACATTTTTCGCACTTGTATAATTTCTGCACTTTTCTTAAAATGGTATTTGCGGCTATATTAATTTCTAATACCTGTGCCGGTACGAATTCTGTAAACTTTTGGCAAGTAACTTGTAACACATGATAAAATATAAAGCCTTTTTATGGCGTGAGTAATCGAGTTTCCAATAATTTGAAGAAATAGAAATTCTGTCCTCTTCAGTAAATTTCGAAGTGCACTTAAACTTGCAATTCACAACTTTTGGCTGGTTTTATTTTATTTTTGCTGTTGTACGGCATACAAAACTTCTTTTGACCTTAGTTATTAAGCATTTTTTTCCATTTTTCTGGTTTTGATTTTTCTCAAACGTGATCTTTTCTTTGTCAGCGACTCATCATTTGTTTTTACGTTGTTTTCCGGAACATCTCCTCAGCTGCTCTCTAAATCTAATTCACTAGTAGCTTCCGTTTCACTATATTGTTCATAATTACCTTTTTGGAGATTACTTGTAGAAATTAATTACTATTTATAACTGGGAATAAGCCACATTAAAGATAAAAATACATTTATTGACGTTTCAATTTCCAATTCGGAAATCGTTCTCAAAATACAAATAGTAAATTAAACAAATTTTGTTTTTTGTTACATAGTGAAAAAATTCTTCTGATAATTTAATTTTATCTGACTCATTTATATTGACAATTCAGACATACATTATGCATTTTAAAGTAGACGACTTTAAAATGATATTGCCAATATTGTTGAGTTGCGCTCCTGGGACGACTTTACTTATAAGATAGTTCATTCGATTACATGAAATCAACTTTAACTTGAGAATATCCGTCAGAAAAAATCATAGCATGTAATTCGTCTTTAAAAAGACAAACACATGACATGATGACAGTAAAATTCTCCTGTTAGTGATTCCATAGTAAATTATGAGGGAAAAACCAGGAAAAAAAAATCATAATACTATCCCGACATTATAAGTATTTGTTCGTGAATTTAGTTTACCTTCAACAAACATCAAAATTCTGATTTTATGTTACGTTATTTAAAAAACATAAATGATGTATTCTCTATATGTTACTGACTTACTAATACTGGTATTTTCTTATTAATAACTTCCTCTTTCAATATTGGTAACCAGATCCTACTACATTCTGCCGAGGAATTTGCGACACAATTGGCCTCATTTAGCATAATTAGAGCCGCTTCTTTGATTTTTCTTTTTTTACCATCCGTTTCTTTTAGGACTATATTTGAATTATTCCATTGAACTCTATGTTCATTATCCCATGCGTGTTTACATATTTGAGATCTATCAAATTCTCTATTTTTAATATAAGATTGATGTTCACTTATTCTAACATTTAATGGCCTTGATGATTCACCTAAATAAAACTGATCGCATTCACAAGGTATTTTATAAATGCAATTCTTTGTCCTTTCTTGTTCATTGTTAGGTTTGGTTTTGGACAAAATAGATCTCAACGTGTTTGTTGTTTTGAATGTTGTTGAAATGTTGAATTTATTTCCTATCCTTTTAAGTTTTTCTGATAATCCTTTTATGTACGGTATTGTTATTTTCCTCATATTATTCCTTGTGTATGCTGTAGGATCTCGTTCTAAGTTGTTCTGTTCTATTCGATCGATTGTTGAAAATTCCTTATTTATAAACGATAAAGGATAATCATTTTTTAATAAAACAGATGTTAATAAATGTTTCTCCTCCAAGAACGAATTTTCGTTAGAACAAGTAATTTTGGCTCTATCGTATAAGGATTTAATTATTCCCTTTTTTACATTAATATTGTGATTTGATTTGAAATTTAAATATCTATTGGTGTGTGTTGGTTTTCTATACACCTGAGTCTCATATCCAGTATCGTTCTTAGAGATCAAAACATCCAGGAAAGGTAGCGTGTTATTATATTCCTTTTCCATGGTAAATGTTATTGTCTCTTCTTTATCGTTTATATCGTTTAGGAATGTGTTCAACAACTCTGATCCATGAGGCCATATTGAGAATACATCATCTACATACCTCCACCATACTGTGGGTTTGAAATTTTGTTTAGAAATGATATTTGTTTCAAAATCTTCCATAAATATATCGGCTAAGAATGGAGATAAACTAGAGCCCATTGCTAGACCAAAATTTTGTTTATAGAATTCATTATTTAGTTGAAAATATGTATTATCAGTACATAATGTTAATAACTCCATTATAGCCGATATGTTTAGTCTTGTTCTAGTTGCCAATGAATCATCACTCTCTAATTTTGTCTTGACTATACTTAAAGTCTTATTTAATGGCACATTCGTAAATAAACTATTTATGTCAAAACTTACCAAAGTATTATTTGAATTAAATTCAGTATTTGATAATTTATTTAAAAAATGTTGTGTATTTTTTATGAATGTGTCATTTTTATTTGTATAAGGTTTTAAAATATTTAATAAAAATTTTGATAGTTCACTACAAGGAGAATTTATGGTACTTAGACCCATTTGTAGTAATTCAAATATAGTCCTAAAAGAAACGGATGGTAAAAAAAGAAAAATCAAAGAAGCGGCTCTAATTATGCTAAATGAGGCCAATTGTGTCGCAAATTCCTCGGCAGAATGTAGTAGGATCTGGTTACCAATATTGAAAGAGGAAGTTATTAATAAGAAAATACCAGTATTAGTAAGTCAGTAACATATAGAGAATACATCATTTATGTTTTTTAAATAACGTAACATAAAATCAGAATTTTGATGTTTGTTGAAGGTAAACTAAATTCACGAACAAATACTTATAATGTCGGGATAGTATTATGAGGTTTTTTCCTGGTTTTTCCCTCATAATTTACTATGGAATCACTAACAGGAGAATTTTACTGTCATCATGTCATGTGTTTGTCTTTTTAAAGACGAATTACATGCTATGATTTTTTCTGACGGATATTCTCAAGTTAAAGTTGATTTCATGTAATCGAATGAACTATCTTATAAGTAAAGTCGTCCCAGGAGCGCAACTCAACAATATTGGCAATATCATTTTAAAGTCGTCTACTTTAAAATGCATAATGTATGTCTGAATTGTCAATATAAATGAGTCAGATAAAATTAAATTATCAGAAGAATTTTTCACTATGTAACAAAAAACAAAATTTGTTTAATTTACTATTTGTATTTTGAGAACGATTTCCGAATTGGAAATTGAAACGTCAATAAATGTATTTTTATCTTTAATGTGGCTTATTCCCAGTTATAAATAGTAATTAATTTACAATGCCACAAGAAAATAGCTTCAGAACAATACTTGTAGAAAGTATTTCGTTATCGGTAAAAGCTGTGAATTTTTCTGAAGATTATGTGTCTAAAATACAATGTAAAAGTCAAAAATCAAAAATCTAGGTTTCAGTTTAAATACATATTTATTATCAAATTCCTACTTAAACGTGTCGCGCTATAGAAGTAAATGAGCACTAAATTAGGTAAAGAGTAACACGGAAAAGAAAGGTAAAGAAAGAAGAACAAGAACGAATTACTGGTTTGACGAAGAATGTCAAACTATAACAGAAAGAAAAAACAGAGCATATCTACAGACGCAACAGAGGCACAGAACCCGACAAGCAGAGGAAGAATATAAACAACTACGTAAAGAAGAAAAGAAAATTCACCGAAGAAAGAAGAGAGAATATATCAACAAATAACTTCAAGAACTACAAGAACTAAGTAAACCAACAGAGACAAGAACATTTTACCAGAAACTCAACAAAAGCAGAGAAGAGTTCAAACCGAGAACAACGATGTGTAAAGATAAGGAGGGTAATATATTGACAGAACAGCAAGAGATACTTAGAAGATGGACAGAACATTTTAAGGAAAAGCTTGGGGTGAATAGGACGGAGATGAACCCTGATATACCATTAGACCAAGCAGACAACAGAGAAAAGAGTCCACCAACAATAGCAGAGATTAGAACAGCAGTGGACAAATTAAAGAACAATAAATCACCGGGATCGGATCAAATATCATCGGAGCTACTGAAAGAAGGAGGAGACGCATTACTTAAAGCCATACATGAGCTGATAAGAAAGATATGGTTGAATAAACAGCTACCAAAGGAGTGGAATAGCGGCATTATTGTACCACTACATAAAAAAGGCAACCAGTTAGAATGTGAAAACTACCGTGGAATCACGCTGTTGAATGCGGCATACAAAATAATGTCCAACGTAATGTATGAAAGACTTAGACCATACGCTGAAAAAATAGTTGGCAAATACCAATGTGGCTTCTGTAGACAGAAGTCAACAATAGACCAGATATTTGTTCTGCGACAGATCCTTGAAAAAACAAGTGAATATAACATCGACACACATCATCTCTTCATAGACTTCGAAAGCGCATATGACAATATAAACCGAGAATTCCCAACAAAAGCAATGAAAGAATTTAATATACCAACACAGCTAATAGAATTGATAAAAGAAACACTAAAAGTAGAAAGTAAAATCCGGATACAAAACGAATTAACGGAAACAATAGATGTGAAGAAGGGACTACGCCAGGGAGACGCTCTATCATGCATATTATTCAACATCATACTTGAAAAAATAATAAGAGACACAACAGTTAATACCCGAGGAACAATAATTAATAAAAGCGTGCAAGTACTAGCATTTGCAGATGATGTTGACATAATCGCAAGATCAAGAAGAGAAATGATAGAGGCATTCACTCAAATAGAACGAGCTGCAAAAAATAGTGGTCTTAAAATCAATCAGACAAAAACAAAATATATGCCTGCAAATAAAAACGCACAAATAAGGCAGCTGCCAAATTTAACAATAGGAGAATACAACATTGAGGCGGTAAAAAACTTTACATACTTAGGATCCCTAGTTACGTCTGATAACAACGTTGCAGAGGAAGTGAAGAGGAGAATATTTATTGCCAATAAATGTTACCATGGCTTAATTAGGCAACTAAGATCAGATAACGTCTCCAGAAAAACAAAATGCCAAATATACAAAACCTTAATAAGACCGGTACTCACATACGGTTCAGAAACCTGGACACTCTCTAAAAGGGAGGAAACGTTATTAGCCACCTTTGAAAGAAAAATCTTGCGACACATATATAAGGGCACAAAAGAAAACGGGATTTGGCGGAGAAAGTATAACTTTGAACTATACAACATATACCAGGATCCGGATATCATAACATTCATTAAAATAGGAAGGCTACGTTGGATTGGACATGTGGAAAAGAATGGAAGAAGGCGAAATACCAAACAAAATATTCAAACAAGTGCCAGTAGAAAAAGAACAAGAGGAAGACCGAAGCTGAGATACGTAGAACAAATAGAAAATGATATAACAACATTAAAAATTAAAAACTGGAAAAAAAAGCACGAAACAGGTCAGAATGGAGAAGAATCCTTGAACAGGCCAAGACCCAAAAAGGGTTGTCGAGCCAGTGATGATGATGAGTAACACGGAAAAAGAATCTAACCTCAATTCCTTAAAAACGACAAGAATTACTTAATTTTAATAGTTTACTTACTTTCAGCAGTCACATGCTCTTTAGTACTATTTACGCATAAGGACACTAAATATTTTCCTCTGCTGAACATCCTTTTTCAATATCTTAGCGTTTTTATATTGTAAATAGTTCTGAATCATAAACTAACAGCACACAATAACAGGGCAAGTACAATCTGCTAAGCTAAGAGTCAAGAGTGACTAGGTTGGCTTACTCAGTTTTGTGTATAACCAAAATTGTCTTATTCACATAGTCATTGGTCACACTACACACATATTGGCACACATAAATGACTTGGTCAATTTTTCTGGTTGAACTAAAAACTTCTCTGTCAAGTTAACTTAAAACTAACAAATCTTGACTTGGTCAGTTTTTACAGTATGCCGACGATATACAAACACACTGTGAGTAAATATTATTTTATTTTATATGTTATATGTATAAAAAATTTATATAAATATCTGTAATGGATGTTTTTTATTCTTGCGGTAGATATTTATGTTGAGTTTTCTTTCTTTCGATCGTTACTGGTGGGGGAGTGATAAGATGCTGATACACAGGAATCTGAAATGTTTTTAATTTCACGTCAGATTTTTTGTATATCCATCAATACTTTCTTTAACATAACAAAAATTATACTCAAATTATGGCATGCACCGAGGTAAAATGTTCCAGAAACAAAAAGTGACTCGGATTCGCAATTCTGAGTTCAAACTAAAGTGAGATAGGATACAAATTGGTGCTGTAGTGGTTTGTACGAAAAAGTTACACTAGCAATGAAGTTGGTATAATTGTGTATAGAAGAATGGAAGATAATGTAGTAGAAGTTAAAAGAATAACTTATAGGACAATGTTAGTGAAACTTGTACTTTATAAAGAAATGTTGAATTTTGTCTGTGTGTGTGTACTCCTCAAGTCGGGCTGGCTGTGAATGAAAGAAAAGCTTTCTCTGATCAATTAGAAAACATATTTAGAGGTAATCCAGTGAAGGAGAGTCATAATAGGAGCTAATTTGATGTGGTTAAATGTGGGTCGATCCAAGAGAGAATATAAATGTATTGATCCCTGGAGAACTATGCTTTGAAACTAGAAATAATGCTGTGATGATATGTTGGAATTAACAATAATACTAGATCTAGATATGGCGATTGCTAGCACATTCTTCTTTTATGCTGCACCTTGCTTATTATATTTCTACGGTTTATTTCCAGTCAATATTCCCAGTACTACATAAGATAGGATGCAAAGAGTACAATAAAAAACAAATAAAATGAATAATTACATATGGAAATGAAGTATCGAACTCGATATCCCTTTGTCTAACTGTTCTCTCTGGAATATTAAAATAGCGTCCAAGAATAGGATCCTGTAAGGATTGTCCATAAATCTTCTCATTATCAATGTGAATGTGATCTTTCTCTTGCATTTTTTTCAATTGTTTTATAGTCAATCTTTTTGGGAATGATCCACCACTTAGTACCTTAAAAGTTTATATAACTAATATAAATTATCTATTCATTGAACACAAAAGTAATAACAAAATAGTAAATGATAGACTTTACTCGCAATGTAGTAGAGCTGGCTACTCTTTTTATATCAGGTGGGATGTCAAATTCAAAATCAGAATCAACAGGTTCATATGGTGGGACCATTTTCCATTGTTTGAATGTGCCGATTGTTTGTATATATCTACCACCAAGAGTCCACATTCGACAGCTAAAATCTGCACTACAGCTAAAACATTTTTTATTGGTTGGTATAGTATAAACCATCGATATTTCACCCATCGAAACTATTATCTTTTAGTAAAAAGGGCGTTTAATGGCCCACTGCGAATTGCAAATGAAAATAATTTGTCCGTCCGTCGGCAAATTCAAACAAATCATATTTATGTTATGAAGTTCGAGTAACCGATGTCCAGGGACGTATCGCGATATTGGTTTTTTCACCGACACAAATTTTTTGATACAAGTATTAAATCATAAAATAACAATGTGTAATGTGTATATTAGGGTGGAGCGAAAAAATCGATATTTTTTTGACATGTAATACCTGCGAAAAGTTGACCCTACCTATAGTATACTTGCTGCTAAAATTTCAGTAGAAAATAAAAATATCTTCAGGGCTCAACCGCGCATCAAAAAAAGAAAAAAGTAAATATTTTGAGCAATATTTTTGGAAATAAAACAGATCAAAAATATCATCAAATAATGTTTAATATTCGTCTTACAGTTAATTTTTATTAAATAAAGCTACGCCACTAGTAAATACTTTCCGTGAAATAATCTTTTCCTGAAAAACGTTTTTTGACCTGTTGCTAGATCGGTTCGACAAAGTAAGTAAGACGAAGTTAGCTCAATGTTTAGTCCCACTGTGATAGCCGTAGACATAAGATCGTTATTGTAATAATTAATCGGTACGTAATGAGTTTGCCAGTGAAAAACACTATGGGCACTAATAATGGCCCTATATTTGGTGCACCTGCGAATATACCTTATAATGTTTTGCCAACTATAGAAGATGTTATGAAGCGATATTTACTTATTAGAAGTGAACTAAAACGTATGGATTCCGGCAAGGATCCTAGTGTTCTAGTTATTTCTCAATTAGTTACAAGTGAAATCGAAGCCATCTGGGAAAAAGCCCACTGTATCAAGCAATCGTATTATTCGATTAATTCGTGATATCCTGAGTAAGTACCAAACTCTCATCAGATATCCAAAACAAAAACGTAATGAGACTTATAATTTAAGAGTAAAAAAGTTCAGGCAGAAAGAATAAGACTCTGTACCAAGAAAAGTTTGGAGATAAACTTCATTGCAAGATAAAAACCGAAGAACACATTCTTTACTTGAAGAACCAGGTTTTAAATATCTAAATCACATTACTTCAATGTCAGGTACAGGAAGACATATTGCCACATCTATACTAATTTATTTGAAGAATCCGGTATTGGCACAGGTAATCTTTTAGTAATAGGCTGCGACGGTACAGCAGTCAAAACTGGGAGGAAGAATGGGGTTTTTAGTTTTTTACGAGAGTTTTTAACGGTTTTTAGAGACAGAACTGAAACGTCCTCTGCAGTGGTCAATTTATCTGTTACACATGAATGAATTGTTCCTCAGGCATATCTTTGAATCTCTCGATGGAGAATCTTTGGGACCTCGTAAATACTCTGGCAAAATGGGTAAACTATTTGAGTCTTGCGAAAATTTGCCAGTAATCCATTTTGTTTCTATGCATACCACTCTACCACAATTAGATGCTGCAGTTATAAGGGACCTTAGCAGAGATCAAAAGTACTTATACGAAATTTGTCATTCGGTTTCTAGTGGAAAGTGCTCGATAGATTTAGCAACTCGTAATCCGGGTAAATTATCACATGCACGATGGGTTACAAAGGCAAATCATATATTGCGTGTTTACGTCGGAAGTGAAAATCTGTCTTTGGTTTTAAGATCTTTGGCTGAATTTGTGGTAAAAGTTTATGTGCCAGTGTGATAGCTTAATATTAAAACTAAGCCATCGTGTAGTGAAAGAGCAAGACACGTCTTTAAAATGATTCAATTGTCACGCTACCTGAGGAACGAGTTAAAAGCCGTCATTGATCCTCTTATCAAAAGAAATTAGTATTTTTTTCATCCGGAGAACCTTCTCCTAGCAATGCTTTTTGATGACCGTCCTTCCATAAGACAACTTGCCTTGCGCAGAATGTTGAAGACGTGCACAAAAATACCTACTGTGGACCGAATGTAAGATAATTTTTAATTCCTGATTTAAATTTCAATGCTAGTGAATATTGATTGGCAAAATTGGTCTGTTACAATTCCTCCCCTTTTATCTACCACAACTGATGAGGATATTAGAAAATGTATTAATGGTGAAGAAACTTTTCCAACTAATTTTTTGTCATACTCAAGCAGTAGAAAGATGTGTGAAGGTTGTAACAGAAGCTTCCAATTCTGTCCTCGACTATGACTCCAGAGATGGATTTGTTCGAGCGTGCATACATTTTTTAGAAATTTAAAGACAAGTAGCAGTTTAATTTCCATTTAATAGTCTAGATAATAATATTTGGTTGAACTTTTTTTTTAAAGAGAACCTGTTTATTTAGTAAACGGTTTTTTTTATTGAGTTTAATGCGTCGACAGCTAATGGTCATTGGCATGGAACAGTGAATTTTTACTGTCAGGTGTGTAGTGTGTGTGTGTAGAAGTGTCTTGATACTTAGCAAAGTCGACGTCATTGTCTTTGCTAAGAGACGCTAATTGTATCCGAACGTCTGCGGTCCCTCCGGTAAGTAGTAAACTTCTATATTAGAGATTTTTATTGTTTTCTATATTAAAAGTCTTTATAAAATAAGGAATTTGTATTTTCTTGTCTTTTTAAATATAGAAGACTCTTTGAAACTATAAAAGTTGATAAAAAGCCTAATAGTCATTAATAGGTATATTTAGCTTCCGCGCTATTACATTAGAAAAAAAATTTATTATCATTTTTGTTTCACCCTGTACAACCCTAAAGATGAAATAGTAGAAAAAAATAAAAAAAATATGGTCCTCCTCTTTGCAGTAAGCAACTTTTCCGCGCTATTACATTTCGAATAAAAAATAAAAAAAAATTCTTCATGTTTCACTCCACCCTAGTGTATATTATAGTCAAAGAGCAGAAAATTTGATTTTGGAAAAACTAACAAAACGTTATATTTCTTTGTTTTTTAAATGGTTAAAAGTGAATTTAAAAAAATATCACTCTACCACCATGTCGGAAAAAATACTAGATGATACAACGGCATCTTCTATAGGGCTTTTCAACGCTTCTCATTTGTTTCAGGCACTTGTTATATACCATTCAATTTTAATATATCTACGTCATACGTCTTTGGTATGTATAGTTATTGGTATATACTATATACCAATAATGTATGACCTAGATTTATTAAAATTATACGACATAAAAGTACTGAAACATATGAGAAGAGTTAAAAAGCCCTATTAGCCTTTAACGATGACGTACATAGAGGAAACAGTGGAAAAGTATTTTACATTTAAGAAAATATTGTTTTAAACAAGATTAGCAATTTTTAATGTAAAACTGAGCTGTTTTAACTGAAATAATCATTAGATTAGTGTACCTTGTCTAACATATTTCTCTTGCAGACGAGCTGTCATCATCGTCACTATCCACCAGATTAATAAGTTGTCCACTGTTTGAAAATAATTGTCCTAGTGTTCTGTACTCATTTTCTACTTTCACTACATAGTTTCCTGCTTTTTTCCAGTCGGCACTTGTAATCTCTGATAGTTCATATCGAATTAAATCGACCACTTTAGCGTCAAATTTTGGAAAACTATTTTTCCTCCGAATCCGTTTTTTACTTGTCCCGAAATAAGTTCGATAGGATTGAATATGCAAAAATAAGGTGGTAATCTCAAAACGGTAAGGCCATGTTGTATTGCAATAGTGTCCAGTATATATTGTTTCTTATAAGTTTTAGTACGAAACACTTCAAATAACGGTTTCTTATAATAGTTGACTTTAAAATACAAATCGTTATCTGATAGGAAATCTTTTAGTTCCTGTTTTGAAGACGAACTGTTAGGAATTTTTTTGAGAAGCCTTGATTGGTAGTCCATTGTCCATAACTATCACACTGCCCGGTGTTTTTTTTGGGAAGTAGTAGAAATATTTTTAAACCACTCTTCGAATATACTAGAATTCATATTCTGATGGTAATCTACACATTTTTTCATTTTTCTTTCTGCAAAGCATTAAGCCATTTGGCATCCAACCGTTTGCAGATCCACAGTGCACAATAATCTTCTGAGAACCTTTATTCGGAGATACCCCTTTCAACTGGCACCTAAGGGAACCATCAGTGATTTTGTATTTGAACCCAAGTTTTTTCAGCCGTCTACGTAAAGTGGTTTTAGGGCAGCTTCTTCCCATCGCAACAAGCTTGGTGTATATAATATTAATTGTTGGTATTACATTTTTTTTGTATTCCTCATAAATCAAATTCCTTAAACATTTAGCAGTCACGATATTAATTTGTTTAGGTTTTCCAGCATCCGATCTTGTTTTTCTCTTTTTAACATCACTTTTTACGATGTCGCGCATGGTAGAATAAGGAATTCCTATTAGAAAGGCCGCTTTTCTTCTAATACTGCCTTTACAACTATTTTTAGGATAATTTTGAAGATTTTTGTAAACGTTCATACAAATTCTATTAGATTGTTCATTCAAAACAATCCTTTTCTTTGGAAGCCTTAAACACTTTTCTACAGTTACAGTGAGTTTGTATCACTTACACTTAAATTGTTTTTTGTATCACTTACACTTAAAAGATTGTTGACTACTATGCTTTCTCTACTACTACTTGGGTTGTGTTGCTCCCAAGCACGAAAAACTGTAGATGATTTTTCCAATAGTCTAAACATTTT
This sequence comes from Diabrotica balteata, assembly GCA_918026665.1. NCBI lineage: Eukaryota > Metazoa > Arthropoda > Insecta > Coleoptera > Chrysomelidae > Diabrotica > Diabrotica balteata. The sequence goes on from OU898280.1 coordinate 116,984,046, forward strand.
CTTTATACACAAATGGACCGTTTCAAAAAAAAAACAAACAACAAAAAAATACTACAATTATTATCTCACAACAAAAATTTCAACATAACTCAATATTAAAGTAATGCACAATGCACATTGCACATCTATCCATAAACAAGCTAGTTGCAAAATATAGAACTAAACTAAAAATTTGCCTAGTCCATTCCCTTAGATAAGGCACATGCCGGCTGACATCTCTAGATTTCTGAATCATCACCTGTATTATAAACAAAAGCTTTCCTTGTACCAACGGCGTTCACAAATCCAAACTGATTGGGTGCAATTTGCTGCTCGCATTTCCGGTAAATTCTTTTGTGGATGACTTTTAAAAACAGCTTCAGCAGATGACTCATTAGGCTAATGATCCTGTCTTCACAAACTTTTGCTCCTGGTTTTTTGTGCAATAGTACGAACTCCGATTTGAGCCACTCTACTCGTATTTTCCTGCCTTGTATTATTCATTAAATATTTCAGTTATTATTTTTATTTGTTCTGCATCGAATAGCTTTAGCAGTTCTGCAGGAATTTCATCAAGTCCCGGTGCCTTTCGGCATCGTTTTTTTCCTTTTTTCCATCCTTCATTTGTCTGACGGCTGCCGTTATGTCTTCTGATTTATTTCGGGACTTGAATTTTCTTCAATGGTGGGTTCTTGTATTGTTCTAAGGTCGTGGAAAAGTTTCTCCAAGCATTCTTTCTTTTTATCTTCTTTGGTTATGGCAAGATTGCTTTCATCATCTGTTATTTTTCCGCTGTTGCGTTTTCGGAGCTTTCCAGCTTTTTCTTTCACCTTTCGATGGACATTGAAGTTATCAAATTGACTCTGATACTCCTCTATTTCTTGACATTGTTATGTTTTTTGTTTCTCTTTGGCTTCTCTTGTCTTTCTTCTGAGGATGGTATATATTCTCTTTTAGGAGATTTTCTTTGTTTTTTCTTCTGTGATCCATTAGTTTAAGCGTTCAAATAACCAAAGGCGGACGTTAGATTTTTTAATAACTAAATGCCAAACTAGAATTTTAGTATTTATTTAAATAATTCGATAAAATCATCTTAAATCCAAACAAAATTAGTATGATTGAACAGGTATATTAAAATAATTGTAGTTTCTCATTTAATTAATAAGTATTGTAACGTTCGCCTCTGGTTAATTGTCAAAAAAGTTAACGTTGACGTAAAAGCAATTAGAGAACTGAAAACCGTCAACTTTTTGACCAGTAACCAGATGCGGATGTTTTAATATTTATTAATTAAATGCGAAACTACTATTTTAGTATTTATTTAATTTATTCATCAAAATAAGCTTAAACTCAAATAAAATTAGAATGGTTCAATAGATATTTATATACCTTTCAAACGAGGTATCACTTGCAATAAAGTGTATTTAAAATTATCTGTCACAGTGGCGCTGTAACGTCATCTGTCACTTATGTGTCACTTGTTATGACTACTTAAGAAGCCTACTTATTACCTCTCTCCACATTTCACTATTATAAGTATAACCATTGAAAAGATACGTGGGGGGAGGACGGACTTTTGACTAGAACTATAAAATTTGTTTCAACCTATAAAATATTTTCCTTTATTTGATCTGGCTAATATACAACGATCTGATAGATGAGTGATCGTAAATATACCTATTGATTTTAAAAGCAACACTTAAATCTTAATAAAATAAAATTTCTTTAAACTTGTTCTACCTTATAATTAATTTGCACTCTTCAATGTACAAAATTCCTGACACTGGCATAAAGTGTCCTTTAAAACTATTTAAAAGAATAGGAAATGGTTGGTTTTTTTGCATTCTTCGAGCTCTACCAACAAATCGATCGCCCCACATAAAGGGAAACTTGAGCCTGTACATAGGCATACAAATATGTTCTTTGTCCTCATCTAACACACAGTAGTTCTTCAATAGCCAGATTTTTATATATCCAACAGTAGTTCCTGAAACGAATTGAAATATTTTATTTTCTAGAAGAAATATTTTTTTCAGTTGAATTAAAAAAATTAAAAGTAACGCGTAACTAAACATCTTCCTGATTTGAACCAGGTCATTTTTGGAAGATCCTTGTATGGATCCATTTCAACGTTTAGCTACCCTTGTAAGTAACTTCTTCAAGAGACGGTTAAGGCGGTTTATTATGCTTGTATATTAAGGGAATTTACCTTTAATTACTAAACAGAAAAATATTACAAAAATATAAATAATTTATAATATAAACACTTGAACTCAATAACCTGAGGTGAACTTGAACCAAATACTGACATTGGTAAAGCACAGCTCTTTACAATAATTCAATATATAAATACAAGTACAAATTTAGGAGTAACAATCAAAATTATAATATTGCTTTACAACTGGTAACGTGGGTCATTATTGTGTTTACAAATACGTTTTACTTACCATATGTGTTTATAAACAAAGTTAATTGTTAGTTATTATAATCATATTAGGAAAAAAAAATTAATAAAACGTCAATTGCGAAGTAAACCCAAAAGGCACATTATCATATTATTAACCCATTTATTATTACAGTAGGTTGTATATTTCAAATAAGTCGTTTGGACTCGTAGACCTTTCGACACTGTGATCTGAAAAATCTTGTGTATACTCTACATCTATATTTTAGTGCAAAAGATCTTATTTTTATATAAACAAAGGCGGATACAAGGGAAGTCATTGGGCTCATGACCCCCCTCCCCCCAAACAAAACTAAATATCAATCAAATAATCCTAAAGTCAAGAGTTGAAATGATGCAAACTAATTTATTCTAGGGATAAGTGTAGAATTATGCGGAAGCCTTTTTACATTGCTCTTTAAAAAAATCAACAATTCGGAATACAGTAATACCTCGACTAGCGCTACGCCGACTTCCGCGAATTCAGAGTTACACGATTTTCAAATTTTAACAATTCGTCATTTGAGTGTCAGAGATCGTTCGATTATCGATGAGATAGAATTACCGCCCACACATTATAGCCCATTCAATATACCGTTCGCGTCATAAAAAACTGGTACAACTCTTATAACCAAAAATCGTGTTTTTTAAGTTGTGTGCGTTGATCTTGTCACATGTGTCATTCTAATTTCTAGGTCACTGTGGCCAGTTAAACGAAAATATATGAAACCAGCTAAAAGCAGGGCTGTGCGACAGACCGCCAGTTTTGAGTATAATAAAAACTAAAACATTATCAAGCATTCTCGATCATTCAGTCATATTAAATTTGTTTAAACGTACATCCTAAAAAATTCTCATTAATTTTGTAATTTTTCATCATTTCAATTAAGTTCCCATACATTGATTTATTATTATTTATATATTTATTAAGTAATGATAGATAATCAATCTAGATATAACTTTAAATTATAATATAATAAAATATTGGAGTGAGATATTGGATTGTACCCTAATAGCACACGTACGTCCAGTGGATGTCCATAGTACGTCCCTCTCGGACTTTAGGAACGTCACTCGAACGTCCGCTTTGGTCCTATTTACGTCCTATATTGGTCCGAATGTCGCTGCGCCAAACGTCCTATGGACGTCCATTTTACGTCCCGAGTGGACGTAAAATGGGCGATCCGGGACGTTAATTGGACCTTAATCGAACGTCCATAATACGTCCAGGGGACTTACTTGACGGACTTTGGTGATGTTTTCGGACGTCTATTTTAGCACTGAATTAGACGTCAACGCCATTGTATAAAGTACTAAAAGTGGTGTCATCCTGTGCATATTAAGAATATATTATGGGAAATAAAACGTAAATGTTTAAAGAAACTTAGATTTATTATTACATTTTTTTACATTTATTTATCATTAACAAACGGGACAAATCCACTGTCAAAATTATACAAAAATGCAACGTTATAGAAATATAAAATAATTTTGTGTAATAAAACATAAATGTTTAAAGGAACTAACAATAATTATTATTACATATATTTATTTATTAATAACAAATGAAACAAATTCACTGTCAAAATTATACAAAAATGTATGTACATGAATAAAATAAATAAGTAAACATTTATAAAAAGTTTCATTTAGCATTTTAGTGCTTCAAATAGTACCTAAAGCTATTGATACAAAAGTTTTAGACCATATCTATGTGTGAAACATAATTAAATAATTCTGCTGCAAGGAACATGGAAATGTACATTCTGACACAGTGAATGGGGAGAAATATGAAAACAAACTAGCTGAAACAATTCAGAAGATTGGTTATTTTATGAACAAGTTTAAAAATAAAGATTAAAAGGTAACACTTTTGATAAAAGAATCCAGATTCAAGAAATTGATCATACCAAAATAAGAATATGGTCTACACAATTTACAAGAACAGTAGATGCTTGTAGAAAAGTCAGTGTAAATCTAATCGACATTAATGCAATTATATCATAATAAGTGTAAATTAGTAGAAGTTGAACAACTAGACAGTAAGTAAACCATGCTGACCAGTATGAAGCTGCTTCTTCAGATTTACTGTCAAAAAATCAGTCAGTGAAGCCTCGAAAATTTTAGGAATAGTAAAATAATTATAATGGAACGATAATTAGGAATAAATGAGTTACTGACAAAATCAATAAATAAATTGTGATGAAAAGTAACCCTCAGTCAGAGATTTATAAAAAATATGTCATAGAGGCCTACATAAAAAGAATGCACAATTCCTTAAAAATAAGTTAAGATATTTTGTCTGGACCAAGACCTTTATGGGTATTAAGACACTGTAAGCATGCTAAAATGTCACAAATTTTAATAGTTAAAGAGTGAATATGGCTGTGACTGATATAGGATCTCTGTTTACACTTGTCTACACCGAAGAAAGAAGGATTGTGAATACTGCTAAAGAAATTGGCAACATCGTTGAAAGTGTGGCTCACTAAAAACAAAACCATTCAACTTCCCTTATCCCTTCCCATTCTGATTTACCTTACAATTGTGCGGTCGGCAATTAAAAGCAGACAAGTCAATTGTTAAGTTTTAAAGTTGAAATCATAAGTATGAAAAAGATCAATGTCTGTTTTATTTCAGCAGTAGATAATTTTTTAGGTACCTACTATTTTTAATAAATAAAACAGTTTTAAAAATTGATCTCCTTTCCGTCCACCAACCACACAATTTAATCATGACAAAATTTATCATATTTGTTAATGCAACATGCAAATTAAATTTTATCTTCCTCTTTAGATCTCATTAGATATTTCATTATCAATTTTCAATTTCCTTCTCCATGGCAATGGAGTTTTTCCAAGCAGCATCTGGAAACAAAATTAATGTACATTCATAAATTGAACAAACTAATTTCAGATTTAGTTCATTATACTTTGCTTATTGCGAATAAATCATCATTCAAAGGCGTAAAATTAAACTCATGAATTTCAAGTGCTGTAGTTTTAATGAATCTCATCTGAACTAGAAGAATACCAACCCAACCATTGGTATTTATTTCTAATGACCAAATGAGCAGTAATTACACTTTGATACTTAAAAAACAAAAATAACAGCGTATAAATAAAACATACAGCCAACAACAAAACTTCATCTCATATAACTAGCTGTAGTTCTTAAAGCAATCTCATAGCCAGACCTAAACATTTGTGAAATGGTAAAATTTACCATCTAAATTACATATAAGACACAGTTAATGATATGCGTCATAGGCTGTATGTGGCCACTTAAGTGATAGTGTAAATTCTTATGTGTACCTTAAATTGAGTTATGTTTACAAGTTACAAACCTTTTAAAATCAGAGCTATATGTATGTCTATACCTATTACTTCTGAGTAAGTTCTATGTGCTCCAGATCTCCTCTTCCATTGTCAAACAATTCGTCGATATATTCTGCCCATCTTTGTACTTTCTCGTCCGTATGTGTTATAGTAGTACCGTGTCTATCCAGAATTGAACGAGTGGAATTTTGTTTTCTTATTCCTGCCAGTTCTTTAACTTTCTTGTGTAGGATAAACAGATCATATTTATTTTGATTGACTTAGATCTCTTTGCATTTCTCTTCAAAGTATTTTTTTTTGCCTGTTTTATCATCTTAATAATCTCGTGGTTTATTTATCTGTATTTATTGTTGTCCTTGTTTTTAAATTGTCTCCGTTGTTCCATCATATTGAGTATCTCGTCATTCACCCATTCTTCTTTTCTCCTTGCGGAAGTCTTTAGTATTTCTTTACAGGGTATCAGTAGACAATGTTTTAGTCGATCTCAGTACTCGTCAATATCATTGGAGTTTGTGTTCAATTTGCTGCAGTTAACATGCAGTTCATGTTAAAGGTATTCTTTTACTTTAGGTTCTTTAAGTTTTCTTGTGTCTATTGTAGGGAATCTTTGATGTCTTTTAATATTTTTAAGGGTGAGTGTAATCTTGGCGATAAGTGGATTGTGATCGGAGGCCACGTCTGATCTAGGATATGCTTTCACGGCTTTAACAGCAATACGGTATCTTTCATTGATCATAATGTCTGGTTTCTGACTAATTTCTCCGGTTTATATACGGGCGATAGCCATGTATACAGTCGTCTGTTTGGTAACTTGAAAAATGTGTTTGTAATAATAAAGTTCTGCTCTTGACAGAATTGTAACAGACGGTCTCCTCTCTCGTTTCGATTTCCCAGACCATAATTTCCTATACACTTTCCGCTTTGTCCCTTTCCAATCTTTGCATTGAGATCACCTAGGACTATCGTGATTTCTCTCGTTTTCGTTATTCTAAGTGCCTCTTCGATATCTCAATAAAATAATTCTACTTCTTCTTCATCGGCATTAGCCGTAGGTGCATAAACTTTTATCAAATTCAGTTTGGCATGAGATGCCACTAATTTCAGTACCATTACCCTTTCTGAGATAGGGAAATAGCATTCCACCGGTCTATTAGATTTTTATTAATTATTACTGCCACTACCTTAACAAAAGCAGCAGCTACCAAACTGAGAGTCACGCAGAGAAGAATGGAGCGGTCCATGTTAGGAATAACTCTCCGAGACAGAATAACAAACGAAGACATCAGGAGAAGAACCGGAGTGACTGACATCATCGAGAAGATAGCCAGACTAAAATGGAGATGGGCAGGACACATAGCCAGAATGACAGATGGGCGATGGACAAAGAGGTTATTGGAATGGAGGCCAAGGGAAGACAAGAGAGGTGTCGGTCGACCACCTACAAGATGGACTGACGATTTAAGAAAACTCAATAAAAACTGGATAAGAGCAGCGCAAGATAGACGGGGTTGGAAACATGAGGAAGAGGCCTATATTCAGCAGTGGACTCTTGAGGCTGGATGATGACTGCCACGCCGCAGACAAATACAAGAAGATGAACCGCAAAGTATGCAGCTGGCAGAGGCTCCAAGGGGCCTCAACAGATCCAGCAGGCAACTAGCGGAAAAAATCTTTACACAAAATAAAATCGAATGGGCCGTTAATAGCTTTAAACCTTTTAAATCCCCTAGTGAGGGCGGAATATTTCTGTCCTGCTTTACTCCAAAAAGGCTTCATGCAAATACAGCCGCACCTATAGCGGCTCTTCATAGCAAGCCTTGTGTTAGGTCACATTCCAAAAACTTGGAGGGACGCAAAGGTAGTATTTATACCAAAGGCGGAGAAACGTCCTACGGACGAAGCGAAGTCTTATTGTCCTATATGCCTGACCTCCTTTCTCCTAAAAATAATGGAGAAACTAGTAGATTACTACATAAGAAGCGAAACTTTAGCGAGAAATCCACTTCACAAACATCAGTTTGCCTACCAGACTGGCAAATCCACTATAAATGCTCTGAATTCGCTAGTCGAAAGAATTGAAAAGACAATACTGGCAAAAGAAATAGCTTTTGCGCTTTCATTAACATAGAGGGAGCATTCGATAATACCTCATTTGAATTCATAAAAAGAGCACTAGTAAAGAGAAGCATTGAAGTCTCACTAATACAATGGATTCAGTCAATGCTAAAAACGAGAATCATCACTGCTAGTATTGGAGGAGAATCTGTGACTGTGACAGCGGTAAAGGGGTGCCCTCAAGGGGGAGTATTATCGCCTCTGCTGTGGTCTTTAGTTGTGGATGACCTCCTCACTAAGCTGCATGATTCTGGTTTTATAACCCAAGGTTACGCAGATGACCTAGTTGTTTCAATTAGGGGCAAGCATGACCAGACTGTATCTAGTCTCATGCAAACTGCTCTTAACGAAATTAAAAGTTGGTGCTCGAAAAAGAGCTTAAGTGTCAACTCCAGCAAAACGACTTTGATACCTTTCACAAGGAGACGTAAATACAATTTACAGGCTCAAACTATGAATGGCATCACATTAGACTATTCCAAGTTAAATATCTGGGGGTAACCCTAAATCAAAAACCACCTGGAATAGTCATATCGAAAAAAATTTATCCAGAGCTTTGGTGGCAAGTTGGACCTGCCGCAAGACGTTTGGAAAAACTTGGGGCCTACAACCGAAAATGACTCTCTGATCATATAAAACAATAACTAGGCCCATGGTCACATACGCATCATTCGTATGGTGGCCAAAAACACAACAAACAACAGCTAACGCCAAGCTGCAAAAAGTGCAGCGGCTAGCTTGTCTGGGAATCACAGGGGCAATGCCAACATGCCCCACTGCAGCTCTAGAGGCGATGCTGAACCTTCCTTCCTTGAAGTTCTGCATAAGGAGGGAGACAGTAACTACCACCTTAAAACTGTGACAGACACAAATAATGAAACCTGGAGATCTAGTTGGCCACCTGAAAATCTTGGAAGAAATTCCATTGGATTCTAAGGGCATGCCAACAGATGCTATGCCAGTCAAATTCGACTTTGAAACACCCTTTGAAGTGGTCATAAAAAACCACCAAATGGGTAAAGAAATTGAGCCAAAAATGGAAGAAGATTCACTCGTATGGTATACGGATGGATCTAAGATAGATGAAAGGGCAGGAGTGGGAGTTACTGGGCCCAATTTCAGGAATCTAAATCCCTTAGAAACGCCCTAACTATCTTCCAGGCAGAAATACATGCTATAGACATAAGTGCCCAAGAATGTCTCAACAGAGACACCTGTAGGGCAAAAGTCTTTATTTTATCAGACAGCCAATCCGCCTTAAAGGCTCTAAAGTCATTTACATGTGAGTCAAAGTTGGTTTGGGACTGTAAACAATCTCTTAAGAAGCTGGCAGAACGCAACAGTGTCACTGTGATGTGGGTGCCAGGTCACAAGGGAACTGCAGGAAATGAGGAAGCTGACAGCCTCACAAAAGAAGGAGCTAGTACCCTATTCTAGGGTCCGGAACCTTTCTGTGGACTATCGAAAAGCCTCATCAGAGAGGAACTCCGTACCTGGGAACTTAATCAACTAAGATCATATTGATCTAACACACCAGGACAAAGGCAAGCAAAAAGGCTCATAAAAGTGTCGCCTACTGCAACAAACCGCCTTCTCGAAAGAAGATGGGCAAATCAGATAGTGAGATCTGTCGTTTCTGTCACAATGAAAAAGAAACGGCAGAACATATACTATGCAACTGCGTAGCACTGTTCTGCAAAAGACTAAAATTCCTAGGAGAGGTCAGTCTGGCGTCCTCTGACATAGGAAACAAGTCACCTAGGAAGCTAATCAACTTCATCAGAAGTATTGGCATTCTAGAGTTTAACTAGATTAAAGTATGCACAAAAGATCTGTATAGGTCGAAGTGCGGTGTGACCTCACATAATCTAATCTAATCTAGGAGTCTCAAAATTTCATATTTTGGTCCCCTCATCACGTGGCCTAGGTATTCCAGTTTTCTGGTTTGTATAGTGGTGACTAGTTATGTTTCTTTACCAAGCCTCTCCAGTACTTTTTTATTTGTAATTCTATCAGTCCATGATATTTTCAATACTCTGCGGTATAACCAGAGTTCGAAGGCCTCGATTCGTTTTAAATTACATTTTTTTTAATGTCCAAGTCTCAGCTCCATATAATAATATTGAAAATATATAACAGCGAATGGTACGTAGTCTGATCTCCAAATTTAGATTTTTGCAAGTTAGGAGTGGCTTCATTCGTATAAATGCTGATCTGGCAATCTCTATTCGTTTATTTCAACAGTATGATCATTGGTTTCATTGATCAAAGTTCCCAAATACTGATATTTTTCTACTTGTTCTATCACGTTACTAGAGGAAAGGCACCAAATTTGAGACACTTTTTTTGAAAAACAAATATAAAACAGAATATTTAAAATTTTTAAAACATTCATTTCGAAAACTTAAACTTAATGTTTCTAGAACACAACAAAACAAAAAAAAAGCGAATAAAACATATATTTTTGCAAAAAAATACATTTAATTTTTTTGCGACATTTAATATTAAAAATAAAAGGTGCCCTAATTTGGGATAGTCAGGTATCTAAACTTGAGACAGGTACCTTAATTTGAGATACTATTCAAAAAAGCCCTTTCCTTCGCAGAAAAGGCAAATAAATGTGCTGGACTTTATTTCTCCACAGTCTTCATGTGCCCACCTGCCACATTGGTAACACTTTGCCCATCGTTCGCCATATCTATCGTCGGAAAATTTGCCGGTGCAAAATAAACATTCCGCGTCGTTTTCTTCACTTTCGTTGGACGATGAATCAGCTAATGGAAAGTTTTCACTGCTATCTGAGCTTGAACTCGAAGAAACTTTCCGCTTCCTTCTTGATGTTTTGCCTTTTGATGTAGAAGGTTGATCTACGTCTTCATCTGCTATTTCTTCTTCGGGCATTGCTGTTTTTTTTGATCTAACACCTTTTGTTGAACTGTTTTTTTCTGGAGCAAATACACAATCCAAGTTTAGCTGGGGTACTAGTTTTTTTGCTTTTTTCTTCTGCAAACTTTGCTCTAATTCTTCTTTGTAGGGTGTTAAAGTAATTATTGAAGCCTTTCCTGATCTGGCATGTGGTTTTTTAGTTGTATCTTTCTCGTAGAATCTAGGAATTGGACAGATGTCTTTCGGAGAAACAAGTTGTTGATGAGGTAGTGGTGGACTAGGAGTTCTATGTTCTTGTATTGGATGATTTGCTTGTTCATGGTTTATTTCTATTATTTGTTCATCCTTTTCGTTTTGTGTTTCTAAGTGCTCTTGAATTCCAAATTCAAAGTCCCTAAAAATATGGCGACAAATAGGGACCAGTCCAGTTTTGCGGAAACCATTGCAAGATATTTCCATCGTCGCAGCTTTGTTATACGCTTTACAAAAAATACTGGCAACGGCGTAAGGCGACACAACACTCAACTGATTTTCTCTAAGCCAGTTTTCTATTGCTTGTGCATAGTAAGTTTTCAGCGGTGCCATAAAAGCAACATCCAACGGTTGCATTTTATGTGTAGAATGTGGTGGGAGGCAAATAATCGTCACATGATTCTGTTTGGCCAAATCTATTAGAGCAACGTTTCTCGTATGAGAATAGTGACCATCAAGGACGAGAAGAACAGGGTCTGCAGCTGAAGGTTTAGTGAATTTTATGAAGTGTTGAAGCCATCTAGTGAAAATATCGGCCTGTACCCAACCTGACACATGGCATTCTGCGATTGCTCCAATGGGAGCTCCTAGCATCAACTCTGATTTCATATTTTTTCTGGGGAAGATTAATAATGGTGGTACGAAAACTCCTGCAGCATTCATACATGTAATAGCAGTAATCAGCTTGCCCCTTTCTGCTGAAGTAAGTGACGAAACCTGCTTCTTCCCTCTCATGGAAATTACTTTACTATGTTTGTGCTGAACAATTGTAAGGCCCGTTTCGTCTACATTGAATATACGTTGTGCAGGGTTAGTAAGCTTAAGATATTCTGGTTCATACAGGTCAAAGAACTTGGATACATTTTCAGGAGTAAAAGATTTTACTCGTGCACATGACATTCCCTGAGGAGTACGCATTGAAAGCGCCGGATGTCTTTTCAGAAAGAGCCTTAACCATTTCTTTCCGGCTGTTTTTTTGACTCCGCTAAATGGATGTGCTATTGAGTTTCGTATTGCAAGTTGAAATGCCAGTCGTTTTATATCACGCGCTCTTAGTCCGAAATAACGTTGCTCCATAATTAGGGCATACTCAACCAACTCATTTTCTAATTCCAAAGGAAGAATAGGTCGGCGCCCAATTGATATCCCGACAAGTTCTTCTGGAGTCTTGTCTGATTTCACATATCGTTCTAAGGTACCTTTTGGTACTCCAAAAACTTTTGAGGCCTTCAAATAGCCCATCTCTCTATTTCTTACTGTATTTACAGCACGTATCATATTATCTGCGTTCCATTTTTTATTTTTTGGCGGCATCTACAAACAACAAAACACATAAAAATAAAAAATTTACAAGGGGTCCTAATTTGAGACACTCTCAAATTTGGAACCTACAGGTATCTCAAATTAGGATTTTTCCGTTAAAAATAAAACGCATATTTTTTGGTTATGTATGACACACAATTATCGTTTAATTTGCATAAAATGTATTAACTAATATTAAACTAACAAAAAAAAATAATTGGAGTAAATGTAATCATCTTACCTTGATGTATTGTAAGTTTTTAAAAATTCCGAAAAAAATTTGTGTAATGTGTAAATCAAATTACCGTCGACAAAACAACAAAGGTCACTTCTAAGCGTCAACTAAAAGCAGATCTACCATTACTTCACAGAATGATCAGTTTTTAATATTTTAACTAGATGTCACACTATCGTACACAAATATACGACGGTGTCTCAAATTAGGCGCCTGTCTCAAATTCGGTGCCTTTCCCCTATTTGTCAATAGGTGATGTATATTTTGTGGTCTTTTTGTAATTAGCATGTACTTCGTTCTTTTAGCGTTTATAGTAATTCCCATGTCAGCGCTATTCATACTCAAGCTTTCGATAAGATAATTCTGCCTTAAAGTACCATATATAGATAATAAAGTGTAAACTCTAGCGATGAAATGTCTGCGATCTTGCTCTTCAGAATCATCACAAATTGGCATGTAACTCAATGTAACTATTGCTCAGAAATATAAGATCCATGAACATCTAAAATAATAAAATATTATTAAAATTAAGAATGTATGACTTACTTTTTATAAAATAAGGTCAATTTTAGGAATGCAATTAAAAGAGTTAAGAATTTTTTATAAAATAAGGCAACTTTTAGGAATGCAATGATAAGAAGTAAGAGTTTTAATAATTTTAAATATATAGTATATAAATATTTATAAGTAAAGATTAATGTTAGTTGAGATTTAAAGGTAATTTAACTACAAACAAAATAGTATTAAGTTTGTATTTACTAAAAGTTTATTATAATTAGGTGCTGTTCTTACCTGGTGCTTGTAAAAATAAACTCCTAATCCTCAGAATGTTTAATAGCCATTTGTCCAACTTTAACTTTCACTCATCAAAAAAAATATTCTTTTGATTGGAACTACTATACCATTTTGGTAATGTACCTTTTTCTTCTTTAGCAGTGTTTATTAAATATATAAAAATTGATGTACCTATACTATTTTTATCGTCTATTCTATTTATCTTTTGTTCCATTTCAATGATGGTAAAACACAATTTTTACAAATTATGATGATAATAACAAAGCAGAAAGCACCAAAACTCAATTTGCAATATGGAGTCCCAATCTAAATCAAATTTCGCCACTGCACATGCGTCTCCCGCTATATTATATCCCCCACCTAATGTGACTAGTAGCGCCGCCTCCATTACTAATGGATGAGCCCATGCAAATCACTCTCCCCACCCATCCTATTCCAATTACACTACTATGTAGGTATGCATTGTGGACTGACGTCTCTGAAATGCGAATTGGCTGTGTAATAACTGTAAATGCAAACAGATATCGGGACAGCGAAGCATTTTAAAGGCATAAAGCCAAAGTAGGGTCCCATCTAGTTCCAGTGCCAGTGGTGGTGAAGAGGGGAGGCCGAATATGTCACACGAAAATATTTTTTTTAGGTATATAAACAAAATTATGGTTAACAATCTAAAATTTGATATAACTTTAAGTTTGCGCGATATATGTTATATCGTTGTTCTCCCTGGCTCTTCATATATTTATTTTTATATCTTGCGGACCCCTCAGACATACATCGCGGACCCCCAGGTGTCCGCGGACTACCAGTTGGGAATCATTGAGGTAGATAAATTATGTACGTTTATACACTATAAACCATGATTTGGGAGTACTCCTCGTAGCATTCACAATGTTTACTCCTAGTGCATCTTTATTCTGTCGATACTACAGTATAAAATTATTAGTTAACTTTCTCGGTGCCGCAGAGATGCCCGCTAAAGCGATATGTGTCGGTGAAGTAATAATTTTGGACGCGTTCAATTCTAAAATTATTGCTTGATGTAGGTACAAATATTCGTGTTCTTTCTTCTGTCTTCGTTTGTCTTAGGATTTGATGATATATTACATGACAATTGACTTCAAACATTGACTAGGTGATGAATAATGAATAAACTGTTCTCTCAACTTAAATGTATACCTAATATAAACGATTGCATTACAGAATGTACTATGAATAAGAAATGTAATATATTATGCATTTTAACTGTTAAACTCGAAGAAAATAAAAAATGAATTTTAATTCCAACGATAAATTAACCCTTTTTGTTAATACTATTTCGCTGTTGTGTTTCTTAACAGTCACTATAAATCATCGAGCAATAAGACAAAAGAGGGAATCTAATCCTTATGAAAAGGAGACCAAAAAAGTGGCCTCTGATGGCGGACATAGCCGGAAATGCGAATGCGCCAAATTTAAATTTTCCGACACTTATTAACAGTAGCTATATAATATTTTTCAGAATGTGTCTTAGACGAGAAAGCTTTAATTAATTATTAACGGTAATAGTCTAAAATACGACACAATTGTTAAAAAACTTCAATATAAATAAGATTTCATGTGATATTTGGGACAAACAATAACATAACCCAACTAAATTTGATGTCAAATAATGAGAGAGACTCTCTTTCCTTGTTTAATGTGGCCTCTAAAGATCGCACTTCCTGTCTAACAATATGTTTGCCCCCACTACCTTTACATTTTCTCTTCTGTCTTTTTGCTCGATGCTATAAACATGGTTCTTGCACGGCATGCCTGAAAATTATCGAAAACGTCAAATGAAGATATGGTTCACCTGTAAATAAAAATTCATTCTTCTCGTCGGTTGTCATAGATATAACGTAA
This sequence comes from Diabrotica balteata, assembly GCA_918026665.1. Classification (NCBI taxonomy): domain Eukaryota; kingdom Metazoa; phylum Arthropoda; class Insecta; order Coleoptera; family Chrysomelidae; genus Diabrotica; species Diabrotica balteata. Next base: position 116,999,272 of record OU898280.1, read on the forward strand.
TCCCCAGCTTTGTGAATTGCTGAAAAACTTGCAATAAATCCTCCCACGATATGGTGACTCCAGACTTGTATAAAGCCGTTTTCTAAAGCTACAAGTAACGTTCCTACACGTGGATCAGTTTTTCTGGCATTTAAGAATAACATAGTATGGATTGCCAATTTCTTTAAATGGAATATTTCTTCTGGTACATTGATGCTTGAAACTCTTCGATCTTTTGGAGTTCGGCTATCTTTAACGAGAGTTGCAGGACCTATAATAAGAATAGACAATATTCAGAACTAGCTTGTATTCTAAAAGAAATTTACCAATATATATATATATATATATATATATATATATATATATATATATATATATATATATATATATATATATATAAATTAATACAAACATTAAAGGTTATTGACAATATAAAAATAGCAACAAAGAACATCAAAACTATTTCATCTTTATATTCCAAAACTAAATATCCTATAGACAAATTAGATCAAGCAAATGTAGTATACAGCATTGTTTGTACTCAGTGTGAAGCTGAGTATATTGGTGAGACTGGAAGAAATCTCTCAAATCGCATTATTTCTCACAAGAGTGATTGTAGAATTAAGAAACCATCTTGTGCTTTGGCAGAGCATGTAATAGACAAAGACCATATTATGGATTTTGATAATATTAAAATTTTATGTAATGAAAGTAATAAATTTAAAATAACTTTTTTGGAAATGGTTTGTATTAGCAAGAGTGATAATAATTTAAACAAAAGGTCAGAAATTCAAAATTTAAGCAAAATTTATAATTATATAATTTCTATTTAATTTATGCAGTCAGTAAAATATCACATTTTGAATTTTCCATGTATTTGTTACATTTTTTCGGTCATCTATCAATGGTGAATAAATCTTCTTCTTTTTTGTCACTAAACAAAGAAGAATTTTTTAAACAAAATTTTATTTTTGACAATATGTCAAAAATAAAAATTTTTAAGTTAGTATTTATGACATTTAAGCTGGTTGTAGCTATTCTATTTTTGTTTATAAATTCAATTTTTTTTCTTAAGAAACTTCATCTAAATTTTTCAGAGAAAACATTTATTAGAATAAGACATTTTTTTATTAATATTTTTTGTATTTAATATGTAAGCAGTAGTTTTATATAAAAAACTAATTTTATTTGGTGAGTTAACAAAAAAATTTTTATTTCTAGTTCAACTTTGTAAGACATTTTGTATTTTTTAGAAGCTCTTGATAAAAATTGTAATCACAATTGAAAGCTCGAGTAAAAAATAGTCAACAAATAGCCCCTTTTATTGACTCCAACCCATCAAAAACAGTGTTATATTTTTTCCAAACGAGTCACAAGTACTTCTTTTTTCTTACTCTTATATATATATATATATATATATATATATATATATATATATATATAAATATATATATATATATATATATATATATATATTATATATATTATATATATTATATATATATATATTATATATATATATATATATATATATATATATATATATATATATATATATATATATAACCTCGCATTAACCTTTTTCTTGTTGTTTGAAACGTTCTAAACGTTTGGCATTCCTTTTCTCAGGTAGTTTAGTTTCCTCCGTGGATGTGTTAGTTGTTGCTCTGGAAACCTCAGAGGCCTCTAATATTATTGCCACAAATTGGTCGCATTGGTCCTGTAGTGATCCTTTCCAAAGTTAATATGCTGCTTTTCTAACTTGGCTGCACCGTACTGAAGACGACCAATAGTCAGAAACGGTTGCCTTCCACCTTATATACATATTTTATATATATATATATATATATTTTTTTTGGTGCGAGCTATTCCGATACCATTTACCTTTATTATATATATATATATATATATATATATATATATATATATATATATATATATATATATATATATATATATATATATATATCTAGTCTTTCGCAATATTTCAATTGTACCATGGAGCATTGGTAATCATGCGTAACACTTTGAACTGGAATCTTTCTAATATTTCGATATTGGGCTTAAAAGCTGACACCACAGTTATATTCCATATTTCCAGACAGGTTTTATAATAATCCTTTATATTAGAAACTTATTTTGCAGTATCACCGTTGATTTCATGGCCCAGTACATTCTACTGAATGTGAGTCCCAGTTGCTTTCTTTTTATGAAGGTATGTTTTCTCCATGTCATTCTTTTTTCGATTTTGGTATTTGGCATCTTCTTTTTGGGGAAGTTACTGATTGTTAAGTTACCGGTGGACAGGTGTTTCTGCGATTTTTGAATGTAACATGTACGGACTTTCATTTACGTTGATGCACCTTTATTAGTTCAAAACAGTACTCAAAAAGTACTGTTTTAAACATATTATGTACAACTTTTTTAAACATTTTTAACTCTTAATCTTTGTCTCCTGATGAAGCTGACAAAAAAATCAGCGAAATATAGAGCATTAAAAGAAAAAAAGAGTTTTTTTAAAATAACAGACCGAATACCCGATATTCCAACACAATAAATTATTATATATATATATATATATATATATATATATATATATATATATATATATATATATATATGTATGTATATATATATATATATATATATATATATATATATATATATTGTAGTATATTCAAAATATGTACTTATTATGTTAAATTCAAAACAACATACTGAATTTAGTAAATAAATTTAATCTCAAAATTTGTTACCTGCAAGTGCCGAATCTATAGATAAATGTGACGAAACTATTGATGTTCTTCTTTTTTGGGGGATTGAAGATACTCTTCTCGAAGGCATTTCTTCTTGGGCTTTTTCTTTGGATTTTGATAATTGGTAATATAATTTTATTCTTATAGTTGGCTTGGAAACGTTAAATTTCTTGTATGGTTGGCCAGTTTCAAGTCTCCAAAAAATTAACTCTCCAACATAGGAGCTTGTTGCTAATGTTTCTGGAATTCTCACCACCCCCGAGCTTATATCTTCAGTATGCCTAAGATCCCAATTTTTGCTAAACGGAAAGTAAAGATTATTTTAAAACTTAAATAAAATACCACGATTAGTCTAGATATTGTATGGAGATAAATGGGCAACATTGTAAAAATAGTACTTTTTGTTTGTACTTATATCAAATATGTCAAATAGCAAGGTATTAACAAAAAGCAGAGGTCATAGTAATATGTCAAATAGCAAAGAGCAGAGGTATTAACAAAAAGATGTATGTTTAGCAATGAGGAAGGCCACGGCAAGTACTGTGTTATCGAAAATTGTCTGCAAGTTGGACCGTAAGTCTGACTAAATATCGGAACGTGAATGTGCCGCCATACAAAAAAAATAAGTCTCAGATGCAGGTGTATATTGAGAACAATTGTGAGATTTGTTAAGAGACTTTTAAAGAACTATTTTTCGACTCTTTTTTATAGTGAAATAAATTTTAAAATGTGGATTGCAAAGAAGGATAATGCAGATACGTATTCTGTTTTATTTAATAACGAAATATACTATTTATAGGGCCGTATTAAGTGAGAAATATGTTTTGGCGATATGTTACAATTCTGTAAGACCTATATAAACTAATTGAATATTAGATATGTGAACTGATAAGAACAGTTCATTTTGAATTTAATATATTTTCGGATATAAATAAAGTTTTAAAGTATATACATATCTGTTAATAGTGTATATATTGAATAATAATATGTTTTACCAAAATGCACCACCAGGTGAGTCAGCTTCATTAGTATCAGCGAACTCAGTAACTCTTCGGTTCCAGCCAATAGCCAATATTCGCCCTTTCACCCAAATAACGGATTGAACTTCACACCATTGTTCGATCTTCATATTCCTCAAACAAGTACCAGTGTTAAAATTCCAAATTTTCAGTGTGCCGTCATGTGCTCCTGTTAACAATCGCTGCCAGCCTGGATCGAATGTGGCCGCAGTTATTTCAACTGGCTTAATTTCTCCATGTAACATGACAGTGTGTGCATCTTTTATCACTAAAAGACGTCTTCCATCCCAAGGATCCCAAACAATTATATAGCTGTCTAGACCACATGTTATAACAGTCTAAAAAGTATAAACTTTAAACAGAAAAAGCTTACTATATCCAAAGTCAATTGAAAATTAAAGTTTTACGAGGATGTTCAAATATATTATCAAAGAATATATCAAATATATCAAAGAATATATCGAATATATCAAAGAATGTAAAGCGTCTATATTCTTTGATATAATTTAAAAGATCTATTTTACTCATCGAGCAAAAAGACAAAAGAGGGAATGTAAAGGTAGTGAGGGCAAAAATATTGTTAGACAGGAAGTGCGATCTTTAGAGGCCACATTAAACAAGGAAAGAGAGTCTCACTCCTTGTTTGACATCAAATTTAGTTGGGTTATGTTATTGTTTGTCCCAAATGTCACATGAAATCTTATTTATATTCAAGTTTTTTAACAATTGTGTCGCATTTTAGACTATTACCGTTAATAATTAATTAAAACTTTCTCGTCTACGACACATTCTGAAAAATATTATATAGTTACTGTTATAAGTGTCGGAAAATTTAAATTGGGCGCATTCGCATTTCCGGATATGTCCGCCATCAGAGGCCACTTTTTTGGTCTCCTTTTCATAATTCCCTCTTTTGTCTTTTTGCTCGATGGTTTTACTACACAAAGCGCTGGCGCTGTACGGGACGTAAGATGTAACCAAGCTATGCAAGATATCCTCGTATTATCTCTATACTGATTGAGATGTTTCATCTCTCTTGATCAAGTGAAATCTTAGACAAGAAAAGAGAGAGGACGCGTAACCGTATCGCTACAAGTGAAGCCAAAGTGCCACCGAGGAAGTGGTCAGCGGTGGATCTTTGTATTTTTAAGGATTGACTAATTCGTATTTAAAATGAAACATTTTTGTACATTAAATGTTTTATTTAATTTATTTTATTTCATAAAAATATTTTGAAATCAAAATTAACGAAATTTATTTATTTATTTACTTATTTATGAAATTTTATGGAATTTTAACCCTCAACGCCCACTGCCACTGGTAAATCATCATGGTCTGTGAGTGAAATTATTAATTATAATACAATTACTGAAATAGCTATGCATATTTAGCATTCTTATTTAGTAATTTAGATCTCACCTTTCCTTAAAATACTAATTTAAATTGGTTTTTAGGTTTAAAATTGAAATAAAAAGTAAAATCAATTAATACCTAATTGCACTATTATAAATATTTACCTATGAAACGATATTCCTGGTGTTTTCTGCTCGCTGCGATTTTTACAAAGAATATAGGCACAATTCGCCATTTTATTAAGTAAAAAAATAGGTATTTAATTCACTTCTTTTAAAAAACCACAAAAACAAAACTGGTGTCAGGTCTTTCGTTTGCCACCAAAAAAATGGCTGGCACATCAAAAAGTGGTATCACTTTTTGAAGGTTGGTTGAACGAGCGTTACCCGTCCTCTCTTTCCTTGTCTAAGGGTGGCCGCACACAGAAAGAGCAAAACTGTTTTAGTTAAAAACGTGTTTGTTTGAAACGAAAACGTTTTTGTTTCCACAAGAAACATTTTGTTTTCAAGAGAAACAAAATGTTTGCACAAATCATACTGCAATCAGTTTTGTGAAAGATGTCGACAGATAACGACGAAATTGCACTAGTTTTCTGGCAGTGGGTGCTCCTACAGGACGAAAAAACGCAAAATAAAAGACAATTTTGGGTGTATCCTATAAATGAGAAAAGAACTGTTAAAAAAACTCTCCAGTCTTTGCTCCAAGAATTGAGGGTCTTTTAATTGATAGTTATATAAAGGAGGTCTGGCCTCAATCAGTACAATTAATTTTTCTGCGACCACTTCCTTGATACACACAATATAAACAAGCAAAATATCGCTGTTTCCACATGTGCATCTTGTTGACTACTCGAGCGGTTTCAAGAAGGAAATTCCAAAAACACGTTGCGTCTGCGTACATTGAAATGTTTCGACACAAAACGACGATCTGGTAATCAACATCAAACAGACTGACTGAAACTAAATGAGCCTGAACATGCTTTAGACACACGACTAATCAGTGTGCGTCAGCTCATTTCATTTACATGGAAACATCAGCATCAGACTCGTTTAGTCAAAAACGTTTTTGACTAAAACAGTTTTGCTCTTTTTGTGTGCGGCCACCCTAAGAGTGAAACCAAAGCACAGCGCCAGCGTGGACAGATAATAAATAAATATTAAATTTCTTCATTTTTCACTTAGACATATGAGACAAAAGACTTTAAGTAATAATCCTAAAAATGATTGTAGAATTAATTTTATATTAATTGTTTCACGATTATTGTTGTAATAAAAAAATTGTATAACTGCAGTTGTACTTAAAAGCTTACTATTAGTTGTTTTAGTTTTTAGTTAAAAGTTTTTTAGGTTCGCAACGTCGTCTAGGTCATTACAGGCACTAAGTTAATGTGTTTATTGTTGATTATAAAATGTCGATACTGTGGTGGCCGTTTGCCGCTACATTAAAGCGACATCAACTCAACAGATATATCTGCATCAGTTGTATGCAAGCGCCCGAAGCGTAAACATCCGTATACTTAGCAGTGAATGTCAATTTTAGTGCGTTTGTTACGTTGTCAGATAACTTCGTAATTAGTAAAATAGTTATTTTTTTTTAACCGTAAATTTACCGTTTAAAATATTTAGTAAAATTTACGTAACAGAAAGGAAATGTTCTTTTTATTGAGTTATCAAAAGTGCAAGAACAAGTAGCTGCTTTGACAGATAAATTGATTGTATATTTATATTAAAAAGTATTAACAAGTGTAGTGTTATGTACAATTTTATGTTTAATTTTATGTTTATTACATTCTGCGCTTGTTGGATAGCCCAAAATTGGCGAAATGCCCCTGATGATGCTTTAGAAAGTGAAAGTACTTGATCAAGATTTAATTTTAAAATTATGCCCGATATCTGCCTATCATTTTATCAAAGTTCATTAATTCGAGCATTTAACCTTATAACAATTCAAAAACCCTTTTATTGTTTAATACTTTTCTAATACAAATATCCTGGTCTATAAAGATTAAAAAAAAATAAAAAGCAAAAAACCCGCAAGGATCCAAAAAAATTTAAAAACAAAAAATAAAAAAATGTAAATGAATATAAAGACTTTAAGTAAAAAAAATTGTATTTTTTAAACTTTATAGTAAATCGAGTTTTTTTCTAATAATACATGTTTATTTGGAACCAGCAGTACCAACAAATTTTCGTATTTTTGGCATTTCCATCCTTTTTTACTTTAAGTCTTCAATTATTTATTTCTTCACTGTTCCGTAATAGCAGCTATGTTAATTCAATGTATATGATGGTTTAGGCCTACAGGGGATATCACATAAAAAACTCGTCCTTAGGGTGATGTGGAAACAAGTTTGTTATTTTTGTTTTACTTCATTTACTCGAAATCATTTAATGTTACAAACTAAAATGTAATATTTATCAAATTAAGTATTCTAGAAAAACTAAATTTCGTACGTCTATGAGTTTCAAAGAAATCACCGATAAGCTCCAGACTTTTTCAATTGACTTTGGATAGAGTATACGCCAAATTAGTTGATGCTTTCGACATGTACTGTGGAGCACCCCGGGGCGGTTTTGGGGGTTAAACCTCCCCCCAGGGCATATAAAGTAAAAATATATAAAGAATAGTAAAAAAATGTAACTCGTCTTTCACACACAATACAAGAAATCCAAAACGCTAATTGAATAATTAAATTACCACTTTAAATATGTAGAACACAATAATTATTGTATAAATAGGCAATAATTAATACACAATAATTAATAATATTTTTCATTATATTTAGATATAGATACCTAATTTTAGGCTTATACTTAGACAAAAGTAGACAGAACGAGTCTGTTGCGAGTAGCATGAGGTTACAGGACTGTATCTCCGGCGGCCTTGTAAACTATCACGGGTTGTGCTCCTCTGCATGTGTTAGCAGTAGAAAAGAGACATCTCCATGAGAGAAGAGAGCATTTGAGAACAGCTATAAAAAAAAAGAAGAAAGATGGCAATGGAAAGATGGCAAGAAGAGTGGAACAACAAGGAACATGTCGCCCAGTGGACGAAGATGCTGATCCCTAGTATAAGGGACTGGGTAGATTGTCTTTTTTAGGGCCTATCTTCATAGGTTCAGATAAACAGATACAGATATAATATGTCTATACTGCGAATATTCCGACATTGCTACTCACACAATGCTGGAGTGTAATAAATGTACAATGGAAAGAAACAGAATCTATAAGGAAATAGGTATGAACCCTGTGACTGTAAACGAGATGATCGTGAAGATGATGGGAAGTACGGAGGGATGGAATAGTGTTCACAATTACATCCGAGCAGTCATTAAAAAGAAATAAAAAGAAGAGAAACAATAACTGGACCAACGCCAGAGATATGATAAGTTTATTTATGTTTGAATCTGTGATCTTGCATGATAACTTATTTATACTCCAAAAATTAATAGAAAAAAGAATAGCGGTTGGTACCGAAGTACATCTAGCCTTTATCGATCTAGAAAAGGCGTATGATACAGTTCAAAGACTTAAATTGTGGCAAGCTTTACAACTCGACATTAGTCCATATCTTTTAGGAATAATCACAGAAGTATATAGGGATAACACTACTTACCTAAAAGTCGGAAATATACTATCAGAGCCAATAAAAGTAACTAAAGAAATATAACAAGGATGCAGTATGCCACCCTTACTGTTTAATTTGTATATTGAGGCAGCCCTCCAAAATTGGAAAAACCACTGCCAGGGAATGGGAATCCCCATAGGAAATGACGTACTGTTCTCCCTGAATTGTGCAGATGACCAAGTCATCATAGCTCAAGATTCTTTTGATCTAGAATTTATGATAAAGCGTCTATACAGACAATATGTAAAATGGGGTTTACAAGTCAGCATAAAGAAAACAGAATACTTAGTTAACAATTCAGATTTAAGGTTTGAAGTGTTGATAGACGAGGACGTGGAAATCGAACAAGTGGAAAAATTTAAATATGTAGGTGCATTCATTGATAAGAACGGCTAAAATTGTAGGATGTCTGAACTCCTTATGGTGGGATCGCAACATTTCCAAAAGAAACAAAATAAGAATAGGGCAAACCATTATTGAATCAGTCAGAATCAGAAAGCTACAGAAACGGTCCTTGAACGAACAGAAAGAAGAGGTTCAAAATGGTTTGGACACCTATTAAGAATGCCTGACGAACGTTGGACCCAAAAATTTCACAAATGGAAGCCCCCTGGAAGAAGAAAAAGAGGTATATCTTGACACTCATAGAATGATGGAATTAGAAGAGCGATGGAATCGAGACGTTTGGAGAAGGAGCATGTCTTGGACCGGGTGGATTAGCGCAGGAGAACACGAATACGGCGATAGCCGTCTCCAAAATGTATTGTATGTACAAGTTGGATTATTGTCAAACGTCAATAAATTTATTTTAACATTCAATTGTGGCTTATTCCCATTAAAATAGTAATTACTTTAAAATGCCACAAGAAAATAGCTTCAGAACAATAGATAAGATCTAGATAAGAAAATGGAGTGTTCCAAAAATGTCGTCAAACAACTGCTCACAAGTAAGAATGGGAGGTTTTAGTTGGTAGGCAGGATAATAGATACCTGAATCTTTGGCACTTCTATCTTTAGTACTTTAAATTAAATTAAAACCCAAATTTTAGGGACTCAAAATGGAGGTAGCATAAAAAAATTTCAAAACCCCCCCTCAAACAAATTCTGGGTGCGCCACTGAACATGTACGAATATACAGTAAATTCAACTTCGAGTTACGGACAGAATCAACACAAGTCACCGCGTGATATTCGAGTCTACACATGACGAACTCCTTGCTATTGGCCAAATTGTCGAACGATCGTAAGTCAGGCAGTTAGCCCTAACAGGTGCGGACTTCGTTTTTCCGCTCCGTCCTCTGTCGAATGTGAAATGGACCAGTAATTTTTGTGCAAAGCTGTTTGTTGGTTTGTTTATTTGTTAATCGTTAGCTCGTATGTGGATAGTGCAAAGCATTTTTAAGAGCATTTAATTATGGTCGATACAAACTTTTTCCCCATTTTAAAATAATTCCTGTAAGTATAATAAAGCATTTATAATAGCCATAAGATAAGATATAATATCGACCTGGACTGATATGTTTAATGGATAAAAATTATTTAGTATGTTACAAATTATGAAAAACAAGAGGTGCTCGATATAATTTTGTGCTGACTATAATTAATTTAAACTCTTTGTGGCACGAGATTTTATAAATTTTCTTTACTGGGCCCTTGGGGCATAGAAAAATTCAATTGCACACGTAAAAAGTAAAACGACCTCACTTTTCAAGAAACAACTGATAACCATTCGCGTTTGGCCAATAACTATACCGTGGGAATTTTACCAATTAAAGATAACACTTAATAGGGACAGAGGGAATGAGTAATACAAACCACTTGCGTAGGTGTAACTTGATAAAAATAGATTAATAAGTGATTCATTTTGTGGACTACTGTACAACATGTAGCAAAAATTTGTTGGTTCAAATTTCAATCCGATGTGCCGAAAAGAGTTAAAAAATACCTTTTTTTATACGTGCAGATATTGTTTTAGATTTTTTGGATCATTCTAAACAAAAATTTATTTTGTAATTTTTCGTTGATCGAAAGTCGAAGTTGATCGTGTTCGAGTTATAAATAATTTAAAACTGGAAGACAAGGAAGAATTGACAGGCGAACAAGAATTGACAGACGAAAAAGAATTGACAGACGAAGAACGATAGATGACGATTTTCAAGGATCAAAATCATTAGTAAAAAATATCACATTTACCAAAGCGGTGTAGGTAAACCTTATATCGGATCCTTTACTATAAAAGTAAATTTGAAAATGCCCATTTTGTTATTTTAGTTGAGAAAAGTATACTAAATCCATTTATTTAATATGTCTGATACGGAGTCGGCAAATGAAAATGAGGAACTGTTAACGCTAAGTCCTCCAAGGAAAAGAGCTAAAAAAAATCACGTAGATATAAGAATCAAAAAAAATAATGGTTAATACATACAAATGTGAATTACAAGATAATCCTACTTTAGCGTTTCAAACACTGGAAAAAAATGCTATAATTGTAATGGACAATGTCCCTTACCATTCCAGAAAATTGGAAAAAATTCCCATTATGGCTACAAAAAAGGCAGATATTCAAAATTGGCTTCACTCAAAAGACATTCCCTTTGAAGAAACGATGTTAAAGGTGCAACTTTTAGAAATCGTTAAACAACATAAAGGCGAATATAATAAGTATATAGTAGATGAACTGGTAAGAAGCACAAATAGAATAGTTTTAAGGTTGCCACCGTATCACTACGAGTTCAATCCACTCGAGCTTGTATGGGCGGAAGTCAAGAATTATGTAGCATGGCATAACACAACATTTAAATTTGCTGACATTAAAAATTTATTTCATGAAGATGTGTCTGCTGTAACCATGGAAAAATGGAAAAAACTGCGTCAAACATGTAAAAGAAGAAGTGGAGCCAAAAATGTGGGAGTTGGACAATTTAATTGAGGCACAAATTGAGCCTATTATTATCAACTTTAATGATGACAACAGTACATCAGATTCTGAAAGTTAAGATAAAATACGGTAATTTTATAAACTTTTTTTGTATACTTTATTTTGCTGTTAATAACTCTCGACTTTGTAAATCATTTTTATATTTAAAAAATTGGTGTACTATAATCTGTACCTGTCAGACGTCTACACATTATATAAGGTTTTGTATTGCAGCTTTAATTTACTAGTCCGGCCCTGAACAAACGCGTATTTCCAGCGTTCATTTGTTAATGAGTTAATGTAAGTATAATTTCCTACCAGAACAATTTTGACGTTATTAAACTTAATAAAGAAAATATAAAAATCTGACTATTGTATTGTCTATTATTTTGTATTTGACTTTAATAATTTTTATTCTGGTAGCTGTGGATTTTTATAGTTTTGCGGTTCTGTCTATTAATGACACTCTCTCAGCTATACGTGATAATAGTTTTAATTATGGTTTAGTTATTTCGTTTTATTTTCTAGATTGATATTTCGATCTCATAGTACCAGTAAATATTTAATCTTTAATTACTTCGTACTGCACTTAAGAATGGTACATCTGGTAAATGTATCAGAGTACCTCAGGTCGTGGTAGCAGGATAACAGTAAAGCAGGACAATAGCTGGTGATATTGATATATAAGCATCACAATAGCTGATGACAAATAAATAAAAATTAAAAATATATCATTGTACATGCACTTTACACTTCATGAAATCTAATAAAAAATTTTACCCTATACAGTTGATTAAACAATACCACTGACACACCACTTGTGTGCGTATTACCATCTGTATGTTCGGAGCTCTGTTTAGGACTTAACGGTAATGTTGCTATCATAATACTAGCTATAATCCACTGCCTACTTTCTGGGTTATATAAGGTAGTTAAGTGAGCTCTATCCCCTAAAGCAGAAGGTAGCTCCAAATACGTTTGAAGCAATTCTTGAGCGCCTACATCCCATACTTTTATGCATTTATCTTTGGAAAGACTGTAGAGTATCGAACCAGCGTCTTGAAACTGTAATTGGATTATACCTGTGTGATGGCCGTAAAATGTACATATAGGTCTTCCTTGTACAAATGGATTCCACACTCTCACTAAGCAATCCGGCCCTCCCGTTCCTACTAGATGGTTAGACTCGCTCACAGCAAAACTCCAAACTCCTCCTAAATAATTATTTCTAATATAATATACATATACGGAAAAAATTAATGTTTAGTATTACAAAACTATAAGTTCTCAACAGTTGAGAACTTATCGTTCTCAACTGTTGAGAACTATATTAACAGAGAGAAGAGAAAGGAAAGAGAAGAGAAGAATAGAACTATCAATAGAACAAGTGAAAGAAGCAGTTAAGGGAATGAAATTAAGAAAATCTCCAGGCCCAGGCGGAATACATCCAGAGTTGATTAGATATGGATCATCAAATCTGCTTGAAATGATCCGAAAATTATTCGAAAGATGCTTAAACGGAGAAGAAGTTCCAGAAGAATGGAGACAATCGTATATCTCTCCAATACACAAGAAAGGCACAAAAACGGATCCTAAAAATTATAGAGGGATCGAAGTGATGGCTACTATAGGCCGATTATATTCAAAAGTACTGAGAAACCTGATAGAAAATGATATTAAAGATAAACAACCCGAAGAACAAGCGGGATTTAGGGCCGGACACTCTACTATGGATAATATTTTCACATTAAAAATTGCAATGGAAAAACGAGTGCAGAGAAATAGAGAAACCCATATAGCTTTAATAGACCTGGAAAAAGCATATGATAGTGTACCGATCTCCCAACTATGGATAGAAATGGATAACTTGAAAATAAACCCAATTCTTATTAACGCCATTCAAAAATATTACGAACAAAACTTTGCAAGAATTAAAATGGGACAAGAAATCACCTCTCCTTTCAAACAACAAAGGGACTAAGACAAGGCTGCTGTCTGTCACCCACCTTATTTAAAATCTATTTGGACAGATCCTTAGTGAAATGGGTAAAAAAATGTAGAAACATGGGAATAACGGTAGAAGAAAACACGCTATATACACTTTACTTTGCGGATGACCAGCTAGTAATTGCCGAAGATAGCTACGATCTTAGCTATATGGTAAGAAAACTTCAAGAAGAATATGAGGTGGCAGGTCTAAACATGAATATGACAAAATGTGAATATCTATCAGTGGGAACAGATGAAATATGTGACCTAGTCTTGGAAGACAACAAAATCAAAGGCGTACAATCCTGAAAATATTTGGGGGTCATTTTCAATAAGAAGGGAAATAACGCAGATCAAATCAGGGAAAGCATAAACAAGGGTAGAGCAGCGACCCGTGCCTTAAACTCTCATCTCTGGCAAAAAACAATTCGGCGAGAAACCAAAAAACACATTTACGGTAGTATAGTCCAAAGTGTTACACTTTACGGTTCGGAAGTATGGGACGTCACCAAAGCTAATAAAAACAAACTTACGACGACAGAAATGGATTATCTGAGACGAAGCTGCGGTAGATCGAAACTAGAAAGAGTTAGGAACGAACAAATAAGAAACGAAATGAAAATGGAGCGAAATATCAATGATGACATACAAAGAAAACAATTAATCCGGTTCGGACATGTTAAAAGAATGCCAGAGTACAGATGGCCTAAAAGAGTACTGGAATGGATCCCTCCTGAAAGAAGAAAGAGAGGACGACCACGGAGAAGTTGGCGCAACGATATTGATGAAGCAATGGCGGCAAGAGACTTAGAAGAGGCAACTGCGTATGACAGAAAAAGATGGAAATTTGGGGCGGAGAAGCGGCGACAGCCGTAATCAATCCGTTATTATATATATTACAAAACTACAAAAATACTTACATTATGTGTTCACTTAATATACAGAGATCGTAATCATATTTCCCAATAGTCTCCTCTTTACATTGTGGATGAACGCCTCAAAGTGTTACAAAAAACGATAAACCTGACTGTTTCCGATCCAATTATACAGTTTAAAGTAAGATTTTTTATTTATTTTAGAAATAGCTAGGTGTGACAATAAAAATTCAATATGTCGACTGTTTACACAACTACAGAATGAGTACAAATAATAAAATTGTACTTTGTACTTAAAATGTCTGGAGAAAAAACTGTATTGGCCATTTTTCATAAATTTGACAAGTTTAGCTGTACTAATGGCATATGCAAAAACTGCTGCCCATCAGATCAATCTCTGGAAAATAAAATTAGTCAAGAACGAGAAACTAGAGAAATCCAGGTCTGTTATTTGACTAAAGGGACACCGTATTCAAGTAAACAAAATGCCGATTAAGTTGACTGAATGAAAAAGAAACAACTACCATTGTTATAAAGTGCAGAAATATTTTCTGATGATCATTTTAAACGGATAGAATTCTGTGAAATTATGATGGAGAAATGCAATGAAAATAATAATTTTTTAAAGAATAATTTGTTGAGTCGAGATGAGTCCTCCTTTACAATTAACAAGAAACATAATCCATCCGTTGTACGTTATTCTTCTTCTTCTTTGTGTGCCGTGCTTGTATTCAAGCGTTGGCTATCGTCATATTGACAAGCTGATGAAATGATTCTCGGTCGGCAGCTAGATGAAACAGTTCCTCGACCATTCGACCTGTTCATTGTCTAATGTTACGCAGCCAGGACAGTTGTTTTCTTCCGACCCAACGTTTTCCTTCGATTTTGCCCTGAATGATTGACCGGAGTAAGCGATATTTAGGTCCTCTCATTATATGACCGAAGTATTGGATCTTTCTCATTTTGATGATGTTGATCAATTATTATCGCTCCTTGTGCACGGTCTCCAGCACACGTTCGTTAGATATGTGTGCTGTCCACGGGACTCTGAGCATGCGACGGTAAAACCATAACTCAAATGCTCCTAATTTGTTAAGATTTTTTATTTTTGTTGTCCAGGTTTCACATCCATAGAACAAAGTTGACCAGACGTAGCACTTCAATAGGTACTCTTAGATGTGTGGTCAACGACAGACTTTTACTGCATAATACAGAACGCCAATTAATAAAGTTTTTCCGTGCGAGTTCTATTCTGGTCCAAATTTCCTCGTCACTTTCAACCCTGCAGTCAATCCAGCTACCCAGATATCTAAAGTGTTTTACCCTTTCCAGGATTTTGTTATCTAATCTTAGTACTGAGTCTTCGATATTAATTTTTCCGACCACCATCTATTTTATTTTTTTTTGCGTTGATTGTTAAGCCCTTTTCAGTGCATTCGTTGTTTACAGCATTCAACAGGGTTTGAAGATCTTCTAGACTCTCTGCCATTATTGCGGTGTCATCGGCGTATCTGATGTTATTAATAATTTCACCGCCGATCTTAACACCTTCGTGGCGATTATTTAACGCTATTCCAAAAACTGGTTCAGTGTAGGCATTAAATAACATCAATGACATAACACATTCCTGTCTGACACCAAGCTCAATAGAAACTTTAGCTGAAACCTCTTGGTCCACCTTAACACAAGCGGTTTGATTGTAGTAAAGATTTTTGAGTAATCTAATGTCATACGTGTCCAGACCAACTGAGTCTAAGCATTGAAATAATAATGTATGTGGTACTCTATTAAAGGCTTTTTGGAAATCTATAAAACATACTAGTTTTTCCTAAACTCAATGCTCTTTTGTAAGAGTATTTTCATGCAAATAAGAGCTTCTCGAGTACCCATACCGTTTCGGAAACCAAACTGCTCATCACCAGTTATCCCCTCACAAAGTTTATATATGCGACAATGCAATACTTTCATAAAAATTTTGAGCGTGTGACTCATTAAACTGGTAAATCGATAGTCGTTACAATGTCTGGCAATCTTTTTCTTGGGAATAGTTATAAATATCAACCAGTTGTCTGGTAATTTGCCGCTGCTGTATATCTTATTAAAGAA
Source organism: Diabrotica balteata (assembly GCA_918026665.1). NCBI lineage: Eukaryota > Metazoa > Arthropoda > Insecta > Coleoptera > Chrysomelidae > Diabrotica > Diabrotica balteata. Next base: position 117,015,892 of record OU898280.1, read on the forward strand.
GGATGTGACAATTCTGCAGGTATTTCGTCAGGACCCGAAGCCTTCGTTTCGCTTGGTCGATAGCCTTCTGAACTTCTGAGATTAAAATCGGTGAGCTTGTATCTCGGTTAGATGTTATTTCTTGGCATATTCTTTGGTCATCGTTAAATAAGTCTATTATGCAATTTTCCCATTCGGTACAGCGCTCTTTAATATCGCTTAAAGTTTTACCACCAGAGTCTTGTAATATCATTTTGCTAAATCGTACCTGTTAATTCTTTTAGTTTTTTATGCAAATGGAAACTGTCATGTTGTTGCTCCAATATCTCAATTTCTAAACAGGATTCTTGTAGCCATCGGTCTTTTGTTACTTTAATTCTTTTTCGGATTTCTTATGTATTCATTGTATTTTCTCTGTTTATGGATTTATACTGCCTCCGAACGTCCATTAGATCTAAGATGTCTGCGTCATCGTCATTTTTAACTGTTGGTTCATGATTTAGACGTTGGGGCAGTCTATGGCGCAGAGATTTCTCGAGATGCAGTGATTATTGTCGTTTTCATTTGTTCCCAGCAATCATCTACGTTGGTAGTACGTTATTGGTCTTAGAAAAATAAGCATTTGAGTGTGCCTGTACGTACGCAATATCCACAAAAGTTGAATGTTTGGATTGTAATTTTGCGAGATCATATTATTATTGATCCTTTTTTCAGCGAAGGAAATCTAAACGCAGTAAAATATATTCAATTACTGCGAAATCAAATTATTTCTGCACTTCAACATCTTCAAATCAACTTAAACGAAATTTGGTTTCAACAAGATGGCTGTCCTTCACATAATTTATAGAGTGATAAGAGCAACTGGACCTGAGTATTAACTGGACCATAACTTTTTCATTCTTAAACTGTAAAAATATTTAAGTTTCTTGCTATTGGTTGTACTGCAAGAATGTGCCTTCCATTCAAAACATTAATTCTAACCTTTCTAATACTTTCTAATTCTAATTGCTGTGAGATCAATTTAAATTCGTAGTTATTTTTTCTGAAATCAACATGGCGTGCTTGTGATTTACATTATTGTTTTAACGATCAAGATAATTGTTTCCACCATGTTTTTTACTATAAAAGTGTTGATTAATATACTATTAACAATGTTTTAATTAGTTTTGCATTCTCATTCCATTAGTTTTAAGGTTATGATGAGGATATTTCTAGATTATTTAGCTCTTTCGGGACAACTGAGACCCATATCGGGAGTACTCTGAGGAACTTCAGGACCGCAGGACCTAAAAATGTTTTCCATCCTTTACTTTTTCAAGGCCTAGGTTATATCAGATTGTTTTTGTTGCAGAAAATGGTACGAACTTACGTAAGAAAAACTCAGAAAGGTGCTGGCTCCTCATATGCCACAGAAGACCTTAATAGGGCAATTTAAACTATTAGAACTGGTATGCTATATGGTATGCCCCAGACATATCTAAGCCCTCAGCAGAAACTGAAAATTTCTATCAGCAACTTCAAAACACCGTAGATAACATAAATGCTAAACACAAAATTATCGTATTCGAGAATCTTAATGCACGGGTCGGAAACAATGTCATACCAGGTATAAAACAAAAGTATAACGAAGAAATAATTAATGAAAACGGCGAAGCACTAATAGACTTTTGCGCTAGAAGTGAAATGAGAATCAACAACACATACTTTCCTCATAAAGACCAACATAAATACACTTTTAACAATAATCGAGGCCAGCGATCAATGATAGATTTTATAATCACAAATCCAGTGATAACACCGTCATAAGTACTTGATGACAGAGCACTAAAATCTGCTAACCTGGGGACCGATCACAACCTTGTTTTATGCAAGATGCTACTAGAATGTCCGCAACGAAACAGAAAATCCCCAATGCTTATCGAAAAACACAATATAGAGTCGCTAGCAACAAAGAGTGCAAAACTTCTTTATGAGAACAGGATTACCGACAAACTAAAAGGGATCGAGTTTCAACCAGAATGGGGAGTAGAAGATACTTGGCAAAAAATCAGGAAATGCATTAACCAAGCAGCAGAAGAAGCAATTGGAAAGCGGAAAATTAACACGAGGGCGATAAACCATACCAAACCGTGGTTTTGTCAAGAGGTAAAAGATCTCTCTAAAATATAAAATTGTGGTGTCATCTTCAAATATAGTAAACCGGCTGTCGAGGTTAGTTATGTCGTTATATGTATCAAGAAAAAGATAGGACCCAAGAGGTAAAAGATAGGCCTTGAGCTACTCTACAATTAATAAGATATTACTAGAGTAGCGCTCATTGATTGATACAGACTGGAATCTGTCTTTTTAAGTATGAACTGAACCAATTTTGAGCAGTACCTCTAAAACCACATCTTTCCAGTTGATTAAGAAGTATTTTGTGATTGACACAGATAGATCACAGAAAACTGCGGCAGCAACATAATCGTTATTTAAGTTTAGTTAAGTGTATAAGTATAGTTTTTGCATGAATTCGAAGATGGCATCATCTCTATCTATCTATAGCCCAAAATCTATTCATGTGTTGAATGTGGGCCTCTCTCATTTGTCTCTGTCTTCTGTTTGTCTTTTCCACACTGGACCTGCGCTTTGCTCAATGTCATCTTTCCATCTCATTTGCGGTCGACCTCTTGACTTTTTGCAGTATATGGTCTCCAGTGGCCAATTTCATTATTTCATCTTCCATCCTGATATCTTTCGTTATGCCCAGCCCATTTCCATTTTAATTTCAATGCATGTTCGACAGCGTCGGTTGTTTCGGTTTTGCATCTTATCCACTCGTTTTTCTTAGCTCTTTGAGTTTACTTTATTCCATCTAAGTTGCTTTTGGTACACGTCCAAGTCTGGGCACCATATGTCAGAACAGATAGGACGCATGCATTAAATACCTTCGTTCTTAATTTTAAAGGTATTTTTTGGTTTTTGATAGTATATGAGAGTTTTCCGAATGCAGCCCACCCCATTCTTATTCTTCTGGTATTTCTTTAGTCTGGTTACTTTTGTCTGCTCTGATAGCTTGTCCTAAGTAAATATATTCTTGGACGTGTTCTATGTTTGTTCTACCTATGGTAATTACTGATCTGTCTTCTGTATTAGTCATTATTTTAGTTTTCTTTAGATTCATTTTTAGTCCTTTCTCAAGAGATGTTTTTTCTAGGTCTGAAATCATTATTCGTAGTTGTTCCATAGTTGTTGCTATCAGGAATACATCATCGGCGAATCTTAGATGATTTAAATATTTCTTGTTTATACAAATCCTTTTATTGGCCCAGTCTATAGATTTAAAAATGTCTTCCAACGCCAGAGTAAATAGTTTGGGTGTCTGACACCTCTACAAATTCTAATTAATGGAGTTTTCAAATCTTTGTCTAGCTGAATTCTTATAGTGGCGTTTTGATCACAAACATGTTAAAAATATTAAAAAATACATTTAAAATTTTGAATAACGTGTTGTAATGTTTTTATTCAAAATTTTAAATGTATTTTTTAATATTTTTAACATGTTTGTGACAGTGTTCTTTACAACTAGGACCAACTGAACATTTTCAATGTAGGTTTTTAAATGTTGATTTCCACCACTGTACTATAATAGGTTTTCCATTTAGGTGCTGATGAAGGTGACAACATATCAACGAAAATTTCACATTTAGAATAAAGTTCTACACCAAGCTGGCTTATACCATCTCTAGCTGATCCTTGTTTTGACGCTTTCCCGAAAGTTACCCTCCAAAGAATTGTATTCTTAGCGTCGTTATACACACTCTATTTATTTATATATATATATATATATATATATATATATATATATATATATATATATATATATATATATATATATATTTAAGAAACCAAAAGATACATTCGGCTTACTGGTTGCCGAGATATTGAAGGTCAAAGTTGGTATACATTTGCCGTGTAACCATAAGTGATAGAGGGCTCGTTTTTAAACAAATACCCTCGTCTTGCCAAATACTTTTTATATGAAAAGTTTTACGTAATGCGCTTTATGGCAATATCCATAAAAAAGACAAATAAAAAACCGTTTTCGCGTAATATGTCGCTCGGAATGCATGAGAGAGGGACATTCACTTCAAATTTGAATCGGCGAGTATCAAGTATATATTAGCCTCAGATAATAAGCCAGTTTTTATAATTGCAGAGGGTATTGATGTTCTGGTAATATTTTTACAAAAAGTAACTGAAAATAAAAATATTTTTTTCTGGAAACCTAGCAAAGGAAAAAAATCGGAAGAAATTTATTACTACAACCCTTTCAATAATGCACTTAAAATAAGTGAATCTACGAAATCTTCGTTAAAAAATTTAGTGGGCTTTTTACACGCATTTTCTGGTTGTGATACAATCTCTGCATTTTTTTATCAAGGAAAAAGCAAAATTGTTAAATTGGTTTCAACAAATAATTATATATGGCAAGAAGCAACCATTTTTAATGAAAAAAGTGCAACTAAGGAATAAATTAAACGCAGCAGATGCAAAATTATATCGGCATTGTATATGGGCCACTCAAAGTGCGATTTTACATTGAATAAAATTCGCTACTTGTGCTTTAAAAAAGGTTGCAAAAATAAAAATTTTCAATTGTCCATGCTGCCACCTACACAATCTGCAGCTGAGCAACACTCGCTTCGTGTATATTTCCAAGTACAGCAGTGGCTTGGAAATAACCTGAATGCTACTGAGTGGGGGTGGGAACTAACTCAAAATGGTCTTGAGCCAATAAAAACTGAGCAAGTATTACTACCTGACTCATTATTCAGAAATATTAGTTGCAAATGTAAAAAACTTTGTACAAAAACATGCAGTTGTATCAAACATGGTCTCAAATGTTCTGACTATTGTCTTCACTGCAATGGTCAAACATGTAAAAATATTGATCACAATAAAATATTGGAAGAAGTTGAAGATATGGATATGGAGTCGATGGATTCCTTAGATTTTTTGGAGGCACAAGATATAGCTACAGATGAAGGAGAAGAAACATTAAATTTACAGATCGAGGATGAAGATATTGAAATGGAAAATGAAGGTTTTGAGGAAGAAATAAAACCTGAAGATTCTTGTCCTTCCAGAAAAAGAAAAAGACTTAAAAAAATTATTGAAGATTGAGTCAAAATAAAGATTATTTATGAAAAGAAAATTTTTGTTTCATTTGCCTTTGTTTTAACAATTTAAATTATTTATTAGCAATTTATAAATACATATTTGTTTACTAAAAGTATCAATTTACTTCAATGTATAAATTGCAAGCTCAAAAAAAAAACAATTTTGAGCATTACACAGCAGTATAATAACACGTCAATATACAATATACACGTCACTTTCGAATCAAAATATATTCTCAAATCAAATAATGTCATTATTATGATAAAACTGCAGAAATAAATTATTTTTAATGTTAATTATTTAAAAATGTTTGATTTTTACAAAAACAAATTTCCTTCGTTTTAACAATTCAAATTATTTATTAACAATTTATAAATACATATTTGTTTACTAAAAGTAACAATTTACTTTACAAGCCGTTACAGATTTTGGAGCACTTTACTTTTGTTTATATTTCAAAACCCGAAATTAAACAAAGTGATGGTCCCCTACTTGATACTCGCTGATTCACATTTGAAGTGAATGTCCCTCACCACCACCTCTCAGGGATCCCGAGCGACATTTTACGCGAAAACTGTTTTTTATTTGTCTTTTTTTTTGAATGTTGCCATGAAGCGCATTACGTAAAACTTTTCATATAAAAAATATTTGGCAAGACAAGGGTATTTGTTTAAAAACGAGCCCTCTATCACTTATGGTTACACGGCAAATGTATACCGACTTTGACCTTCAATATCTCGGCAACCAGTAAGCCGAATGTATCTTTTGGTTTCTCAAAAGAAGCGTCTTTTAATGTTCTTTAAGTGTATACATTTTGAAATTGATATGTTTAAAGCTCGAAAAGTTATTTAATTTGTTTATAAGCCTAAAAAATGTTTATAATTAAAAAAAAAATTATAGGCTTTCCTAGTAAACCGATTTGAACTTTACAAAAAGCGTTTGAAAGTGTGAGACTTCTTTTATATGTCAAAAAAATTGCAACTATCTGAAGGCCTTATTTAGGGCATACTATGAATTTGAAAATTTGAGATTTTTTTCCCGTAGGCTGGATTGCAAAATTATTATGCAAAACCTATGCGACCGATCTTAACAAAATTTAGCACACGTTTTAAACATATTAAAAAGTTTTTCTAGGCGGAATATGGAACTTATAAGTCAAGTTTAGAAAGTCGAAAACATTTAAAGGATTAACTTCATTTTTTTGTACTTTTTTTTCCAATTATTGCTAATTTTTCAACAATAACCATTAAATTTTCAATTTCTAGCTAACAAAATATTGTGTAAAATTTAATAACGAAACTTTTAACTACTTATAATTTTTTCTCTAAGATCAACATTTTTCGAATTATAAATGAAAATAGGAGCAAAAAAATGAGAAATTTTCAATTGTTTTCAGATTTTGTTAAATAAAAAATTTAGCACAGGGTTTGCGACTGGCGCATATCGTGATTATCGATACTGGGCATATCCTGAAGGGATTCCAGCAAAAAAATAGCTTCCCTCGAAAATTTCCAATCCAAAACAGATCCCGTCTAGACTATAATGAAAAATAGGGAATCTCTCTGCACACAGCCAGATCTGGATGTAGATTAGTACAAATATATGGAGAAGTATCTTCGGTATTAATGGGTTAAGTATCTGCCCTTTAGAAAAGGAAAATGGGTGCGTAGTTTAAAGATAAAGAAAGCAATAAAAACATATTTGTAAATTATAGTAACATCTTTACTCACCGAATATTTTAAAACAGTAAAATTTACTTGCATCGGTTATATCTGTTATTTGAAGACCTTTATAGCATTGCGCACATGATACAACACTATGCAAACTGGAATAATAACAAACTTGCCTTATGAAATCAGTATGGATGTTGTTGAATTCCGTAATTCTCATATGAGGTATAGCTCCTTTCAAAAATCTTTCGTATCGTGCTTCTCGTAAAAGAATACCTGGTTGACTTTTGAAAGGTCCTCTAGCTTCGGTATCTAAAAAACTTTATTTTTAAATACTATACCTATATAATATATACAAGGTGGTCCTTAAGTAATTCTACACTTTACTTTATTACGATTTAAGTGAAATTGCTTACATAAAATGTTTATTTTAATAAAATGTTATGCTATATTTTTTATGTTTATAAACATTTATGTATAAAAACTTATAACTGTGTACTTTTAAATATAAGAAATTATAAATTGATGCATATTTTATTGTAGCTGATAGAGGGCGCTATATATGCCACATATGTGGCATAAATTTGAACTTAACTTTTTTGCTCTTCAAGTTACCTGTATTTGTGACAAAAAATATTAAAGATACATTATTTTAACAAAACAGATATACTTGTTAATAACATCAAAACTTAACAGTTTTCGAGATAATCGCATTTTACAAATCAACTGCATAATTCTGATTTAACGCAATTACTCCAGGCAAAAAAAACGTCACCGTCAGAGACAGAAAGGAAATAAGCGAGGCCATTGAAAAATTCTACACTAAACTATACTCGGTAAATACACAACCACAACAACGACGTCCTCAACGAACAATAATTAACATCGGCTCAGAATTTAATAAAGTAATTGATGAAGGAAAGATTCCTCAAGAATGGTACAACTCCCAGGTCATTTTACTATTCAAAAAAGGAAACAGAGCAAACATCGAGAATTACCGACCAATCTCCTTGCTATCACATCTGTATATGCTCAAGATACATTAACATAATTAAAAACATATATGAAAATGCCACCATGCATATAAAGCTGGACGAAAGCACAAAAACTAATCCCATAAGACTACAACGGGGAGTAAGACAAGGAGACACCATCTGTCCCAAACTATTTACCCTTACTTTAGAAGATATTTTTAAGAAACTGGAATATAACAATAAGGGTATCAACGTCGACGGATCATACTTAAACCACTTGAGATTCGCAGATGACATAGTTTTAATAGCCGATAATATCCAAGAACTAAATGATATATTACAACAATTAAATGCAGTTTCAGGTGCGGTAGGCTTAAAAATGAACTACAGCAAAACAAAAATACTGAGCCGAGACCAGACAAATATAACAATACAAAATCATACCATAGAAAATGTGGAACATTATGTATATCTATATACATAATGTTCTCAACCTCCTATAACTGCCAACGTGTCGCTACACTACTCTGTATTCAGATTGCTGACGAGCGTTGAGTTGGCGCAAACCATTGTCATAGAAATATTATTAACCTGTTTTCAGTGTTTTCGATCTTATTTCTATGCTGAGTAATATAAGGTCTTAATTCATTTTTATTCACTTGTAGATCTTAAAATTGGTTACAATTGATTATAATGACGTTAGCTGCCTATTCCTTTTTTAAAGATCAATATTTTAATACATGTTTACGAGTAAAAAATTCTAAGAAAAAAAATGCCAACAGGAGGCAATGCCGGTCAGTTGACCGGTATTACCCCCATGCTATAATTTATAACCTATACTATTAATCCTTAGGGATTAATCCATCCATTTTTCGACATTGCAAGAAAGAATAAAAAATAAAAATCTTCAAGGTGTCTGATTAGGTAGAAAATCAGTATTTTCTGCCGAACAAGAAGCTAAAATAGCCGCACAAAAAAAATATTTAGCTTAATTTTTTATAGCGTAACAGCAATAGAACTGAGAAAATTAGCATTTGGGTTTACAAGATAATTTTTCTTGTAATAAAACCCCTTTTTCTTGTAATTGGCATTACAAGAAAAAGATGTTTGATTCTAGTTCTTTGGAATCGGATATTGATATATCATGTGATAACAGTGACGATGCATACGAAGATAGATGCCTGGTTCACAGCGAGTTTGGCAAAAACAATGAATTGTGGTATATATTTACCGTTTGCTCACGATGGGCTTATTCAGAGTGCAATGGATGAGATTCTGCAGAGAGTTATACCTGCGATGACTGTCAACTATTTTTACATTAAAACACATATTCTTGTTATTTTTTGTTTGTTTTGTAATAAAAAATATTTTTTCACCTTTCTTACTGATTTACTTGAATTATGACCCATTAAGCCACATTCGTTAATCGTTTTATAACAAAAAAATGTTAAATAGATATTGATTTTTATTTTAATAATAACACAAACAAATTGACTGGCATTACCCACACTCATGACCGGTATTGTCCATGTATGGTGACAATACCGGTCAAAGATACTTTTTTATGTTTTGTCTCTGTCAAAGACAAAAATTTTATATTTTTGAAATTAAATGTATCTTGCAATAAGTTAAAACCCCAAATTACGGATTGACGGCTTAAATTTGATTCACAGAGTTTTACTTTTTTTTATATTAAATTTTCTTCTTAGGTGACCGCGATTTGCACACTTTACCCTAAACTTTGATGTATCTCGTTTATTAGTTACTTATATACACACGAAATAACGTATAGATGACATTACTTATTTATATGATTACGTTGCAGCTTACGAGTAATTACGTCTCAAACAAATGAAATATTATGATTTACTAACGCTCCTTGATATACCCATTGTTCAGAGAAGAAGAGGAAGACCCAGAACAAAGTTCCTTAATAACATCGATGAAGACATGAGAAATATGGGAATACAAGCTTGGCGAAGAAAGGCGATAGACAAAGGCGACTGGCGAGAAATTTTTGAGGAGGCTAGGACCCACGCAGGGTTATAAAGCCAGAATGATGATGATGAATGGTTTGTGGACATCTTAACGGATAGCATTGTTTCAACTATTACAATTTATAGATATCCAGTTAAGTTGTTGGGTTTTAGATTCTGAGCCTATAGCCTAAGGGTAATTTCCATATTCTACTTATATGTATATATAGAGGGAAAAAGTCCTGCATTACCTCTAAGAATAAAGTAGGGAACGATATCAATAAAAGCAAATAAAACTGGAATGTAATCTTAAAACTGTGAAATGCAAGCAGAAAATATAACTAAATATTTTATGTAAAACCTATATTATGTATATAATAAAAGACAATGTTTAAATAGACATTACCGATTAAAATCACTCTAATACTTCCAGCGGTATCTCCACAAATGAGCTTTGATGGTACTGATATATCTTTATCAAACGTGTAGTACATAGAAGTGATAGCATGAGGAAATGATACGATCATTACTCTTAACTCAAATTTTCTTGCTGATGTGTCATAAAACCTTAAATCCCTTTCGCTGCTAGAAGTGCAGATGACACTCACATCTGGCAGAACAGCCATATCGGTTACCATAGTACCTTGAACTTTTAGGTACGGACAAGTCGATTGTGCAGTTCGTTCCACTTGCATATCCAGTGACCAGTAGTTTATAACACCGTCTGGACTGCATGTTACAATGCTTCCGTCATTCCATGTGCTAGATCTAAGAGAAAATTATTTAATAATTATAACAGAAAATTCAACTATTTTATAAATATGAAAAATGGTTTTGATGACAAATAATTATATTTGTCGTATACACAGTGATGATAAAAACATTATACAGATCACGACATTGTTTTATTGACCATACAATGGCAATCGCTGTGACATGTTACACGAGTTATGGAAGCCGGCCCTGTTCCAGTCATTCGCCTAAGAATGATGATCTAGGATTTGTGTTTTAATGAACTTTGCAATAAGATTAGTTTACATTTTTTATATTTACTTATCTATCATTTTTACCATTGCGTTTTTAATTAGATATACTTTAGTCTGTATATAAACTTCAAAGAAAGAACATTATAATTTTATATAAAAATTGTCCGATCTTTTTTCGTATTTTGTCATCAATTAATAAAGAATTTATTTTTTAAAAATAGTTTTGCCTAAGGGAAAACTATAAGTGGCGCAGTTAGTACAGATTTTCGGGAAAATCCATCGCGGAAAGTTCTTTGGGTTTCAACCCTTCGCGAAAATCGAGAACCAATATCCCAGTTTTGCCAGTGAACTCCATCGAGGAAGACAGTGTGCAGTACGGATGTGGTAAGTAATTTTTGTTTATGTCAGACTCCTCTTCTGAAAACGAATCCTTTAGTGAAATCGATACTAACGAAGAGTTAGGCTTAATTAATATTTTTTGTAAATTAGAATTAAAAGATAAAATGGCACCACCTGTTCTAGATATGAAAACTTTCTCAATTATTCCAAATTTTGATGGAAATATTAATAAACTTCACAGATTTGTAAATGCAACTGAATCCATTTTAAATCATTATTTTGATAGGAATAATCTAGCCAGTTTTCAAAATGTTTTATTGTTAAATGGTATTCTTAATAAATTAGAAGGCAAAGCAGAAGAAATAGTAGCCATAAGCGGCGCTAAAACTTGGCCAGATATAAAAAATACTTTGATTCAGAATTTTGGTGATCATCGTGATGAAAATTGCTTGAATCAAGATTTAGTAAATACGAAACAGAAACCTAATGAATCTCCATATTCTTTTCATGAAAGACTTTTAACTTTATTAAATGCCAGTTGTAATTATATTGATTTACACTATATTAATCAGGAACGTGAATCTAAAAGAGCTTTCTTTACGAAGCAGGCTTTAAAATCATTTTTAGCTGGTCTTAGGGAGCCTTTAGGGCCCATTATTCGTGCAATGCGACCTGTTTCGTTAGAGCAAGCGATTCAGTTTATTAGAGAGGAGGATAATATTAAGTATTATCAGAAAAATCAAACTTTTAATCATAATAATTCTAATAATAATAATAATTTTATTCGAAAACCAACTAATCCAAATGTCAATCATTTTCAATCAACTCGACAGTCAAATATACAATATTCTCAGCCAAGAATGAGCCAACCTTCTACATCTAACTTTCAACCAGATATAATTCAGAATCGTAGTGGACTACCGCAAGCTCAACGAAAAAACCATAGACGACCGCTATCCCATCCCGAATATTACCGATGTTTTGGATAAATTAGGCAGATGTAACTACTTTACAACTTTAGATTTAGCTAGTGGTTTCTACCAAATCGAAATGAAACCTGAAGATATCCAGAAAACAGCTTTTACCGTAGAGAACGGACACTATGAGTATGTTCGAATGCCAATGGGATTAAAGAATAGCCCAGCAACTTTTCAGAGAGTAATTGACGACATTATGAGAGGATTACAAAATGAGATATGTTTAGTTTATCTAGACGACATCATAGTATTTTCTACGTCGTTGCAAGAACACATTGTGAATTTGAATAAAGTATTCAAAAGACTAAAAGAGACAAATTTTAAAATTCAATTATATAAATGTGAGTTCCTAAAAAAGGAAGTTACTTATTTAGGACACATTGTGCCACCTGAAGGTATTAAGCCAAACCCGATAAGATGGCAGCTATCAATAAGTACCCATTACCAAAAACAGCTAAAGAAATAAAATCTTTTCTTGGATTACTTGGATTCTACAGAAGATATATAAAAGATTTTGCTCGAGTGACAAAACCATTAACATCTTGTCTGAAAAAGGGTGCGAAAATTGAACACACACCACAGTTCATAAAATTTTTTGAAGATTGCAAAGAATTGCTTACCAACGAACCAATCTTACAGTACCCGGATTTTACGAAGAAATTTATTCTGTCAACTGATGCAAGTAGTTTCGCTATTGGAGCAGTTTTAGCCCAAAATACAGGCGGACAAGAAAAACCTGTTGCGTACGCATCCAGAACGTTAAATGAATCCGAACAAAAGTATAGCACTATCGAGAGAGAATTATTAGCAATAGTATGGGCCACAAAGTACTTCAGACCTTACCTCTACGGAGTTAAGTTTACAATAAAATGTGATCATAAACCGCTTAGATACTTAATGTCTTTAAAGGAACCAAATTCTATACTAGTTCGATGACGATTAATGGAGAAGAATTTAATTACGAAATCGAATATATAAAAGAAAAGACAAACGGAAATGCCGACGCTCTATCTAGAGTTGAAATAAATACTAATGAAGTTATAAATAACATGGAAAATCTTAATAACGACCAAAATATAGACAATGAGTCAGTACTTGCGAATGCAGGCGATTTGCAAACAATAGATGAAGAAAATCAAGAAAATGAGAACACAAAATAAATATTTGACATAAAGTTGGACCAAATTGTAATTAATAATTATATCCAAAATCACAGAGTAGCTACTGCAAAAATTTACAGATCTTTAAACGAAAAACTAATATCTCAAAAGGAATCTACAATAGAACGTCACAACAAAGACCGACATGAACCATTAGAATATTTACCCGACACTGATGTATACAAGAAAAACACGACCTTAACCAGAAACGAACTTAATCCAAAATTCTACAAAGAAAAAGCTATCGCGGACGAACACATAAAAGTAAAGGTACATAGTAATAAATTATTACACAAACAAAACCTTAAAAGACCAAAAACTAACCGAGCAACCTTGTTACAGGACACTACTAATCCTATCGACCCTGGCCCTTCCTCTAGTAAGGACACAGGAAGTTCAAATAATTAACCTCCAAAATAATCCCGGAATCCTTCCGTATAAGTTAGGAACAGCAAAGGTAAAATCCCAAATACATACATTTCTTCATTACTACGATCTTTCCCCTATAGGTAACGAAATAGAATCTATAAGATATGCATATGACAATGTAACACTTGCAATTCAAGATGGCCTTAGTCATCCTTATTTTCAAGAACTTCATAACTTTGACCATGCTCTACTTTTCCAACTTAAATCCGCTGAACAAAAATTTAATTCTTTATTGCCACCTTTTAGATCAAAAAGAGGTCTTATAGACGGTTTAGGAGCTATAATTAAAAGTATCTCTGGTAATATTGATTCCAGTGACGCCTTGCTTTATGACCAAGCCATCTCTGATCTCCAAAATAATAATCAAATATTAGTTAAAAAAGTAAATCAACAAATTTCTCTGACCAAGGATATAATAGCAAATTTTAATGAAACAGTAACTCTTATAAAGCACAATCAAGAAACTATTTTTATGGGTATAGATAAGATACGCACATCTTTAAATAAATTTATATTTGATTTCAATGACTATCTGCAGACTAGAAATATATTAGATCAGTTAAACTTAAGCTTAAACATTATTTTACAACTTTTAGATGAAATAGAAAATGCCGTTACTTTTGCTCGACTTGGAATTTTACATAATAGCATTATTGATAAAAATGAGTTAAATTCTATCATAGAGATTATTTTAAAATACCATACAAAAAATGAAGTACTTTTTCAAAATTTTAATGATACTTATAAATATTATGATATTTTAAAAACAGAAGCCTATTACTCTGAGACAAAAATTGTTTTCGCTGTTCACTTTCCTATTGTTTACCCAGAAATATTCTCCTATTATCATCTTTATTCAATTCCTACATCAAATCACAGTGCCATTGTACCTCGAAATACCTTTCTGACTATGAATGAAAATTATTACCAATATCACTCACTGCCCTGTCTGGACCTGAAGCCCAATTTCTATTGTACTGATGGCGATTTCTCTGCTGGAGTAGAGAAAGAAGATTGTGTCTTTCAATTATTGCAACTGAAGACCAGTTCCACAACTTGCCGCAGAACTCCCGTCCGAATATCTGAGAATGTAATACAACAAATTGATGATTCACATTACATTGCCATCTTCGTAAACCAAACTAAAATCGAGACGATATGTCAGAAAACCGATTTTACCACATTAAAAGGAAATTTTCTAGTTTCCACTCCTTACCAATGCCAGTTCAAAGTAGATAAGAAAACGTTTATTAATAAGAAGACAGTTGTCCAAGGCCAACCACTTCTCTTACCTGAGTTAAGAGTTTCCAATGCTCAAGAAGAAGAAGAAGTCCCAGAAATTGTTCTAAAGGATATCCCTGTCGACAAAATTCACACAATCCAAAGAAATCAAAATCAAATTCAACCTGTGGTACTCCAGCATCTAAAGAAGCGTTCCACAAACCATTGGACTATCATAATATATATATATATATATATATATATATATATATATATATATATATATATATATATATATTAATAATAATTACTGTCATCTTCATAGCCATTCATTATATTAAGAAGTTAAGAACAAAAGAAAATCCACATCCAACGTACAATGAACCACCTATGGAAGAAGATGACCCCACAGTTCCTGTACCAAATCCAAGGGCATTTTTCACTCCATGAAATATGCCAAGAACTCGCAAGGGAGGAGTTATGGAAGCCGGCCCTGTTCCAGTCATTCGCCTAAGAATGATGATCTAGGATTTGTGTTTTAATGAACTTTGCAATAAGATTAGTTTACATTTTTTATATTTACTTAGCTATCATTTTTACCATTGCGTTTTTAATTAGATATACTTTAGTCTGTATATAAACTTCAAAGAAAGAACATTATAATTTTATATAAAAATTGTCCGATCTTTTTTCGTATTTTGTCATCAATTAATAAAGAATTTATTTTTTTAAAAATAGTTTTGCCTAAGGGAAAACTATAAGTCACGTTTCCAAGTATCATGAAGGCAATGAACCACGTGCTAGACCTGTCGATGAGGAGCGTCAAACAGGGATATTGATATTTGCGCTTTTATGAAAGCTAGTGAACCCTGCAATAGTGTACAAATTGCTAGAGAAGTTAACGTGAATGGTCGAACTGTTCAGCGAGTTCTCAAAAGGAATGGATATCACTGTTTGAAGATACAACCAACACAAGGACTGTTAGGCGGATGGAGTTTTTTGAACTTATGTTATATAAACAGAATGCAAATGTACACTTTTAAAAAATATTTTATTTTCTGACGAATCTTTATTTTCATTACATAAAAAACACAATCCATCGGTTGCATGGTATTATTCTCGGAAAAATAAGCAACTCAGTGTTGCAGTGCGAACGCAACATCCGCAAAAGTTAAATGTTTGGACTGGGATGTTAGGCGACCATATTGTCGGTCCATTTTTTATCGATGGAAACCTAAACGAGCCAAATATATACAACTTTTACAGAAAGAGATCATTCTGGCAGTTCGACGCCTTTCCGTTAATTTTCAGGAGGTTTATTTCCAACAGGATGGGTGTTCCGCTCACAACTCTACAGCAACTATTGACTTCCTCAATTAAACGTTTCCTGATCTACTGATAAGTACGCATGGTACAATTAAATGGCTCACTAGATCCTGTGACTTAGCGCCCAACGGATTCTTTTTTTGGGGGTTTCTTAAAGAAAACATTTATAGGCATCAGTTTCAAAGGGCCACAAACCTAGTCGAATTAAATGCAAAAATACTTGATTTCTCTGCAAGAATTACACCAGCCCCACTCCAAAATATGAGGAGAAATCTGTATGACAGATTTGGTTACTGTTTAGCACAAGGAGATGGAATATTTGAGCTCTTAATTCATTAATCTGCTTTCCTAATTTTTATTTTTTGTTTGGTACATTTTACGAAGTTTTGTAGGTTCTTAATCTTATGTACTAAAAGGTTAAGCCCTTTTTTTGTACGCAATACTCCTCCTAAACGGTGATAGATAGGAGAATAATTTTTTCGAATAATTAAACAGATTGTTAAGTAGATTCTCCCTAAGGTTTCAAATTTAAAAAATTCGAACCGGTTTAAAAATTGCGGCCATAAAATGAATTTTTCCTATGGTAAAGTATAGGAATTTTACAGGTTTCATTCTTCAAAATTTACAGTCCTAATTTTCAATGTATTTTTAAAATATGACCGCGTCTACTTTTTTCTTATACGTACTGATTAAATTCAGAATTATGAAACCGGAAGTAGTTACTTCCCTACTTCCGGATTTAGTTTTGAAAATTATGGTTTCTTTCACGGTGTTCCAGAGCATATGGACGGGGCCGCGAGTTCTCAGGAGTTCTTTTTCTTAAACGTGGCATTTTACAATCTAAAATATGCAAAAAAAAGTTACTTCCGGTTTTACTTCCGTTTTTTATTTAAGAGGGGCGGAGTCTAACAATCATATTGTTTCCGTTTCCTAATGTAAATCTTCCTGAAAATCCTAAAAGACTACTGTATCGATTTTCAATTTAAAAAAATTGGCGTCGATATAGTTTATTTTTAGGATTTTTGGAAGATTTATACCAGGCGACGGAAACGATGGATCGTTAGACTCCGCCCCTCTTAAATATCAGCAAAACTTACATCAAAACTCGATGTCGAGTTGGTCCGCTAGTTAGGTAGTATTTTTCATGTTTAAGTTTGGAAGAATTTTATTAGATACTTTTTTTTGTTTAAAAGTACAAACGATTCTCATTCTGATTTTTTTTTCTTTTTTCTTGTCTTATTATAAGCTTTGTCCATAAAATGTGTGCAATTATCAGTGACAATAAAGCATATTACTTATTTACTTACTTATTTATTAGTATTGCTATTAAGGCTAAAAAATAACCAAAAAATTCTCAATAAGCAATCAAAACTGCTGACTCAATAAGCAGTGATAAAACAATGGAAATGGTTGGAATCTCTTTCACACTAACTATTGAAGATCTCAGTCAGATAAAAGTAGAAAAGAAACAAGCTAGTTGTTAACTATTCCATATATTAGCGAAAACGTTTAGTTTTGTACTTACAAAGCAGGATCAGTCCGAATCGGCAAGAGTAACACTTTTTTAGAAGAATTAATGAAGCTCTTCAAATTGAGATAGAAGGTCAAAAAGTGATCTCTCATGATGAGTGAAAGAAGATAATATTGTAAAATGTGACTTACATGAGCAGTAATACAATATCAATGGTAATTACAGCTTCCAGTGTTACAAAGAATTGGTCAAAAAATCAAAAGTTCACATAGTGTAATCGTACTGGTAGGATTATAATCACTTACTTAATACATGTATAACAGATTTAAATAAGTATAGTTGAATTATAAAAATAACCTTAATTGCTAAATGAAACTTAAAAAATAAGCCGTCTGGCAATTATTTGAAGATTTAGACACAAGTAATGACACCGTCACACAAAGCACGTGTCTATTTTAAAGTTAAATTATATTATATATATTGTGGCTAAACATCCCGTACGGGGTTACGCCGCTTAAGCTCTCTAGATCTATTTTACGAGGTAGATCAGTCCTCATTTTCTTTATTTAATTTTTCTTGTTATTTTTCTCCACTGTTTTCTATCTCTGGTTTTTTCTCTCCATTGTCGTACGCCCGCCCTGTTGAGATCGTTTGTTACTTCTTGTAGCCATGTAGATCTTGGTCTTCCAAGTCTTCGTTTACGAGCTGGTGTCGTACCGGCTACGACAATATTGAGAATATTGTCGTAGATGGTCCTGATCTCCATATATGTCCTAGCCATTTTGCCCTTTGCTGTTTTATTTTACAAACTATATCCTCTTTAATTTCGTTTAGTAGTTCATGATTCGTTCTTTGTCTATATTGGTTTTCATTAATTTTTATTGGTCCTAATATTGCTCTTAGTATTTTCCTTTCTAGTATTCTAAGGTCTTCCTCTTGTTTTTTTGTCATGCTAAGGGTTTCGGCAGCATACATCATAGTCGGTCGAATTATTGTTTTATATATTTTCATTTTTGATTTTTTGCTCAGTAATTTATTTTTTAGAAGCTTTTTATTTGCATAGTATGTCTTATTTGCTGTAATTATCCTTTCTTTAATTTCTGTTTCCCTTTCTCCATTGTTTGCTAATAATATTCCCAAATACTTAAACTTTTCTACTTCTTCAAATATATATTCTCCCAGTCTAACCTTTTTGTTTTCATATTTTTTGTCAAATCTCATTATTTTTGTTTTTTCTTGATTTATTACTAATCCCATTACTTTCTCTTCTGCTACCAATTCTTTTAACATACTTTCCATTTTTTTTCTGTTCTTTGTTATTATCACAATATCGTCGGCATATGCTATTATTTGTCCCTCTCTAGTTCTAAGTGTACCTTTGTTGATTTTTCTGACTATATATTCCAGGGCAAGATTAAACAGAGTTGCAGATAATGAATCTCCTTGACGTACACCTTTATTTATAACAAATTCTCCTGTGTCTCCTTCTTGTGTTTTTACAGTTACTACGGCTTTTTTCATTGTCATTTTTATTAATCGTCTTAATTTGTTGTGTATTCTCATTTCTCTCATAGCTGTAAGTAATTTCGCTCTGTTTATTGAATCAAATGCTTGTTGGAAGTCTATAAAAAGCAGTTCAATT
Organism: Diabrotica balteata; assembly: GCA_918026665.1. Classification (NCBI taxonomy): domain Eukaryota; kingdom Metazoa; phylum Arthropoda; class Insecta; order Coleoptera; family Chrysomelidae; genus Diabrotica; species Diabrotica balteata. The sequence goes on from OU898280.1 coordinate 117,035,205, forward strand.
TCTATTTTATATCCATAAGCTTTCTCCATAATTTGCTTTACCGTATGTATGGCATCTGTTGTTGACTTTCCCCTAATAAATCCGCATTGATACTGTCCCATGATATTTGTTGTCGCTTTGGCCAGTCTTCGTTGTATTAAGGTTGACATGATTTTATACGCTGTGTTTAATAATGTCAGTCCTCTATAATTATTACATATTTGTTGGTCTCCTTTTTATGGATTGTGATAATTTGTCCTTTGTGCCATTCTTCTGGCATCTTTTCTTCGTCCCATATGACTTTTATTAATTGGTATATTATTTTTTCTCTGAGTTCATGTCCACCATATTTTATTAGTTCCATGTTTATACCGTCTATACCTGGTGCTTTACCGTTGCGACTACTGTTTATAATTTCCTCAACTTCATCTCTCGTTGGTTTTTCTAGCTCAGTTTCTATCATCGTGGTCTCTTCTTCCACATTTTCATTTAAGTCTTCATCCTCTTGTACTGTTAATAATTCTTTAAAATAATCAGTCCAGATTTCTTTAAACTCTTTGTCATCTTCTGATACTTTTCCATTTCTATCCTTTATGCCTTTTATCTTTCCTTTGAAGGTTTTGTTCTGCTCGCTAATTTTCTTATAAAATGCTTTTGTGTTTCTATTTGTGTTTTCTTTTTCTATTTCATTTATCTTATCATTTAACCAGGTTCGTTTAATTTTTCTTATTTGTTTCTTACATGCTGTCCTTAATTTGTTGTATTCTTCTTTATATTCTTGTCTATTTGTTCTGATCCACCTTTGTCTTATTTCTATCTTCTTTTTTAACATGTTATGACAGTCTTGATTATACCATTCTTCTTTTTTGTACTTTCTTCTTTTAAAGTTAAATTGAAAACCAATATAGTTAAAAACATTTATAGGTAAAATTATCACATTATTATTAATAATTACTTGTTAGAAATCACTTAAAAGTGCATACCGGTAAATTGATGATTTAAGGCATGTCTTCGACTTTGTCAGTCGCCATTTTGGCAATTCAATAAGTTGTTTGTAGAACAACCGGCGCAGAAAGGAAATCAAAACTCAACAGGTGGGGAGAGATGGCAGGTGCCGCGAAAATTTAAAATTGGTAATGTATACTGTCCTACAAGTTGGATTTACATGATCGAAATTTTATAAATTGGCTGATTTTAAATTAACCGATTAATAATATTTGAATAGCAGATAAATGGAGATGTTATATTAGGTGATTTATTTGAATAAAAATAGTAATGTTACACAACAAGTAAGAAGCTAAGACATTTCCGACAAAAATGCACAGGAATTGGAAACACCCACTCCCTCCATCATCCAATGAAAATAGTAAGTAATAATGAAAAAAATATATGCAGTGTTTTATATAAGTAAAGAGATTTTAAATCTGTAAATCACATTGGTATCGAAGCGGAATATTTAAATAAATCGTGTGAAGATGACTAAGATTATAATTAAAAGTTACAGACCTACGTCGTGGACTAGAGAATAAAGCACTGAGTTCTGTTAGTAAAAAGGTTAATTTGGTCCAACTACTAAAGGAGAAGAAAGTTTTGATCCAGAAACTTATGTGTTTGAGGATAAACATGTTGCCGTATTTCGTCAATCACCTTTCTCAACCAAAAGTTTCTAATGAGATTTTTTCTCTAGAAAGTAAAGTTCCTGCTAACATCTGTGAAGTCTCTAAAGTCATGACTTCCCTCGACGATAGAATATCTTTGTATGTAGGCCTCTGCCGGAAACCTATAGTAAGGTTATGACTGTAAAAAAAGAAGAAAATGAAGACGAACTTGAGAAAATTATTCATATGGTTGAGGCATTCGATACAAGAAAACGATGAGTGCTGAAATTCTAGATAGAGTGTATGGTTTTGGCACTACAGTTACTCAGAACTATTGCCAACTCGTTGTTATTTAATCGCTCAAACACTGCAATGTTGAGAATATAAATTGAAGGGCTAAGTAGAAGGTGAAATTAACATTTATACAGTTTTGAGTTGTTTAGAAGAAAGAAGACAAATAATAATTAATCTTAATTATTCTATCTACATGAAGAAAATAATAAAAAATATGTACCTGTCAGGTCTAACAGTGGGATAAAATGCTATACGATTTACATTATGGCGGTGATTACTTTTTAGCATAGTTGGAGAGTCTGGAATTGGGGGATCCAATGTTTTGTATTCAACGCTTACTTCTTGTTGTTCATATCCTAATATTAAATAGGATATAAAATCATCCCAGGTAACATAACCATTACTAAAATGTTCATATTTTAGAATAATTAATAATAACATTAATAATCTAGCTTCTAGAAAAAGTTCCGACTACAGGTTAAAATAATAAAAAATATTGTTCTGAAGGTATTTTGAGTTCCTAAGTGGAAATTTAAACGTCAATAAACTTATTTTAACCTTTAATTGTGTTTTATTCCCAATAAAATAGTATCTACAATAAAAAAAAATGTAAAAACAGCAAAATTTAATTTAACAAATTAAAGATGAGACATTATCAAACACAATATAAACATACAAAATACAAATGCGTGTATCAGGTACTGTCAGATCAGATTAGTGAGCTGAAAACTCGAAGTCTGTTGAAACCATGGACGTATAAACATAGATGGACCCAGCAATAAGATACTTTTTTCTACTCTCTTACTAGTAAATTGTATATTACCTACTATTTGGATGATAAGTAAATGCATCATAACAGATACTGACACGTAATGACTAGCACGTAATAAAAAAATTACGCTTCAGTTTTATAAACATGTGTAATATCACATAAGCCTCGTAAGTCAGTTGGTCGAGTTACCATGGAAACGAATTAACAGACGTTATTTTGACAGATTAAAAATTAAAAAAAAAAATTTAATCTGTCAGTGTAAATATAGTGGTAATTAAATTTTTATTTTTATAAACGAAAATAATCGTAGAAAAATTATAGTACACAACTTCAGTTGTAAGCTTATTACATGCTTGTAAAATTACTGCGCTCGCCGCTACGCGGCTCGCGCGCAACTTTTTTTACTCTCATGTAATAAGCTTGTTACAACTCTCGTTATGTAATATACTATTAACACACAATAACAATGTTTTGATGCTTCGATAGAATGTGACGCTTCCGCAATGAGCATAAGCGTGCTTTAATTTTTACTCGCGGGTAATTATTCAGATTTTAAAAATTGGAAGTAGTAATAATGCATTATAGTTCAAAGAATTAAAAAAAAACTAGAGTTTAACTATTAACAAATCACGTCTTTATAGAAAAATTAAAATACATTTTTATTTGTTTTAAAATTAATACAATTAAATATAGTTGAATTCAAGTTAATTTTTAAATAGGTATCAAAATATTGCTACAATAAAAAATCTTTGTCAAAAAAAATCAAAAAATCATATGAAAATGTTTTCTCCTTAATTTGCTACCAAAATAGTTCGATCGTCAATATTATTTGGAAACCTACATAGAAAAATAAATGAGTTTTATTCATTTCACTAATTTATTTGTATCCATGAGAAATATTAAATTAAAAAGGTACTAAACAGATCTTTTTTAATCAGATGATGTCTACTTACAATTTATAAAGGTCTACTAATTTCATGAACTCATATCTTATTCAATACATTAATGAACATGAATAAACCCAATAGTACGCCTATTAAAATGTAAACAAACACGCTTCTTCATTTCCTAATCTTAAATAATGTAAATTGTATGTACTTACAAATGAAATGAGAGATCGGGATGTAAATATTTCGTTTATTTTATTTCACTTTTCACAAATATAACTCAAAATACAGCCAAGATATCGAAAAACAACTTTTTGCTCATCTACTGTAAAAAGTAAACAAACATATAACAGCATTTGAAGTTTGACGTAGATCCATAAGACAGCGAAATGTAAACAACTGTTGCCATTTATAAATAGTTTTCAGTGCTTCTACATATAAAATAATTGATTGATATCTATTATTATACGCTATTATTAAATGATAATGCACACTATGTGCATACTTGATATTTTGATTACAATTAAATATATTAATCTAACCAATAAATTATTATTTTGGTTTGATAGCACCTGTAGAGTATAAAATACGGAGTAATATTTTCAGCGACTCGCGAATAAGAAATTTTAAAATAAAACGTGACAACAGTTCAAGGTGCTGAGAATGTGACCTATTCAAATAATTTTGACTACACAATTTTATGTAAATAATTGAGTCCATCTGTGTTTATACGTCCATGGTTCAATATGTATGTATGTATGTGCATAATGTAGATTTACGTAAGTACACATATGTTAAATGTTATGTATAATATGTTATTATAACATATTATAAGTATAGATAGTGTAACACATTTTTGCGTCATAAACCTAGATACAATGAACTAACTGTTCCTACAAGTGTAATATCGTTTATAGCAACCTGTTCATTATAACCTATAGAACCGCTTACAGAGAACACTGGCTATAACGTACAAAAACCACCAGTCTCCTGAAGTTCGTTATAAACGATTTTGACTATATAATGTTAACAATTTAACTTTCGAAAAATAAAAAAGCGGTTGTAGTATGTTTGTAATATTAATATTAACATACTTACCAAGAAGTATCCATTTTTTGGAAGATTAGATCGAATTGTTTATCTTCCTCATACAGGATATTAGCTGCTTTTAAAAGAATATCTCTTAGTTGTTCTTTATTCATCCTTCTATCGTCTTCTTGATCAAATTCATTTTTAATGGCAATCAGTTCATTATCTTCCAACAGTTTATGAAGTTCGTAACTTGTGTCTTTAAACACCTTTTGTAGTTGTTTTGTAAATGAAATAGGATTCATTATTTGGACTAAAATTATTAGTAAAAATATTTTGACATACGTCAAGGTTGTCGATTTTCTTGCAATACTTACCTGTTTTAATTCATAAAGGCGTAGAATACAAAATATCGATTTTCTTTTTTTTTACTATGCATTTTAAAAATATTGGCACTGGGTTTCTTTTTTATTTAACTATTTAACTGCTTACTACTACAAATACAAATATTATTGTTTGAAGAAAATCAAAAATACAGACTATATAAAAAAGGAATATAAAACATAACTTAAAACCATCACAAATAAGAACAAAGATTAATATAAAATTACTTATTGCAAAGTCACGGTAAGCTGAAGTCATGGTAAGCAGTTCAGTGGATGTCCTGTACTGAGTCATATATTCTTCTGGGCAGTAAAAGCAATGTTTCAGCCAAGTGCCATGCTTAAAAAAATATAAATTTAAATATTTTTTAACACATATCTCGCTTGCCACGAGAAAACTGTTTTTAGTTTTGACTGTAGTTGAGGCAACCGGCAACTAAATCCAAACATAGAAATAAAACGTAGAATAGCAATGACTAAAACTACTTTTATAAAAATGAAGTCATTTCTTTGCAATAACCATCTCAGTTTAGAACTAAGACAAAGAATGGTTAAGTGCTATATTTGGTCCGTACTTTTATATAATGCAGAAGTGTGGACGCTAAAAGTATCGATCATAAACAAAATTGAAGCATTGGAAATGTCGGTTCATAGGCGAATGCTGAAGATACCTTAGACAGCAAGGAAAACTAATGAAGAAGTACTAAGGAGCGTCAACAAAGATAGAGAACTGCTATCATGTTCACTGAAGCATGTATTGACGCTTATAAGAACATAAAAATAATTTGGAAAAAATAGGACGAATTTAACGTTGAAGCTGTCCAGATTTGTGGGTAGACCATCGAGCAATAAGACAAAAGAGGGAATGTAAAGGTAGAAGGGGTAAACATATTGATAGACAGGAAGTGCCATCTTGAGAGGCCACTTTAGACAAGGATAGACAGTCTCTTTCCTTGTTTAAGAAGTCAAATTTAGTTTGGTTATGTTATTGTTTCTCCCAACTGTCACATGAAATTTTATTTATATTGAAGTTTTTTACCAATTATGTCACTTTTTAGACTATTATCGTTAATATTTAATTAAAACTTTCTAGTCTGAAAAATATTTTATAGCTATTGTTAACAAATGTTGGAAAATTTAAATTTAGCGCCTTTGCATTTCCGGATGTGTCCGCCATCAGAGGCCACTTTTTTGGTCTCCTTTTTATAACGATTAGATTCCCTCTTTTGTCTTATTGCTCGATGGGGTAGACTGACTAAGAGAGCCAATTATCCAGATGGCCGAGAAGAACATTACAGACGCTCAATTTACATTTTATTATTTTTTATTCAGTGTGGCTACAGCAGCTTCTCTACGTTAAGAAGACTGAAGACTTGGCTGAGGGCAAGGGTGGGAAAACCCGACACACGGGTCTTCGTTGCCTCCTTCTTGTTCCTGGAAACATTGAAGTAGACAATGAAAAAGTAATAAAGCAATTTGCACATCAGCGAGCCACAGAACTCGAATTTGTTGTACTTATAAGGTTTAGTGTACAAGAATAATTTTTGTATTAGACAAATAAAGTAACTTGACAAATAATATTCGCCTTTTATTTACGCTATTTTAATTTCATACACTAAACTGTATTTCTTTCTTTGCACTTAATGGACTTCGTGGAGTTTTAGATCAAAATTTGCTGATTTTTCGTTGCTAGACAAATAAAAATACTTTAATATCGACAAATTTTGATTGTCTTTATGGCACTTAAAAGTTTGTGAAAAATGCCTTAAAAACTCACAATTTGAACCCTAATTTTTTAAAATTTTCCTCAGACCCCCGGTAGGTATCCCCCTAAAAAAAGTTCATATCCTCTCCCGAAAATTGGTTCAGGATCCGCCCTTGGTTTCAGCAGGTATTTATTATAACTTTTTTGAAACTAGTACAGCTTAGCTGTTTAATATCATAGATAAATAATATAGTAGGTACGTAAATGAAAACCTCAAAATGAATAACTTTTCAGGCAACTTGTTCCACGGAATATCTAGTAAGTATTACTTAAATATTTTTAGAACTCTTTTGTTTTTATAAAAATGCTTACATTGTTTCAAATTAAAACTGAGATTAAATTTTTTCAATGTGCTGTAAGATCTAGTTTAATTAATTTAACTGGATTAAATGATGAATTTTAAAATTAATTGAGCCTATCCCTGCCCTGTAATTAGAATGTTCTCAATTGTTAGTACAATTAACAATGATGTTTGACAATGACAACATAAGACATTGACATTTGGCAGCTGATAATTGACAATCGCCATTTCGCCTTCACTGCATACCACAATACATACCCCATAGTAGTGTAAGTAGAATAGGACGGGAGGGGATAGTGTTTTGCATGGGCCCATCCGTTCTTAATGGCGGCGGCGCTACTAGTCACGTTAGGTGGGAGGTGGAGACGCATGTGCTGTGGCGAAATTTAATTTAGATTGGGACGCCATATTGCAAATTCAGATTTGTGTTTAGATTTGGTTATTATCATCTTAATTGTAAAAATTGTGTTTTACCATCGTTGAAATGGAACAAAATAGAATAAAAGGTAAAAAAATGTTATGTTCATGGTTGCACCGACTACACAAACAGTCGATTTCGTTTTCCAAACCCAAAAAATGAAATGGATTTGTTTTCATAATGGTTGACATTTATTATGAGGAAAATAAACAATTCTACACCACACTGTTTACAATAGTCGTATCCCAAATTTTAGAAATAGACGATAAAAACAGTATACATCAAATTTTATATATCTAATAGACCTGCTAAAGAAGAAGGTACATTACCAAAATGGTATAGTATTTCCCAAGAATATTTTTTGTTGATGGGTGAAAGTTATTGGACAAACGGCTATTAAACATTCTGAGGATTAGGAGTTTATTTTTACAAGCACCAGGTAAGAACAGCACCTAATTATACCAAACTTTTAGTAAATACAAACTTGATACTATTTTGTTTTTGTAGTTAATTTACCTTTCAATCTTAACTAACATTAATCTTATATTTATATACTGTATAGATTTTAAACTCATTAAAACTCTTAACTCTTATCACTGCATTCCTAAACATTGCCTTATTTTATAAAAAAAACTCTTATGACTCTTTTAATTGCATTCCCAAAATTGGCCTTATTTTATAAAAAAAGTCAATACATTCTTAATTTTAATAATATTTCATTATTTTAGATTTTCATGGATCTTCTACTTCTGAGTAACAGTTACATTGAGTCACATGCCAATTTGTGATCATTGTGAAGAGCAAGATCGCAGACATGCTAGGGTTTACACTTTATTATCTACATATGGTACTTTAAGGAAAAGTATTTTAGAAGGTATGGAACTTACTACAAACCATTGCTAATAAATATAGAGGTATCTATATTTGTATATCAAAATGACGATCTCACAACATGATGGGAAGATTAAATGAAGATTGGTGGAAAAATCCCTTCACGAAGTTGTTCATCTGGTACAGAATTGCAGCCAATGGAGACAGCAAGTTAACAATATTTAGAGTGTCCCCACCCACACCTTAACAAGGGCTTAAGTAAGGAGGAGGAGGAGGATATGTTGCCAATACTTTACCAAAGAAAATTATACAAATAAACAAGTGTCAGGATGTTTGTGTTTTATTTTGTTATTTTTGGGACTTTGGTTTGTTAATGTAATGGAAAACAGATATAATCATAAAATATTAAATAAAAACTTTCTTGTACCATAATATATACTCTCTCTGTATCAGATATTATGTTATACATTTATATATATATATATATATATATATATATAATATATATATATATATATATATATAAAAATGTGTAGGTGTATACTATATTTTTGGACAGAGAGGATATATTTTCTGGCATAGAATAAGTTTTTATTTCTTATTTTATGACTATATTTACTTTCCATTAAAAACATACTTTTTGAATTTTGGCGCCTAAAATTCAGAGCATATTTTTTGAATTTGCCGCCTAAAATTCTGAATTTATGTTTTGAATTTGCCGCCAAATGAAATTAGTTTCGGCCCGTCCGTATTTGGCGCTAGAAACTCTCTTCCAAAACTTTATATGGGAGTTACCTTACTAGGGGGGTATGTACTATGCTGCATACTTGATTCGAATTGAGTGGTCAGTAAGTTACATAACTTAAAAAATTAAAAATTGCTGCAAAAATGCAACTAAGAAGGTTATTAACTAGCCCAGTAATCAGGGGATGTACCAGAAGAAACGCTCACCATGGTGATCATGCTGTTCAATCCACCTACAATGATCTGCCTCAGCCTCAGGGAAGTTGGAAAACCAATTATGATGCTAACCAACGCAAATACAATGCCCATTTAGCCCTTGGAGTTGGAGTCTTAACAGGTACTATTGTTTTTGGAAAAGCTACTGGTTTATTGGAATTCTACAACGAATTTCCTGAACGCCCAGCCGACATTGCATCTTACAAGTAAAGAAGGTTAATTAAGTGGTAATAGTAACAAAATGTATAGTTAAAAATACTTAGTATTGTATATTATTTTTTATTTAATAAAAATTAAGTTACTAAGTAGTTGTTATTTATGTAAGAGATCCAATTAAAGCACCCATTTGCACATTTTCTATTTCACTATATTTTCTAGTGGAATATGATTCATTGCTAATATGTAAACTTCCTATGATAACTATAACATTCAAGTTGAAAATTTGGTAAATTAAAACGAAATCCAAAAAGAATCATAAGACGATCCTGAAGTAATACTTAGTCAACTTTTAGTTATTTAGTCAAATACTTTGATTTTCATATTATACTTCAAAAAAGTTGTTTTTCAATATGTAAATGATATCTGGGATATTTTTTTCATGTCATTTCAAAGTTGGTACATATTTATAGATATTCAAAAAAGGTAGCACCAGAAATGTTACACAAACGTACTGGCAATACAATTAAGGTGTTTCACTTTAAAATGATTAATCAAATTTCCAAAATTGGGCAATTATTATAATTAATTGATAAACTCTTAATCAAAATATTCTTAAAATTTTAATTAAAAGCTATGAGCTCAAAAGCTATATAAAACTGAATTACTTGACATTTTTCAGGATTAGTAATTAATTTGTTAACACACCAGTTTGTAAAGCTGTCCAGTGATTTTTGTAACCCAATACAATTAGAACAGTCTTGAATAATACAAAATAGTTTTATGTCATCTGCATATGCTAAGACTTCTCAGCCAGTCACGGATCTGATGAATCATCATCAAAAACTGCAAAGAGTAGAGGTACTAAATGCAACCTTGGAGCTCTCCAGAGCTTGGAAAGTATTCAGTTGAAGTAAAGCCTTTCATTGTGACACATAAAGACTGGTCTTTCATTTTACTAAAAGTGAAGAAGTTCGCCAGACACATGAAAAATTCCAGGTTATGCAATAAAAGGCAATTATCTACCCTGGAATGGAATCTATTCCCCACATGAAAACTATTTTTCCATGCAATTATAATGTAAGCAGCATAAACTAGTAGGTTGGTAGATGTTGAACCATGAAGATGGAAAATTCCTTATTGAGGCTACACTAAAATCACAATCAAGATGCACTAGAAATAAACAAACCAAGACACATGAAATGTTACAAGGAGCACTCTCAAATAATGATTTACAATTGTACCATGAACCATATATTTGCAAGTGTACTATAAGAAGTGAAATAAAAGACCCATTTTGTTTTACGCCTTAGCTAAAACTTCACTTTGGTTTCTATTTACATGGATTTAGTCTTCAACTATTACTTAAATGCTAGAATGTCCCCTGCGTAGGTGTTTTTTTTTTCATTTCTTTGTTGGTATCCATCAAATACAATAGTCGCTGTTACATAATGAGTAATTACGTATTTTCTGTATTGCTCACAAATCTCTTTGAAGGTAGCTGGGCGTCGTCAGACACCACGACGAGGGAGGTGACCTCCATAAATAAATCTAGAGTACATGTTGATTCTTTTGAGTCTGGAACCAAAACAGTATCCATTGAAGATTTGCTTTCTCATCAAGCCAGATTCCTTGAAAAAAGATGGAGGATACATTCATATAGAAATATTTCTTGCAAGTCTCTCATCACTCCTTCTGTGCACACCTGGTTATCGAGGCTAGGGACTAAACAGCTATCTTTTGAAGTGTATCTCATTGAATGTTTTGTTTTCAATGTCTTTTAAAGCCAGGGCACAGTTTATCGCTAAATAATTATTTAGCAATATACTATGGCCAGGGTTCCAACTTCAAATGTTCACGCTTTATCACAGTTCACGTTTTTATCTCCTATAACTTCTATTGATAAGGAACAGAGTTCAGGTGTTTTAATGTTTTAATACTTCATACTTATTTAATTTTTTTACGGTTTATAAATTTTAACATCTTTATTTCCAGTTTACTTTTATAATTTTCAAAACTAATTAATTTCTCGTAATGTTATTAATGTTATCTAGCATGGTCTACATGTACACCCTCCGTAAAAACCGTTTATTTTAGAAAGATTATGCATAGGACATTTTTTGTTTCAAATGTAATTTAGAACATTTTTTTATATGACCTTGTTCACGCTAAACCGCACAGTTTTAGAAATATTGACGAAAAACGTAAAAAATATAAATTTACTGACTTCTCTCTCAAAACCCGATGTATAAAATGTTGTAACTTTTTATTGAACAATATGGACTAATATTCAACAATTTGGTGTTGGAGGAAAACTTTTACTTTGGATGTCGGGGTTAGGCTTTTTTTGGACCGGATGTACCATACCTTTCCTTTTATAAACGAATGTGGACGCATAGACAGCGTAGCTACATATATATCTCTCTCTGTGGTATATAGTATGTACTCTGTATATACTATTATCATTGTTTAATTATTATATTTTGGTATTGGTAATTTGGTATACTTTGTGGTATACATTCTGATTATACACATTATATATTATGTCTTCTCTCATGGTCTTCTCTATCTATCTCTTCCCCCCTCTCTCTCTCTCTCTCTCTCTCTCTCTCTCTCTTACTTTAAACACTTCGTGGGTATTCCCAGCCTGTACTTGATTTTCAGTTTCTTTTAGCTTTCTCTAATTTACCCCGTATATAGCAGTGCTTCACAGTCCGTACAGATTCTACATATAAATAATGATTAAATATGTATTATACTATTCTGTGATTATACTTCACCTCCAAATTTATACGTCCACTCGTTACGTTTTTAATACCAATAATACCTTCAATTGATAAACTGGTTGCCTATACAAATGTTGATGCGTTGATGTTTCAACTTTCATTTATGTAATCTTTCTTTAATAAAAAGATTATCGTTATTGAATGAAAAGCTCAAGGACATATTGATAACCATTCCAACATTAAAATAGATTTTGTGTCGTATAGAAGTTATTGATCCAAATTACACAATCGACGGGGTTATTTGGAACTATTGAAATTTGATGCCTTTGTTATTTTTTGATATAGGATTACGAATTACGATAGTCAGTCAGTCGGTGTGTAACTTAAAACTTACTTCTTTACTATATTATAGTAGGTGCAAGGTGTACAGTGTATTTAGTTAATCTCAATTAATCGTGATGGCATTGTCAATTAAGGTAAAATATCTATTTTTAGTGTCAAGTAGTATATTAAATAGTTCTAAGAAATTTTTAACAAGCTGTTTATGTTTATTGTCGTACCGGAACCGGTTATCACATCACAGACCACGGTGATCTGTGGTTATTATATTTGCGCCCCTACTAGTAGGCAATATATTAGGCATTTAGCTAGATCATTACAAATTTTTGTGAGTGAGAGGTAAAAAGATTTTGCGAAATAAATTTTGGTAATAATCATGAAATGACTTTATTAATTTCTTAAATTCTAATTTCTCAATTTTGATTTTCGTCATTTTAAATATTTCTTAAATTCTAAATAAATAATAATAAAAATAAATCTTAAATAAATATGAAGTTTTCAGTTGTTTGAAGTTATACTTCTAAGATATGAGTAAGAGAGAGACAGAAGATATATTTTCTCTCTCTTTCTCTTTCTCTCTCTCTCTCTCTCGAGAATAAAAATGTTCCTTTTGTATATATATATATATATATATATATATATATATATATATATATATATATATATATATATATATATACAGTATAGGTAAAAGTTTATGGTCGGTATGGACCTTACATGAGATGGAGTGAGAAACAACTGTTTAAAAAGAGAGAGATATATTAGGTGTCCGCCTTTTACATCACCGAACATAAATGAGTGGATATGGAGTGGATATAATAAAAAAGGGAAATTCAACGTTGCCAAACTTATTGGTTTTATTTGACGTGTTGTCTTTTTCGCATTTGAACAATGCTCCAATAATGAAATTTGGGCGAAATGGATTTAAATGGCAGCTTATTGTTTTTTATTGGGAATATGCCACAATTTTACTTTACAATAAGTGTAATATAACATTTTGATTTATACTTCGGAAATCGTTTTATATAAATAAAATTTATTAATGTTTGGTATTTTAAAAACGATTTCTGAATTAAAAATCTAAACATCAAAATAAGCTTATTTTAAAGTTGCATTATGCCTTATTTCCAATAAAAATATTAAACTGCATATAAATAAAAAAGCTTCGTACAAAACTATTTGCCAACGTGGCGTGTCGCGTGGTCAAATCACCGAATCAAAGCGTACAGGTATTTACGAATAGAGGTGGGTCATTGACGTCGCAAAACCGATTTTCGTAAACAAGTAACTATGATTTTTTAATAGTAGTTTCAAGTAAGAAACTACCTTCATAAACAAACATAATGGCTATTATCGTTTATGTGTATATTTATTGAAGTGAAGGAAACTAATAAAAGATTTTATTATAACTTGAAAACTAAACTAAACAATACAAATAGTAAATCGTACCTACGTTTACATTATACGTTATTATTAAATCACGAATCGTCTAAATTGACATTTAAAAACATAAGTTTTTTTACTTTACTTCTTATTAACCGTGTTTTTCTTTTATTTAAAATTAAACCTGATTTTGAACATGTGTTCACATTTACAATACTTTATGAATATAGTGGTTAAGTTAGGAGATACATGGCGATTGTTTTTCCACCATTGGAATGGACTCTCGCTACAGGTGTACGTTTAGATGAGTCATGTCCAATTAATTGATCAAAAATACACCATGGACTTAAGTCATCTTTATCGGTTTCTTTTTCTTATACTGGTTGATTTTCAATAGTACAATCTTCTTGTTCTTTAATTATAGAAGTAACCAGCTTCTTAACTCCTTCTTTTGTTTTTTTAGCGTCATTTTTATCAGAAAATCCCTACACTTTAAATCGTGAATCCATAAACGTACATAATGACAATATGCCACTGTATTCTATCCCTCTAAATCTTTTTGCTAAACCCGAGATTAGTAATTATCCCGTAATTAGTAATATACCCGGTTCGCTATTCCCAGTCCGAACTGTCTAGTGATTTTAGTAATTATTTTTTTGCGAAGTTAGTTACTTTTTGACAGACTCGAAGTGGCTGGAAATTACTATACAACCAAGCATACGTGCTCTTAGTCAATATTAATGTAAACAAAAGTAAATAAAATAGAACCTTGCCGACAATCAATATTTATTTATTTGTTTTATTACACCGTATAATGTATGGATAACAAATAATAAAATTATTTATTGTACAAAATAAAAAAAAAAAAGTGGGAATAAATTCTACAAAATTAAAAAGTCAAAGTGAGGTTAAATAAGACACAGCAAGTTCCTTATGTTGTGACTAGGATGGAATCAATCAGGGGGGGTTAACTTGAATAGTCTTGTCAACGACAACGTTTTTAGTAATATTTTCTAGCACAGATGTCACTCCAGGTAATGATTGATGTCAAATCTCGTTTTTATTGTGATAAATGTGATTCTTGTCTTATAATCTGTATTGTGATCGAAATCCAAAGACGATATAATATATGTGTCATCCTATGCAAATATAAATGTATGTATAATTCTTCTTCAATAACCTATGTATTTTCTTTTCAATAATGATATTGTGTATGTTAATAATGAGTCAGATAAATTTTGATATTTTCACGTGTGTATTACTATAGTTAAAATTGTTATTTTTCTTTGGACATTGTTATTTGTATTTTATGTTTTTATATCTCCACCACCACCATAAATAAAACACTTGTACTATATAGAACATTTTTATTTTTTTCCTAGCTTGAGTGAGATTCAACCTTATTCTATCTTTCTTCTGTCATATGAACTATGAACTTCACATTTGCCAAATAGAATTTTTATGATTTATTTACTCATTGTTAAAATTATGTTATGCAAATGTGTGAAATGAATTACAGCAATAATGGTTTGTTTTATAACCAGTAAATTTTAATTCCTATAATTTAATAGGACTTGTTTAAGATGGTGGTAAAAATAAAATTCTTTGCATCCGAACGTTTCGGTTTATTTCATTTCTAAACAATTTTTAACCAATTTAACTTCAAACACGACCAACACACTTGTATTGTTAAAAATGTGATATATTGAAACGTTCAGACGGATATATTTTTATTTTTACAATTTATCTTGACAGTGTCCCTTTAAATTATAGAGAATTCCTACAATAATTTTGAATTTCCCGCTTCTCATTAACAGATTTCTGTCTTCTTTTTTTTGGCCTTCGTTAAGGTAAGTTACAAAGTTATTAGCATTTAGTGTAGAATTCTATCGTAGAGGGCGCTGTAAATCGTATCGGCAATTTTTAACATTAAGGTTGGCGATCTTCTTGTCTTATAATCTGTGGAATCAATGATTAAAGATTAACAGTTCATTGGATAGCATTAACATAAACTGTTGTTTTATTATCTTACAAAATAAGTGTTCTTCCATATGCTAAAAGCAAATATTAGTAATTTGACTAGGCAAATTCGTGGTTCAATAGTAATTTTTGCTCATTAGCATTTGAGGATGTTCAAATCTTCCATTTATGGTGAATGAATTCAGTGTCCTGGCCGCAGTTTGCAGTCATATAAACCCAAACAAACAACAAAAACCTCCATGTAAGTATAAACAAGTTTATATTAAATTAGAAACAACTAATCTAAAAATATTAACTTTTAAAAAACATTTTATCATATTTATTAAGAAAAACTTACCAACGCATTAGCTGATGGAACAAATGGAAAACTTTGAATATCCATAATAATAAAATTTAAAATATAACTAACTAAACGTTAGTTATAACTAAAAGTTAAAAGTTAAAACTAAAGATAATAAAACAATAAAACTATATTAAATTAAATAAACAACGCGAATAATACAAATATTTACTACAATATTTTAAATTGTAACAATTCAAATATTAAATATACAAGGAAAATTTGATGGGTTTAGTATACACTTCCACTATTTAGAATAATTCTTCATTTTTTCAAAGAAAGAAGTCTGCAATAGTAATTTACTTGAGCTATTAATACTGAGAAATAGGAATTGTTGTGTTGTAGGTTTCCGACAATGAGTCTGTCAAAATATGCCCTAGCTAAGCGAATAGACAATAAAAACCCGTACTACGTCGGATACTATGGATGTAAGGTTACTGTTTGCTAAAATTTTATTGCAAGATTTTTGCAGGCAGCGTACCAGAACAATCACTGAACTATCATTCAAGTATTTTTGGCCACTCATTGTACTTGTTATTTCTTTAAAAGGCCGTAAAATTTGGGACAATTACGTAAAAATAATCCAGTCTTCATTATTTAGATTTGGTCTAAGTCTAAGTCTGTATTAACTGATACCAATGTGGAACGGATTGCCTCTTCTAACTCCATCATTCTTTCTAACATGTAATATGTGAAGTTCTACCTAGTTTCCACGTCTTGAATTGGCCGTTTGGGATCTTTGTTATGTTGTAATTGACACTTTAAAAGCGTTTCTGAAGATAAGGTACTTTTTTGAAATGTGTTTTTTGCCGAATTGTCGAAAAAAAAGACTTTTTATTTTATCTATTTGTACACGACAGCATTTAAGTGCATCCTCCATCAATAAATTTAACGTATGAGCAAAACAATTTAAATGTTTTCATTCCAAAACATATTTAATAGCTATGACCATATTTGAGGCATTATCAGTTACTGCAAAATTACTTTTTGTTTTAGACCCCACTGAAAAATAATTTCACTAATTTTAAAAGCGATGTTTTCTGAATTATGGTTTCCAGAAAAATGGCAGCAGCCTAATAAAACCGTGTTAAACTCTAAATTTTCGGTTAAATTCGTTAAAATCAACTAGTTGATGGTTGAAGCTGGTTACTTCTATAAAAAAAAGAAAAAGAAGATTATACTATTAAACATTAACTAGTACAACAAAAAGAAACTGATAAAGATGACTTAAGTCCATCTAAATGTAAGTAGATACTATTTGTATTGTTTAATTTATTTTTCAAGTTATAATACATATATTCTTCGTTAGTTTCTTTCAGTTCAATACTTATACACATAAACGATAATAGCCAATATGTTTGTGTACTCGCTAATTTGAATACTGGTAAACAATCAACTAGTTACAGTTTACGAAAAACGGTTCCGATAAAAATTTAAAAAACTAGAGGACCCACCTCTAGTTTCTTAGCTTTATGAGGATCGGAACCACAGAATATGTAAAATATCTCTGATCGGAACTAATCGTCTCACTAACAGGCAATGGGCGTCAAAAAGATTTATGGAGGGGAGACCAAGGGGGAATATGATTGTTATCTTTGTCTATTCGCTGAAAATATGATTTTATATCTGTGTTAGATATCCTGTTAAGTTTTACCATACCGACCATAAAATTTTACCTACACTGTATATATATTATATATATATATATATATATATTATATATATATATATATATATATATATATATATATATATATAATATATATACATATATATATATATATATATATATATATATATATATATAATATATATACATATATATATATATATATATATATATATATATATATATATATATATATATATATATATATATATATTATATATATATATATATATATATGTTAGATCACTAATCACGAGTTTGACTTTTTAAAAAAGAACTTTATTTGTTACAAATTAAATATTAAATAATAGTACAAAATTAAATTAATTTAAAATGACTACAATAACTGGACTGGTCGAAGTTGCAGCTAAGAGTGGTCCCGGCATCTGAGAATGGTAATTTATAGGTTTGGTATGAAGTGCTGAATCGCTGTTCCCATGAATATTGGCCAACGGTTCGTACAAAGTTCTACTGCGTGCTCAGCTGTTTCTATGGGAATGAAATGATGAAATCTGAAGTCGGCGAACTTAAGCTAGTTCAAGGTTAATATTTTCTCATATAACAGCTCCCCTTATTAGTGAAAAGTCAATGCCATTGCTTTGACTTTTACAGAGTAATTGGTGTTTCTGCTTCGCTTTCTTCTTGGACATTGGGTCTTCTTCTGAAGGAGGTTAAGCTTTGAAGTTTCTGTCTAATGGAATTTCTGCGTGGTAATGAAGTTGGAGGCTGATCCTGGGACAAAGAGATTGCAATTTTTGGGAATATTTTGGTTCGGTATTTGCAGAAAAGGTATAGAATAACTAGGATAATAATCAGGGATAAGGTTGATATAGTGAATAAGGGTAGATGTTCCTCAATGAATGATTGGCTCATCATATGGTCCAGTTCTTCTGAATATTGGTCCAATTTGTGTTGTGCAATATTTAAGTCATCTACGTTGATCTTACTGAGTTTTAGTGGTTTCAATTTTGACAGGTGATTCTTTGTCTCAAAATGGTCACAGCATCTGTAGGGTACGTTAACTGGGTGACTTCTATACGTGATATTTGTATATTTCTCAATTTGGTTTCTAGCATGAATTCTGGTACTGCCGATGAATGCAATACATTCGGGAATTAATCTTAAGATTGAATTTGTTTTGATTATTTGTGTAGTGACTTCTTTTCTTGCACATTTGATCGTTACTGGTAATAGATTGGAAATGGTTAGTAACCATAAATTTCGGTCGATTTCCTGTACATTGTATTCTTGTGCCAAGAGCATGGACATCTGGCAAGTTTTTGGTAAGTTGCTGAGAGGTTTCAAAAGCTGGGCTTCACATATAGCATCTGTGTCTATGGGGTACGGAAGAATGTCTTTACACATTCTTTGGTTTTGACTGATTTGTTTGCATTTTTCGGTGTCCATGGGTAAGACATATGAAATTGAATCATCATCTCGCGCAATGTATTTATGAACAGTTGAAAGTATATGATGAAAACCAGTTTGATTATCTAATATTGGTATTGAATATAATTGATACAAGGTGAATATTTCGGGATCAACTAACGGAATTTCGAGAACGAAAACAATTTTTGAATCAAGCTGATAAGCTTGTAGTTTTATTATGTCAATATACTGAGCTATATTTGACATATAAGTGGGTAGAGGCAATACGTTATTTTGTAATGACTGTGAGATTTCTTTTAATGCGTCCAATAAGTCTATGGGCGAAATAATAGAACTATGTAGAATTTGCAGGCGAGAGAATGTGATAGAATTTAGTATATCATTTAAATAATTTTCTAAAAATACGTAACTTTCCATTAAGGACTCACATAAATCTAGTATTTGTAATTGTGCTTGGTAAAAGGAGATGTCATTATTAATGTCCAGAAGTGTAGTCTCGATAGTTTTTAAGTCTTTGTTAAAGGTTTCTTCGTCTATTTGCAATTTTTGAATTGTAGTGTTGAAAGTTCTTATAACTGAAGTGGTAACAGATATTTGATTTTTTAGGAGATTTCAATTTGAGTTTCATCGGAATTTATCTTATTTATACATTTATTAAAGTATTCGCCGTCAGAAGCGTCTAAATTTCCAGTAATAGATTTCCAGATTGTTCCAATACCATTTACTAAACCGCGTTTTAGGCGTTTATTATAAGGTACTGTGTCGGAGGTTATTTCTTTATATCTTAAGTTAACGGAGTTTGAGATTTGTTTTAGCAGACTAACATGTGTCTGTACTTCGGCTTGAAAGGCAAGTTTTCTCGGTGTATCAACGTTAATAAATTTTTCTAATAGGTTTTCCAAAATTCTGTCATTGTTTGATATTGTAGTTTTGATAGGGAATAATTCTTTGTAAACAAGTAAAGTCCATTTGTCGTTAGATATTCGTATAGTTCCTTTTTCATGAAGAAATATTCCAATTGTGTTATTAATTGGAGTGAGGAGAATTTGGGATTGGGCGATAGAAAGGAGTCCATAGAATCTGTAAAGGAAAATTATTCAAAATAAGGTTTCAGTCTGTCAAAATTTACTTTAGAGGTTTGGTTAGTTTTGGGGTTAAGGCAGTGGCGGCTCGTGACATCTGCTATAGGGTGTGCTGCATGAACCACGGTCAATATAAAATAATAGAAATAGAATAACATACGAAAACAAAAACAATAAAATTAGCTTTAATACTAATTAATAGTAACTAATAACGACATGCTATAAAAATCTGATTAACTTACATTTATTGCATTTTTCTAAATTGGAAATTAATACGCCGGTCCTTTTTTGTCGCAAACTTTTCGATTACTTTATCGTTAAAGTTCGGTATTGAAGCGATGAACTTTTTTTCTATCGAGAGTGTGGAAAGGGCTGTTAATCTGTCTTCGCACATTGAATTTCTTAAAAATGTTTTGATCCGTTTTAAAGTTGAAAAACTACGTTCAGCTTCTGCTGTGGTCATTGGCGTAGTCACCAGAATTTGTATCAACTTTTTGGTTTCTGTTAATGTGTCCTCTAAATTATTAGAAATTATAAATTTTAGTAAAGGCACTGCACCTTTTAATGTTCTACACTCGATATTGGAATACAAAACTGACAGTTCTGTTCGCAAACGGTTTTTATCAAAGAAGTTATAAGCTGTACAAGTTAAATCCAATTCATTTTCAGGAAACTTATTATTATATTTTTCGAAATGTTCTGAAGATAAAAGTGTTGCGGCAACTAGATGATTTGTATATGCAAACCGTTCTTTTGCATTGTTTATAATAACATCACAAACTTCTAGACAGGCAATACGGTGATCCTGTTGGCTGTTATTTGGGCGTTTCCTTTTTTGGACACTAGGCGCCGCATTTAAATTTGAAGCTTGATGTATGATAGGGTCTATTTTATTTCGGACATTGTTAATACTTTGCTCAAAAACATGTATAGCTTTCTGTGCTTCGGTTGGGTCTATGTTCTTTTTTTGAAGATTATTGTACAAAACGTCAACATGTGGCATAATATAATGAAAAACAGTCAGCCAGAAAGTAAAATTTTGATCTTCCAGAATACGTCTAAGTCCTCTTGCTTCCTTGGAAGTAATAGCATTTGACTCTTCTTCTAGTTGCTCCATACACTCAATAATAAAGTCTCTATATTCGTAAACGACATTTACTGTACGAATATTGAAATTCCAGCGTGTAGGGATTGAACGAGGAATATTTTTTCCAACTATTTGATTTAAGACAGCTATTCTTTGAGGTGAATGACTAAAAAATCCAGGTATATCATGTAAATCTCCAAAAAATACGCGTACTTGGGAATTAATAGAACATGCTCTTGACATTATTAGATTCAATTGATGGGCGTAACAGTGCACAAAATGAGCAGTTTCATATTTTCTCTTAATTATTGTTTGCACTCCGCCATGTATCCCACTCATAACAGCTGCTCCGTCATAACTTTGTGCAATGAGCTTATTTTTGTTATTCTTTAATATTGGGTCTAAAACATTCAAAATTGTGTTAGCTAAGGTTTCAGCATCATGTTTTTCTGGAAGCAAAAAAGTCCAAAACCTTTCAACTGGAGCACCGTTTTTTACATAACGAAAAACAATGACCATTTGAAATTTCATAGAAACATCCGTTGTCTCATCAGCTATCACTGCTAAAAATGGGGCTTCATTGATTTCGTTTAAAATCTCCTCAGCGTATACTTCTAGCATGCAATCCAAAATATCATTTTGTATTGTTTTTGAGGTACCTTTGAAAATTGTCGCATTTGTAAGGTGTTCACTAAGTGTTTTATCAAGTTCAGCAGAAAAATTCACTAAACCACGAAAAATTCCAGGGTTATCTGATGTTTCAGATTCATCGTGTCCTCGTAAGGCGAGCTCAAAAGCCCCACAGAATTTTATACAGTCAATTATTTTTGACAAAACATACCTGTTTTTCGTCACCTCTTCATTGTGTTTTTGTATATTTATCCAATAAGCAGAGTCAAGTTGGGCCTGTATATTAAGTTTCCCAAATAATGCAAATCGCATTTCATTGTTCATATGAGTTTGCGTGTTTTCATGCTTCTTTATTTTTTCACTTAAATGCACTAGATCCCGCACTCCTGTCTCGCGCCACAATTTTTCCTCTTTATCTGCGCCGAATAATGCACACGGAAAACAGAAAAAAGCATTTTTTTCGGAACATCCACAAATCCACTGATTTCGTAGATACATGTCTTTATTAAATTTACGCGTATATGTTTTTCCACGGCTTTTACCGGACACTTCAATATTAAGATCAGGCATAGGACGGCCACGTTCTTTTATAATCAACTGTTGTTGATAGTGAAGTTTTTGAAATTTATTTACACCTAATTTAAATTGAAACTCCATTGTTTTAAACACGCTCGAACAAAACAAATTAAACAAAATTGTAACCTAAGAATTTCTAAACACGGCACAGATGCAACGGTCACGAATAACTGTCGTGAATTGCAGCTCGCAAACACATTTCCGAGGCCGTTAATCAGCCGATTGCCGAAGCACATCGGCTAAGATCGCCGTTTGCCTAATAAATGCATTTTACCGCTGCCAGTGTTTCGGTTGTTATCGACGCGGCTTCACTGGAGCAGCAAATACGTAAAAAGATTGCTTCACTGGAGCACCAAATACGTAAAAAAATTATACGGTTTCACTAGAGGAGTAAATACGTAAAAAAAATAATATTAATCATCGTTGTTGGTGAATTATTATTAACAGTTTATGTTTAATATGATAATATGGCAGATTTGAAATAAAACTATATTAATTATTCTTTAATAATTAAGATTTGCTATGGTTGTTTGGTAGTTCTGCAGCTCAGCAGCACATAAAGAAAAGCCGCCACTGGGTTAAGGATAATTGCGGAATTTGTAAAAACTTCTTGGATTTCGAAAGGTCCATTAAAAAGATTATCTGATTTTGATTTAATTTGGGATTCCTTTACGTAAACTTTGTCACCAATTTTAAAATCAGGTCTTCGTTCTGAAATATTCTCGTCAAATCTTACTTTCGCCTTTTCTTTCTGTCTTTCTGTTTTTGCTTTGGCTACTTTGTAAAAATATTCCATGCGATTATTCAGGTCTCGAATATATTTGCTCATTAGTGTTTTTTGATTGTATAGAGTTTCTGGTGGTCGGCCTGCAGTGTGCCCAAATATAAGTTCATATGGTGTGAAACCGTGGGTCTTATTTTTTGTGTTGTTATAGCATATTATTGCATAAGGAAGTATAGTGAAGGGATGATCGTTTGGGTTCTCGGCTTGATTTGCTCTAATCATTTCTGAGAGTGTGGCATGAAATCTTTCCACAGACCCATTAGATTGTGGATGGTTAACACTAGAAAATGTTAGTTTGATGTCGTATAATTCGCATAGATCTTTGATTATAGCATTCTCGAATTCTCGACCGCAATCACAATGAATTCTTAGTGGTGTTCCATAGTGTTGAAAGAAGAGTAGGAGTGTGTTGGCTACTGTTACTGCCTTTTTGTCTTCCAAAGGATAGGCTTGCGTGAATTTTGTCAATTCGTCACGAATAGTTAAAGCGTAGTTCCTAGTAGGGTATTCGAATATATCAATATTTATTCTTTCGAATGGTGTTTTTGGAGTTTCTGTTATGACTAATGGTCCACTTAAGTTTTTCCTGCAAATCTTAACTTTTTGGCAAATTTTACATGCTTTTACAAATTTCTCTACATCTTTTGTTAAATTCTTCCAATTGTATTTCTGCTTTATTCTTTTGACAGTTTCGTTTATTCCTCGATGTAAATTGTTTTTACCACAATGGTATTGATCTAAAATTTGAGGGATTTCGTCTTCGCTGGCTGTTTTAATTATATTTTGACAGATTCTTAATTTTAATTCTTTGTCAGCAAAAATATACGAAAATATTTCTAGGATAGGCAGTTCGAGATTATTTTCGACACAATATATTTTTGATTCATCGAATTGATCTTTATTTGCAAAAAGTATAAGAAATAAATGTGATATTACTCGTTCGGGATCAAACGGTAATGGTATAATAAAATATTTTCGATCTTTTATAGTTTTACTGTGTACAATATTAATTCTTCGGTTACTATATTCCATGTTTTCTTCGAATATGTCATCCATTATTTTCTCGTGGAGTTCGTGAAGTTTATTTTGCCAAAAAAATGTAACAATATTTTTGTTGGATTTGTCTAATAAGTCCGTATTCGATGCTTCAATTTTTGAATAATCGTGTTACGTTGTCTCTGTGGGCTTTTAATAAGATTGACGACCAGTTTTTTTTTTAATATCTTTTATTAAAGACCAACTAAACTTAATACATGATTATATCTAACGAGCCATCTTCTTCACTTGTTGTCCGATGTCAATCACCTGTCACCCATGTTAAGGTAGGTTTACAAATATTAAGGTAGGTTCACATAACATAACATGCCCCTTTTTTTTTAACAAAAAAAACTAAACTATCCTAAACAACCTAAATCTACCCGCAACACTACACTGCCGCATTACTCTTCTGAAAATGAAAACCTTTTTGGTCTATTTACAATTCGACCACTCCTGGTACAAAATTGATTACTTACATTTAGTCTATGTGACCTATTTAAGTTAACATTTAAATTGTCATAACTTTGATTTGAAATTGATGTATCGTTGTTCATATTTGGAGCCTCATACAAATTGGAACTAGCTGCTGTACTATTTTCATGCTTAACTATCACCTCACTATTTTGTCTACTAATTGTACTGGCAGGCTTTAATATGTGTTGTCTGTTCCTACGATAATGTACACCTTCAGGTGTTCTGACGACATATGATCTTGGAAAAGGACCTATTTCTATCACAGTAGCTGGTAACCACGGTGATGATGGAACCTTTTTATAAAATACATTTTCTCCAACAAACAGATTCGGTAAGTTTCTAGCTGACCTATCATGATATTCTTTTACTTTCCTTTCTTTTTCCTTAACAAATTTGCTATATTCGTTCCTATCAATTGTTTTTGGTATGAGTATTTTTTCACTAACAGGTAATTTCATTCTTAAATTACGTGACATTAATAACTGAGCTGGAGAATAACCACATTCTAACGTTGTATTTCTGTATTGCAACATTCCCTGATATGGATCAGAGCCTGACTCTATACACTTATTAAAAATATTTTTTACAGTTTGAACTGTCCTCTCTACCAAACCATTACTTTTTGGATAATAAGGACTAGAACTTTGATAAGTAATGTCCCAATCTACTAAAAATGACTGAAACTCTTTTGATGAGAATGGGGGACCATTATCAGACATTAAGATCAATGGTATTCCATGTCTCGCAAATATAGACTTCATTGTACTAATTACCTCTTTTGCTGAAGTATTATTTAAAGGCGCTATTTCAAAGTATTTAGAATAATAATCTACTAATAATATATATGTGACTTTACTATAATAAAAAAGATCAACACCAATTTTCTGCCAAGGCAAAGTTGGTATTTCATGTGGTAATAGTTGTTCTGGACTATTTGATCTATGATATTTAAGACATGCTGGACACTGTTCAACTTTATTCTTTATATCTACTGACATGCCTGGCCAAAAAACTACCGTACGTGCTTGTCGAATACATTTTTCATATCCTAAATGACCTTCATGAATTATTTCTAATATAACTTGACGCAATGACTCAGGAATTATTATTTGATTTCCTCTAAAGACTAATCCATCCACAACATGTATTTCATGATTGAAATTGTAATACGGTTTAACCTCCGTTTCCAATTTATTTTTCGAACTTGGCCAACCTTCATTATAATATCTTATTATTGACTGTAAAACTCTATCAGTTTTGGTTGCTGCCTGTATTTCCATTAATTTCTTTGAAGACACAGCTAAATTGTTAACTAATAAACTTCCATGTATACGTAACTCTTCATCTCCACTATCAGTATTATCTGGACCTTCTACTGGTGCCCTACTTAATGTATCTGCGATGAAAAGAAATTTTCCTGGAGTATAGCTAACTTCTAAATCATAAAGCTGTAAGTTTAGCATCATCCTTTGCAAACGTGCTGGAACCTCAGATAATGGTTTTTTAAAAAGACTGACTAATGGTTTATGATCTGTTTCAACTTGAACTTTTCTACCATAAATGTATTGTTTAAATCTAGTACATCCGAACTGTATTGCATATAACTCTTTTTCTATTTGTGCATAATTTGACTGAGCCTGTGACAAAGATTTAGATGCATATGCTATAGGTTTTTTGTTTTGTAAAATCACTGCACCAACTGCAAATTGTGAACTATCAACTGATAATGTTAAAGGTAAATTGTTATCAAAATATGCTAGTACTGGCGGTTGACTAATCATTTCTTTAAGCGACTCAAATTCTCTTTCATGCTCTTCTGTCCAATGAAAACTAATATTTTTTTTCAATAACAACCTTAAATTTTTTGTACGCTCTGCTAAATTATCTATGTACTCACCTAAATAATTAATCATTCCCAAAAATCTTCTAATATCAGCTACACTGTTAGGAATAGACATTTGACAAATTGCACTTACTTTACTAGAATCTGGACATATGCCTTCTGCACTAAAAATATGACCCAAATATTTTATATCTGATAATAGAAATTTGCATTTGTCCATATTGAATTTTAAATTGAATTGTTTTGCCCTTTCTAGTACTAGTTCTAGTATTTTATTGTGACCTTCCAAAGTTTCACTATAAATTAAAATATCATCTATATATAAACAAACTCCTTCTATGTCTCCTACTATTTCATTCATTACTTTATGAAAAATCTCAGGAGCGCAGCTTATACCGTAAGGTAATCTTGTAAATCTAAACCTTCCAAAGGGTGTATTAAATGTGCATAGCTTAGAACTCTCTAAATCTAATGGTATCATCCAAAACCCTGACTGTGCATCTAGTGTTGAAAAATATTTTGCTTTTGCTAATTTTGACCTAATCTCATTAAATGTTGGTATAGGATAATGACATCTTTTTATAGCTTTGTTTAAATTACGGGGATCCAGACAAACTCTCAAACTTTTATTACTTTTTTCAACTAAGACTATTGAATTTACCCACTCACTTGCTTCATTGACTTTTTCTATTACTCCCATAGACAACATTCTATTTAATTCTTCTTTTAATTTATCATGTAAAGAAAAAGGTATCCTTCTTGGCGGTTCTATTATAGGTTTAATATTTTTATCAATTTCTAAGTGACATACATTAGGTAGACAACCTAGACCAGCAAAAACTTGTTTATTTTTCTCTATTATAGACTCATGACTTACTAGACCAACTCTTTTAATTAATTTTAATTTATGACAAGTATCTAGACCCAAAATTGTTTGACACTCCAAATTCACAATAATGAACTCAATACTTTCTAACCTATTCCCAATTTCACATAACAAATTTACTTTTCCTACTATAGGTATGACATCATTTGAAAAAGACTTTAAATTTATACATGTAGGTACCAGTTCTAACTTTTGTACATTAACCTCATTAAACATTTTTATTGACATCACATTAGCTTGTGCACCTGTATCTAAATAACATACTACATTTATTTTATTGATTCTGACTACAATTGACCAATTCTGATTAATACTATTCTGGCTAATAGTTTTAATAACAAAACATGAATCATTTTCATTATTAGATGATTGTACTGTACTTTCTCTTAAATTTATATTATTTATTCTTTTAGTTTGACAACATTTTGCATAATGACCTTGTTTTTTACAATAATGACAAATAGCTACTAATGCTGGACATTTATTTCTATGCTTTTCACCACATCTTTGACAAACTTTTCTTACCGCTTGATTATTTTCACTATTCTTACTCTGATTTGCATATCCATTAAGTATATCTTGATTTAAAATTCTGACTTGTTACCTGACTTTGACTGTTTGTGTTCGTACCATCTATGTTGTACCTTTGACTATCATTTCTCCAACTTGGACCTGGGACTTCATTTCTATACCTTGAATGATTTGAAAAATTCGGACCTGGACCATCTTTACTCTTCTCTACTTTGTATACCACTGCTTCTGAATTTTTATTTAACTGTTGTGCTTGCATTTGAGTTGTAATTATATTTTGAGCAATTTGTAATACCTTTTCTGTCTTCAGATCTACTTCTTGCAATAGTTTTTGCTTAATTGAATGGTATTTAGGATTTAAACCAATAATGAACATGTCACACACCAAACTTTCTTTTAAAATTCCAAATTCACATGTTAAACTCAAATTCTTTAGACTAGTCATGAAATCTTCAATGGTTTCACCATCTTTCTGTACTCTAGTAAGAAAATAATGTCTTTCTACTGTTAAATTTTTCTTCGGGTTACAGTATTTTTCAAATTTCCCTACAACTTCTCGAAATGTTACAGTATCCATGTTAAACTCAAATGACTTGTAAATATTTCTTGCATCTGTACCAATATAGTGCAATAATAAAGCTACTTTTCTCGCATCGTTTTCTTCCTCTAAACCTGTGGCTCTCAAAAATATTTTGAAATTTATGCTCCATTCTCCCCAGTTATGTGCCAAATTTCCTTGCATTGACAACGGTTGGATTTCATTTCCTATCACGTTACTTTTTATTTTTACAACGACAGGTTGATTCTGCTCTATAGAATCTTGTTCCGACATGGTTGAACTTTACCTTTTGACCGTTTTTATTAATTTCTTTTAAAACCAACCAGATCACCACGTGCTGTTAGACCATGTTTCGACTTTTGTATGACTATTATAATACTCGTTACTATAATCTGACCTGAATTTTTACTTCTGACACCATGTTACGTTGTCTCTGTGGGCTTTTAATAAGATTGACGACCAGTTTCTTTTTAATATCTTTTATTAAAGACCAACTAAACTTAATACATGATTATATCTAACGAGCCATCTTCTTCACTTGTTGTCCGATGTCAATCACCTGTCACCCATGTTAAGGTAGGTTTACAAATATTAAGGTAGGTTCACATAACATAACAAATCGATTATTGATTTAGTTCTATACAATTCGATAAACTTGTCAAGTTCTTCGGACATTTCTTCTATATTTTCTTCATCGTCGTCTTCGTTTTCTTGAGTTTCCGTGTCATCTTGATTCGATGCATGTAATGAGATTTTTGATTGAAAGTTTGCACAATCCTTAAAATGGTTAATCTTTATCCTTGAGAGGGCATCTGCATTTCTGTTTATTTTTCCTGCGCGATGTTCTATTTTATAATTGTATTCTTCGAGCTTTAGGCGCCAACGCGCTAATCGGCTTCCGGGATCTTTTATCGAGAAAAGCCATGTAAGAGGTCGATGATCGGTAATAAGGGTGAATTTTCGGCCAAAAAGATATGGTCTAAAATGTTTGACTGCCCATACGATAGCTAAAAGTTCTCTCTCTATAGTCGAATATTTTGTTTCGGCACCGCATAATGTTCTGGAGGCATAAGCTATGGGTAAATCTTTTCCAATAGGGCCTTGCGATAGAACGGCTCCAATCGCGAATGCACTAGCGTCAGTTGTTAGTAAAAATGGTTCCTCAAAATTGGGATATATGAGTATTGGATCTGAAGTTAAAATATTTTTCAGTTCGTTAAAGGCTTCTTTGCAATCAGAATTAAAAATAAAAGGTACGTCTTTCTGAAGTAGTTTCGTAAGTGGTTTAGAAATTTTGGCAAAGTTTGGAATAAATCTTCTGTAGTAACCGGCTAGGCCTAAGAATGATTTTATTTCTTTGGTGTTCTTTGGTTCCGGGAAGTTTTTGATGCAAGATATTTTAACTGGATTTGTTTTTACACCAAATATGCTACTTCTTTTCTTAAAAATTCGCACTTGTCTGGCTGTATCTTTAAGTTTGCTTTTCGTAACCTTTTAAAAACTTCTGTTAGTCGTGACATGTGATCATGAATAGTGGGTGAGTAGATAATTATGTCATCCATATACACTAAGCATCTTTCGTTTTGTATTCCTAAAAGGATGTTGTCCATTACTCTTTGGAAAGTAGATGGAGCATTCATTAGTCCGAATGGCATGCGCACAAATTCGTAATGTCCATTTTCGACGGAAAAGGCCGTTTTCTGGATGTCTTGTGGCTCGATTTCGATCTGGTGAAATCCAGACGCTAAATCTAGTGTTGTGAAGTATTGGCATCTTCCTAGTTGGTCCAATAGTTCTGATATTTGTGGTAGAGGATAACGGTCTTGTACTGTGAGTTCGTTAAGTTTTCGATAATCAATAACAACTCGCCATTTTTGTTTTCCTGACGCATCTAATTTCTTCGGTACGACCCAGACTGGACTCGACCAGGGCGAGACGCTTTTCTGGATTATTCCTTCTTCTAACATTTTATTAATTTGCGTCTTTACCTCTTCCTTATGTATTTGAGGATATCTATAAGATTTAGTGAAGATAGGTTTAGCGTTGTTTGTTTCGATTTTGTGTTTGATTTCGTTTGTGAAGGTCAGTTTGTCGCCTTCGACATAAAATATATCTGCATATTCAGTACATATATCTAGAATTAGTTCTTGTTCTTCGCAATTTAGATGATCAATTCTTAGTTGTTTTCTAATTATTCGTGTTCTGTCTAGTACGGGTTCTTCAAAATCATTTCCGTTGTAGGATAGGATTGTCTCGGAATTTTTGAAGGGTGCGATTGAAATGTCTGAAAATTCGATTGTCTTCGGCATTGCATTAGCATTTAGGACGGAAGTTAAGAATTCTCCATTTTCGTCTACATGGACTAATGCATGAGGTAATCTTACTTTTTCTATTTCTTGAGCTGATAATATGGCATCTGTATTCGATAAGTTGCATTTTAATTTGCATATTTGTTCGGTCCGGCTGTCAATGGTAATTCTGTTTGTTCCTTTTATTCGTTTTCTCTCCGGTCTTTCAAGATTTTTGTCTTGATCTCGGTTTTTTATGATAGTGTATTTTTCATTTATAGGGTTTTGGTATTTTAAATTTGATTCCTGTTTAGAATCTGATTTAATTTTTATTTTAGGTTCGTTTTGTCTTGTTTCTGTAGGGTGTGTCGGTAATTTGTCTTGAGGTGTGTTTGTCTCGTGTCCTACTTTGTGAAGGGTGACAGTTTTAAAATTTGTATGCAACTGTCGGGATTTAAGATCTATTACGCATTCATAATGATCTAGAAAGTCTAGGCCTATTATGCCATCGGAATCAATGTCTAAATTGAAAATAAAGACTTTGTGAGGATTATTGTCAGTGAAGGGAATTAGGACAGATTCTGTTATTAACAATTTTTGATCGGTTATACCTTGAATAGTAACGTTTTCAGGAAATCTATTATGATAATTGCGTGCTGTGTTTTCTTTGAAAACAGTGATTCCAGCACCTGTGTCGATTAAAAGTTTAAAAGTGTTGGTAGCATCGTTAATATAATATAAATTTTTGGAACTCATTGTATGAAATGGGGTTACATGAATGTCTGTTCGGGAAAATTGAGGTTCGGATAAAAGTCGTCCAAGTTGAGTGCTTGAATTTGTTCTTGGATATTCGTAATATCCGTTAAGTGGTTCGTATGATTGGGAGGATGATTTTGATTCGGAAGTGAAAGAAAATTTTGATAATCTTGTGTGTTATTGGTTTCGTAAAAGTTATCAGTTTGTGGATTATTTTCTGTATAATAATCTGTGTCATAGTTTTCATAGTTATCGGTATTATAATAATTATCTGTGTAGTAATCATCTGTATAATAGTTAGTCGATATTTCGTCAGGGTATTCGTTTAAGACATGTGCCCGTTGGAAGTTTGGGTTTCTTTGAATAACAGATGGACGATTTTGATTTTGAGATGAAAAGGAAGGTCTCTGTTGGTTGAAATTTGGATTGTTGGAAGAATATTGATTCCTATTAGGGTTCTGATTATTTTGATAGTTGTTAGGTCCATTATTATATTGGTTTTGGTAACCGTGTGGCCTAGAAAAAGTTTGGTTTGGCTTTACGAAACGTGAAGAGCGGCATTCAGTATTTAGATGACCAATGCGGCCACAATTTGTACATTTTGTAAACTGAGATGAGGGTCTTCTCATTGGTTGAGGGGGTTTAGGAATAGTTGATCTAGAATTAGTGAGGGAGCTTTGTAACTGGCTACCTACATCGTGAGCGTTGGAAATCTTTTGATTCCAAGCCTTACTTCAAAGGACTTGTGAATGGATGCATCTCCATAGGTTTGGATCTTCAGTGACCGTTGAAAGATAAGGATTCTTAATTTGAGCAATTATAGCTCCAGAGAAATAAAAGCACCTTTGAGTTTATTGATTTATAATTAAATCCTTTAAGAGTAGAGGCCCAACACGGCCGTAACTTACTGTACAATATCAAATCTCTTTCTTTTTAACACGTAAAACAAACCGTTATGAGAAATAAACATGAGAAAATGCCCGATTTCGGCGGAGAGAAATGTTATATTTAAATACGTGAATTGTGAAACTGCTGGTGTGCCTGCTCAAGGCCATGTATCGAACTCGACAAGGGCTCAGCTGATACTGAACTAATAAAAACTACATAATGCGTAAAAATGGGAATAGTGCTTAGGTGTGAAAAATATTTAACGGATGTTCGACGCCAATCTGTCGCCTTCAAACTTGATAAAGTGACTTCTAGTTATTCTACACTGAGAAAAGTATAAGAATTATATTTTTATTTTATATTTTAAAAACAATATGTTCATTTCTGGAACATAGACTGCCCGCGTTGAAGTGTTTACTTCAAAACGAAAGAAAGAGTGATTTGAGAAAGTAAGCAAACTTAACTTAAAAGTAATTTAAGAAATAACTATTCCTAAACTAGAGTAATACATATAAATGTAACAAAACTTAAAATTTCAATTTTCTAATTTGTCCACAGGAAGAGGACAGAGCTTTGTGATAGGTCTGTTAAAATATCCATCTCTAGTCTTTATTTTAACACTACGGACCTTATCGTCCTTACCAGTAAACAATTCAACAATTCTTGCCAATGGCCAGTGTAGGGGTGGAACTTTATCTTCCTTTAATAGAACTAAGTCGTTAACTTCAAGGTTCTTCTGTGGTGTTAACCACTTGGGGCGATTCTGAAGTTGATTAAGGTAATCAATTTTCCAGCGTTTGGCAAATGATTGCTGAATCTTCATGTAGTTTTGCCAAATTGTTAATTTATTGTTAGGTATTTCCGTCACTATCTCTTCAGGAAATGACGTAATTGGTTTACCTATCAGGAAATGTCCTGGAGACAATGTGTTAAAGTCATTTGGATCATTTGACATAGCACAAAGAGGGCGTGAGTTTAGTACTGCTTCTATTTGTGCGAGAACTGTGCTAAAGGCTTCAAAAGTTAAAGTGGTATTGCCTAAAAGCCTTAAAATGTGATATTTGGCGCTTTTTATGGCTGCCTCCCAAATTCCACCATGATGCGGAGAATGGGCTACAATGAATTTCCATTGGATTTCAGAAGAGGAGAGAAAATTGAATATGGATTCAGAGGTTTCCTTTTGTTTAAGAAATAGTGCAACTTCCCTTAACTGATTTCTAGCTCCTAGAAAATTAGTGGCGTTATCTGAGTAGATAATTTGTGGACAGCCTCTTCTACTAATGAATTTTTTTAAAGCAAGTAAGAAACTTTCGGTAGAGAGACCTGTGACTAATTCGATGTGCACTGCACGAGTAACCATACATACGAACAACGCTATGTAGGATTTTATTTTTGGAGCCTTTCTTAAATTGGAGCTTTTTATAAGAAATGGACCACCAAAGTCTAGACCAACATTGGTAAATGGAGGGGAGAAACATGAACGTTCCCGTGGTAAATCAGCCATTAACTGTGTGGCTGCCTTTGCTTTAAATTTAACACAAACGTGACATTTGTTAATTATTCTTTTAGTTTCTTTGAGACCATTTAGACACCAATATCTCAAACGAAAATTGGAAAGAGTATTTTGAGGTCCTGCATGACATAATCTTATATGTTCCCTATGCAGCATTAATTTTACTATGTGATTATGAGAGGGTAGAAGTAATGGATACTTCTGTTCATATGGGACGTCTGAGTACCTTAGACGACCACCTACACGAATCATTTGCTGATTATCTATGAATGGGTTGAGTTTTAAAATTGTTCTATTTGAAATTATCTCCTTATTTTCAAGACAAGAAAATTCTCGAAAAAAGTGTGCCTTTTGCAAAAGTTTTATTATTAAATTTTCAGCATTTTTTAATTCTGAAACAGAGAAGGGTCCAACATATTTTTCATTTGGAAACTTGAAATTGTGAATGTACCTAAGAATAAGTGCGACACTGCGTTGTAATCTTGAGAAATTTGAAAATTTGAGAGATAAATTTTCAATGAAACTTATTGGGCTTTCTTGTGATAGATGAACTATTTTCTTTTCCTCGGGTATTTTACTTACCTTTGGTTTTGAATCATACTTAGTTAAATCTAAGTTATAATTAAGTAGAAATGAGGGACCTTGAAACCAAAATTTTGAGTTTACAAGTTCAGGAGCTGACATGCTTCTTGACGCAATATCTGCGGGGTTTTCCTTTGACTTTATATATCGCCATTTAAATTGTGGGTTTCCTTGTATTTCAGAAACTCTATTTGCTACAAACTGTGACCATCTCGAGCTATGTGAGCCTAACCAAGCAAGTACGATTTCTGAGTCCGTCCAGCAGTTTATTGAGTCTATTTGAGTTAATTTATTATTTAGAATTTCAACTATTCTTTTAGTGAGTTTGCTGCATAAAACAGCACCCATAAGTTCTAACTTAGGTAAAGTTAATGTTTTTAGTGGAGCTACCCTACTTTTAGAGGTGATGAGTGTGGAAGAGACATTTCTTGAGCTATAAGTAACTCTAATATATACGCAGCTGGCGTATGCCTTTTCACTAGCGTCGGAAAATGCATGTATTTGTATGTTACATATATAATTTTCAATAAAAAAAGGTCTGTGAATTTTTAAATGTTTTAGTGCTGAAATATGTTTGAGAAAATTTAACCATTCATTTAAGAGTGTAGAGTCTAGACTTTCATTCCACTGAATTTTTGAAAGCCAAATTTTTTGCATTATTATTTTTGCAGTTATTATTACAGGATTAATTAATCCCTTGGGGTCGAAAAAACTTGCGATTATCGAGAGCACTTGTCTCTTAGTGTAGGAATCTTTTATTTCAATTTCTGGTACTGAAATAGAGAAACTATCTAATTTAGAGTCCCAACAAAGACCTAATATTTTATTGGAATGATTTTCTGGAGATATAACATACGTAGAGTCAGTTGAAAATTGTGAAATATTTTCTAAAAATTGTGGTGAATTTGAACACCATTTGTGGAGAGATATGCCTGCCTTTTGTAGCAGTGCAGTGATTTGCTCATGCGCAAGTGTGAGTGTTTCAATACTATTTGCACCATACAATATGTCATCAATATAGCACAAATTAATGAGCATATCATGAGCTAGAGGATATTCTTCCTTATGCATGTTTGCGAGTTCAATTAAACATCGTGTACTAAGGAAGGTAGCTGGTTTCGTTCCATAGGTAACCGTTTCCAATTGTATACATTTTAACGGCTCCGAGGGAGAGTTGCGCCACAAAATATTTAATAAGAAAGTTTGGCTGGGGTTTATTCGAATTTGTCTAAACATCTTTTTTATATCAGATGTGAATACATACTTGAAGAGTCTAAAATTGACTAAAGTGTCAAATAGTTCTGGTTGTGTGGTATAACCCTTTAACATGATATCATTAAGGCTAAAACCAGAAGTGGTTTTCATCGACGCGTCAAAAACTACGCGCAAACGAGTTGTGAGAGAAGTGTCTTTTTCTACACTGTGGTGAGGCAAGAAATATTTGTTTTTTGAGTGTATATTCTGCAGAGACAAAGGAACATATTTTGCATGTCCTAATTCAACATACTCATCTATAAAGGATTTATATTGTTTATAAAGAGAATTATTTTTTGAGAATTTGTTCTCCAAATTTAGAAATCGCCTTCGCGCCATTTGGAAAGAGTCGCCCAATTTATTATTTTCATTAGGCGTGCATAGGGGTAAATCTACTTGAAACTGTCCATTCGGTAGGATTTGTGTTGTGGCTTTAAATATTTTCTCAGCCTTTTCATCATCAGGACTTAAACGCTTAATTTCGGGAACTTCTTCAATGTCCCAAAACCTTTGGAGAAGATTATTTATATTTTCTTCTTCGGTGTGAGATTGAACAAATAAAGAAATATGCTTCGAGTGTGAATCGTTACAGTTTGAGTGAGAGTGCATCTTTTTCTTAGATGAAACTTGTGGAGATAGGTTACCGAACATGACATATCCTAAATGAGTGTTTTGAAGCACTGGAAGACCTGCTCCAATATAAATTAAACCATCCTTTAATAGATCACAGTAAATTTCTGCACCTAATAACAGATCAATTCTACCTGGGGAGGAGTAAGAGGGATCACTGAGCTTTATGCCAGCTGGTATTTTTATTTTGCTACGATCTAGAGGTACCTGAGGTATTTTACACGTAATATTGTCCAAAACTGCACATGATACTTCAAATTTCATATCATTGTTTTTATATGGGAAAAATTCAATGTTTACCATTTCATTTGAGATGGAACAATTTTGAGAGATTGTGGAAATTTGTAATCTTTTATTATAAGTAGAGTAATTTAGTTTATTTACTAAATCTTTTGTTACAAAGCTCGATTGAGATCCATTATCGAGAAGACATCTTGCGTGTACAGGTTGTCCACTTTCAGAGTAAATTGTTACCAGCGCTGTGGCTAGCAAAACTTCGTTTTTTGGATTGAAAGTTGAGAGAGAAGAGATGCAAGATGAATTTTGAATTTGTGTGTCTGAGAGTAGACAATTTTCATTTGTCTGAGTACTTAAGTGAGTAGAAGTGTTTGGTGATTCATTAAATGAATATGGAGAATTAAATCTTTGAGTAGCTTGGGCATTATTACTTGTTTGAGGAGCATGAAAATGACTTTGAGAGTTAGGTGGTGCACTATGGCGAGTTTGTGAATCATCCTGTATACTTGTGGACGATTGAGAGGTTTGTGGTGCATTAAAGCGTGATTGTTGCCTATTGGCGTGAATTTGATTACCATCATGTGAATTTGAAGCACTTTGATTGCTTCGAGTGGGAGAGAATAAATTATTTTCATGAGTGTGAGAAAAGTGATTTTCTTCATGCAAAAGTGTATTGTGCTTTTTATTGCAAGTTTTACATGTGTATTTAGAGATGCATTTATCAGTAAAATGCTTAGTGCCAAAACAATTTCTGCAAAGCTGTGCTTGCTTTACAAAATTAAACCTTTCTCGAGAATTTGTGTCTTTAAATAAGGTACACTGATATATTTTATGACCAGTTTGTTTACAAAATATGCAATTTTCATAGCTAGATTTATTATTATTTATAGTGGAAATATGAGCAGTTTTTTGAGTGACTTTATTATTAAACTTTGACTGAGTTTCAGTGTAATTGAGTTTCTCTAAAACATCACATCTTTTTTCTAAAAATTCAAAAAATTGTTTGAGTGTTGGAACATTCCTAGAACCTACTTCGTATTCAAAAGCCTTGTGAGAAGCAAAATCTATTTTTTCTAAAAATATTTCTATTAAAAGGAGGGTCCCAATGTTCAATTGGAACTTCGAGATTACTAAGAGCTTGAAGCGTTTGCTTCGTGTGTACAAGAAAATCTCTTAGTACTTGAGGAGTGCATTTGACTAGAGATTGAGACTTTAACAGCTTTTTTATAAGAGTACTAATCACTCGTGATTTGTCATCATATCTTTCTTTTAGGGTTTTTATAGCGATAGCAAAATTTGCGTCTACTACTTCGATACTGCTAATTAAGTTTAAAGGTTCTCCTTTGAGAAAAGATTTTAAATATATAAACTTTTGTACATTATTTAAACTTGAATTATTTGTGATCAGAGTTTCAAATAGTTGAAAAAATTCATTGAATTCTGAGAAATTGCCGGTGAAGGTTTTCATGCTAATTTCAGGCAGCCTCGCACTAGAAACAGCATTATTATTTGAGCTATGTGCTTTATTTTCTGTTGAATTTAATTCTATTATTTTTCTTTGTAAACCTTTGAGTGTGTTGAAGTATTTTTCTTCAACATTTTCTCGATCAGCTGATTGTTGGTCGCTGTCATAAGTCTGTTCGATTTCTGATTGAATTTGTTCATATTGTGTGAAACAATTAAAGAGTTTTTCTTTCCTATTTTCAAAATCAAGTATTTCGTTTTCTGTGTCTTTATTGGCTATAAACCATTCTGAGATACGTGTAATTGATGCTTTAAGTGATTTGCGCTTTTTCTTTAAAGCTTCCATTTTTTATTTAAAGTGAATTTATTTGCAAATATATGCTGAGCGAGAAATAAGAGTGAATGATTTTATTTAGTGTAAATGTCTTTTTTAACTAAGACGCGTTTTTAATTTTAATAGAGTATTTAGAGTGATGAACAAATATTTTTCGTGAGAGCGGGCTGTGAGACAATCTGTATAATAAATAATTGTCAGCTATCTTTAGCGATATTGAGAAGAAAGATCTGTTGTCAAATCAGAGCCATTAGTGAATATAAATATTGGTAAACAAATAAAATCGAGACAAATATATACCAAACATAAATTATGTGCATGCAGTGATTATAGAAAATATAGAAAGAGTTTTAACCTCACCAAATGTTTTGCAAGTATCCAATTTAATTACCGCTGTCACTTAGCAACACATAACGCACTTTTCACAAAACACACGTGTCTAATCTTGAACGAAGGTCAACTTGTGCAATCTTTCTTCTTTCTTCTTGTTGTTCTTCGGCGTGTGTAATCCTTTTCTTTCTTCAGTCCTGTTTTATTAAATAATC
Organism: Diabrotica balteata; assembly: GCA_918026665.1. Lineage (NCBI taxonomy): Eukaryota > Metazoa > Arthropoda > Insecta > Coleoptera > Chrysomelidae > Diabrotica > Diabrotica balteata. The sequence continues at coordinate 117,074,385 of OU898280.1, forward strand.
CGTGTTCGATAGGACCACACAATATGAGGGAGCTTTGTAACTGGCTACCTACATCGTGAGCGTTGGAAATCTTTTGATTCCAAGCCTTACTTCAAAGGACTTGTGAATGGATGCATCTCCATAGGTTTGGATCTTCAGTGACCGTTGAAAGATAAGGATTCTTAATTTGAGCAATTATAGCTCCAGAGAAATAAAAGCACCTTTGAGTTTATTGATTTATAATTAAATCCTTTAAGAGTAGAGGCCCAACACGGCCGTAACTTACTGTACAATATCAAATCTCTTTCTTTTTAACGCGTAAAACAAACCGTTATGAGAAATAAACATGAGAAAATTGTAATGGGATCCTTTGTGGGTAGAAACACTGACTTCTTCAAATATTTTTATTGGTACGAATGTACAAAATATAGAGAAATAACAAATAACACTACATAAACAGTATAGATAAACGAGTGCAAAGTCAGCAGAATAGAAAATATAGTATATAATATAACAACTTACTCAACTACTGCTAGTTTTAATCTGACAAAATTGAGAGATTTTGTTCTTTTATATTAAACGAAAATAATCAGTAATTGTCTGGGAAAATTCAATAAGGTCAATTATATTAATTAACTAATATTGGTTTTTGATTAGTATTGACAAAATATTTTGTTTAGGAAATCTACAATTTATATTTGTTTTAGATTATTACAAGAAAATATGTTTTTAATGATAGGTTGGAAATATTTCAATAACAATAAAATGTATAGTTGTTATACAGGGTGATGGGTACATTACACCTATCCCCTTAGAAAGGAAATTATAGGTAAATTTTTCCTTAATTTCTGTGAATAAAGATTTATATTTTTTCTTTCAATTTAGCAATGTGAGGACTGCGTCTTAATTCAATACATTCCTCTGAGGAATCTTCTAAATCTATACGGACCTTATTAGATTTTTTACAAGAGTTTAAAGATAGACAATTTACGATTTTTATACAATTATTAGAAGAATCATTTTTTGCATACTTATTGCAAAGATATTTAATAAATCTGTACAAAAAATATAATCCTATTAATTTTAAAATTACAAGAATAAAATATGTAAAGTAAGAACTTTGATACAAAGGTGTTGATTTATTTGATTCTGACAATTTTTCAACTATCTTATCCATGTCTCTTAATTTTTTACTTACTAGATTAAGATTATCTTTATCCAAATTTATGCTACGGAAAGGAATTAATGTTAGGTTTGTTGTAATCTTTTCTTTTGTTTTTTCTTCACAGCAATTATTTGTATCAATTTCAAAATCTGGAATGATTGCTTGATATGCACTTTCGAAGTTTATGCTTTCTGCTATTAAGGTGGTTGTGCTAGTATATATTTTGCAATTTTTATCTAAGGTAATGACTCCTGTCTGATTCAAGATTATATTAACTAATTCGTGCTGTACACAGCTAATTGTAGTATCGGTAGCACGGGGTAAAACATATAGCCAACTATTAGCAGTTTCTAGCTTGTGCCATATTTCCATGGTAGTGGAAATTAATCTAGTGTCACAGGAATTACTATCAAAAGAATCCATTGTTTTTTGTAGTAATTGAGTTTCGCAAATAGGTCTAGTATGGGTATTAAATATTGGGTTAGAAAAAGAGCAAATTAATTTATCCCTTTTGAATGATTTGCAATATTTGTGTGATTGTAAGGTTGTATACATATTTTTATCATCTGACAGAGCTAGATAATTAAAAGAAGGTAAAATGAATAGCATCTTGTTGGAATTTTTTATGATAGGCAATGGGATTAAGTTATATAAGTTATATCTGATATTACTGATCAGGGGTGTTGATATGACATAAATAATTCTATTATTATTAAAGTAACACTTTACTTTGACATTTTCAAAGATTTGGTAAGCACTAGAAGGTTCCAATGGTAGTATATATGAAGTTGAACTAGGTAGAAAAGGAAGGGTTTTTATGAGTTCTGTAACTAATTGTTCAGGTGTAATAATTGAAGGATGTATAGAGTTTGATTTTGAAAATAAGATTGAGTCGATGATATTAGAATACTCATTTTCAAGTTCATTTAACATTAGGGTTAAAAGAGAAAATTGTTCATCTATGGTTTGTTTAAGTTCAAGATTAAAATGATTAGTTTTTAATTGTTCCATATATTTTTGCAATTTTGAAAAGTTTTCGTTGAATATGGCTTTGTTCGTATTTAGATCTGTGACAGTTTTATTGAAGTTGGTAACTGTTGATTGAACAACTTGAATTTGTTGTTTAAAAAGATCAATCATCTGTTTTTCTTCTTTATTTACTTTTGTAATTGCTTCGTTATAGAATTGGGCATCGTTATTATCCATTGTTCCAAATAATGTTTTGAAAGCGGAGCCGACTACATTCAATAGTCCTCTTTTTGGCCTGCTGTGTCCAATTAATGTTTTAAGGCTTCGTTCCTTTTGGACGATGGCTGGTATTATTTGGTTAAGAAGTTTTAGGTTAGTTGTGCAGGTAGATTGTTGTGTAGCTAAGGGATTTTGACATAATTGTACCATTTTTCGAAAGGTATTTTCTAAGAAAGATAATTTTTCTTCGAATATATTTAGATCTAGGTAACTGATTGTATCCCATGATTTTTCATAAAAATATACAGGTTGTAGATATTCATAATATATACCTGAAGGTTTCTTTATAGGTGTGTTAACGTAAGTCGGGCACGTGTCCGTGATGAGGACGAGAGTGATTAGGCTGAAACAAAGGCTGGTTTTAGGAGATTAGAATGAACTACTTTGCGGTTTTTTCCAATTTGTATTGTATAATTAGGTTTATTTTTCTCTACTATTTTATATGGTCCTCTATAATGTGGACTTAGTTTTTTAGATTGCCCTATTTTTTTCTGTTCATTAAGGAGATAAACGTTATCACCAACGTTATATTCGGATTGATTTGCTTTTTTATCGTAGTATTCTTTGTTTGTTTCTTTAGATTTGATTAAATTTTCTCTTGCTAATTGTTGTGATTTTTGTAGTTTAAGATTAAGTTCGTCTAGATAGTCATCATAGGTGTATCGAAATTTAGGGTTATTGGTGATAGAACTTGGAAGGTTAGCTTTATTTCCAAAGAGTAGTTCGAATGGGGAGAATTTTGTTGACGAGTGAATTGTCGTATTATAGGAGAACATAGCGAAATTAATCCAATCGTCCCAATCGGTCTGATTGTCTTTGATATAGTGTTTTAGATAATCTACTAAGGTAGCATGAGATCTTTCGAGTGCACCATTAGATTGAGGGTGATAAACACTAGAGTTTATTTTCTTTATTTTAAAGAGTTTGGTTACGTTCTTGAAAAGGTTGGACATAAAGTCGGATCCTTGATCTGTTACTATCGATTCTGGAATACCAAATGTGCAAATGAATTTTTCTATGAACTCACGACTTATAGTCTCAGATTCATGGTTTGGAATAGGGAATGCACATGAAAACTTGGTAAGATCATCTTGGAGAGTTAGAATAAAACGATTACCTTTTTCGGATATGACTATAGGTCCTACGATGTCTAGAAATATTTTTTCGAATGGGAACGAACTTGTAGTAGTGATTTCCATTGGTTCTTTATTTTTCTTTCTTACTAGTTTGTTTTTTTGACATGAGTCACAATTCTTTATAAAATCTTGTATGTCTTGCTTCATTTTAGACCATTTGTATTTTTCTTTAATTCTCCTGTATGTACGATGAAATCCTGAATGACCGGAGATAGGATTAGAGTGATTTTCTTTTAGGATTTCGGGAATTTTTTCAGTGTCTGGAGTTAGTATAGAGTTATGGTGAATTATTATATGCATGTTACTACCCTTAAATATATATCGTAACATCATACGAATCTGGTTCCATTTAAAACTATCGTATCTATTACCGATTTTTGGAGGAAAATTAATTTTTTCAATATTATCGACAATAAGACTTTCCTTGAGTTTTACTAATAAATCAAATAGATCATTGTACGAGATTGTTTCCCAATAATTATTTTTGTATTTTACAATATATATATTTCTGAAATTATTTTTTATAACAGTAATTTCATCTTCTTTGAATTTGGTATCTATTAAGAGATCTGAGATCTTTAATTTTTCTTGATAATCTTCAGTGATTTCGTTATCGGCAGGGAGAAATAGAACAATGTTATTACGAGGTTGGTCGAAGTCATCCGAAGTTTCTTGTAACTTATCATAATGGATTAGCGATTTCTTCGATTTGCGAACAAAATCAGAATAAGAAGGATTGTGAGGAGAAGTAGAATTTTGATGTATAGAAAGAACGTGTCGATCAGAACTGAGAAGATTTTCAGAATCATAATTTGTATCGTCAAAGATTGGAACTCTAGGATTTTGAGTAAGGTCTACAGGAATTCGACTTAATGCATCAGCATTATTATTTAATTTGCCTTTTTTGTACTGTATTTCGAAATTGTATTCTTCCAGTATTAATCTCCATCGAAAGAGTCGGGAAGATGGGTCTTTTACATTAAATAACCAGGTTAAAGGTTTGTGGTCTGTAAATATGACAAATTTGTTAGAATAGAGATATGGACGAAAATGTTTCACACTCCAAACTATGGCTAAGAGTTCTTTTTCCGTTGTAGAATAGTTTTGTTCGGCTTTATTGAGAGTACGACTTGCATAAGCTATAGGTAAGTCATTGGGAAGATGACCTTGAGAAAGTACGGAGCCTATTCCGTAATTGCTTGCATCTGTTGTAAGGTAGAATGTTTGGGAGAAATCTGGATATTGAAGAATTGGCTCGGAACAGAGAAGATTTCGTAAGGTTTCAAAAGAATCTTGTTGGAGACTGGTCCAATTGAATTCGGCATCCTTTTTTAGTAACTTAGTGAGTGGATGTGCTATTGTGGAGAAATTTTGAATAAATCGGCGATAGTAGCCTGCTAAACCAAGAAATGATTTTATTTGTTTAGGAGATTTAGGGATAGGAAATTCAGCGACAGCTTTGATTTTTTTATCATCTGGTTTAACACCATTTTCAGTGATCAGGTGTCCTAAATACATGACTTCCTTTCTTAGGAATTCGCATTTATCTGGTTGAATTTTGAGATTGTGTGACGAGAGACGTTTAAATACCTCAATTAGGCGTCTATTATGGTTTTCTAGAGTGTCTGCGAAGATAACAATGTCATCAAGGTAAACAAAGCATTGAGAATTCTGTATACCTGATAAGACATTATTCATTAGTCTTTGGAAGGTAGCAGGTGCGTTACGCAACCCAAATGGCATTCTATTGAATTGGTAATGTCCTGTAGGTGTGGAAAACGCTGTTTTCGCAGCGTCGTGAGAAGAAACTTTGATTTGGTGAAAGCCGGAAGTTAGATCAATGACAGAGAAATATTTAGAATGACCTAATTGGTCGAGAATGTCATTTATGTTTGGAAGAGGAAAAGAATCACCTATAGTTATTTCATTTAATTTTCTGTAATCAACGACGATACGCCATTTTTTACTGCCAGAGGCATCTAGTTTTTTAGGGACTACCCATAACGGAGAATTCCAGGGAGAATTGGAAGGTTCTATTATGTTTTGGTCAAGCATTTTTGATATCTGTTTATCGACTTCTTCCTTATGTACTTGCGGGTATCGATATATTTTGGAATTGATGGGGACCTTAGAACTTGTGTGAATATCGTGCGAAATAGAATCAGTGTAAGACAGAGAGTCTCCATCGAGATAGAAAATATGATTATAATCGAGACAAATTTTAATAAGAGAATCTTTTTCTTCTGTGCTAAGATGATCCATTCTTATGTTTTCTTTTAAGGTGTGTAACCTTCTGGAATCTGAGTTTGGATTGGAACTAATATTAAGAATTTGAGTTTCTGAACTAGGTAAAGGATCTAAGGTTATATCAATTTGATGAATGATTATTGATTTTTCACTAGTGTTGAGGATTGAAGTAAGGGCAAACTGATCATCTATAACCTTGACAATACTTGGACATAGATGTACACCATCTAATATTTGTGTATCAGGACAAATTCCTTCTTTTACTGTAGGATTAGTAATGCCTATTTTTACAATAGTTTCGGATCTTGGAGCTAGAGTTATGTTTTTACTTCTTACTGATTTAGAATTGGAGTTCGGTTCGAATTTGTGATTTTGACTTGGTATTATATTATCTGAACATGATTCTTTTTCTGAACAGGATTTGGATTTAAGCGCTAAATTTTGAATTAGAATATTTGAACAAGATTTTCCGTCTGAACAAGATTTAGATTTAGGAATTAGATTTTGTATTGGAATATCTGAACAGGATTTTTCTTCTGAACAGGTATTTGTTTTTTCTAAAGATTTTGTGGATACAGTGGAGGATACAGTGTGATTTAGAGGAATTTTATGACCTTTGATTTCTAAGAAATCGAATTTGTAATCAATTTTGCACATATGTGTTCTGACAAAGTCGTTGCCCAGAAGGCCTCCGAATTGGATCGGGAAATTATCAGGTACCACATGGAAACAATGATTGATGGTTACTTGGTCATTAATTGAGAGATCTAGGTATACATAACAAATTGTAATTACTGGATTAGGAGAATTGTCAATACCTCTTAAGATGATAGGTTGGTCTTCGAAACATTCAACATAGCCTTTTAAGTGTTTTAATTTAATTAACGAAATATCTGCACCTGTATCTAATAAAAAGGAATTCGGATTTTCGGTGAGTTGGGTACAGGAGAGATTGAGAAATGTAGTTATTCCGCTATTGAAGGAAAGGACTCGGCTTGAATAGTTTGGGCTTTTCTCGACAATGCCGGTCGATTGTGAGTGCCCTTTTCGTTTAAAGATAAAGTCTGAAAATTGTTGGATAGAGAAGAAGAACTTGGGTTATTATTATGATTTGTATATTCTATACTACGTCTTTGATTATTATATTGCCTTTTTCTACATTCTTCGATAACATGACCTTTATTTTTGCAATATTTGCAAAATTTGAAATTGGTATTTTGAGAATTGTGTGGTCTGACTTGGTCTCTTTGAAGATTTCGAACAAAATGTTCTTTTTGAGACTTCTCTCTACAATTGAATGAAAGGTGACCTGGTTTATGACAGATATGACATCTTTTTGAGAAACTAGTCTGAAATCTAGCCATTTCGGCTTGGGACTTAAGCTGTTGCTCCTCGTCAAGTGCAAGAGCTATAGCTGATTCAAGGGTGCTTGGTTTTTGAGATTTAACCAAAAGAGAAAGATCTTTTTGTAACCCAGTTACAAAAACATGCAATGCTTGGTTTTTCATTACCTCTAGGACAGCTTTTTTGGAGTCTGTTCTTAAATTAGGATCGAGAGAATTAATGACTTTGACATAGAGATTTTCGAGCCTGGTAGAATAAGAAACAACATTTTCATTTGAATTTTGCCTACAAGAATTAAGTTCTAGTTGCCATTGGGAAAGTGTTCGCTTTTCTGCGTAAATTTCAAGAAGATGGGCTTTAAGATCAACCCAATTGTCAAAATCTCGAGTGTCTGTGATAGATGCTGCATTATCGGTGAGTTTAGTAAGAATTATTTGGAAAAGAATCTCGGATTGTTCTGGTCTAATAGATTTAGTAGCAATGTCACAATTACGAATAAATTCTTTAAGTTTTTGTTTGTTGCCATCAAACTTTACTAACATTTTTTCTGCAGTTTCGATAGATATGGACATTTTGTTTAAAAATTTAGATTCGGAAAGATCAGGATAAAGAGACATAAATAAAATATTACAAAATAGAAAATTACTTACAGAATGAATTGCATATCTTGATATCGGAACAGGATAAGTTGTTTCTCTGGAGTGGCTGGACTGCTTAGGAGTGGTTGGACGCTTGGAGTGGTTGGACGCTTGGAGTGGCTGGACGCTTGGAGTGGTTGGACGCTTGGAGTGGCTGGACGCTTGGAGTGATTTTCAGTTGTCTTCTTGGGAGTTGTTGGCTGCTGCTTGTAGCTCGTGTTGTTTTATCTGGATACTGGTAGGTTATGTTCCTTGGTTTCACAAAGTCTTGATCCACAGGATAGTTTGAAGAATTGGAGAGTCGGTAATGATTGTAGCTCAAATGTGGCGATTATACAATCAACTGGAACCTTGTCTTCAATTATTAAGTCTTCTATCCCAAACTTCTGACACCAATTTTTGTAATGGGATCCTTTGTGGGTAGAAACACTGACTTCTTCAAATATTTTTATTGGTACGAATGTACAAAATATAGAGAAATAACAAATAACACTACATAAACAGTATAGATAAACGAGTGCAAAGTCAGCAGAATAGAAAATATAGTATATAATATAACAACTTACTCAACTACTGCTAGTTTTAATCTGACAAAATTGAGAGATTTTGTTCTTTTATATTAAACGAAAATAATCAGTAATTGTCTGGGAAAATTCAATAAGGTCAATTATATTAATTAACTAATATTGGTTTTTGATTAGTATTGACAAAATATTTTGTTTAGGAAATCTACAATTTATATTTGTTTTAGATTATTACAAGAAAATATGTTTTTAATGATAGGTTGGAAATATTTCAATAACAATAAAATGTATAGTTGTTATACAGGGTGATGGGTACATTACAAAATGCCCGATTTCGGCGGAGAGAAATGTTATATTTAAATACGTGAATTGTGAAATGTGGTGCCTGCTCAAGGCCATGTATCGAACTCGACAAGGGCTCAGCTGATACTGTACTAATAAAAACTACATAATGCGTAAAAATGGGAATAGTGCTTAGGTGTGAAAAATATTTAACGGATGTTCGACGCCAATCCGTCGCCTTCAAACTTGATAAAGTGACTTCTAGTTATTCTACACTGAGAAAAGTATAAGAATTATATTTTTATTTTATATTTTAAAAACAATATGTTCATTTCTGGAACAATTAGATTTTTGTTCTTCAAAATATGACAATTGAAGTTCGCGTCTAATACGATTGCTTGCTTCAATGAGATCTTTTGGATTACTAGCCCTAATAATTTGTCCTAGACGGGGTTCTAAACCGGTTAAAAGTGTGTTTAGGGCCATGGTATCGATTAAGTCACATTGGGCGGTTTTTTGATCTGGGGATAAATTTGCTATTTGGATCGAGGCGTGCATTTTTGCATTCAGAACTTGTAAGCGGTTAAAGAAAGTTAGAGGAGATTCGTTAGATAGTTGTCTTAGTCTTTGTAAGTCTTGTATTAAGGAGGTCAGGTCTCTACTGTCTCCGAAATGTAGATTTAATAATTGTTTTATTTCTGTATAGGAAAGTGGTTTTCTAGAATTAATAAGCTGTGCAGCTTTACCTTTGAGTTTATTTTTTACGTGAATCGTTAATAGAACGCGCTGATCGCCTGTGGCCATTTTAAAGGCACAGTCGCACGCATCTAAAAATGTAGAAAGAGAAATCGGATCGCCTTCAAATTCTGGGATAATGGAAAATATTTCCGAAAGCTTGTATGTGTTATGGAATACTATGCGTTTATTTCTTCTCCGGACTAACTCTTTGTTTTGGAATTAAACAGAATATATTGACATGTATAAATTTATTATATTAGAGGATGAAAATTACACTCTGCCTGTTATTTCTTAAAACTATGAATTTATAAGTTCTGTTATCTACAATTATTTAACGATGTTTCTGGATGGATTTGAGTACAAGAGATTGGACTCAAATATTAATATTAAAATAGCAAATACGGATAGCTTATCGAACAAAGAAATAAGAGAAATAAATTATTATTATTCCATAGATACGAAGTATTAGGCGAATAAACTAGCGAAACTTATTTATTCTAAATAGGAAAATATTTATGAAGAGTATTGATTCTGATTTCTAACAGCAAATAATTATTAGTGATTATACATGAGAACTTTTCATAATTGTAAATAACATATACCAGGTGACTAAAAACTATATAGAAATACATAGATACTTTAATTATCTTACATGTGAGTAGGTAGGTACATTACACCTCCTTTTGTAAGAATGAAAATAATTGTAAAATGAATTTTCATTTAAATGGTATAAAACATTTGTATACATTATTATTTTATTTTAACACATTTAAATAGTTTCTTTTAGTCTCGATAGTCTTTCACTTCGTCTTATCGGTGTAGTCTCTGTGAAACTAGTCTCTTCACACTTTTTGGATTCACTATAATTATTGTCTTTATTATGTTTACAATCTATACTTAAATCTGTCTCATGTACATGTTTTCGTTTACTTTGACATATATTTAGTGTTAAACAATTTGTAATTTGTTGACAACTATGTGACGGATTTCTACGAAATCGTCGGTAAAAATATTTAATTATCCTGTATAAAATATAAAGTAACATACATTTTATCAAAAATAAGATTGCATAAGTGAAATAAGAACTATTTTTTATTGTGTCTGAAAAATTAATATTTGTTTCTGAGGTCATTTTCTCTAAATTATCTAGTTTATGGCTTGCTAAATTTAATGCATCTCGATCGAGATTATTTAATTGTAAGGGAACAAGGTGTAATTTGGATTCATTATTTATCTTAATATCATCACAACAGACTTCTGGAAGGGATAAATCTGGAATGATAGATTGAAAATTACTTTCTTTTGGATTTGAGACAGATATCAAAATAGTTGATCCGGTGTAAGTTTTGCAATTATTCGAAGTAGAAAAAATACCTGTGTTTGAAAGAACAATAGATATTGGCGTACTAGTCTGACAGCTTAAAGTTAAATCTGTTGGTTTGGGTAAAACATATATCCAAGAATTTGGTTTGTTTAATTTATGCCAAATTTCATATTCTGTTTGAATTATACGAGTATCGCAACTAGATGGTATGTTTGTTATTGAAGTTAACAATTCAGTTTCACAAATTGGATTAGTGTGTGTAAATCGGAAAGTATCAGGATTTTTGCAAATAAGTTTTTCTTCATCTAATGAATAACAGTCTTCTAATGTATCAATAGTAACATAAATGTTTCTATTTTCTGAAAGAACAAGATATTTGACAGATGGAAGAATAAAGGTAAGTCTCTTTAATGTTGGATGAATTATAGGAAGAGATATTAGTTTAAAAAGAGAATAAGGAGTATTACTAACCAAAGGTATACTAACCGTAATTAAAATCTTGTTATCAAAATATATATATTTAAGTAAAATGATATCGAAATATTTATGAGCATAATCGATAGTCAATGGAAATGGATAAGTCGATGTACTAGGTAAATGCGTTACCGTTTTAGATAATTCTTGAATTAGTTGTTCAGGTGTTATAACAGAAGGATGAAGGTTATTATTTCTTGCAAATAGAATAACGTTTATTAAAGTAGAATATTCTTGTTGTAATTCTGTTATAAAGAAAGTTAGTAAAGTAAAATGTTCTTCAATTTTTTGTTTTAAATCTAAATTAAAGTATTTATTATTCATTTTATCTGTGTAATTGGTAATTGATTCAAAATTTTTATCAAAAATCACTTTGTTTCGGTCTAGATTTGTAATAGAGTTATTAAAATTTGCAATCGTGGCTTTTACTACATGAATTTGTTGTTTTAGTAAATCAAGAAGATGATTTTCGTTACTTTCAGCTTTGTTAATAGCATTATTGAAATTTTCAGCATCATCACTGTCTAAAGTACCGAATAAGGTCCTGAAAACAGATCCAATTGCATTAAATAGAGCGCGTTTTGGTCTAAAATGTTCATGCAGAATTATGTTTTTTAAAGTTTGTTCATCTTGAAAGAGTCTAGGTATGATTTGTCCTAAGAGTTTTAGTGAAGTATCGCATAATCGTAATTCAATAAGAACTGGTTTGTTTTGACACAGTCTTAATGTTTTTTGATAGGTGAGATCTACAAAATTTAATTTGTCTGTAAAAGGTTGTAAAGGAATATGACTTAATATGTTCCAATGAGTTTCAATAAATTGAACATTTTTTATGTGTTCGTAATAGATTCCAGGTGATTTGTTGATAGGAGTATTGGTATATTTCTTGTGAATTTGTTCACTATTTGTCAGCCATATTATTGCATACCTGAAACAAAAGCATGTTTCAATCTATTCATGTGAACTTTTATTGGTTTTTTATTTACTAAAATTGTGCAATTGACAGGAGAATTTATCTCTAGAATTTTATAAGGTCCATTATAATTTTGTGTAAGTTTTTTGGTTTGACCCTTCTTTGTTTGCTCATTTTGGAGATATACTAATTGTCCTTCTAAGAAAACGGTGTCATTAATCTTTTGGTCATAATATTTTTTACTGACTACTTTAGATTCTAATAGATTCGTTTTTGCTAACTCATGAGATTTTCTAAGTTTAAGTGTTAAATTATCTAAATAATCTTCATATGTATATTTGAGTTCTACTGGTCGTATTATACTGCTAGGTAGATTAGGTGTATATCCAAATATTAGTTCATATGGTGTGAATTTGGTTGAAGTATGATTAGTTGTATTATATGAAAACATAGCAAAATCTAGCCATTCGTCCCAATCGGATTGATCAGCTTTAATATAATGTTTAAGGTAGTCTGCTAAAGTAGCGTGACTCCTTTCTAATGCAGCATTTGATTCTGGATGATAAGCAGTACAATTTATATGTCTGATTTTAAAAAGCTTGGCGATTTGAGAAAATAATTTGGAAGTAAAATCTCGGCCTTGATCAGTAACTATTATATCGGGTTTTCCAAACTTGCAAATAAATCCACGAACCAGATTTTCAGCGATAGTCTTGGTTTCATGATTCGGAATTGCGTAAGCTTGAGAAAATTTTGTTAAGTCATCTTGTAATGTTAATATGAACTTATTACCTGACTCGGTTAAAGGTAAAGGACCTACTATATCTAAAAATATTTTTTCTAATGGATTTGAGCTTGTTGTTGTTATCTCCATGGGCTTTACGAATTTTTTTCTAACGAGTTTATTTTTCTGACAAGATTCACAGGTTTTTATAAAGTTTTTAATATCATTTTTCATATTATTCCATTTGAAATGTTTTTTTATACGATTGTATGTCCGATGAAAACCAGAGTGTCCAGCCGTAGGACTAGTGTGATTCTCTTGTAATATTGTAGTTATTTCCTCAGGTTCAGGATTTGTTAGTATATCATGATAAATGATAATAGATATATCAGTTTTTCTAAAAATAAATCTAATCATAGATCTAATTTTTCCCCAACTTAATTTATCGTAGCTAAAAGTTATTCTGGGTAGGCAAATTTTTAATATTTTATCGTTTAATAACCAGTCTCTTAATTTTATTAGGGAATTAAATATATCTTCATAAGAGGTATTGTCCCAATAATTATTTTTTATAAATATGTAATAAAAGTTTTTATTTTGATCAGAAATATATATAATGTCATTTAGTCTTGGATTTTTGGCTTTCAATTTTTCTATATGACTGAATTGTTTATTTATTTGTTTCTGAACGATCTCATTAAAATTTAAATCTACGGAAACAAACAATGCTAAATTTTGTGAAAATGATGTAATCTTTTCATTTGTTTCTTTTATATTATCATTTGTTATTAATATAGTTTCGGATTTAGATAAGAACTGTGAATAAGTGTCATTATTTTCTTTACTCATTTTGTTTATTTGTAAGGTGATTGTTGCCGGGTTTTTGTTTTCTTCGCAAATATTTGTTTCAGATATGGTTAAAGGAGGACGACTTAAACAATCAGCATTTTGATTTAATTTACCTGGTTTATAAATAATTTCATAGCTATATTCTTCTAATGCTAATCTCCACCTAACGAGTCTTGATCCGGGATCTTTTACATTAAATAGCCATGTGAGTGGTTTATGATCCGTATAAATGAAAAATTTATTTCCGTACAAATATGGTCTAAAGTGTTTAACACTCCATACAATTGCAAGTAATTCTTTTTCTGTTGTGCTATAGTTTGATTCCGCTTTGTTCAAGGTACGACTAGCATAAGCAATAGGTAAATCATCTGGTACTTTACCTTGAGAAAGTATGGACCCTATTGCATAATTACTAGCATCCGTTGTTAAGACAAAGGGTTTGGTAAAATCTGGATACTGAAGTATTGGTTCTGAACAAAGTATTGATTTCAGGTTCTCAAATGACTGTTGTTGAATGCTTGTCCAATTAAATTCAACATTTTTCCTCAGCAGTTTTGTTAAAGGTTGTGTTAAAGCACTGAAATTTTTTATAAAGCGTCTATAATAACCAGTGAGACCCAAAAAGCTCTTAATATCTTTTTGTGTTCTGGGTATAGGAAAATCTGTAACAGCACATACCTTTTTTTCGTCCGGTTTGACACCAAATTCAGTTATTAAATGTCCTAAATACATTACTTCGCGACGAAAAAATTCGCACTTATCTGGTTGTATTTTTAAGTTGAATGTAGACAATTTTTCGAATACTTCTTTTAATCTTTTATTATGATTTTCTAATGTATCGGCATGAATGACTATATCGTCGAGATAGACAAAACATCTGTAATTTTGTATTCCTGAGAGGACAGTATTCATTAGCCTTTGAAAAATACTGGGAGCATTTTTTAATCCAAATGGCATTCGTGAATATTGATAATGTCCAGACGGAGTTGAGAAAGCAGTCTTTGGAGAATCCTCAGGATCCATTTTGATCTGGTGAAATCCTGATGTTAAATCTATTGTTGAAAAATATTTTGAATGACCCAATTGGTCTAATATATCGACTATATTCGGAAGTGGAAATGAATCTCCTATAGTAATATCATTTAGTCGTCGATAGTCTATAACAATTCGCCATTTCTTCTTTGCTGAAGCATCGGCCTTTTTTGGCACAACCCAAAGGGGCGAATTCCATGGCGAAGTTGATTCTTCGATAATACCTTGATCTAGCATACCTTTTATTTGAGTTTCGACTTCATGTTTGTGTACTTCAGGATACCTGTATGATTTAGTGCTAATAGGTACATTAGAATTTAAAGGAATTTTGCAAGTTATGGCATTTGTACTGGTAAGTTGATCTCCTTCCAGATAAAAGATATGATTGTACTCCTTGCAAATAGAAATTAAAGATGATTTTTCTTCACTATTTAAATGATCTGTTCTCAAGGCATTTTTTAATTTAGCAATTCTGTTAGAATTCGTATTATCTTTATAAGAAGACATTTTTCGTATATTTGCATTGTTTTGTAAATTTGGAATTTTTTCTATTGCTACTTGAATATCGTTTAATTCAACATCCGTTTCAGTAGTGTTTACGATTGAGGTTAAAAAGAAATCATTTTTTACTTTAACAACACTAGGACATAAAAATACACCTTTAAAGATTTCGCGTTCGGGACATAATCCTTCGCTTAATTCATTATTTATTACTTTAATTTGAACAATTGTTTCAGTTCTTGCGGATAGAATAGTTTTATTACTTCTTGAGTTAGAATTAGAGTTTTGATTTAGTATAAGATCGTCTGAACAGGATTTTTCTTCTGAACAAGATTTTGATTTATGATTTCGTGAAGAGTTACAAGTTTTATTTGTGCATATCTCAGTGGATTTTACACATTTTGGACTTGAATTTTCTTTGGATTTAGAGTTAGATTTAGATTGAATTGGATTGGATAGTAGTTCTTCACTACTTAAGGTTATTTGGATATCATTGGTTTCTAAATAAGAATGATCCTCTATGGATTTAGCATCATAAGGAAATATTTCATCGATATTAGAACTTGTCTCGATATTTTGATCTCTCAGAAATTCGTCATTGTCATTGTTTAATGGAAATTTTATATATTCAATTGGAATAGAACAATTTTTAAAGTTTAATTTATTTTCTTTATAATCAATTTGGCATTTATTTATTTCAAAAAAATCGCTACCTAATATACCGTCGAAATGAAGAGGAAAATCGTCTTCTACGACATAGAAAACATGAGTTTGGACAAAATCTTTTATCTTGAAATTTACGTTACAACTACATATAGTTTTATTTGGATTTAAGACATTTTTATCAATGCCTCGTAGAGTAATAGACTTAGAATAAATTTTTGGAATGTTTAGTATTTTTGAATATTTAATTAAAGAAATATCTGCGCCTGTATCGATTAGAAACTTGCAAGAGGATGGATTAGAATTATTTACTAAGGGTAAATCTACATAGGAAGTGACTGAGAAGTTGATGGTTGTGATACGGCCTGAACTGAACGAACTCCTCGAGAATCGACCGTTGGTTGTCGAGGATTCTGGAAGTTTAAAGAATTTGTTGGATTTTTGTTTTTATTGTTAAATTCGCGTTTTCTACATTCTTCTATAACGTGACCTGGTTTTTTGCAGTATCTGCAAAAACGTTGGGAAGTGTTGGTATTTTCTTTTCTTAAGTTTGGAGGAAAATCAGAATTGGAATTTGAATTTGAAGGTTTATAATTTTGATTTTGAGAATTTGACCTTTGAAGATTTGAATTAGGATATTTTGGGTTTTGAAAACTAGAATTTTGAAGATGTCTAACATTTCTATCTGAATTGTTTTTATATCGACAGTTATTTGAGGAATGGTTATTTCGTTTGCAAATATTACAGAATGGTCTGAAAATTTCTTGTCTTGATAACTGTTCTTGTTCTTCGGCAATTGCTATAGCAACAGCTCTTTCTAAGGAATCTGGATTTCGGGCTTTGATTAAAATAGAGAGGTCTTTGTTTAATCCTCTAATAAAGACATTTAGTGCTTGAGTTTTTAAGAGTTTAGTACATGCATTTCTTGCATCTGGAGATAAGTCTGGATCAAGTGTATTTATTAATTTTATATAGCAATTTTCAACTTTATTTGCAAATGACATTACATTTTCACTGGGCATCTGACGTAAGGAATGTAATTCCAATTGCCACTGACCTTCAGTTCGGCGTTCAGAATAAGCATCTAATAAGAAGTCTTTTAAATCTTTCCATTCGTCAAATGTTCTGTTTCTAGTTATGGCCCTAGCTTTATCGGTTAATTTAGTTTCTATAATGGCTAATAAGATGGGTTTGGATTGCGGATTTACTAAATTGTATGCTTTATCACAATTGTCTATGAATTCGTATAATTTTGATTTTGTACCATCAAATCTAATGAGAAGTTTTTCAGCTATTTCAATTGATACTGACATTTTATTTGAATTAGAAGTAGAAGAATTTGAAAGAGAATTTGAGTCGGGAGAAGGTATTTGTTCGTCAAATAAGTTACTTATATCAGGATATAAAGTAGACATACGTTTACAAGATTTTTAAAATATGAGACAGAATTTAAGATAGAATGTACTTACAAGTAGAATATTGTTGTTGGTCGCATAGTCTATTATTCCACGGGTTCACCTCTACTTCCGATGGAACTACAATTGGGTTATGACTGGAACTGGATTTCGAACTGGATGTACTGGACCCCAATGTAATTAGTTGTAGTGGCGATTTTTCCACACTGACAGTTTTTTTTGAATGATTCCTCGAAGGAAACAAGTCAATTCAAAAATTCCTCAGCTCTCCTTCTATCAGCAATCAGAGGAACTCTGCTACTAATATCCCACACTTCTGACACCAAATTTTGTTATGGAATACTATGCGTTTATTTCTTCTCCGGACTAACTCTTTGTTTTGGAATTAAACAGAATATATTGACATGTATAAATTTATTATATTAGAGGATGAAAATTACACTCTGCCTGTTATTTCTTAAAACTATGAATTTATAAGTTCTGTTATCTACAATTATTTAACGATGTTTCTGGATGGATTTGAGTACAAGAGATTGGACTCAAATATTAATATTAAAATAGCAAATACGGATAGCTTATCGAACAAAGAAATAAGAGAAATAAATTATTATTATTCCATAGATACGAAGTATTAGGCGAATAAACTAGCGAAACTTATTTATTCTAAATAGGAAAATATTTATGAAGAGTATTGATTCTGATTTCTAACAGCAAATAATTATTAGTGATTATACATGAGAACTTTTCATAATTGTAAATAACATATACCAGGTGACTAAAAACTATATAGAAATACATAGATACTTTAATTATCTTACAGGTGAGTAGGTAGGTACATTACATATGGTTCGATTTCTTGTTGAGTTTGGGAACGTGTCTCGGGCATTTTTCGAGATATTTTGAAACGAAAATGAAAAATAGAAGTATGAAGAAGTATAAAATATATCAGTATATAAGGGAGAAAATAAAAATGTGGTGGTATATATAAAGGACAAAAATGTATCAATTTAAAATATTAAATAATATATCAATAAAAATGTATCAAATATATCAAGTAAAAATGTATCAAATATGTCAAAAAAAATATATCAAAAGAAAATATACCAAAAATATAGCAAGTAAAAAAAATATGTGAATAAAATATCAGTAATTATAAAATAGTATAAAAGAAATATGTCAATATCAATAATTTCAAATATTAGATAATCAACTTGTATTATTTTTTTTGTATCTTGATTAATTGACTTGCAGTATAGTCAATTTCGTAAATTATTAAAACAAAATTATTAACGAGATGATTCAAAATCCACTTACATAAAGAAGAACATCGGGACGCCTTGTTCTCTCTGCTCAGCTACCAGGGGCTTCACTAGGTGTTCCTTCCGTAGATTACAGGAGTGAGGTTGTTCTGAGATGTCTTCTTCTTTAAGGGTCGTCTTGTTCTCTCTGCTCGGCTACCAGGGGCTTCACTAGGTGTTCCTTCCGTAGATCACAGGAGTGAGGACTTCCGTAGATTCTTTGTTCCGTTAAGGGATGAGAATCCGCCGCTGCCAGTGAGTATACACGTGTTCTAGCAACGTTTTTCGGATCCTACTGACTTTGCGCCAATTGTTAGATCACTAATCACGAGTTTGACTTTTTAAAAAAGAACTTTATTTGTTACAAATTAAATATTAAATAATAGTACAAAATTAAATTAATTTAAAATGACTACAATAACTGGACTGGTCGAAGTTGCAGCTAAGAGTGGTCCCGGCATCTGAGAATGGTAATTTATAGGTTTGGTATGAAGTGCTGAATCGCTGTTCCCATGAATATTGGCCAACGGTTCGTACAAAGTTCTACTGCGTGCTCAGCTGTTTCTATGGGAATGAAATGATGAAATCTGAAGTCGGCGAACTTAAGCTAGTTCAAGGTTAATATTTTCTCATATAACATATATATATATATATATATATATATATATATATATATATATATACACATATATTATGAATTTATTTTTTTATTTTTGAAATATTTAAAAACCTCACGTTAATCTTATTAAATATAATTATGTAATATACGCAAAATGCTAAATTTTAAAATAAAATGAAAATTTACAACATAATCCGAGTTGTTGGTTTTTATTTTTATCTTCGTAAAGTAAGTTATGTATATACTTAGATAAACATAAAATTCTGCCAGAAAATCAGTCCGGTTTCAAAAAGGATCACAGCTGCACTAGTGCCCTTTGTTTGTTGTTTTTCCAGCAAGACCTAGTCATGACTACTCCACTAGAAATTCAAGCTTTGTTGTGAATTTACCGATCCCATTCACTGAGTTAGTAAAGAAATTTATATAATTTTAGTAAATTTTAATTGTTATTGTTATTATTACTTTTTTTAACTTTTATAAGCTTTGTCCATATGATTTTAAAATTTTCAGTAGCATACTTCAGCATACTTCTATAATAAGCTTCTTTCATTTACTTTTAGGTTGGAATTATTGGAGGTACAGGATTTGACGATCCAGACATCTTAAAAAATCGCAAAGAAAAAACTGTGTCAACACCTTTTGGAAACCCATCTGATTCGTTAATTTTGGGAGAAATCGACGGTGTTCCATGCGTGTTACTAGCTCGACATGGTCGAAAACACGATCTTATGCCCAGTGATGTAAATTATAGAGCCAATATTTGGGCCTTAAAAGAAGAAGGATGTACGCATATTATAGCCACTACAGCTGTAGGCTCGCTTCAAGAACATTATAAGCCTGGAGGTTTAGTTTTAGTGGATAGCTTTATCGACAGAACAACAAATCGTAAACAAACATTTTATGACGGCGAACCTGGACATCCTGTAGGAGTTAGCCACATTCCTATGGAACCTGCCTACTGCCAGAAAACTAGAGAATTGATTCTAGAAGTAGCTGAAAAACTTGGAATTTCCATAATGAAAACTGGTACTATCGTTACTATTGAAGGACCAAGATTTTCTACAAAAGCCGAGAGTAAAATGTACAGATCTTGGGGCGGCGATATCATAGGAATGACACAAGTTCCCGAAGTTGTTCTTGCGAAAGAAGCTGGTATTTGTTATGCAAATGTAGCCTTGGTGACTGACTATGACTGCTGGAGGGATTCTGGAGTTAAAGTATGTGTACCCGAAGTTATGAAGACGTTTAGGGAAAATATTTCTAAAGTTATTAAGCTAGTTTTATCCATTGTGCCTAAAATTGGCGAGACTGACTGGAATAAAACAATAACAGAGTTACAGGTACGTTTTTATTATTCTTCCTATTGGCATATTTTGAGTGTAAAAGCAATATATATATATATATATATATATATATATATATATATATATATATATATATATATATATAGTTTATATTTTTTATAAATATTTTAAAAATCAGACCACCGCATGGTATCTTCGTGTGACGTCGAAATATCATCACATTCTGAACTACTGTTTTTCTCACTATATCCTTAATATTTATGTTGTTTGTATGGGAGATTCATCCAATGGTCGTCATCACCTTTATTTATTTTTTTCTTTATACTTTGATGTGTAAGTTGTGTCTGTATAGCTTAGTATTGGAGCCATGATGGTTTTTATAAATATAGATATATATATATATATATATATATATATATATATATATATATATATATATATAAAAAATTCTTTTTCATAGTATAGTTGAACATATTTGCTTATTTCCTTAATTTTACCGCAGTTTCACCTGTGTATTGTGTATTTACATCTACCGGGACTTCTGATCTAGCTTATTTAATTTTTGTGCCATTGCATTAAATCCATAGATAAATAATATAGTATATGTCAAATCCTAAGGCCTGGTTGTTCGAACGCGAATCAAGAAATTGATTATACTCAAGTTCCCTTAACAACTTTTCAAAAAAAGACTAAAAATTAACTGTGTAGAACCAGTCGAACGGACCAACTTCTACGATTCTTAAAACGCAACAAAATGTCTGACAAAACGCAAAATAATAAAATACTTCAGTTAACATAACCTTAAAATGTGACGTATTTGATTTTAATTAAATATTTGAGTTTTGATTACCATTCGAACAACCCAGCAGTTGATTTAATTTTTGATTAGAGATAGAACAACTAACTCCTAGTATCGCAGGTCACCCCGTTCTCATCATGTGCTGGCTGCGTAGTAATTATTTACACAGACCTATTTAATTGATTAAATTGGTTAATTTATTGTCGTTTTCGACAAGTATAAAATTATTTTGTTTCGTTATGAATGTACTGTAAAAATTCCTGCCGGGCGTATATATTCTTCATCTCTAATTCCGTGTCCTATTGTATAAATTTTTAATTCGTCATCGTGGTTATGAATAAATTATTTTTGTAACTGAGTAGTTCTTTAATCAATAAATTTATTTGGATAATAGGACGTTAACAGATATTAACCTAGTTAAAGTTCACCTGGACCAAAGAAATAAGAAACCTTCGAGCTATAATTGACTACTTCATAATGAAAATCGAAACATCGATCAGAGTTACAGATGTCAGAGTTAAAAGGGGAGCGGAATGTAGTCCTGACCACAAATTACTGATAGCGAACATGCGATTCCCTTGAAAAACCACAAATCAATCAAAAAGAACAGTGGTAAATGAAACTCAAACGCAAGCCGAAACGAAGTACAAACTACACTTGCTAAGGGAAGAATCCGTGAAAGACTTGTACAGACGAAGATTAGACCAAAAACTGGAGGAGTTTAGTTTTGAGAACATAGACGAAACATATGAACATATAAAATCCTGCATAAAGGAAGAAGCAGCGGAAGCTTTAGGTTGCGAAGAGAGAAGAACAAATAAATATCGACAACGTCTATCAGAAAGCACGGAAGAATGTATTAAGTAGAAGAAACAGCTATATCATAAATGGTTAAGCTCAAAAGAACAAGTGGACCTAGAAAGATACAGAGAGAAGAACAGAGAGGTAAAAAGATTAATAACAAAAGATAAAAATGATAACTGGAAATCAACATGTATGAACGTCGAACAATAGATAGGACGTACAAAGGACTCAGAATCCCGGAAAGTAATAAATAGACTGAAAGAAAACACACAGGAAAACACATTTTACTTTCAGAAGCGAAAAACAATGGAATGATTACTACTAAGAACTCCTGACAGAAAAGCGAACAAAATTCATGGAAAAAGAACAACAACCAACAAATCCAAAGGAACAACTAAATTTATCATTGGAAGAAGTAAAGAAGAACATAAAACAAATAAAAAATAATAAGTCTGCAGGGCCCGGAGAGATAGTACCCGAGCTAATTAAATCCGGCTCTGAAAAATTGTTCCGTATGATACATACCATGTTTCAGAGAGCCTTGGGACACCGAACAATAACCTGAAGAATGGTCGACAGCCCATATTATCTCTATTTTCAAGAAAGGGGATAGAAGAAAATGTGAAAATTACAGAGTCTTAAGCATTTTACCATCTATAGGAAGATTATTTGGAAAATAATAAAGGAAAAAATAGAAAAACAAATCCAAAATAAAATAGAGGATGACCAGGCAGGATTTACAGCTGGGAAATCATGTCTTAACCACATCTACACTATACAACAGCTAATAGAGAAGAAGATGGCAAAGAACAGACCAGTCCATCTAGCCTTTATTGACCTAAAAAAGGCATACGATTCTGTGCCCAGACAACGACTTTGGGAAGCCATGCAACAAATAGGAGTAGAAGATAAGCTGATCCATGTAGTGAAGTCCACGTACACACATAATAATGTTACAGTCAAGGTAGGTAACAAGTTTGGAAAACCATTTAAAACCACGAAAGGTATCCTAAAGGGCTGCTCGACTTCACCTACTTTCTTTAAAATATTTCTTCAATACGCCCTAAAGCCATGGAAAAGGAAATGTGAGGGAATGGGTGTACCCATAAGGAACGACCATCTGTATACCCTCAGTTTCGCCGACGATCAGGCCATAATAGCACAAGACGAGGAAGATCTAAGTTATATGGTTCGAAAACTAGAAGAAGAATATAGTATAACTGGTCTGGAAATAAACATTAACAAAACAGAATATCTGAACACAACACAAGAACCAACAAAAAACCTGGAAGTGGATGACGGGCGTGAAATAAAGGGGACCAATAAATTTAAATACCTGGGGTTCATTATATCAAATAAAGGTACTACAGAAGAAAAAATTAAAAATCGAGTGGGTCAAACCAGAAACTTTATAAGACAACTGAATTCAATCCTATGGGACAGACACATAACAAAAAATAACAATAAAAGAATTTATAACACGATGATTCGCAGCATTCTAACATATGGAGCAGAAAATTGGGTCTTAACAAAAGCAGCAGAAACAAAATAAACGCCACAGAAATGGACTACTGGAGAAGAAGCTGCAGAGTTTCCAGAATGGACAAAATAACTAACGATGAAATCAAAAGACGAATGGAGATAAAGAAAGAGACCTTAAATTACATTGAAGAAAAAAGATTAACGTGGTACGGACATGTCAGACGAACAAACCCAAACCGATGGATAGCAAAAATAACAGAGTGGAGCCCCATAGGAAAACGCAAAAGAGGCAGACCAAGAAGATCTTTCAGACAGAGATAAGGTAGATGAAGCCATGGAAAGAAGAGGATTGGAAGACGGAGAATGGGAGGATCAAGAAGAATGGGGAAAATGGTTGAGAGAAGGGAGACAGCGACAGAAGTTTAGAAATATCTGATCAAACCATTTAACTTACTTTAATTGTAAATAAAATCTAACATTAAAAAATCTAAGGCTTACGTCTGTATCACTTTAAGTTTATAATATACAATAATTATTCTCTGTGGAATACTTGCACTCATATTGAAGTTATCTTCGTGTGACATGTGACATGACATTGGTTCTATTATGCAGATAGGCTTCTTTTACTCATACAAGATAGACGGCGCCACCTCTTCCGCTTGTCGAAATCCTGAAAGATCTTTGTATGTGAGAAGAGATAATGGGCATTTGATGATGATGAAAATAATTGTAAAAGAGAGATATATCTTCAAATTTACAGCGCATCTACAGGATAGCTACGCAAGTTAAGTTTGGCGGTGTAAACCATGTATGAAGGAAGATGGAGTGCAGACATGGACTGAGATTGTTAAGATCGAGAAATACGTCTCCAAAATTTGAGATATCTAGATTCTAGACGAAGATACTTTTAGGAGTGTGTAGTAGCTACCATAATATGTCAACGGATTCGATGCTACTGCGGACTCTGGTGCCACCGAGAGATCTTATAACTGACAAAAGGCCAAATAATTGGTGAAGAAAGGCAAGAGAGAGGAACCGAAAACGGAAGAATAGAGGGTAATGGATGAATGGCAAAGTAAATGCAGGGAAGAGAGAAGAAAAGGTGATTGAACTCCATATCTTATCACTAACGTCAAGACATGAATCCGCCATGAACACAGGGGGATAAAAAGTATCATATGAATAAGGTATTCACATTGCATTACCACAGAATAATGAACAATCAGAATGCC
The DNA here is from genome assembly GCA_918026665.1 of Diabrotica balteata. Lineage (NCBI taxonomy): Eukaryota > Metazoa > Arthropoda > Insecta > Coleoptera > Chrysomelidae > Diabrotica > Diabrotica balteata. The sequence goes on from OU898280.1 coordinate 117,099,119, forward strand.
CACTCTCCATGGAAAATTAAGTACGCGCATCTCCTTCGCGCAGACGTTCCGCCATGTTTTAGAGGGAACCAGTGTTGTTTATGTGGTGTGTATAGAGAAAATTAACCCGGTTTAATTGACTTACGGCAATCATAGATATACTATACAATTATATTAACATTGTTAAATATAATAACATAAATATAATAGAATTAAACATAAATATAAACAATTACATAACCTCACAAATCATATGTCTGTGTTATGTGTTTCCTTCTAAAACATGGCGCGCGTGCTGAAAAACTCCAAAGGCGGCATCTGAGAGTGGACATTCTGATTGTTTATTATTCTGTGGCATTACTCTTTCGTCTTTTACCTGAAATGGATTGTCAAGCAGAAGACTGACGTATGTTTCACTGTCAAGCAGCTTATGAAAATACTGCCGGGTATATTCTATACGCGAGGGCTGGATGAAAGAACAACAAAAGTGTTAGATGGGTGTAACTGGGATAATAATAATGAAAATGATGGTGGTAATGAAAGAGAGAGAGAGAGAAACATACAGGGAGCGTAAGAACGCAACGAGAATATTGTTATAGAAGAGTAGAATAGGTTAGATTAGTAGAGTAGATGCAGTTAAAGCAGATGAAGGAGTACTATTACGATGCGGGATGGTTTTGAACATTTCTCTCCCGAGCGATGATAAATACTCTACAAAGATCGTAGTTACATTTAAATTCGAGCATAAATGGCAAACTCTTACAAAGTCAAATCTTTTTAGCATGTTAGCTAAGAAATGTTTATTATTGTCATATTTGGTATATTTTCCTCTCTCTTTACACATTTATGATTTTTTCCGTCCGTTTATAGAAGAAGGTGTACCAAAATGACATTTTGTCATTTTTACTTGTGTTCTTTTTATTTGAGACATTTTTGCAGATGCTATTCGAAATATTAAACTGAAAAAAATGTAGCACAATCCATTAAATACGTTTTATTCATATACTTAAACGAATGCATCTCATCTCTATAAAAAAAGTTGTGAAAGTTTTTTTTTAAAACCTTACATGTCATTCTACATTAATTAACATCTATCATGTAAAACAACATAGTCATGGGGTGTTAAATGACATAAATGCTCACAACAATTGGCAAAAATGGTAACAACATGAAAACATAAAATTATGGGTACCTAGGTAAATTAACAAAACAAGAAATCAGTCTTAGCAAAGCTACAATGCTACAAATTCACAATGTGCCCAATTATTACATTTTATGTAACTAATCCAACACTTCCTTGACCGAGAATTTCTAAATAAATCATTGCAGCAAAGACAAGCCACATCATCCTCATCATCTTTGGCTGCAAACAGATCTTCCGAACTTCCTGGCTTACTTAAAAAAATGTTCCTTTTAAATCGATTAACATTCTCGTATCTTTTCTTTTCTTCCCTCTGCTTGAGTTCTTTCAAATTCAAAGTTGTTGTTTAAATCCGGGGATTGTTTGTCCAGACTTTCTTTTTCTAGTTTCACTTGCTACAGGCACTGGAGAAATTTCGTGCAGTATAATTCTTTTTTTAAAGGTATATTTTTTTCGTATTGTTTTCTTTCTGATCACCTCTGGTCTCATTTTCTTTATTTTGAGTGTTATTTTAAACCTGTTCCGTCGTTTTTTACATTACTACTCCTATTTATTTTCTGAACGACTTGTCTGGTAGATTAGACTTATTTTCTTCTGTACTGCTTGTTTCTTATATTCTATTTGTGGTCTCGGTTGGTTCAAAAAACTCGTTTGGGAAAATCCTTGGGTTGAGTGGGTAAATTAAATAGAAGTAGTGATGTAAAAAACGACGGAACAGGTTTAAAATAACATTCAAAATAAAGAAAATGAGACCAGAGGTGATCAGAAAGAAAACAATACGAAAAAATATACCTTCAAAAAAAAAAAAGAATTATGCTGCACGAAATTTCTCAAGTGCCTGTAGCAAGTAAAACTAGAAAAAGAAAGTCTGGACTAACAATCCCCGGATTTAAACAACAACTCTGAATTTGAAAGAACTCAAGCAGAGGGAAGAAAAGAAAAGATATGAGAATGTTTTCAAAAAGCCGCTTGTAGTATTTTTTTATTGTTGCTGCTTTTCCGTAAGCAGAATAGAAAAATTCGGCGATCTGATTCTGTGGGTGTGGGATTACTCGTCCTTGTTGGTTCTTTAACCATAGTGTACAATTCTGGTTATAAAATATTTTCAGGGAACCAAAGAGCGGCTGTAAACGATGTGTGCTATCAGTGAAGCATAAAATAATTATTCCATTTTTTTGACAAATGTCAATGTTTTCAGTGATTTATGGCTAGTGTGCCCATTTAGAAGCAATAAAACTTTTGATTCGAGATATGCCTTAACCAAATTCTGGAAATGCTCCAACCACAAATCGAAGGTATCAGCTGTCATCCATCCAGTTTCGTGAAATAATCTCAAGAACCCAGGAGGTAAAGCAAAGCCCCTCTTTTCTATTTTTTCTAGGCGCTACGAAATTCATGCAACAGACACATGTTACATGCTTATCTCTTTCGGTGCTAGTCAATAGTCAACGACCCAACTTGCTTTCTTCCAGTTTTTGCAAAAAATTTCGGAGGTCTCTTTACTGTGGACAAATCACTTTCGTCCATATTATAAATGCGATGAATTTCAATTTTCTCTTTTTCCAGTGTCATTTCCAACGTATTAAAAAAATTGTATATGATGCTTATTAAATGCCACATCTCTAACTGCAGACACAGATTCAGGTTGCCTCAAGGATATTTCAGAATGTCGCATAAGAAATCCTCTCAGCCACTCTCGTCCAGCGCTTCAATCTTTAAAACTATTTGAAATGTCATTTTTAGTGGCCAGTTCAAATGCAAGTTTTTTTGTGTCTGTAGATGTCATTTTACCGTAATGAATAGCTATGTCGTTTTATTAGCAACTACATGTGGTTCTTTATTCTTTCCGAATTATTTTATCTGACATTCAACGACAATTCCGAGTATGTGCATCTGTAGTATATACTTACACTTATTTCCTAGCTTTGGTTTCACTTTGAAACAAATAGTATTTTCCAGTGAATATTAATTTACAGCAGAACACATTAAAACTTTTACATTTATATCATAATTACAAATCAAATGGAGTGCAGTGTAATTCAGTTGCAGTTTGCCACTTAAAACCGTATCTGTCCACTAGATGGTGCCATTACTTTTGAAATAACTAACGGAATGAAATTTTACATGCTGTCATTTTAGGACACCTTCCCCTATGCTTTTATACTTAGGTTTAAAAAGTTTTATGATATTTTTATTTACATTTTTTTTATAGGAAGTGCAGCAAAGTAGTGTGATGTTACCACATTAATCCAAATCGAAAAATCAATTCCACATTCCAGTCTAAGTATTCTAAACCAATGACATTATTTTTATACTATTGTTACATGGCTTGAAGAAAAAATTTCATAATCTTGAAATAATATTCCGTACATTATATATGTAGCACAAAATATTTGCTTGTATTTGTAGCAAGGTATTTTATCGTAATAAAAAAGTATTTGCAATAAATATAGTTTTATTGGTAAAATATATTACAATTTACATAACAATAATTTAAACATACTCTACTACCACCCAGAGATTAAAATAAAAGGTATGTACAAAATTATATTGCTTCAATTTTTAAATGCTAAACAGCTAAATGTAAATATTTCTTAAAATAATGCCTAGTTTTACATTTAAAAAGGAAGCAAATGAAATATAACAGTCTCCCAATTGATGTACCTATTTATTATTTTAGCTCGAGTGCCCACTACGTTGAATACATCATAGATTGACTTCAGAAAGGATAAACACAGCTTTTCATTGAGATTATGTGATAAATAATTCGATGTTTGACGAGAAAGTATTCGACCTTCGTTGATAACTACGCATCAACGAGTTGCAGACTTTCCAACGCAACATTGCCGGAAAATTTAGAACGTGTAAAACTTGTGATTGGGGAAGATCACTAGTTAACTGTACCTCAACTAGAAATCTATCTTGGATTTCCGAAAAGTCGGGTTTCAACAATTTGTGAATGACGCACGTCTGTGCTAAATTTGTTCCAAAATTGCTCATAAGAGCCTAGAAAAAGATTCGCTTAGAAGTTGCTCTGGATATATATATATATATATATATATATATATATATATATATATATATATATATATATATATATATATATATATATATATAAATATTGCAACTGTCTTTATGAATAGTGATCAGAATGGATCGTGAAATTGTATTTTCTTTTAACTTAAGAATATTGTTAGTGATACTTCAAAACAGGGAGCAGTCTTAATGTTTTCATAAACACCTCTTATATTTCCTTAGTCCATATCACTCTGTTGATGAAATAAACAATAGGTCATTACACTAGAATAATACATATGGACATAGAAAATTATTTTGAGGCTTGTACTATAACTAAAATCCACTTCGCTTCAAACTAAAATCAAATGTTTTATATTTTTTGTTTTTAAATGGTGTCTTATACATCGCGTATGGTGCAGTTTTAAATGTTTGTAATATACTCGTACACTGTTATTAAATATGATTACACTATCATTCAGTGAACAAAACTACAACAAGACAAACACGTGATGATAACCTTCGAGGCATATGTAATTGCTTAAACAAATGTTATTTGTCTTTAACGTAAATTCCAACCAATACAGTGTAATGTGTCTCCTGGTTTCATAGAAGTAATTCGTGTTTCTTTGCGATTTTTTTGTAAAACAACACTGCTGAATGTTGTGAGGTTCCATCAACTTAAATTGCTCTGTAATGAAAACTGATCGATATACAATTTCTTGTCAAGTCCTAGTATACGAAGCCAAAATAAACAGCCGAAGTGATCGAGTCTAGTAGACTGGAAACACAATATCATACATGAGGAGGTAAGGAACTTTGAATGCATTGGATGCCCGAAAAATCATAATATTCTGAACGGAACTGTTTCTGGCGGTATTTCAACGAAATACCGCCAGAAGTAGTAAAACACATAGGAAGTATGGTGCTTGCGTGGCTTTTCGAAGGAATGAATGCGCCTCTTGAAAAATAGCGATTGTTTTTGAATTGGAAGATCTCGAGGTTCACGTTATGTCCAAAGGGGAAGTGAAATATTGACCTATGTCTTCTGTCGTATATAGACAAACTGGATGAGAGGATACTTATAAGAGGACGAAAGGACGCAGTCATTGAAGAGTCAGAGGATCTGTCACTTCGGTAGTACGGTTTCAGAAAGAACAGGAGAACAAAAGTTATAATGATGTAGGTCTTGAGAGTAGCGCGGGTTGGCGTGATAGCCGGATTAGCGAAATGAGTGATCCTACCATTGTTTACCTACCATTAAGGAAAAAGAAGACGAAAAAAGTAGTTAAATACCTAGATGTGACTCTGTGAATACAAATGGGAGAGAATGTACGGCCAGTGCTTTACAGAGCTACGTGGAAAGGTTTCGACGCGCTGGTAGGATCAAAGGTGCGATATCCAACATTGGGGGAAAGGGAAAACAAAAAAAGGAGGTAGGCAAATTTTTTTGTGCAATAATTAACGCTTTGGTATGAACCGAGGCGGCACCTACAGATGCTTATAGAAAACACCAGGGCTCTGAAAGTTCTCACAGGATGTGCTCCCATTCATGTATTAGTAAAAAAAGGAAGAATATACGAGATAAGAAGTGAGTATGCAACAGGAGAACAGGAAGTCTGGAACAAGAGGGGTAGAACCATCGATCATAATATCGCAAGATGAATAATATAAGATAAAGAGACTTGCGCAGTGACAGAAGTCGCTGAAAAAGTTCGGAAAATCAGAAAACGATAACTAATTATGCTGCAAAAGGCATATAACCGATTGTTATCTAACATACGGGAGGTAGAGGTCAAAGGTGGGCATGCATGGGGGTGAGAGAGGAAACAGACGAAGTAGCGAAATTGCCGGCGATTTTGGGCGAATAATTCGAGATTACCTTTGATACATTTCGGCTTCATTCCTTTGCAGTTATATTTCTGGAGTTAATCAAGCAACAGTATTATAAAATGGTCACTAAAGCACTTTATTTTGCTTAATATGAGAATTTGAAAAGCTATATAATCAGCTCTACTTTGTTTTAAACAGAATCTGGTTTAAATACATATTAAAAAAATCCGTTTGTAATAGATTAGCTTTGTAAGTTATAACGTTCCAACCTCCACTTATTGGCTGCTATTTAAAAATGGGTACTCACAATATTTGTCTATCTAGGGTAACATAGTTTCAGTATGTGGTATTAAATGCAAGTCGAGTGCTAGAAAGTTTTAGACTAGATATTATTTGTTTGAGCAATGACATCCAGAAAAAGGATTATTAAAACTTAATTATTTTTGAAATACCATTGCTGACTGTGACTAAACAATTTCTTTGAATCATTTACGGTTCAATTTAAATTTGAGTGTAATGTTACTTACTTGTTAATTCTTCACGTATCATAATATATTTGAAAGTTTCTTTAAAACCCCACCATATACAACCAAATTTGATGAAAAACACGCTGCATTAATATTTAAAAAAATTTCTACCACAGATTTTGTCTCTTTACCAAATAGTTTGAAGCAGTAGATTATATTAAACCTTAATTTACAGATCAGTATTTGATTTTCGTCTAACGTATTTGTTGAAGTAATCGGGGCGCCAACACTTGCAGGAACCGGGAATAAGGAACCAGTCGTAGTAAAGTCGTACTTGGAAGCATCCTAATGCATCTATGCCGTCACATTGAGATGACGGTCTTTGTGTTGTTCCAGCATCTATAGGCTGCAAACCGGCTCTTTTGTGAAGGTACTGTTGGTAATTCTAAAACAAAATTAGTAAAGTTACAGTAACTAAGTGTAATCCCTATATTTTTTTATTTGCCAAACTATGGCCAACGTAACATTGCACGTACGATATTATATGCTACATATTCTCTGCGAAGGTCGCAGTGAATATATAGGTAGCAGTGTGTTAATGTGATTTTAAGGTTTAATGTAATATTTCTATTAATGAGCATTTTCTTTAGTTTACAGAAGGCGTCTCTGGCTTTTTCAATGGGTATTCTTATTTCTTTGCTTATATCTCAGTTATCGTTAACATTGGCTCCCAAATAGATGATATTGTGGATTCTTTCTAACTTTATTCCATTTGCTTTAATGTCCATTGCTTGTAACTCTGTTTTACTGACAACCATAAATTTTGTCCTAGAAGTATTATGTTTTAGCCCTTATTCAACACATGTTTCGATCACCTCGTTTATAAGTTGTTGACACTCTTTTTCATTGTATGTAATCAGTATTGTATGCAATCATATCTGAGATCGTTGACATTAACACCGTTGATTTTAATGCCTGCATCTTCATCTAAGACTTCTTTGAAAATAAATTCGGAGTAGATTATAAATTAGAAGCGATACAATACACCCTTGCCTACTCCACGTCGTAATTCCAATACTTCCCTTGTATTCTGACCAATTCGTATATTTGCACATTGATGTCAATATTTTTGATAATACGGAGGTCTTGCTCATCAATTCGCACCTGTTTCAAACGATCAAAGGCCTTTTTGAAATCGATAAAATATATACTGGTTGTTTAATATCCCTACATCTTTGAACCAGGACCTGCAAACTAAATAATGCTTCCTTGGTTCTAATGTTTCATTGAAATACAATTTGTACTATTTCGTAACTTATTATAGTAATACTTATTTCGGCTAGCATTTCTTAACACAATAACATTGTTGTTCGTTAATAATAAATAGTTTACCTGAAAATCTTGAACTGAAGGCGGCTGAGAAGCTGCAACAGGACTTCTTTGGGGATTTGTAGTATCGCTGCTGCTCAAAACTGTGTCTGGGTAATAAATTTCTGCGACTAAGAGACTCGACCATCTTGGACTCGATAAACATCCACCGTCTAAGTAATGGCAGCGAGCTTGTAAACATCTACAATAGGTAAAAAATAAAATTAATGTTTGTGTGTATAAAATTCAGCGTTTTTTCTTTTCTAATAAATAATCCAATGATCATAAGAAGTTGTAACGTTAAAAACGTCACATGGTTATTATTTTTCTTCAAATAATTATTTCATTCCAATTTTTTTATTTTATTTATTTGTTAGCTTTTGTTTTGTTTTACTATTTTTCTTCTGAAAACTGTTGGAGCTCAACCTTTTGCCTACGAAATATTCTGTCTGATTTTTATTATTCAATTTTAATTTCCACTTATTTCGATTGCATATCCCGTATCTATTCCATATACATATATAAACTATCTATGCTCTACTACCAAGTCCATACAGTTTATTTGTTTGTTAGCAATTCTGATTTTCTGTCACGTCAGTTTCACTTCAATGCAGAAATCAGAACTTGTTTTTATTTATATCTTTCATTTAAAGTGAGTTTTCAGTCCCAAAATGCATTTATATTACTTAAATTTTTTCTGGGTTGAGGACATATTGATATTATTTCATATTTTTAGTTGATAATTTCTTTATATTTAATATTTCACCATACATATTATATATATATATATATATATATATATATATATATATATATATATATATATATACATATATATATATATATATAATAAATATTAGTTAATATCCTAATTTATTGGTACCTATCAAACTCAAATTTTCATTTAAAGTTAGTTGAAGTTTTATTGTTACAATTGGCTTCCAACTTTCTGATAGGTAGTTATAAAGAAAAATGAGTTTCATATTACTTACCTGGTAACCTCAACTGTTTGAGTGAAGTATCCTTCATAAGGAATTTGAACTACGTATCTCCAAACTCCTTGGTAATTTTTCGCGAAAACAGGCGTAGCATATTCAACTTTAGCTGGACAAGGAGTAGGAGGTCCTTCGTACCGAGGTTGGGCAAGGGGTGCTTCGTCCCTTCTCTCTAGTGGTAGTTGAGAAGTAGCAGGACCACTGGATTCACCATTTATAGCTTTGTAAAGCATACAAAATACTCCTCCTTGGTCACAAAACTTTCTCGCTTGTCTTGAGGAAACCTGAGCAGTTGATGTCGCATTTGCTGGTGCTGCAGTAACTGGTGGGTCTGTAGAGTTTGCACTTCGTTTTGATCGATCACTCCTGTCATTGGGATGTTGGGTGTATAAACTGTAAAATATACCATTATATCAGAAAGCTATAATAGTAATACCTACTTTTACACTGGAAAAGACATAATATCTTCTCAAACTTGCAAAACCTATTCTTAACACCAATCGAAACATAACTGTAGATAGCCGGTTTTCGCCAATAAAATTAGTACATGTTCAAAAAAAACATACAAATCGTGGATACATTATAGAGAGAGCACTGATAATGAAGTTAGGAATAATCGCTTTGTACAATTTGTTTATTTACAGTATATCTTCTGTAAATTCATATATTTTGTATTAATTATATGAGTCAAAATATAGATTTTGAGTGATGAAGTGTTTTATTAGCCTTAAAAAACGATAAAAAGTAATAGAAATCAAGCTTTTCATCTCTATTTTAAAATTAACTCTCAAATTCAATCGGTTTTTTAACGTACTAAAATACTTTTAGTACGTTAATTTGTTTGTTAAAAAAAACAAATCGATATTTTTGACTTAACAACTTTTTAATTATCAGTTCAGAATTGATATATAAGTTATATTAAATTTTACAGAAAAAATAAAATTCATACAAAACAGATTACTTAAAAATGATTACTTCATTTCTCAGTGTAACTATCATTTACTACAGTTTTGAACGACTTCCTCACTACTTTTCTTCGTGTAATCAAATGTAGGTTCATTGCTACTGTCACTCTGAATTTCTGTCCTCCCAACATCAAAGGTTCCGACAAAGCTTTCGCTTCTGGTTGTGATTAGTGTTCTGTGATTGCACTTCTTGTCTAACAATATTTTTGCCCCACTACCTTTACATTCCCTCTTTTGTCTTTTTTAACAGAAGAGTTAATAGCAAAATTGTGCATGCAAACCCTAACATTTATGTGTAATATGGAACTCGGTTATACCTGTCGGTTATGCATGCAAGGTTAAAACCATCATGCAAACCCTAACGTGTATGGCCTCCATTACACAGTTTTCACCTACTCACTATTGATCTCATTCGATACTTTTAATATTCGCAATATTTTTATCCAGTACCTACGTAAAAGAATAAAAAAAGTGTACCGAACAACCTCTCCCTTATTTACATACATTTAGGCTATTGTTTAAATCTTAAGTCAGCGTTTCATACTTTTTATACTAACCTATTTTGGCTGATGTAATCGTCTTGTAGTTGTGCAACTTTTGGTAAGGTTTCGTCCGCCTTAAGAATTGGTAACGTTCGACTGAGATATTTCAGTGTCATGTTTCTAATCAGTTCACTGAAAATGAAAGTAAAAATATTAACTAATTCGGTTATACAACGTAAATAAATCAATTTTTTTTGGTGTATTTATTATAAGTCAGTGATGTAATTTTTCACAAGAGTTCATCAATATTTTAAGATCTTAGTGTACTTATTGCATTTTTAGTTAAATTCGGTAGGTATATATGTATAAATAAACTTACACAAATTTATGTATGTTAGATGCCGTTAAGAAATATGGTAAAAATGCAGGCTCGGCTCCAGTCAAAGGAAAAATAAATTTAAACATACCAATTAAGTGAGTGGAGAAAGTGATTGTTGTTCTTCTTCTACTTATTAGATACTACTACTAAGGCAACCGCATTGCTGACCAATTATCTAGGAAGGCGGCAGGCCTAAGACTCTTAGGACTTGGGGATCTTCTTGGTTGGTCAACTACAACAATCGCGGAAATTGTCAAATGTCACTCCCATACGCAAACCGTAAAAAGATGGAAAGAAGGGAAAGGATGTAAACTTGCCAGGGTAATACTAAGTAACCTTGAAGAGTCAATATCAAAGAAGTACTTGGGAATGACCAGGAAAAATCTACGTTTGGTAGTTGGTTTTTTAACTGGTTATTGTCAACTAAGCAAACACCTCCACACACTGGGGCTAGTAGACACACCTCTATGTAGGAAGTGTGAACGAGAAGACGAATCTGTAGAGCATGTCCTATGTGAATGCCCAGAGTTATCGTTAATACGAGAGTACGCGTTCGGCGAGTCCTGGCCTACACCTGCCCACTTAAGTGAGATGTCTCCTGGTGACTTGTCCACCTTCCTAGAAATGGCAGGATGGACAATGAGCTAAGGGTGACAGCTCCCTGGGAGGATGCACAATGGGTCAATTGTGGCCTAAGTGCTGTGAAACTTAACTCGCCCTCCCTACTCTACAGATACTCTACAGATAGATACTACTAGTCTCTGGAACTTGTTCCTCAAGTTTTTGTACCAAACCTTAGCCTTACAATAAAACCAACTAAGAAGTCGAAAGAAAATGTAAAAAGTATTTTTGAAGTGTGTATATTTTAGGCAATTTCTAGCTGAGCGCTTTCGGCTTTACAAAGCCATCATCAGAGCTATGGTCAATTTTTTAAATACCACTACAAAGGAGAGATCTCATTTCCTTATATTTCCAAATTATGATTTTTGTTGCAATTCTTAGAACATATAAAAAAACATATAAAAAACCGACACTGGACTTCACAAACACGTTAAAAAAATTGAAAAAAATTTTTTGTCATGGTGCGGGTGTAAGAACCCGACCATTGTTTGATCTGAGGGGGTAGGCAGAATAGAACTAATAGTGTCGGTTTTTTATATGTTTTTTATATGTTTTTTTATATGTTCTAAGAATTGCAACAAAAATCATAATTTGGAAATATAAGGAAATGAGATCTCTCCTTTGTAGTGGTATTTAAAAAATTGACCATAGCTCTGATGATGGCTTTGTAAAGCCGAAAGCGCTCAGCTAGGAATTGCCTAAAATATACACACTTCAAAAATACTTTTTACATTTTCTTTCGACTTGTCATAAGTGTGTACAAAAAATATCAGTCTTTTGACAACTAAGAAGTTCTTCGCTCTACATAAAAGACACGGCTATCTGTGCATACATTGATCCCCTTCGGTCCGAAAGCCATTTTGTTAATTTCTCTTGAATAGTACATAAAGATGCAAGATTGTATAAATCTCTGCCAAGACTATAGAGTTATATTGTTCTAGTTAAATAAAAATGTTTACGAGGATATCCACTTGGAAAGGTACCTACTCTATCTATGTAGCTCATGTATCTTTTTACCATATAATCAGATTTCATTTATGATGTTATTATGTTTTAACCATTACATTTTTTAGGTTTTTTCTAGTCTATAATATTCCAATCTCGCTCTCTCCTTATAATGTTGTGGTAAGAAGTGAGGACCAATAGCTGCTTTGGTATGGCCCTCAGAGCCCCTATGATCCCAAGTTAAGCAAATCTTCGCATCCTTAAGTTTGAGGATGACACCTTTTTGCTCCATCTTTGGCAAATCATACCACGGATATCTATTTTTTTACCGCCATGTTATAAATGCAATATATCTCTCCAATTCCTTTAAATTCAGGTTTATGGAAAATTTCAAGAATTTTGACTTCTGTTAGCTAATGTTATACCCTACATTTAAAGGTCATTCTGTATCTACAGCCAGTCTGTTACATTTTATGTGTGCTAAGATGACCAGGTTATCGGCAGATCTACATTTCCTAAGTCTAACTATTAATCTTTCACTGATCAGATGCCACAAGAGAAAAGATAAGGTTCCCCATCCGCAGGTAGCATCTGGTTACCTGTGCTCATACTGTAACTCCCCAGTAACGTTACATATATTATACGAATTCTCAGCATGCATATATCTCTTGTGATTATTTCGTAGGAGATTTTATCCAATTCTTTCTCTATATCGAGAAATGCATCCATCATCACCTCTTGGCTTTCCAAAACATACTCATCAGCATGATTCTGGCTTTACAATCCTGCGTGTATCCCAGTCTCCTCAAGAATTTCTCTCCAGTCGTCTCTATCCATCGGTTTCCTCCGCCAAGTAAGTATTCCCATATTTTTCATGTCTTCAGCGATGTTATCAAAAAACTTTGTTCTGGGTCTTTCTGTTCTTCTCTGACCAATGGGTCTATCAAGGAACGTTTTTCTAGTTGAGTCATTTTGTTCCATCTGAATTACATCCCCTATCCACCTCAGACGCCCTATCAACATGTTTTACGTTATCTGGTTCCTGGTATATTCTATAAAGTTGGAAGTTGTATTTCTTTCGAAATATCCTAACATGTTTTCATTACATTTTGTTAAAGTCCAGGTCTATAAACCATATGTTATGACTGGGCTATTACATGTTAGGACTAGACTGGTTATTACTGTTTGGTACAGTTTTATTTTTGTATTTCTCGATATAATTGTGGATTTAAGGAGGAGATTGAGCCGAAAAAAGCATCTCTTGGCCGCGCAAATTCTGTGGTTTATCTCTGGGGTAGTATTATTTTCAGCCTTATGGAGCGCTCCCACATAGATATACATATTCGTTCACTGCTTTGATGTCATCGTTTTCTATAATAAGTGGTCATAGGATTTGTGGTTGCTTGCTTATTTTTATATAATTTGTTTTGTTGGTGTTTATTATTAAACTTTCTCGCAACAATATTGATATCATTAACATGAAAAAAGATTTTCACTGATTTATTATAAATTGAATCAATGTGTGTGATTTGTGACATACGTATTACTTTTTCCAGAGCCATATTGAACAGTATACAGGAGAAAGGGGCTTCCCAGCGCAGCCCGTTATATATCTTTTAAAAGGTTCAGACAGTTCTTCCAGAATTCGTACTGTACATTCAACATTTTCAAGAGTTAGGTTTGTTAAATTTACCAACTGATTTGTTATTCCTAGCTCTTTTATTGCTTTAAACATTTCTCTTCTATTCACAGAGTCTTAGGCTGATTTGTAGTCTATAAATGTGTAATAAGTATCTATGCCATAATCAAGTGTTTTTTCTAAAATTTGTTTCAGGGTTGCAATATGATGAATTGTCGATTTACCACTACAGAAACTAGCCTGGTATTTTCCTGCTATCCGTTCTACATATGGTGCCATACGATGATATAGCACTGTGGAAAATATTTTATCTGTGGTTAGAGTATTCAAAGCTATTTACTTTTTTGTGTTTGGTGCAAAGTATTCCAGTATTACAATGATTGAGGAGGGATTTCTACGTCCATATTTCTTTCATAAGCTGCTGTAATGCCATTATGGTATCGTGGCTACCTTCTTTATATATTTCAGCTGGGAGAATATCTATTCCGGGTGATTTGTTTCTGGCTAGTTTTTTAACTGCATCTTTACCTTCAAACAATCGTTGGTGGTTCCTCTTCCCTCTCGGCTGTTCCCCTTACCTCATTTACCTCATTTCTTTCGTCTTTTAGGTTTCCTTCTTCGTCCTCTATATTAAGTGTCTGGTTAAAGTATTTCACCCATCTATTCAATATATCTTTCCTGGTTGTTAATAGGTCACCATTCTGACTTCTACATTGTCTTGTGGTTGCTTTGAATTCTTTTCTGTTAATGTTAACTCTCTTATAGAATGCTCTTAATACTTTCTCTATGTTGAGGTTTTCTATACATTTAATTTGCGTATTTAAGTGGTTTCGATTTTTTTGTGTATCCTCTTTTATTCTTTTTGTCTGATAATTCTCTACAGTTGTTCTATTTCGTCGGGTAAGCTTCATTTTTTTGGTTGCCAATTTCCATGATTTTGGTATATACCCCAGTCCTAAGCTAGCATGTAGCATCATACATAAGTTTTTGTAGAGAAAGTAATTTCCTTTGTGTAGAAGAATTGGATAAATTCCGCCCGGACTTGGTGACTTATATGGCGGAAATGAGTTTATTGTTAATTTGATTTTGGTCTTTTCCACCACCTCTTTTGCCATACACCATTTTTCCCTAAAACCACAAGTCACGGAATCCAGTCCAGTCTGCTGCCATAGGTCTAAAGGTTTCTTCACCATTTCGTATGTATTTACCTGACTCCTTTTGGAATGAGGTTATATGTATGGATCCTTGGCATTTATGCAGTATCTTCTCTTTCCTCGCAATGCCTTCTCCATGATTCTCTTTTGTCTCTTCTCATTTTCTCATTATACTCTACCAGAGCTTTGCGATAATCACCGTAAGCACCAAATATTTTGACAAAATTAAATTTTCATCATTTTTTTTGTCCTTTGATTTGAAGAATATGAAGGTATCTTAAGGGCACTTTCCTGTTGAAATTCCTCAATATATCAGGCAATTTTTTTTGAACGCCAACATGACCACCAAATTCAATTCAATTTAAATTTTTCAGCAGCCATGTCTTGTTACAGTTTATGCCTTTTAAACAATATTCAAGGTCTATTTGATATTTTCGCAGTCTATGATAGGTTTCCTTGATGGGGCTCATTACCTGTAATTTTAAAACGATGTGATCGATAATTTGAATAGTGTTTGAAGTGTTTGTCTCAAGTTGGTCATTCCGAATTATGTCTGCCTTTTTTAATTTATCAATTTCCATAGATTCTAATATACATAGCTTAAGGTCTTTATTTAGAATGTGTAGACTTGTAAATTGGCCATTAAAGAAATAATTATGGTCTATAAGATGTAAGTTTGTATACAGCACTGTGTAAGTGCTTTTTCTTTTGGTTCTTGTTGTTCTTAATATATTTGCTTAAGTTGTTGTTTGTTTTAAAAGCAGATGTTATTCCTTTCTTTTTTATGTATTTGGGGATTGATGTTGATGTCTTGCCTGTGTATGTAATCGAGCTGAACGGACTGGGTTTTTCTTCTGGTTGTGGAAATACACCTTTCAGGGCATTTTTATGTAAGGTAGGTGACCCAAATAAAGTCATGGCCCTAATAAGGCCAACAGCCTTTATTTCTAAAAGTACTTACACTGGATAGATGATCGCATCACCATCTGCTTTAGTTGATGATAAAGTAATAGTAGTTTCAAGTTTCTAAGTCATATGCGCCACCGTCAGTCACACGTTGTATCAGATCAAGTTTGAAGGTTATAATTTCAGGTAAGTTTTAATTTTCGAACTAACGTAAATTTGTCCATCAAAACTACTAAGTGGTTTACATTTTTGACTTTAGCGTTAATTGCATTATAAGATCATAGCATGAGTCTTTGAAACACATAAAGTATGTAGTGGTTATTGTAACGGATTCAATTGGTAAACAAGGATGCCCTAATAACGCCAGTGCCTGGCCTTATTAGGGCAAGTTCTAGCCTTATTAGGGGAATGGCTTAATACAAATTTTATTCCTTTAATTAACTTTTAAATGTTGCGTTTATATAGAACTATTCTGCTATTTATAAATAAAAGCTTATTACTAAGTATGTTGAATTACACTGAACCAACAATTTTTGTTCACAATGTTTGAGACAAGATGGAGTGGAATGCATTTAAGAAAAAGCGAACTGAATGAACCGAAGAGCAAATGAAGCAGGCCTGGAATGCTGTTTGAAATGGAATGTCTGTCAATGAGGCTTCAAACGAATTCCGGATAGCTAGGAGGACCTTACGAAACCATTTAACAATAGGTATATCAACTAGAAAATTAGGTGAAAATACAATTTTATCATCTGGTCAATAAACTGAACTTTGCTGAAGAATCTTACGCCTTGCTGACGTTGGAATGCCTATTACTAGCAAGATAATTGGAAGAAGTGTATTTTTTTTCTGCGAGGAAAACAATGTTCCACATACTTTTAACCCAATGAAACAAAAAGCTGGGCTTAAGTGGTTGAAACTTTTTGGGTTGCCACTTTGATGTGGCTAGGCGTAAAACGCAAAATTTAAATTCAGAAAGAGCAAGTAAACTTAACAAAGTGATTGTCACTGATTACTTTGAGGAGCTGAAGGTATAGAATATTTACAATATCGATGAAAAAGGCTGTCGTTTGACACTGCATCACCAATAGGAAGTTTTTTCCAAAAAAGGAACGAAGAGAGTGCATATAGTAGCACCAGCATGCTGAAAACGTGAAACTCATGTCGTGTGCCAATGCTAGTGGTCAGTACGTACCACCAATGATATAGTTTAAGGGTCAGAAACCCAAACCAGAATGGGAAGAAAATCTTCCTCATGGAACCAATGTAATTATGACACCTAAAGGAAGTATGACACACTATGTTTTTTTGAAGTGGATCAAACATTTTCAACAGTTTCGAGTTGGAGGTTTGAGTTGAGTTTTGATGGTGTTAATTCTCATTTAGATGCAAACATCGTTGAAGCTGCTGAAAAATGCGACATTACTCTATTTTGTCTGTTAAGCAATACAACCCATGAACTACAGCCTATGGGTAAGTTTGTTTTCAAACCTTTCGAATAGTTTTGGGATAGTGAAGTTCTTCGTTTTTGGATGAATAATCCTGAACGCTCTTTGAAGAACACAAAAAAGCAAAAAACAGAACAGAATGGCGTGAAATCCTAGAACAAGCCAGGAACAAGAAAGCGTTGTCGAGTTACTGATGATGATGAATCCTGAACGCTCGATAAGACGCACAGTCTTTGGACAAATATTAAGTTTGGGCTAAAGCTATGACACCAGGAAATATTATCTCCGGATTCAAAGCTACGGGAATTTACCCTTTCAATCCATCAGTGATTCCAGAGAGCGCGTATACACCTTCATGCCTAACCGAACTTTAAAATGATGAAAATGAGCAAGACTCAAACATTTTCACGAATCAGAAGAAAATTAAAGAAAGTGAAAAAAGTACTTCTGCAGAACCGATGAATCAATTTTCAGCTAAAAGAATCAAAACCTTACTTCCTAAACGTTCTTCCAAATACCAAGATGTTTGCTCTGAAAGTGATGATTCTTCAAATTACTCGATTCATGACACATCAGACAATGAAGATATGGGACCTGTACCAATTGTTACCTTTGAAGACACCACATGTAAGCTAAACACGTCCTTCACAGAAATGTCTACTCCCAAGATTAAAAGGATTCAAAGATAAAAATCCATTGGTGATTAACTAGTTTACTGCCCAATGCCTCCCAATGAAAATGAAAAAAAAAATCTTCAAGGAGTGAAATTGTTGATCCGTCACTACCATTTACAAGCAGTACAATTAAGAGGCCATTAACAAACCCATTACAGCGAGGTCTGTCCTATAAGGAATCATGGTACTGCTTCGTTAGTGACGAGGTCCAGATCAGCGATATGAGGTTGTGCTTAGCCTGTGAACGGTTTGTGCATGAAGAATGCGTAGGACTTACACAATCCGACAAAGACGCATTTATCTGCCCAAAATGTACTTTTTAAAAAATATTCATTTTGTAAATAAATAATTCAAAATTATATTATTAAACTGTTTATTCGGGCTGTTGGGCCGTTGTCTTCTGTTGGGATTAGTTCTCGACGTTTCGCCAACACTAGGGGTTGGCATCTTCTGGAGATGTTGATGCTTCGCTTGTAAGCAGAAACTGACGACGCGTTGTACTACGGAGGCAATATTTATAATTCCCACTCGCCTCTCCTCCACTGGTTTCGGCTTGAGGGGGCGTGTCGTTGTTTATAGTAGCTTTTCTATCTCCGTGTTTGGCGGGAAGGGCGTTTGTGGATTTTAATACTGGTATCCATGTTTTGTTGATTTTTAGTCCTTCTTCTATCCTATTGAAATTGTTTGGGTGCTTGTATATTTCCACCGCTTCCCGATATAACCGTAGGTAGTACTGTGAAGTTTTGTCCAGCATCTGTGTTTCTTCAAATAGTATTCGATGTTCTCCGCTTCCCAAAGCGTGTTCGGCAACGGCAGATTTGTCGATATGTCCTAAACGACAATGGCTTTTATGTTCATTTATCCTGGTGTTGGTGTGTCTTTTTGTGGTTCCCACATATACCATTCCACATGTGCATGGTATTCGGTATACTCCGGCCGTTGCTAATGGGTCGCGTTTGTCTTTTACCGATCTTAAACAATCCTTGATCTTCTTTGTAGGTCTGAAGATGGTCTTTATGTTGGCTTTCTTGAGTATTCGCCCAATTCTGTCCGTTACCCCCGATATATAGGGCAAGAACGCTTTCCCTTTACATTCTGTTTCTTCGTCCCTTCTTCTAGATACGTTGTTCATCGCCTTGTGTATTTCTCTTCTGGTGTACCCATTAGAGGTGAGCGCTTTTTCAATATAAAGAAGTTCACTTTAGAGATGTTGTGGTTCACAAATTCTCTTCGCCCTCTCTGCCAAAGTTTTGCAAAATTTCAAACGTTAACGTGGCCTTATTTTGGTGACCTATCTTAGTTTTTTATAACATATAATAGTAATTCTTTAATTAGAGACCTAGTATTTTAAATATGCTTTAAAAAAATAAAATGATAGTATAAACACTTACAATGGATATGGAGAGCCCAGAACGTTTTGTCCCATGGGGTTTTTAGGAATAGTTCCTTTATTTAGGTCGCCACAAAGATTGAATAAGGAACCTTGAGGAGATCTTGAATCATCTTCTCTGCAATCTACCAGCACATGTGTATAAGGCGGTGGGCGCACTCTTGGAGGCTCAGCATTTGGAGATTCTATAAATGCGTAATAACCTTCAGGAGGATCTTCTAAATCATTATCGGCCGCTTCCAGGTGTATGCAATAGTGTAATAGTAAAATCTAAAATGAAAATAATATAATCAATACGAATAATAAAAGTCTGTTAAATATAATAATAGGTAATATTATTATATTTAACGAAGAGAAGTTGAAACGAGAATAATGGCAGGAAATAGATCTTTCTTTGCAATGCAACATCTGATGAAGTCGAAACTTCTTTCACGGGGTACAAAGATCCGGATATATAAGATCATAATACGACCAACAGTCGCGTATGGAAGCGAAACATGGACGATAACAAAAAGAAAAGTAAATAAATTGCTGGTATGGGAACGTAAAATTCTTCGAATAATATATGGCCCTTGCAGAGACAGCATGACAAACGAATGGAGGGGCAGATACAATAACGAGCTAGAGTCTCTATTCGGAAAAGAAAATCTAGTCAGATATATAAAGGCCAATAGACTCAGATGGGCAGGACATGTGATACGCAGTAACGACAATCGCCTTATAAACAATGTGTTCTGGGAAATGCCAGATGGAAGAAGGTCTGTAGGGTGGCCTAGAAAAAGGTGGAAAGATGCAGTCAGAGAAGATCTAGAGAATATGGGAGTGCGACAATGGGAATTACTGTGCAGGACCGACAAACATGGAAGGCAATAGTAAACGCGGCAAAGACTCACGAAGAGTTGTAGCGCCATTGATGATGATGATGATGTAAAATAAAGATGATTAAGAGTTTTTTAAAAAAAGACATGTTTAATAGTCACTAAAGTGTAAATCGTAGCCAAAAAAAATATCGCCAATGTTTACAAAATTTTCCGCTACCCCAGATGAAAAAAAAAGCGAAATTGGTCCATATTTAACGAAGATGTGATACGTTGTTACCAGCGCTGCGGTTTTGAAGTGCGCTGAGCCGACATTAGAACCAGCCAAAAGCGAGCCGATTCGGCTACTCGAAAAAACAGTCAACTTTACTCATATTTTTCCACCATAAACAGCGATTTTTTAAAAATAAAATTATATCTTCATAAAATATACGCTTTTAACTATTGAATGGCACCAATTTTAATTATTACTTGTTATAAACACATCAGTTGTGCATTTTTAAATAAATTAAGCTAACTCGACCTTTGTTGGTCGTAGAAAACTTTTCTTTAATCTTTGTCTTGAGTTTCAGCGATTAGAATCAATAAGTTAAAAATGTGTGTACTGTATAGGTAGCTACACCTAATTAGTTTGTAATGCAAAAAATCGTTCTAAATTCAAAGCAATAAATAAGGGTTTGAAAAACCTTTGAGCAATTATTTTTATTCCTATATAATAATATAATTGACCAAATCTGTTTAAAATTAGATCTTCGAAAAAAGTCCTAGCTCTGTAAAGTTTATAAAAATTGTAGAATTTTTGAAGAAACGTATCTCGAAAAGAATTGACCGATCGGATCACAGGAAACCTCATTCGATTTGTAATTAAAGGAGCCAGGTACAATATAATGCTTTTTGTATAAAAAAAATAATTTTTACAAAAGATATTTTAAAAATTAAAAATTGCGAAAAATTCACATTTTTGGATTTTCAATCGTTAAATTTGGATTAACTATTGGGTCAAATTTAATGTAACACAACTCAAATTAAGTTTTTTTATCTACTTTCATTCATAATTATGCCAATTTTACATTAAGGTATTGATTTGATACAATAATAATAGAAATAACACCTTAAAAGTGTACTAAAAAAATAATAACCAACAACTTTGAGCTGTAAACACTTGGAGGTTGGACGACAGCTTGGATTATAACACTTTCTTTAGTTTTTTTAGAAATAGGAACTTTAATAGCAAAAAAGATCAATAGATAGGAAAAAATGGTTTAAGATTATGAGATATGCAAAAGAACTTATCATACACGGGCTGTTAATGATAATAGATGATGATAACAATATTTATACCGCTTCTTGAATACTGAGGATAATTTAATAACATTTTAAAACCATCCAATATGGTTTGTTACGAAATTTGGTGAAATATATGATAAAGTTGATGAAATAATGTGTGCATATTTACCTTTTTAAATCAAGATCGTCTAGTCAGAGTCAAGACTCTTGCGATCATTGACTTTGCCCTGGTATTGCGATCATAAATGTAAAATCATTATGTTGTGAAATATAAAATAAACACCTGTTATTTAAATCTTGCAGAACTGTTATATTATTGATGAACTAACTGTTAAACCTGCTTTAATTTATGCATGCACCCAAAATATCCAGGGAAGACCATTTTTATGTTCACGGTACGGGGATTTAAATATAATTAACATAACAGTTAAAATAAAAATTTTTAGATCTGTGATTGCTTGTAAAGCAACTGCAGAAATATACTCACGGAGATATAAAAACAAATTAACCTATGTTGAAAACAAAGTAGAAATAATTAAACACAGAAAAGAAATAACATAATAACTAGAGACTGGATTATATGCAAAATGCATGTGCATATATATGCAGCATATTTGTGGGTTTCTTTAAATTTATTCATATTTACTTGATTAAGAGCATATTGCCACATATTTGAAAATATCACATAAATAAAATGGTTTTCTATACACATTTAGATCTTCTTCTTCAAGTGCCATCTTCGTTGCGAAGGTTGGCGATCATCAGGGCTATACGTATTATCGAAACTGCTGACCGAAACAATTCGTTGTTGCTACAGCTATACCATTCCCGTAGATTCTTTAGCCAGGAGTTTCGTCTTCTTCCTATGGACCTTTTTACTGCTATTTTCCCTTGCATAATTATTCGAAGCAGTTGATATCTTTCGCCTCTTGTAATGTGTCCCAAGTATTGCAGTTTTCGTTTTTTGATCGTAAATATGACTTCCTTTTCTTTATTCATGCTTCTCAAGACCTCGACATTTGTGACTCTCTCGGTCCATGATATTCTCAGGATTCTGCGATACATCCACAGTTCACATGCCTCTAATTTTGTGATATCAATATTTTTCAAACGTCCATGACTCCATTCCGTAGAACAGCACAGAAAGTACGTAACATCTCATTAGGCGAAGTTTCATTTCAAGGCTCAAATCTCTTCCGCAGAACACTCTCTTCATTTTAGTGAATATGGATCTGACTTTTTCTATTCTTATTTTGATTTCTGCTGAGCTATCGTTGTCTTCATTTATAAAAGTGCCTAAATATTTGTATTTGCTAACTCGATCGATAATTTTATTCTGTAAATATAAATTTTGGACATTTTGTGTTGATTTCGATATAAACGAAGTGTAACTTCGTTACGAAGTGTAATTAAATAGTGTAGTTATTTAGTCGAATTTTCAATTATTATTAAAAAACAAAAAAACTTACTTATTCTCTTATTACCCTGATCTGAAATATTTAAAACTAACAAAGTGAAATGTTAGATTCTTGTTCTAGTTTCTGATCCATCGTTCTGCCAATCTCTTTTCAATTATATTAAAAATAGTATATTTCTTTTTATTACAATTGTAGTACCTAATAAAGTAATAAAATAGTGTTTACGCCTCTTTGGTGTTTACATTTCACGGAAACCCAACCCAAATATGTGATGAACATATTTGGCTCATAGATGTCATTGTATTTATTTGTAGGACCATTTGCGTAAATTTTTTTGTTATTTTCGGATTAAATTTCACAATAAATTTTGCGTCTATTTGAACATCTATTAACTGAAATAATTTTAGTTGTCATATAACATAAATAATGTCATACTAACAGTAGTAGATTCTTTTTATTAGAATAATAATTAGACCAATTTACTTTCATACTTCTACTTGCACAATAAAATATTCGTTGTCGCAATAATCTAAAACAGTCGTATATTTGTGGAATAACCTATACTGATTCTTCTTATGATTTTTAATCATATATGTTTGCAATTTTCTTTGTTTGGTCATTTCTCTTTTCTTACTATTGATACTTTTTGTTTTATCTCCCATATGACCAAGAATTTGATTAAATTTATTAGTACTAGGTATCATCCAGGTGCCTTTATGAATATTTCGGTGGGGGAAACACATAATAACTACTCTGAGTCGATTTGCCATTGCCAGATGTGTCACTCTTATACCGTCATTGCTGGTAATATCATGTAAACTATTCTTATTAAAGGATTCTGAATATATTGGCTCTTTTCCCAAATTGGCGTTCATAATCTCCTAGGACTATAACTGCATTTCCCTTTCGCACGTTTTCACATTCTAATTGTAGTTGGTCGTAGGATTGATAGGTCACTAAAACATTTGCTGTTTATGTTTTCACGTGGATATTAATAAATAGGTTAACGGCCTAATGCACTTAGGTCCAGTGCTAGCTATGGCTTCTGAACCAGCCTCAACCTTTAACCTTTCAACAGACAGAACGTGTCTAATTACTTAATAAAGAAAATTTTATGTATCTGCAAAATTATGATTTTCATGGCTCAAAAACACAAGTAAAAAACAATATTTTTGAATTTACCAAGGACCTAAACTTAAGTTCAAACCTTGGTCTATCATTTCTCGATAAGTATTTTTGACTTATTTCATTTAAAAACATTGTTTATGAATCGTTAATGAAGCGCTTATGACAGAGCGGGCGCTCGGGCTGCGGCGTGTATAAGAGAGAAAAATAAGATCTAATGTACAAATGTTTGCTCGTTTCAATTTTCATTGTACAAATGAGCGTCCGCTTTGCCGTACGCGCTTCATTATCTATCCATTAATAACTACTAAACCATTGCTTTTCAAGTGAAAATGAGTGTTTGGCAGGACAGGTGCTCATTTGTACAATGAAAATTTAAACCAGCAAAAATGTATGCCCTAGATCTTGTTTCTCTCCCGTATACATGCCGCAGCCCGACCACCCGTTCTATCATAATTCATTAAAGATTAAAAAACAATGTTTTAAAATTAAATAGGTCCAAAATACTTATCAAAAAATGGTAGAACAAGGTTAAATTAAGGTTCTTGGGATTTTATAAAATACTTTTTTACTTGAAACTTAAAATCTAAAATGATTTTTACGTGTGTTTTTGAGCCTTGAAAATCGTAATTTTGTGTTTTTCTCAGTTTTAAATTATTTATAACTCGAAAACGGTCAAGTTTACAGAAAAACTACAAGCATTTTGTTCAGAATAATCCAAAAAAAATTTAAAAATAATCCGGACCGAAAAAATTGATTTTGTTTAAAACAAATTGTTTAAAATAATTTAAACCACTTTTCGCCTGGCTCTTGAACCTTATTATGAGGTAGGTATCTTATAGAAATGATAATATAAAAAAAGCTCATGGGAGTATTTTTCCGAACGAACCCGAACTTTTCGCCTTGTCTATAACGCATTGAACATAATTTTCTTTTTTACATAAAAAACATTAAAATAAAAGTTTTTACAGTTTTACTTAACAAACTCTGCGTAACTAAAGAAATTGTTTGATACCCGCCAATGGTATTATTACATGTATATAGGTATGTTATTAATTAGTAGCTTAACAGTTAACGACCTTTGAAGGCTGTGTTAAGGTCAAGGTTATGTAAAGTAGGTTCTCGGGTCAATTTCACTGGTATTTGTCGGTCCCATAAAACACACGCGACATTCTGACACCCACATTCTACGAGGTTCTTTTTTTTCATTATACAGGTTGGAATTATTAAACCATAGAGAGTACAATATGTTTTGTAGTTATTTTTTTAAATAATTAGATTGTTCTAAAAAGATTAATTGGTCGAAAACCTGCCATTATTGAAAAATATTTCTACTCTCACAATTCAGGTAAAGATATAAATTCAGGTAAATTATAACCCAGATCTTTTATTTGCGCCAAATATATGAAAAACATAAATGATTGTTTAAATTAACAATTGCTTTGATATAATCTTACAGAAAAATAAGAAAATTTTAAGGCTCTAATTTACTATACCCACACCATATTACGTTTATGTTCAAAATTTATTGTCAGCAGATCCATCAATAAGATAGAGGTTTGCAAGTGATATACGAAACTATATTTACACTCTACAATGCTTTTACTTCGAGAAATGAGAAGATAAAAAGAAGAATGGCAGTAGAGAAGACATCATACTAAGCTACATTAAAAAAAAAACGTTTAATTTTGTATGTACATATGAGAAGTGCAGATCGTACAATGTGGATATCAAAGATTTTGGATTGAAGTCCAATAGGAAAGAGAAAAAGAGGTAATAATCCTTAATTAGTCTTCTAAATACCCACATTTCAAAGGCCTCTAATCGATTCATCACATTGGCCTTTATGGTCCAGGTTTCTACACCATATAGCAGTATGGGGTAAATGTAACATTTTACAGGTAATAATGACTGTGAAAAAGAAGCTACAATTGTGTGCAGTATCTTTATCTAATTGTAATAATTATGGTAGCAATAAAGAAAAAAAATCATACGCTTCTTAAAAAAAGCGTATATGGAGAAAAAAATGTTTCGAGAAAAGAAGGTTAGACTTTTCCTTTTACAAATGAATAATAATATTTTGTTTAAAGAATTGTTATGAATAAATGAGAATAACCTTACTTTTATTACAAGAAATTAAAACATCTCTAATTTTTAGTACTGAATCAGCGCCCGCATCTAATTTGTAGATACAATATTTTTAGTACGAAATTCAGTACTGAAATTAGCTTAATGACAAGCAGACCTTGTGGAATCCAATTTAATAACCACTAAATTAGTGGCTCCCATTGCTGACAGTACCCCAATAGGCGACACCAGAATAATGTGTATTTAAAGGGTAAGTCTTAGGGGGTGTCAGTTATTGGTACAAGATCCGAGCGAGTGTCCAGTAATAATTGACACTAGTGTCAGCTATCGGGTTTCAGATGTTTTTATACTTTGAATGAATATTTAAGTAGGAATCACGTAAATAACCCTGTAAATGCAACCAAAATTTTATAATTTTATGTTGTACCAATAGCTGAGACCCATGTCTGATATTGGTTACTAACATATGTCAGCTAATGGGTCCAAATAATATTTGTTTAATAATTTAGATTTTCTTTATATTTCAGTTGTCAATGCCGAAGAATACAGAAATTCACAATAATCCATTTCCTGTAGAAGAAACTCCACAAGAAAAAACATTTCAACAAATGTTAGAGACCTACATTGACTCTGGCTACAAGAATTTAATGCAGCTGTCTCGGATACGTCGAACGGAAATATACAACATTTAAGTCTTTTTCAAGTTTAGCTGAAGATCAAAAATGAAAAACAACTTAACACATTTACCATTCCCAAATTAAATGACCCTGAAATCTCAACAATAGAAGAAGACCGTTCAGATAATAAGGAGAACAGCATGGATAAATGCAATACAGATAAAGATCCACAACCACATTTTGATCCTGATAATAATACACCAGGTGGCAATGCTGCAGTTACTGAACTCGATTTTAATGTTAACGATACAACTACTTTAGAAAACTTACAACAGGGTCCCCTTGAAAAATCGCCTAAAAAATATATACCAATTGATCGAAAAATTCCTACTCCATTTCAGAAGGCATTGTTTTGTCCTGACAAACCATGTTCTAAAAAAACGAAAAACAGACACGGTGAAAAGTTGCCTTCTGTTGCAACGTCCACTTAATTGGAATTACAAGAAAATTCAGATTCTGATGAAAAGAAGATTCTGAAAGAAAAAAAAAACAAAACGAAATTTCAAGAAAAATTCAGATTTTGAAACATCTCTATCTGATGAGCAATTAAAATTTGGAATCTGATAGTGGTGATGGCATTCCACCTATTGTTCCAATATTCAACAAATCTTATTTAAAAGAAGGTGACCATGTTTTCGTTATTTATGAAGATCAACACTACTCGGGAAAAATAAAAGAAGTAGAAGAAAATAAGGCATTTGTTAGTGTAATGGTAAACAGCAACTTTAATTCGTGGAAGTGGTCAAATAAAGAGGATGTAATATGGTATGATCATACTGATATTGTGGAGAAGATCAACCAACCAGCAAGCTTAAATAATCGTGGAATGTACAGAGTTCCAGAAATAAAAACGTTTTTCTGTTTTAATTAGATATTTGAATAAACAAGTTATTTTTTTTTTTTTTTTGTTTAAATACCCTTTTTGATATGTCAGGTATTGGGTATTTTTTTTGGATTCTGCAAAATTTGCAATGCCAGGTATTGGGGACAAAAAATGTATTTAGAAATATTTTATTTTGCAAGTTTTATTTAAATCAGATCTCCTTTCACATGTGCAATTAGTAATAAATTTAATCATACATTTTGTTAAGAGAACAAAAAAATCTGAGTAAAATTAACGTTTTTACATCAGAAAATGTATCTTTCTAGCCTTAGAGTGTCAGGTATTGGTGCCTCTAACTTATGCAAACAATAGTAATACAAATGTATTAGATAATCAAGAAAATATATATATTATTACTATAATATGCATAAAAAATAAAGATTGAAGTATGCTTAACAAATCATTTTTATTTGATGAGTTTTCTAATTTCGTTATTTAATTATACGCCCGCATCTGCAGAGAGCTCTACAATCAGAGTAAATTATATTGATTAATATTATAGTTATTTTATTATAGGCCTGTATAAGATCTTTATGTAAAGAATATTGACAGTCTCTTAAAGAATATATTATGCCGGTCTCTATTCAGTCATGTTCAGATATTGGACGTATTGTACACTTTATAATGAAGTTAATCGTTTAAAGTACGTAACATTTTCAATAGTTCATGTTCCACTGTATCAGTGGAATTTCCATTCGGAGCTTCAGTAGGGTCGGTTAGTTCTTCTTACACTTTTACTTTTATTGTGTTGTTTTGGTAAATATTTTCGATTGTTTTGATTATTCCTAGAGGTATCTCTTTTTCGTACAATAAATGGATAACATCCTTTAATTTGAATCAAAATGTAAACTGTAATAATTTTGTCCGGTATGAGGTTTTTTTTTAGGTTAATTGGCTCATTGTGAGGGAAAAAGTCCTGATTAACCTTTCTCTAAAATTCATCATTTTTGAGTTTTAAACAAATTCAGATTCGAAAAAAGCGCGAAAATTACCATTTTTAAAGCTTAAAACCTCGGTGAAAAATTAATATTTTTTCATTTAGTAAACATCAAATTAATCCTAAGACTCCATTTCACAAAATCCTGAAGAGTTTTTATCCATAACTTTATTGTAACCCATTGCTTTTTAATTGCTGATTTCTCTCTACGCCGAGTTCCGCGCTGACTTTTTTCTTATTGTTATTTCCTTTTTGAGTGCAATAGATCCCAAAGAAAAAAACGCTACTACAGCTAATGGAAGGAGCATTTGGGACAAATATGAATCTTGTTAATTTAGTAACGATGATGATATAATTGATCCAGATTTATCGTTAGTACTGGAAGTAGTAATGAAAATGAAATGGTAAATGATCATTGAGTTGAGGTATCTGATTTGATTCATAAAGATGACTCCAAATGGAAAGATGTCACCGATGGGATGACAGAGTTTGATTTTGATGGTGGTAAAATTGAACTTGAAAATACAAAATAATTATCAAAATAAACCTTTTTTCAACTAAAATTGTAGTTGTAAAAGTAAAATTGGCCAGTAAAAAGAATATTGCACACTATGTTGCAAAGATAGTGAGGTTTTAGATGACGAATACCTAGTCAAATATTTAAAAACAGTTATTGGAAACAATAAATTTGTCTATTCAGCTGAGGAAGTCTCTTGTGTCTCCGAAACGACATAATAAAAAAACTGCCTTAACCAGATTTTGGTTGGAACATCACAAACAAAATATGATGTTCTTTAATGTTAAATTTGATACATACAATGTAAAGTAATCATGTTTGTCGTCTTATAATTCATGTAATAAATAAGGTTCCGTTCGTTTGTGTTATTTCTTCTTAATCGAAAGTAGGTAATTTGTTCTCTGACCACAGGTACAACATAATGTGATCAAAGGTACAGTGTCGTACCTTTGGATGACCTGTCAAAAAAATTTCAATTTTTATTTTAAAAGATAACTGAAACGAATCTATAGACCTATACTTTGTCTTACTTTACTTTACTTTTTCTAGTCTGGATCCGACTACAGTTTTTCTGCCCAATATCAGGCTACGCCTACAGCCTTTGTATTTGCGAGCCATAAATCATCGAAGGTGCACTGTGATGGGCAAAGTCTGCATACTCTCAGGTGCTCCACGTTCTGTATTTCCCCACATTCACAGAGTGCCTCGCTATCTGTCTTGATGCCCCATTTAATGAGGTTCTGTTTTACAGGGGCAACACCTGTGCGCATGCGGTTGAGTGTCCGCCAGGTTCATTCCATTAGGTCGTTCTGGATGTAGGGGGAACACTTCGGGTGGTTCGACGCTGACATTTCTCATAAACCTTTTCCTTGATTTAAGTCGGCTGATTCCTGCCGGTTCGTCAATCCCGTATAATTGGTTCCGTTCACCGTTTATACTTTGTCATTTATAGATAAAGGTTGTATTTACTGCTTTATGCTTTAATGGTCGCTATAAAGCAATTTTTACATATTTTGAGCCAAACGATATCAAATTTGCCCAACGGTACAACACTCTTCCCTACGTCGGTATATTTATGTGTTTTTTATTGAGCAGTATATGCCGCTGTTGTCCGTACAAATAACCATATGCATTTTTAAAAGTCAATATTTTTCAGTCACGTCAGTGTACGCATTAACAATTCATCAAAACCTTATTGGTAGTATCCGACCATTATCAGTGAATCTTCATCAAAACATGCGTGCCTAACTCACTGAAAATGGTCTGATATGTTTTTGATGAATTTTTAATACATTTATCGGATATTTTTTAACCTTCCAACTATCTTAGAAGATACCCTCTTACAAAAGTTTTTATGCTACTTTTTTATTTAATATTATGGTATATAGCCAATTACTGTCAATTTTTTCTTAGATATATTCATAAATAAATAAAGATTATTAATTGTTTAAACAGGAAACTTTTAGTAAATACCTATTGTTGAAAAAATTGAAATTGTCGACAACTTTAAGAAACTTCCAAATCATGTTTTAAAATTTAATCCGCCATAAAAGAAGAGGTCCGCTAACTTCTGAACTGTGACAAAGTATTCCATTGACAAAATTTCCTTTTTTGAATCTTATTAGACGGGCCTATAAGTTTATTAATTTCAACAACCAGAAGCACTTCAATGCACCTACATAATATCTTTCCACTATCCATTGAATTCCTAATGAAACTGGTTTGAATTCTTACATAATTTAATAGTAGCCAGCTTCATTTAGTATCCATTTTATGACGATGGTTTATCCCACTTTTGTGTTGTTTCCGGATATCTTAGTTGTATACTTTTCTTATTATATAATTATTTAGTTATGGTGCGTTACGGTCTCTAGTCACATTGGACCAACGAATAATTCGCTTATCTTCCTTGCGCTAAAGAAACGGGAAGTATTACAGAACGATTATTTTATTTTATGGTTTCCCATTAAAACTAAAAATTCCAAATAAAATAATTATCAGTTACTTTTGATACCTCTTAACAAATCTTTACGTAACAAAAGAAATAATAATAATAATAGTACTAGTGGTCCCTATAAATTATCTAAAGTAAAAATACATTATACTGTTATACATGTGGTATTGCTAATTCCAATCGAATTTTGAAGGTAAGGAAATCCTCCTCAATCTTTTCTCATTCGTAAGGATGTAGTGGCGTCATGTAATTTGTTTAACTATTTCTGTTAAATTATCTCTCTCTTGTGCGTGTTGTTTTGCTTCGGAATGAGTAACCAGTCATCTCCTTTATTTGGTCCGACCATCGTACTGGAGATATTCTTTTGGATCTTTTACCCGCTACGTTACCTTCGACTATCATTCGCTCCAAGCCTTCTCTTTTTCTAGTTATATGTCCAAAATATCTTAGTATATTTTAGTTGATTGTTGTAATGAGTCTAGTTTTTATGTTAAGTCCTGTAGAATTGAGTTATTTGTGCGATGGGCGGTCCATGGTATGCGCAACTTTCTACGGTACAGAAACTTATCCAAGTTTCTGAAGAACAGATGGCAATAGGAAATATCAATGCTCTAACAAGGCGTAATTTTGTGTTTTTTGTGATGTCATTGTCCTTCCAAATTTTTGTGAGTTTTGCTGTTGCCGATCTGCCCATTGTGATGGTCGACGGATCTCATCTTCCATTCTCCACTGTTCGTAATATCGGAGCCTAAGTAATGAAATTGCCTAACCACTTCGTAATCTGCCATGATTCTTATCTCCGCCTGGTTGTTTCTGATTCTATCGATGATCATCACTTTGGTTTTCCGCATATTTATTTTTAAATCATATTTCATACTCACCGTACCTAGTCTATTCATAATTTGTTCCAGTTCTTCTGGTGATGACGCCAATATAACAGTGTTATAAGTGTTATAAACATAACGTAGGTTTTTAATTTTTCTTCCTCCTATCGTTGCTTCAGCTTGTCATTCCTCAAAAACCTAACTTATGTGAACAATGAACTTGCATTGAGTTTTACTTTAAACGTAAAAAAGTTGTAATCAAACTATTGAAATGATGGACAATTCCTTTGGAGATAAGTATCTGAGCGAAACACAGATAAAAGAATACTTTAATCGTTTTAAAAATTGCCGCACGTTTGTCGACAGTGATCTGCGTTATAGCCGACTTTCCAACGCAACATTGCCGGAAAATTTAGAACGTGTGAAACTTGTGATTGGGGAAGATCACTATTTAACTGTACCTCAACTAGAAATCTATCTTGGATTTCCGAAAAGTCGGGTTTCAACAATTTGTGAATGACGCACGTCTGTGCTAAATTTGTTCCAAAATTGCTCATGGGAGCTCAGAAAAAGATTCGCTTAGAAGTTGCTCTATATATATATATATATATATTATATATATATAATATATATATATATATATATATATATATATACAATGAGTAAGTTCCAAAAAAATTAATCTTTTGGTCATGAGGATATAGGTCAAAGGAGAAATAATAAAAGGAAATCACAGTTCCATTCAAATCATCAATATATTAAATATCGGATGAAAGAAGGTAATCAGAATGTTTAGAGACCTAGAGTGAACTTAAATGGCGATTAAAGAAATAATTTATAAGTTATATACTAGAGAATATTATAAAAAGTATTTATATGAGGGCATCCTTAAGAAATTAGTATAATAATTTGTTTAGTTTTTATTTTGCAATGTATTTGGTTATTTTAATAATTATGATATTATAAATACATATGTTTATGACATCTGTATAGGCAACCGAAGATACACTGAAGTAAGTTTGGTTGTTGGAACTTTTGTGAATAAGAGTGATATGGAACAGAAAGTGAACATTAGAAATAATAATTATGGATTGAAATAGTGTTATTTATTAATTTAAGATGTTTAATTTATATTTAGTTACATTATGATCTGAAAAGCCTAAATTTTCATAAAATTCTCGATAGAAAAGTAAAGAATTATCTAGAAGTTTAAAATAAGACGTCAATAGAAAGAATTTAACCACTTTTCGTAGGAGAATATTTGCGAACATTGAAACATGTACAAAATAGAAGAGATTCGAACCTATTTTCTTTCGAGAATATTCGTGAACATTGAAATATCTATAAATACGCTGTGATATGAAGCATAAAGTATTTGGAATTCAGTATTGAAAGAGTATACAGTATTCAGTATTAAAAATAGTAGTAGATGTATATTATTGTAGTATGAGAAAGTGTAAAAAAGAGAGTATTAGGTCAAGATTAAAAATTGTATTATATATATGGAGATTAGAAGAAATTAAAAATTATAATATTTATATAGTGATTGGAGATTGGAGTAAAAAAAATATTAGAAAGAAGAATAAACAAGAAAGCAATAAAGAAGGTAGAATATTTTACCCATTTATAAATGTTAAGAAGAATCATATTTTGAAATGGTGGAAGCTGCTAATTGATATATTGTGGTCTATTTTGGGAAAGCGATTTCATAAAAAGAAGGATAACCAGAGGCTGATAAAGAAGACATTGAGTGGTGATTAAAACTTTTATTTTCGAAAAACAATTTCATTTAGGTATTCAGTGACAGAAAGGTACCAAATTTTGTTAATATAATTTAATTATTGTATTAAGAATTTCCATTTAAAGATAGGTTGTTTTAAATTTATATTTAAATATTGTCTACATGCTTGGTAAGTCAAAAGTTTAACTTTTAAACCGTATTATGTCTGTCATAAAATGTTTTTTTTTTAGTCAATATAATATATTCTTGAAAAATATATATTAAGGTTCAAGAACTAAACTCAAACTATATATATATATATATATATATTATATATATATATATATTATATATATATATATATATATATATATATATATATGTATATATATTATATATATATTATATATATTATATATATATATATATATTACACTAATAGGATTTGCCTATAAGATTACCTTGGAAAAACAAGTAGATTCTCGAAAAATACATCCTAGAATTCAAGAGAACACTCGAACCCAAAAAAGCAGACTCTGTAACTCTTTTTTTATAAGGATTTCCCAACTGTCAACATGAAGCGGCTACTTTAATTTACATTATATACATTATCTCAATAATTTAAAAATGATACGCATAATTCGAGACAACTTACGGAAATTGTTTCCTATTTTAAATATGTTCACTATTGATATACACAAATTAGTTCAGATATTATTAGAATTCACAGTTTGATAGACTGAATCCATCTAATATTTTATTTCTTATTCATCGCTTAGTAAATAATGACAAAAGCTCCACCCAAAATGAATCGATGTCTGTCTGATACAAACATTACCATAAAGAATATGGAAAAGTTAACTGTTCCTTTCATGGTTAGCATACATGGTGTTCCGATTTATTCTTCAATTGCAGACCAATGTGACACACTTGCGGGGAAAACGATTACAAAAAGTAGCATAATTGGGTTAGTGATTATTTCACTAGTGTTCCTACTTCCTTTTCCGTTGTGCACCTGTAATTTCTAAGATTACAAGTGTAGATAACTCGGCTAACAAAACAATTATAGTTGCACTAACAGGTTTTTTATCGTTTAGAAAAACCGAAAGCTCATTTCAGCGTAAAAATAATTAGGAATTTCACACCGATTCGCGAGAGATTCAATTACAATCATTATTGGTTTATAATAACCATACTGTTTGTAAATATTATAAGAAAAATTGGGTGTTTAATTAAAATTATCATTTAATTCAGATGCTTTAATTAACAATTTTCACAAAATGCTGATCATGTTTGTCCGCTCGTTCTTTGAACTTGTATGACAAAGATATTATAAGCAAGAAATCGCAAGTCGCTTGTTCGTCCACAATGTTAAAATATTGATATCAACTAAACAAAATATAAATATAAGCACCATATGTCATTTATCGTAAGTTAAGGTTGGTACAATGTAAACTGTAAATTGTATTCACTTTCCGAATAAAATAAAGTTAGTCTTTTAATAGGTTATGCTGGCGCAGCAAAACCATGATTTTCAAAATAAATTTGCACAATTTTGAAACTTTGTTCAGGGGTCAGTCTATTTATGCTGAAAATGCCAAACCAAACTAAATATAAATCACTTGACAGCTGTCAAAATGGGCGCAAGTTACAAAAGTGTTGCCAACTTACATTTCTATACCTCTAAAAAACACCCTTTAGATAAATGTTGTATATTGTGTATGTGTATGTGTGACATGTTTACGATGCCAAAGTCGTTTGGCCATAGAAAATTAGGATGATTGGGCTTTTGCAGTGCAAAAGCCCAATTATCTTATTCTAGAGGTTTGTGCACGTGTTTAGACGGAACTGAAACCGAAGTAGACAAACAATAAAAAGCTAAAGCTAAGTTAGTTCTTTTGCTTGATCCATCATTATACATAGATACATATAAAAAAGCAATAACGCGAAATAAATTTGGGACGTATTAAAAAAGTTGTTTGATTTCTGGGGGATGCGAAAAAAATCAGTTTATTAAGAGATCTAATTTGTACGCAATTGGAAGATTTCAGTTCAATGGTAAGTTATGCGAACCAAAAATGTAGTTAAAAAAGAACAAAATTTGAGTGGAACTGGTTTTAAAATTGACGATTAGTGGATAGGTTTGCTACTTTTGACGGGATTATTTGATCGTTTTTCACCAACAATAAAATGGCAGTCGAACATGCAGGATTTGTGATTTCTACCGATTTCATCAAAACAAAACTGTTGAACATGGAAAGTAATGTTCGTAACACTAATAGTGCGTTTGCAAGTTGAAGTGGCGGTAGTATTAACAGAATCAGAACCAATCACAACAGACGGTTTGAAAAAAGCACAATCGCAGAATTGATAATGGACTAAATGACAATAGGGTCAGAGATCTGTCGAAAATCAGATTTTGTCGTTGTAAACAAACTGAACACTATAAAAATAATTGTTGGAATTTAAAAACATCTGAAAATCATGCGTTTATTGCCGCGTTTCTCGCGGCATGGAAAATTTACCAAACTGAGTGGTATGTAGACTCAGGAGCTAGTGTTCAGTTAACTCCAAATGAAGACTGGATTAATAATAAAAGAGTAAATGATACAGGTGACATTATAGTTGCTCACAAGAATGCAGCCAAAGTTAATGTAATTGTACTTTAAAATGCACTTTGTGTTCCATAACTTAAAACTAACCTTTTATCTGTCGGCAAACTAATAGGGAATGGGAATTTAGCTAACTCATTGATACAATATATTCAACAAAAATTCTGAACTAATCGCAGAGGCTGACTTGATAAATGGTGTGTACAAATTGAATATTAAGGTTATTAAAGATTTTGAAAATTGTTTATTTGGCAATTTTAAAGCATGACGTTGGAGGTTTGATAAAATAATGTGTTTATTTAAATAAAATGAAAGATGGAATAGTAGATGGACTGAATGTGACTGGGGAAATTGGCATTAAAAACCAAAACTGTATAGTTTGTTGTGAGGGTAAACAAAAACGATTGCCGTTTTCACAGCAGGTCACAGAGCCAGTAGTTTACACACTGATGTATGTGGACCTATGGAGAACAAATCCTTATTTGGCTCCAAATATTTTGTTACTTTCCAAGACGATTTTAGTAAAATGGTCTTCATTTATTTTATTATAACAAAAAGTGAAGGTTTTAAGTGATTTAAGAGTTTTAAAAGTAAGGCTGAAAACCAGAAGGGTCTTCTTCTTCTTAAAGTGCTTATCCGTTCCGGGTGTTGGCGATCATCACGGCTATCTTTACTCTGTTTATTGCAGCGTGGAACAGTTCAGTGGTAGTCGTGTTATACCACTTTCGTAAATTTTGAAGCCAGGAAATGCGTCTTCTTCCCGGTCCTCTCTTACCATTTACCTTCCCTTGGAGAATCAGCTGGAGAAAGCAGAAACGTTCTTGATTTCTCATTACATGTCCTAGATATTCCAACTTTTTAGTTTTGACGGTCATGAGAATTTCACATTCTTTCCCATTCTACGCAGGACCTCCACATTAGTAACTCTGACAACCCAGGATATACGTAAGATGCGCTATAACACCACATTTCGAAAGCTCGAGCCGATTCATAGATGCCACAGTCAGTGTCCACGCTTCCATTCCGTAGAGCAGAACTGTGAATATGTAGCAGTTCAATAGACGGCATTTTGTTTTTAATGATATGTCTCGACTGTTGAAAATGGTTCTCATTCTAACGAATGCTGCTTTTGCTTTTATTATTCGCTGTTTAATTTCTGTTGAGTGGTCTCATTGGCTATTTAAATTGGTGCCTAGATATGTACGACTCTTTCGATATTTTGTTGGTTGACTGTAAGTTGAGCGTTTAGTATTGGTTTTTTACTAATTGTCATAAATTTGGTTTTCTTTATGTTAAGAGCTAGTCCGTATCTGTTGCTGACTTCTGTTATGCGATTTGTTAATATCTGTAAGTCATTCAGATTATCGGCAAAAAAACTATAGTGTCATTTGCATATCTAATGTTATTCAACCATTCACCGTTTATTAGTATTCCTTTTGCACAACTGTCTAAAGCTTCCTTAAATACCCATTCAGAATAAATTGATAAATTCATCATTGAACAACAATGGAGACAAAATACAACCCTGTCGTACTCCACGTTCTATTGCAATTTTGTCAGTTAACTGGTGTTCTATTTTGATTTTGGCCGTTTGATTGTAGTAAATGTTTCTGATAATTCTAAGATCTTTATTGTCAATTCCAATTTCTTGCATTAGAGTCATTAATTTGTCATGTTTTACTCTGTCAAATGCCTTCTGGTAATCTATAAAGCATACGTATATATCACAATTCACATCCCTGCATCTCTGAAATAGCACCTGTACAGCAAAAAGGGCGTCCCGTGTTCCAGAGCATCACGAAATCCGAATTGTGTTCTTGTTAGTTGTTCCTCACATTTTGTATATATTCTTTTTGTGAATGACCTTTAGAAATGTTTTAAGTAAATGGCTCATAAGGCTTATAATTCTATAGTCTTCGCACTTTCTCGCATTTGGTTTTTTTGGAAGATTTATAAAAGTTGACACTAACCATTTTTGGGGAAGGGTGTTTATACAAAAACTCTGCGAAGTGACAATGGCGGAGAATTTTGGTCAAAAAAATTTGAAAGATATTTAAGTGTAAATGGTGTTACACATCAAAAAGCCATTCCCTACACTGCTGAACAAAATGAAGTATTCGAACGTTTGAATCGGACAATTCGGACAAGGATAATAACCAATAATTCGTAATACCCTGTATATTCAGTCAAGTAGAAAAATAATAAACTCGTTTTTGCTATTGCGTGAAGGTAGTAAAGCGTGCATAGACGGTTTAAAACATTTAACAATAAATAATTCTTTACTTAAAACTCAATTTGTATGCTCTGCTTGACTAGGTCATTGGATGTATCTTAATTATTATGGTATGTTGAATAAAATGCTCCAAACTTAGTAGCATAACATTAGAAATGAGACTATCCAAGGAGACACATTAGTTAATTTTAAAGATAATATTTACTTTTAACATTATTTTTAACGATATATTTATTGCTCTGAACGTATTTTCTTGTGACATCTTAATACAATTGACTATTTTTACTGGGAATAAGCCACAATTTTATTTTAAAATATGTTTATTTTGAAGTTTCTATTTCCACTTCGGAAATCGTTCCCAAAATACGACACATTAATAAATTCCCTTGTGTTACCAACCACATACATTTACACTATTGGTCAACCTGGGTGCATCTAAACATTCCGATCCGTATATGTATTTAGCACCTAGGACTTAACTATTGGTCATTTGCGGCAGGAGGTCATATTTCAACCAATAGACAGCGAGGTGCCAAACACGTATATTGAATGTTACTTTGGTGCGAAATTCATATGCGGAATGTTAAAATTCGTAGACAAAAAGACGATTTTTTATTAAAATCAGTTAAAAGGAGACTAATTTTAAAATATTTGTAATGTATGATACAAGAAAACTAAAACAATGCAATAGGAAATAAAACAAAATATATTTAAATAAATTATATAAGATTTTAAATGTTTAATTTTAATGTTTATGCGAAGTCCTTCACCTTGTTTAGTTGCATTTGTTTAATTTGCAGCGATGTTGGATGAAAGATTGTGCCGCCTTTTTAACCTTTTTTAGAAGGCTCAGGTGGTCGTCCAAATGATAATATTTTTGATCCTCTAATAACTCCCAACTTTCTTCGGCTGTTTGCAAAATTTTTAAGCCGTCTTCTATAATATTCTTCTAAGGCAGTACAGCTGTAGTCTATTAAAGCTATAGCATTACAAACTTTGTTTCTACGTAGAACTATGTCTTTACTGTTATTTCACTGAAATTGTTGGTTTGGTGGCCATGTGTTGATGCATCCCTATAAGCGAGGCACCAATCTTTCTTTGTTTTCCAATATTTAGTAATATATTTCTTCCACTGCGGAAATCGTTGATTTTCAAGCTGTAAGCTCTCAATCGTTGCTTATATGACACTGTGGGCTTCTCTATAGTCTATACTAATAATATAGCTTGAAATGTCTTAAATAAAAGTTGTCGTTCGTCTTGGAGTATTCCATTTCTTTTTTTCACACAGCCAGAGTCAAATTGATTAGCATATATGAAAACAACATAAAAGTGATTGTGATGCTGGCTAAACACCTTTTAAGGTTTTTCTTTCCGCGTGATTCTCATCTGTAATAAATATTTTAGGATAACCCATTCCGCTGAAGGCATTTATTATGGACCATTTAAGCAGTTGGTATGCTGCACCATAATATTCAATTGTTTGACCTTTGGTAATAATAACTGCCAAAGGCACTGCTCCACAAGGGGTTAACATAAACGAAACCGAATGGTTTAATGTATCACAAGAAGCTGTGGTATCTGTAAAAACAACATCTGTTGCAAATGGAAGATTTGTGCTCGTTGCATAATAGGTGTTACCACAATGACGGCAAACGGGTTTTCATTACATTTTACTAAAATTATTTTAGTTTTATAAACCTCAATTTTTTGTTTTATCTCCTAAAAAAAACAAAAAGGTCAGTCATTTTAGAGACTTTTACCTAGACTTTCTTTACCTCTAAAGCCTTGTGCTACGCAAGTCGGTTGGATGATCTCCGTTTTAAATTCTGATATTTTCCTTACAACCGTTGTTTTATTTTTGGTACTATGTCGTCGCCAGTAGGATGTTTCAATCTGTATCTAATCATCATCAATCAGCCAATCGCGTCCACTGCTGGACATAGGCCTCCCTCAGTGCTTTACAGTGTTCTCTACACTAGGCCGCTTGTAGCCAGTTTCCCGCTACACGTTTTATATCATCGGTCCATCTAGTCGGTGGTCGTCCTCGGCTTCTTTTATAGTTTCTGGGCCTCCATTCCACAATACGTCTTGTCACCGTCCATCTTGTGCTCTTGCTAAGTGCCCTGCCCAGTTCCACTTAAGCGACGTGGTTCTTTCGATGACGTCTTGAACTCCTGATCTTTGCCTGATTTGTTGGTTTGTTATTGTGGTCTCGGAAGCTCACGTTCAGCATTGCACGTTCCATGGCTCGTTGCGTAACTCCGAGTTTATTCGCAGATTTTTGCGTGAGTGTTCTCCGCTCCATAAGTTTGTACAAGTAAAACACATTGGTCATAAACCTTTCGCTTGAGACACATGGGAATTGAACTTTTTAAAATATGGCTTAATTTGCCAAATGCTGCCCAAGTTAGGCCTATTCGCCTCTGTATTTCATGTGTTTGATTGTCTCTGCTTATTTTGATTTCGTGTTCCAGATATTTGTAAGTGTCTGTTTGTTGTATATTATTATTGTCAATAGTTATATTTCCACTCATTACGAGATTTGTTATAAGTTTAGTTTTCTCAAAGTTTATCTTTAATCCTGCTCTTTCAGACAGACTTTTAAGCGAATGCATCATAGAAACTGTACCTTGTAAATTATCTGCGATTAATACAACATCATCTGCAAATCTTAGGTGGTTTAATCTTTCTCTATCTATATTGATGCCCATATCTTGCCATTGAGTGCTCTTAAATATTAACTCTGGAGCTGCCGTGAACAATTTTGGTGAAATATTATCTCCTTGTCTAACTCCTCGACCTAAGCTGAATTTTTCTGTGTCTTCGTGTAGTCGTATACTTGATGTAGCGTTCTCGTAGATGTTTTTGATTAGTGTCGTGTACCTGTAATCTATTCGGCTTTGATTTAGGGCTTCCAGTATTGTTTCAAACTCTACAGAATCAAAAGGCTTCTCGTAATCGACAAATGCAAGAACCAGTGGTATTTTGTACTCGATGCAGTTTTCTATTAAAATTTTTTCTATTAAGATCTAATAAATTATTAATATTGGTTACTTGAAAAATATACCAAAAGTACCGCAAAAACACTCTAATAACATCTACAAATTTTGTAATTTCACCTAGATACGACTATATGATTATCAAACTTAAAAATCGCTTAGTGTTGAAAATTGCTTAAGTTTAATTAGATACATAAATAAAGAAGTAAATAATTATACCCAAAATTCATGAAATATAGTTTTATAAAATTTTGTAATAAATCTTTATCGGGTTTATTAATTTACCGTTTATATTAAAAACTTAATTATTATTCATGACAAATTTAGCAACAGTACTTGCTTTAAATATAAGGCGCATTAAGAAATAAATAAAAGAGTCTATTTTCATTATACTATAAATATAATGAAACAAAATATATAATACCTATGATGAATTCCACAGAAAATATTTACTGTTTGATGACAAAAACATTGATTTTGAAATTTGAGAACACACTCTTGGGACTAATCACTTGACTTATGACAAAGAGCGTTCCAATACCTTTGGAGATTGTAATTATTCACCAACGCTTTAGTTTAGAATCACACCCCATATAGAGGCGGTAAAAAGTATATTTAATGCTTGGAAATAGTTTTCGGAGATAGTCTACTTATCCAAGATCAATAATATAAACGAAACCAAATTCCAAATACAATCAACTTGGGACTATTACAGAAAATCTTGAATTTTAAAACGAGCTGCACCAAATTCCATAAAAACAATAAACTATTTACTCCATTCGTCAGAGAAGAAAATGCCACTGAACCTCTAAAAACCATACGAACAAGCTGAATTTTGCTAAGAATATCAAGTTTGGGACCTCAAAAAAGATACATAAAACTTTTACCACGTTTACCAACCGACCTCCCCCTAAAACAACCCTCTGTAGGGGAAACGTAAAAGCCATTTTACCAAGCACCTGTACGCCGCAGAAAAATATATTTCAAATAAAAAAATGAAGCTTAGATAATTTTGAATAAAAATGATTAATAGCACTTTTTCTGTAGAATGAACAGTTCTCTTAGAAACAACGCTCTAAGCGACGACCGGTGATTTTTAATATCAGGTACGCACGCGAAATGAACTTCAAATAAAATTGATACCAACTAAAAATTCGATATCTTTTGATCAAAGTACATTATCACCAAAAATCAAAATGCGTTTTCAAGGTGAAGGGGGCAGATATGTTGTATGCAGTTTTTGGATTTTGCCGTAATTAAGTGAGTTTATTTTTAAGGCGTTAAATAAATAAACGTTTAGCGATTTTTACCATTTTTTACGATTCTCTTGAGATCAGTAATGTTTATTACTTTCATTTACCGGTCACACGAAATTTTCATTATTAGATGCAAATCTTTAAAACGTATAGCCTGAAATTTCGGTTTTAAGTTTTAGCAACAAATGTGAGGCATTTAAAATATGCTTAAAAAAGTTAAATTTAATGTTTTACATTACAAACAATCTAAAACGTTTCTTTTTTTAATTACACAAATACGTTTTTCGAAACGACACAACTTCAACTACATAGTACACTTAATACCTTTTTCGTACAAGCATTCCCGTGACGTGCAATCGTTTGTGATGAGTGTGAATGCCGGCAACATATTTGTATTAAAGAATATTTTGTATGACGGATTGTTCGGTTCGGCGCAATCACTGTGACGAGACGTGACTGATGTGTCTGAATCGACCTTTAAGGTATTCGCTGTGAGCTTGGCCGGTAGCGCTATCTCGCGGTTTGAAACTTGTACTTTTCTTGTAAAATCGGTGTATGTGAAATATGACAAAACGAGAAAAATAGATATTTATCTTAAAATACAAAATTATGAACTAAAATATTATTGTAAACTGATTACTGAACGAATATACAGAATTAGTA
Source organism: Diabrotica balteata (assembly GCA_918026665.1). Classification (NCBI taxonomy): domain Eukaryota; kingdom Metazoa; phylum Arthropoda; class Insecta; order Coleoptera; family Chrysomelidae; genus Diabrotica; species Diabrotica balteata. Next base: position 117,142,531 of record OU898280.1, read on the forward strand.
GTAAAAGTAATTACGCCATTTTTATTTTATTCATTATAATTTTAATATTTAAGATTTAAGTTCCTGCGACTGGATGACTACTTTCGTAAGAGGTCATGGAGAAAAAGAAGAAATTTATGTGAAAATATTTAATGGTTAAAGGTTTCCTTTACCTCTCGTAACCATGATACTATTTGATACTGTGACTAAAGATAGGATAAGATAATGCATAAGTCGTGACGTCATTGGAGACTTGCACGTCTTGCACGAAATGTCAGTTTTTTGTATGTGTCAATAAATAATCTTTAATAAATAGTTTTTAGATATCCTTATGTGTACAATTATTGTAATTATTGAACTTCTTAACTTATTTTGGTCTAGTAATTTCATCACAGAATGCGTACAAATCCCATTTAACTTTAACAAGAATTCAAATTCTACTCTCAAATGACGGCATGCGTGAACACGACCGATTTTATGCTACGGGAAGATCCTATCTTGTTAATCATAGTATCATGCTTGTAACGTTGTAATTCTTGTTTTTATTTTGCATTTTCATTCTGTTTTTGCCTCAGTTATTTTTTGTGTGCTTACGCCTTAGTACTTAAATATCAATTTATTTTAATTTTATCAAAATGGATATTAAACATTATACTGGTTTTAAGTATATATCACATGATATTCCATTTTAACCAGCTACACCAAAATCTTATTGATAGCAATAATCCATTTTTCTCTTTGAACTACATATTTTATGCTTGGCAACAGGAAATGAATAAAATTTACAATCACTTATACCCAGTATTTTTTACATGTATCAATACAACAGCTGCTATATCTTTTTCTTTTGAAAAATCCATATTCGCCATTATTTGAATGTTTACAAGTTAAATGCCCAAAACTGCCACTAACAGCGTTGGTGAAAATTGTCAAATCCCCTCTACTCATCGGCTCACAGCGAATTGACGAGGAACCGCAAAGTGGGCGACGCCTGGCGGTAGATTTCAAAAGCATCCACTTCGGGAAAACATTGAAATTGTCATTATTTTGTATACATATTAGCGACCGGTTTATATTGTAATATACAATGCCTTCGACTTCAAAAAACTATTGCAGTATTCTTTAATGTTCATCCTATTATAATTCACAAAAAAAATTCCATACATAAGCTTCCACTGGACGAGAATATGAGAAAAGTTTGGCAATAGATTTTGTGAATTGGCAAACATATAACCAAAGAATATAACTTTCCAAGTGTTAATTAAAATATTATTTATATTTTAATATATTTATACTTAGTTTACTTTATAGTAACACCTGAAACTAAATTAAGAATACTGAAGAAAAATGCTGTTCCATCAGCTAAATTGCCCCAACAATCTCATGAAGTTACTAGTAGAAAACGTAAGACGTAATATACAAAATATAACGTGACCAGCTCCAAAAAACTGCCTCACCCTCAAGCCCTCAACTAAAGATCTCTGGCGATCTAGCAACCATATAAATAATTAAGATAATGTAAATTTTACTTCCCGTGTTTCATACATACTATACTGTAGAAAAACAAACATTCAGGTTTGGGAGTCAATTACCTTATGTATAAACTCGATTCACAAACAAATAGACTTTGAAAAACGTACACCAACTTTTACTTTGACAAAACACACGTGTAAATGATTTATATTAAACGTTTTATACCTTAGAGATCAAATGACAAAATGATTTGTTTTCCCGAAGTTATCGTCCATTTTTAAAATCTTCAGCGCCCGCTGTCGGAATTGGCTATCGCGAATTGATGCATAGTGCCTATACTGCAGTGGGAACCCCGATCAGATAACGACCGATATCGGCCGACATCAGACTGAGTAGCTTCTCCTACCAAACTTGTTTGGTTTCATTTCGTTTTTTCGCTCCGACGGGAGCCAAATGGCAGAAATGGACAGAGGAATTTTGATTAATCGGGTTGAGAAATACGGTTTTAATATAGGTGTACCCCAAGTTTTTCTTCGAGGCTGATGCATTCTCTGAAGTTAGATTGGCTTAGATTGTATAGTTAGATTTCTATACTCATGCGGTAGTACCCTTTGAATTTATCAGAATATTTACGTAAAGTTTGGAAAGTTTTATTAAATTCTCCTTAAGATATGTCTTCTTTAAATTTATGTATCCATGTACGTTTTCTTCTACTTCTTTTAAAAATGTTGTTTTTTAACAACAGCCAACACATTAAATGTTCATCGGAACTTATTATGGTTGGTCGGGCATTAACTAAACGAGTATAGGCACTCACGTCGGCCGACGTCGGATCGAAAAATCGGCTTACATCGCAACCGATCGGATCGGGAAAAATACGGTTCCCATATAGGTGTACCCTTACAGAGTGATCGGTTTGTGGAACTTATTTTCTTAACACCATCATAGCAACTGACTTTATTCATTATCAATAGACCAGCATTTCTATGTCTGATTGACCTAAAGAAAGCGTTTGACAGAGTAAGACTCAAAGATGTAATCCATCTTCTGTATAATAGAGAAGTTCCCCTAAATATAGTAAAAGCTAACACGAAAAATCTACCAAAACAAAAAAATGGAAGTCAGAATAGATGGACAACAATAAGACAAGGAGATTCATTGAGCCCCATGCTCTCCAATCTGATCATGGATGAAATCATCAAAATCGTTAACAAAGGAAGAGAATACAGAATGGGAAACAAAGAAATAAAAACGTACTCTGTTAAGCAGACGAAGCAATATTTGTAGCTCAAGATGAAGATAGTCTACAATGACTGGTCCACAGATTTAACATAAGAGCAAAAGAATTTAATATGACATTCTCATCTCAGAAAACTAAAACAATAGTAATCAGCAAAGTACCAACCAGATGTAAAATAAAAATTGATAGCATCAGTATTGAAGAACTAATGGCAATAAAATACCCGAGAATTACGGTAATTATAGTTATGGGGACGTGGACAAAGAAGTGAGATATTAAATACAAAAAGCAAATAGACTGACAGGATGCCCTTATAACACTATACGGCCAGTGTTTACATACAGAATTTATAAAGCCAGTGTAAGACTAACATATGCCGTAGAAATAAGACCCGACACAGCCACAACGCAAAGGCTACTGGAAACGGCAGAGATGAGAGTACTGAGAAGAATTACGGGAAATACACTGAGAGAAAAAAAGAATGGAATAACCACATAAGTAGAATGGAGGAGAGACGTGTCGTCAAAATAGCATTGCTGAGCTTTGTGCCCCACGATGCCGAAACATCGTGGGGCTCCACCTCCCGCGTAGTACCTGTGTTGCGGATACGCCACCCTTCCGTGACTCCGGAAAGGCATGCAGGTGGAGGAATTTCACCTCGCACGAAGACAGGTCGCCGCCGAGGAATCACTCCTCTACTACTCGTAAGTCATTCCAAGGTGGGTACGTGCCGAGTCAAACCACACCACCCTCGGCGGTGTCGGCCTTGGGAGGTATTTACGTACCCGACTCGTTCAACCTCACCTGGCTCTTGTGGAAAATGAGAGTAGAGTGGTCCACGAGATGCTCGTCTCGGATACTAGGAATGTAGACCGGTGACTAAGATGACTAAGCATCTCTGTGCGTTTCTACCAACCCCACACCTCAAACGACGGCTCTCCACTTCTCATATCCGCCCATTAGTCGCCTCTTACGACAGGCAGGGTCTTCTGGCCTCGGCCGTATTTTTATCTCCGCGAGCCGAACGGAGAAATAGCAAAAGATAAGTCATCAATCGACAGAAGAAATTATCGGACGACTGCGCAAAAGATGGAGTGACAACCTTCTATAGAGGTATTAATCCGCCAATGAACAAGCAGAATTGCTTATAAAGAGAAAGAAGAAGAAGACTTTATTCATATGAATCCATAAAACTTTTATAAGAAAGCTACTTTTATCTTTAAAACCCACCTATGAGGAGGAGTTATAGGGAAAACGTTTGGGGTAGAAGTGGTAAACTTTTTTGCATATTTTTTGGAGTGTTAAAATTGACATTCTCAGTAAAATTTAGCTAATTCGTATAAATTTTAGAGATAAAATCTCTGACGACTGGACTAATTGAGATGTAAGCAACTGAGATATAAACTCAAGCGCTTATTATGTATGTATAGTATTAACTTTTATAAACCATCATTTTAACTAACATTTGATAGCTTAACGGAAATTAAATAAGCTTGGAAAGTTATAATCAAAGATTAAGAAACAAGATCGAAATTTTAATTCTTTCAACACTTTTTTTGAATTTATTTTTATTAAAAATAATAATAATTGATTTAATAATTGAAATACTTGAAAAAATATCATTTAGATAGGACATTAAAAATATAGTTTATAAAAATATAGTATAATATATTTAGTCTTTGTTTTTTGAATTATACCCAGAAACCGAAGATTGAACAAATTTACCCCGATCTCACAAACGCAGTCGTTAGAGATTTGAACTCCAAAAATTATACGAACAAGCTGAATTTTGTTAAGAATGTCAATTTTAGGACTCCAAAAAGTTTACTACTTTGACCCCAAGGCTTTCTGCTAAAACCCTCCTCGTAGGTGGTGACAAACAGAAAAAATCAATTTACCAATATAAAACTAAAATATTTATTAGCACCTTTTGTGTAGAATGAATCGTTCTCCCAGAAACACCGCTTCAAGCGTTGTTTCTGAGAGAACGCGCGTACCGGAAGCGCAACCGCATGTCCGTTACGCGCGGAATTAATTTTAAATAAATTTTGTATCAACTCGACGGTAAAAATTCGATATCTTTTGAAATAATTGTCCTATCGACAAAAAACAAAATGCATTTTAAAGGTGAAGAGGGCAACTTTGGTATGCAGTTTCTGGATTTTGCGGCAATTAAGTCCGTTTTTATAAAGGTGTTAAATAAATAAACGTTTAGCGATTTTTACCATTTTTTACGATTCTCATGAAATCAATCATATTTATCACTTCCATTGACCTGTCACTATTATATTTTCATTATTAGACCCCAATCTTTAAAAGATAGCCTAAAATTTTGGTTTTGAGTTTTGGCAACAAATGTGAGGCATTTGAAACAAGCCCAAATAACGATGAATTTAAACACTCACGTCACAAACAATCCACGTCATTGGATATGCTTCTACAGTGTGCATATTAAGTCTTACCTCCCTAGTAAACTCCGGTATTTAAGACAAAGATGAAAAACGCTCAGGTCCGTCAATTTTTATTTTAATAGAGGTATTTTATAACATAAAAAAAATTGTCACCCCTTTTATCGTCTTCATTTGACAGCTAGCCCCTCAGATTTTTTAAATAGCAATGGGGGTTGCGCGATAGTTCGTTGGAAATGGTTTGAAAAGAAAAATTCTAAAATCTATCACACTTTACTTTAACTTTAAGGATATGTTTGTTAATAACGATTTATTGTTTGAAAATACACTTTGCGATACAACAATACAAAAGTATGTACCACTGGTTTTGCTTTAATATGGGACAATCGGTATAACAAAATTTATTTAATTTTTATTCTTGAACGTTTATACCGAATTATTTTTTTGCAGAATAAATACTTCTGTGTCGTTAAAACATGTCGTGGTTAGAACATTTTTTTTTAAATCTAGTTGGCGTGTCTAGTTTTTGACAACTGTCATAAAAACCAAGCAATTAGCACTGTTGATTGTAAAGAATATTGACAATAACTTGAGATTTTTTGAGCTTTAGTGGTAACCTGTAAATTTTTAGTATTCAAAAGTCAAAACAATCAAAATGGCACCACCTCGTAGATTAGTAGACAAATGTGAAGCAATTTTAATATTTAGTGATGCAGGCCGTAACTACCATGAAGCTGTAAGAATATTTAATGAACGTTTTCCGAATCGTCCAATTGATCGACATTACCTGTGACATTACTATAGAGTACTTTTCACCAAATTTTTTGAAACTGGTTCTGTCGAAAACAAGAAACGGGATGGTAGAAAAAAATACTTCCGAGGAAAAGCAAGTAGATATTTTGTCTCAATTTGTAGTAAATCCATCGAGTTAGAATCTATAGAGAGGGCATCAACGTGACTAAAAACGCCTCACTTGGCCATATTGTTAATATTGTTTTGACCACTTTTAACAGATCGTATATGTTTGTTTTACATTTGTTGTTTTTCGAATATTTTTAGTTTTATAATACTTTTATAGAAACTGTAATAATGTATTGTGATAGTGCATAATCATGGTTTCTTGTTGTCAACGTAGTTGCAGTAGCAGAGGCAATGTTAATTGGAATTTTCAGGAATATCGTTTCACAGGTTAGTATACAAATATGTAAACAAAGTAATGGCCCGTACTTCAGAGAATAAATTAATAGGATTTGACTGTATTAATTTATCTTTGTGTATAATATATCGTGTTTTTAGTGTTTACCGCGGGATAAATAAATCATAGTTGATTAAATCGGACTTTTTTAGATTATGAATAAAACTTCTAAATAACTATTCATATTTGTATAGTAGTTTTAATATTATTGAGTCTGGCCCTGACCCACCGCCATATTGGTATTATAGTTAGCCACGCCTACCTACGCCGTTTTTAATACATACGTTAATATTCTCATAGCTTCTCCATAGATTCTAACTCGATGAGTACAGAAATGTTACTCGCAAATGCGAAGTAAATCACAAGACCGTCTTAAACATTTTAAAAAAAGCAAAAATTTCATCCCTATAAGATGAAAATCGTGCACGAATTGACAGAGGATTATCCAGATCAACGACTGCAATATTGTGAAACCATGGATAATAATATTTCACAAGATCCAAATTATTTAAGACATATTTGTTTTTCCGATGAAGCCACATTCTATTTAAATGGTCATGTACATCGACAAAACGTAAGATATTGGTCTGACGAAAACCCTCGGTTGTTTCGAGAGTGTCATATTTAATTTCGAACTAAATTAAATATTTGAGCAGGTATGCTAGGGTATCACATTATATGCCCTTTTTTATCGAAGGCAATTTAACGGGGGAAAGCTATCTTAATCTATTGGAAACACAAATAATTCCTGCAATTAATGATGTGTTTAGAAACAATCCAGACGAATTCACCCAAGATCTTGTTTTCCAGCAAGATCCATCTCATTACGATGCTCGCGTTCGAAATTTTTTAAATAATTTGTATCCGAGAAGATGCATTGGACGTCGTGGATTCATTGAATGGCCACCAAGATCATCAGATCTTATTCCTCTGCATTTTCAACCTATAGGGTTACTTAAATCCAAACTGTATGGGAGCCAGTTGACGACACTTAATGAACTACCGTCAAAGAATAATCGAAGAATATAATATAATTGATATGCAGTACCTACAAAGGGTTAGGGAGGCAACGAAACAAAGAATCTACTTCTACCAGGAAGTAAATGGAGAACATTTCGAGCATCTCCTACAGTAATTAAGTTTCTTCAGGATAATTTGCCAGTTCCTTGAATTTCAAAGATGTAATTTATACATTATTTTTTGTATATTTTATTTTAAATAAAACCATTATGCCATAAAAATTTCAAACTTATATTTTTTTAAACCCGGACGGGTCGAGACGTTTTTTCATCTTTGTCTTAAATAACGGAGTTCAGTAGGTGGGGGGGGGGGGGGGGGCTGAAGACTTAATATCCACACTAATGAAAAGGTAATTAGATGGAATTTGTAGCTAACGTTTTGTCATTTCGAAAACTGTAATTGTCTAATCAAAAGAAGCAGTTTTAAGCGCGTTTAAAATCGCGTGTAATGTAAAAGTTTTTTTATATTTATCCGCAATCAACCACGGTGTTATTAGCGGTAGTGATAGAGAAAATAAGGCACATTTTAAAAGTCATGACTTACAACAAAATGGTACAATGTATATGTATGTATATGTAACAAAAATAAAATCATAATTTATTACAAAGTTTACAGTTATTTAAAAAAGACATGGACTCAATTGATATTTTGTAACCAGTGCTTCTTTCAGGCTGATGGGTATCTGAATATCGCCTTGGGTGAGGTGTAACTCTGAAACATTCTATTATTAGGTATATGGTTGACTGTGAAACATGTTTGAAATTATTGGTAGTGGTTCTTTGGAGATTATGTAGCCGTACGTAAGTCGTATATGCCCAAGCCGGAGTCTACTGAAAATTACCTGGTCTTTTCGTTTTGGTGGTATAGGATAGATTTTTTCTTTAGGTATAATAGGTAGATTAGGTTTGATCCTATATTTTTTTGCCAGATTTTATTTACATGAGTCTTTAATAAAGTTTTAGTATCTGATATTGGTATACCTATTGTAGTCGGAATGTTCACATGTCTGATTGCTTCAACCGCTGTTTTGTCATGCTAGTCATTACCAGTTACTGGACATGTGGACGGGACCACATAAATGGTATGGGTTTACCCAGAAATTAATGGAACTGTTGCAATGCGTCTTTAATAAGGAATAGCATGAACGTTTAAATTTAGCGTTTTTAGACATATTTCAAATGCCTCACATTTGTTGCTAAAACTTAAAACCGAAGATATTGAATTTTTACAGTCAAGTTGATATAAATTTTGTCCTGGACATTGAAAATCATCGGTCGCTTTAAGCGTTGTTTCTAAGAGAATGTTTTATTCTACAGAAAAAATACTCATTAACATCTTTTTTCAAAATTATCTTAGCTACATTTTTTATTTGAAACATTTTTTTTCTACGATGTACTAATTCTTATTAAACCGATTTTTTTCAGGGGGGTTCTAGGGAGAAGCCGGAGGATAAAAGTGATAAACGACTATAAACAGCAACCTGTATTAAATTATTTAAAAGATTTACGTTTATATCCATCTATTTAATATAAATAAATCAAATTCCTGTGTATGTTACTCCACTATTAACCCTGCGTTGACGTGGTTTTATGAGGATTGTGTTTTAAATGAAATATATATATATATATATATATTTATATATATATATATATATATATATATATATATATATATATATATATAAATAATAAATATTTTTGAAGTCACTAAAATGTACTTTGTCATTTTCACTGTTAATGTAGATTTTATTTTAATGATCAGTACTTTTTAAGAAAGTGGTTTCTAAATGGTATTGTTTTAAGGATAATATTAATAACACTTTCTTTTGTTTGCGTTGGTACAAATGATATTAGAAACAAAATAATCCTCTGAGTAAACATATTATGACCTTAATAAACAAAACGATATTTCTCTCATAATGCTCTTTTAAATACCTACATTAAAAATTATACTTTGCAAAAAACAATTTATATAGTACACGATCAAAGAAAAAAAACGGTGTCAACTACTATAATGATGCATGTATTTTGCGCTTTACCATATAGAATAATCAAAAAATGTGCGCATATTCATGTAACGGTATTATAGTTAATTTGTTACTTTTTTTTATTATTAAGTTGTGTTTAGTTTTCTTGTGTATTGCTTATCACTAGATTGGGTACAGTTCTGATGAGTTTAACCTATTGGAAACATATCAAGAAAAAACTAGCCATATGTCAACAAAGAAAACTTTTTCATAGTGAACTTTATTTGAAACTGAACTAAAGTTTCTCATCGATGGCGTTCCTTTAGGCATTCTCTCCTGACTTCATGTTTCCTCATATAATATACTAGTATAATATGCTAATAGCAATAAATATGCTCATTTAGATGCACGTTTCAGTTCAGTTCAATCTTCTCAAGTCTCTCTGATGAAATGTAGACCTCGAAATACATGTCGAAAAAAATGTTTTTTTAAACGTCACAAAAGTATTAATTTTTGTGACGTGATTGATAGTACAAAAATGTTACTTTTACGCCTAGATACAAAAGTGAAGCACTTTTACGCCTAGGCACAAAAGTGTAAAAGTCAAAAGTTCAAAAGCTTCGTAACCCGTAGTGTACTTGGTAGGCAACAATCCTTAAGATACATTCTTTGCACTATACAAAATATCTGGAGTAACACGCAATGCCGTGAAATCGTCGGAATCAAAAAAAATTGTGCTTGACTTCTGAGTGTCACTTTCCCTTTGTGGACGTGGAATATAATTTCAGTGATTATAAATTAAGTAAAAACATCACAAACCCTGGACTACCAAAGGTATACGCATACCATCCAAGAATATGCGTTCATTGCTGTACATAAAGAAATTTACTACCAACGTCTTTGTCACTGAATATATTTCCAAGTACAGAATAACCTATCTAACACTTATTAAAACAGCTAAAATATGTATCAAAATCGTCTCGGAAGCTCTAACAATGTTGCAAAAGAAACTTGGTACATAATAAACGATCTCCGAAATAAAACTAACATAAAATGAGAAAAGGCAGCAAATATTTGATTTCACGCAAACAAATCCTATGTATCTCTTGATACGTATTTCGACCTAATAATAGGTCTCGTCAGAAGAGTTATTCATAGGGCTTCTCAACGTGAAAAATCAATATTTTCTGCCTTTTAAGAAGCAACAATAACATGGTTTCAATACGGACGCAATAGCGACATCTAATTACAACAATCGTAAAATAGTTTCGAAACACAATTCAGATTTCTGCTTTATAATCTGAGCCGTCTAAAAATTGCAAGGCAAACAGACGTTGATAAAAGATGTTAAAAGAGACATGGGGAATCTAAAATTTGCATTCCACGACATGTCTTTTACAACTAAGCAGAAATCCTTAGCGAATTGTGCTTCTTGTACTCACACAGAGTAAATCCGAATAAAATGAGAAAAGGTAGCAAATATTTGATTTTCACGCAAACAAATCTATGTAATCTCTTGATACGTATTTCGACCTAATAGGTCTCGTCAGAAAAGCTATTCATAGGGCTTCTCAACGTGAAAAATCAATATTTGCTCCTTTTAAGAAGCAACAATAACATGGCTTCAATACGGACGCAATAGCGATATCTAATTACAACAATCGTAAAATAGTTTCGAAAATGTGTTTCGGAACTATTTTACGATTGTTAAAACTAACATAGTTCAAATATTTTCTCTTCCAAACCCTGATAATCTGAATGAATACTTCGTTAATGGGAATAAAAATATAACAACAAATATTTTACCACAACAAGATCCTATTTCCTATCTCACCAATTCAAAAAAGGTCTTGAATTCATTCTTTATAAGATCAGTTGATAAATCTGAACTGATCCAAACAATCAATAGTATCAAAAACAAATCTTCCTGTGTACTGATGGACTAACCATAAAAATTTTCATAAATCTCCCAAAAAATGTGTTGAAAGTCAGCCATTATTTTTCCTCTTCATCGGTGCTATCCAAAATTATTGAGAGACTTATAAAAACCCGACTTATATCCTTTCTCTTTAAAAACAACATTTTATCACAAAGTCAGTTCGGCTTTTTATCTATTAAATGTACCAGTGATGCTATGTTTTCTGTACTACATGAAGTCTATCAAGTACTAATCAATAAGATTTACACTGCCACTGTTTTTTGTGACTATGCCAAAGTTTTTAATTGTGTAAAACACGGACATTTTGATAAAAAAACTAAATTTCTACGTTCTTCTTCTTAGGGTGCCTATCCGTTCCGAACGTTGGTGATCCTTTTTGGCTATGATAACTTTGTTGGTTGCTATACAAAATAGCTTTGTTGAGATTTTTTTACACCATGCTCTTAGGTTAGCAAGCCAGGATATTTTTCTTCGGCCTGGGAGCCTTTTTCCTTCAATTTTACCTTGTAAAATGCATTGAAGTAGCTCGTATCTGCCTTGATTTCTCATTATATGTCCCAAGTACTGCAGCTTTACGGCCCTTTACGACGTTGACCAAACCCGCAGTTGTGTTCATCCTTCGCAGTACTTCTTCATTGGTGGCTTTGTCTGTCCATGGTATCTTCAAGATCCTTCTGTATGACCATAACACAAAAGCCTGAAGTTTTGATAGAGTTTCCGCCTTCAATGTCCACGTTTCTACTCCGTACGGAAGCACTGAGTACACATCACATTTAAGAAGCCTTGTTTTTGTTTATAGGGTGAGGTCATGGCTTTTGAACACAGAACTCATAGTAAGAATGCACTCTTTGCCTTTCCGTTACGACATTTAATCTCTTGGGTATTGTCCCACAACTTATTGATTATAGTTCCCAAGTAGTTGTATTGTGAGACTCGTTCAATTCTCATTTGGTTCACATACAGATTTGCTCCAGTTATGTTTTCCTTCCTGATCATTAGCTTGGTTTTGCTGGTGTTTATATCCAGTCCATAATTTCTACTTGTTTCCGTTATTTTGTTCATTAAGTTTTGTAGCCCTTCTATAATATTGGAAGACACTATTGAATTATCTGCATACCGCAGGTTATTGAGCTTGACTCCATTTATTGAGATACATTCATCAATATCTTTTAGAGTCTCTTCAAAAATGGCTCCGAGTACAGATTAAATATCAGTGGGGAAATTATGCACCCTTGTCTTACTCCTCTTAAGAATTTAACCTGATCTGTATATTCTCCATCTATTCGGAATACCGCTGATTGATTCCAATACAGGTTAGCTATTATTTTTAAGTCTTTTCCGTCAATCCCTGTCCTCCTCAGCATTTCCATCATTTGTTCATGTCTGACTCTATCGAAAGCCTTCTTGTAGTCAATCAGCCATGCAACAACATTACAGCTGACATCTCTACATTTCTGAAACAATATCTGCACGCTAAATAAAGCTTCCCTCGTACCAACGGCGTTCACAAATCCAAACTGATTAGGCACAATTTGTTCCTCGCATTTCCAGTAAATTCTTTTGTGGATGACTTTTAAACAGATGGCTCATTAGGCTAATGGTCCTATAATCTTCACAAACTTTTGCTCCTGGTTTTTTGGACAATGGTATGAACTCCGATTTGAGCCACTCTACTGGTATTTTTCCTGCCTTGTATATTTGTTTAAATCTTTCAGGTATTATTTTTATTTGTTCTTCATCTAATAGCTTCAACAGTTCTGCAGGAATTTCATCAAGTCCCGCTGTCTTTCTATCCTTCATTTGTCTGACGGCTGCCGTTATTTCTTCTGATAGGATTTCGGGACCTGAATTTTCTTTAATAGTGGGCTGTTGTATTATTCTAAGGGCATGGAAAAGCTTCTCGAAGTATTCTTCCCATACTTGCTTTTTTATCTTCCCTGGTTATGGCAAGATTGCCTTCATCATCTATTATTTTTCCGCTGTTGCTTTTTCGGAACTTTCCAGCTATTTCCTTCACCTTTCGATGAACATTAAAGTTATCATATCGACTTTGATACTCCTCTATTTCTTGACATTTTTCTGTTTTTTGTTTCTCTTTGGCTTCTCTTATTTTTCTTCTGATGAAGGTATGTGTTCTCTTATATTCTTGGAGATTTTCTTTTTTTTTTCTCTGATTCATGAGTTCAAGTATTTCATCGATCATCCATGATTTCTTTTTCTCTGTATCTTTCTTCATCAGGTTTTGTTCTTTTATCTCTCTCACTGTTCCTTGTATGATGGTCAGACTTTCCTCTATAGTTCCTGCATTTTTGCATTTTAGCACCTTTGTCGCATCGACTTACTTGTAACCTTCTTCATTCTGACTTTGAAATTACCTACAACTGGTACATGATCGGAATTTATGCCTGTCCCCGGGTATGTTTTAACAGATGTACAGTTGTTCCTATACCTCTTATTTACTAGCATGTAATCAATCTGATTTCTTACAATCCTTCCCACAGAGGGGAATTTCTACGTAATTCGAGGTATTTCTTTAAATTAGTTTCAATCTTGCTTGAGGAATAGGAAACAACCAGGTTTAGCAAATAATACTGATTCTAATCACAAAGCATTGCATTTGGAGTACCACAAGGTTCAGTATTGGGTCCTCTACTTTTCTTTATCTTTATAAATGACATCACTAACTTAAAAATCGATGGAAAAATTTTTCTTTTTGCTCATAATACCAGTATCACCTAGAGGAACTTTAATATTGCAACTCTTCATGCATTTATAACTTCTGATCTACTTAAAATGAAAACCTGATCCGACAATAATTTACTTTTTTTTAACGTGGATAAGACAGTAAAATTATTCCATAAAGGAGCTCTTTAACCCTTGCTTCTAAATAACAGCCAGATTAGTTTCGTTGATTCTGTAAAATGTCTTGGTATTTTTATAGACAGCAGCCTTAAATGGTCCATTCAAATCGAATTATTAAGTAAAAAAATATGATAAACCAGACACATATTTAATACTGACAAAACAGGATTACAACTGAATATAGAACCGGTTAAATTCTAGCCGAAAAAGGTTCAAAATGTGTTCCTAGCGTAAGCCCTTGGGGAAATGGTAAAACGATCTGTGTAATGGCTTGCTGTAGTGCAAAAGAGATTTTCTTGTCCCCATATTGCATAAAAAAGACATGTGGTTTTATGGTAAGCCACCTGGTTCCAAAATTAGGATGTCGAAAAAATCAGCATACGTTAAGAGTGACATTTTCTTAGAATGGTTACAAACACATTTTTTGCCGAGAAAGCCTCCAGGTAAAACCTTATTAATATTAGATGGCCACACATCCCATATGACTAACCATGCAAAATGCGGTTTCTGTATATAAATCCACGGAAATGTGTTTGTTTAATCCATTATTAATCCTAGAATAAGCATTTTTGACACAAACCGCACCAGAAACAGAAACAATGGATTTTCCAGATCGATCAGGATCTCCTCAACCAGGTCCCTCTGACCCAGGTACCCAAACAAGTCATTAATTACTAATGAAGATGTAACTCCCGGAAAGGCTCTTGATGAGGAAACACCCATGCCTGTATTGTCAGCTGCAGTAGAGTTCGTAAAAAAATAACTGAAGAGATTATTGATTAAGAGTTTATTAAAATGAAAAAGATTGCACTGATTAAAAAAAAACTCAAAATGATAAAAAACAAAAAAGTAAAAATGTGAATCGTCATTATCTGAAAAAGATGTTACTCTAAACGATACTAGTGGTGATGAAAACACCATTGGACCATACCATGGAGTAATGTTGAAAATGAGTATGGTGGGTGCAGGGAGGACTATCACCAAACGTGTGAAAAAGACGACTGGTTACAATGTATTTTTTGTAAGCGCTGGTTACATTAAACCTGTACTGGCTTTGTTAATCTCTATAACAAGTGCATAAAGTCTCTTGCTATTAAAATGAAAAAGATTTAGCTTGGTTCATCTCGCCTTCGCAATGTAGGAGAGATAGACCGATGACATGCCAGTGCATTATATTTTTTTGGGTTTAAGAATTATTATTAGTAATTTTTATTTGTTATTTTTAGTTTATTTGTTACAAGTTATGTTATACAATTTTTTTAGAAATCGGCTTCAGTAATCTAAAATCTGGTAAATCTCTCCTCTCTTTATCTTTATTATATATATATATATATATATTTAGTTTTTATATTTGAAATAGTTACTATGAACCAGTTGAACAAGTAGTTGCTAAGTTAGTAGAGTAAATTAAACGATCAAGATAAAATTGGAATCTTTCGACAAATTCTTGGAAACGTTTGAAGTCATATACACAACTACACGAAAATATTGACAAGAGATAAGATGTAATTTCTATAAAAAAAAGGACTGTAATAAATACTTTTGGACAGGTTCAACTTCGAAAAAATGCACTAAAATATTGCACTACTCTACAGCGTACTCACTATGTCAGACATTTCGGTAGTGTAATATATCTATATATATATATATATAATATATATATATATATATATATATATATATATATATATATATAATATATATATATATATATATATAAGTTTTTTTAAAGAATTTAAAGATGTAATATATGACCACAAATATTTCGCGCTGTCGCTGAGGTCAGAAGTGGGTTACAATGACAATCGTTTGCAAATAGGATAAAAAAAAGTTATAAAAATAAAATATAATTTAATGCGAATCAGAAATCCTCAGAGTGAGTCAGAGAATTTGATACATACTCAATTTCGTTGAATTCAGGATCCTCTACTGATCGAATTTGAAGAGAAATGATGAAAGCTTTATAGATCATATATGTATACCAAACTACTTTATTTTAATAATATCTATATCATCCGTATTTACTAGACCTCACTTAGTGTCATTATCCAATAAAAGGAGTCAGAAACATTTCAAATACAGTAACGTTAATTTGTTAATTATTTTGTCAATTATAAAAAGTTTCTTCGTATATAAACGAATTGCTCCTGAGAATAATTATAAAATATAATTTTAAGATTTATTCAATTAATGTTAAAACCCAAAATAATCTCGAAACTGAATTCTATTAAATTTCAATTATAAAAAGAAACAAATATATATCTAAGAATAATACCTGACGCCGGATCAGAAGAACCTATACAATTAAAAATTACCGAAACAATACTGAGCAATACATTAAATTTAATGATGAATTTAGAGCAAGGGAAGACAATTTTAGTAGTCTTCATTCCACAGTTGGAATAATGAAAAAAAAATCGTCTGTGCTATAAGAAAGGTCTTCTGCTAGAGAAACAGCGACTAAATTGATAAAACCATGTTAATAAAAAAATCAGCATTAAATTGCTCTTTATACTATAAAGAGTATTTAATATAATATATTATATGACTTATAATAGGCATTTTCTTGAATTTCGGTAGTCTAAAGTTTTTTGGAAACAAATTCATATCATAATTTTAAATACAATATCTGAAGTACACAAATTAAATACTTACTGAAATTAGCAGCCACTTTGTCATCTTCTGTTAAAAAGTAATTACCACTTTCGATAAAATAGAGACACTCGATAAAACAAAATCGTCGATAAAATCTTTCTTCCCAACTTATTTAATATATGTTGTAATGAAGAGACTGAACGCGAAGAACTGTTGTCCGTACTTGATTACGATGTAGTACCCCGGAGGACTCGTTACGGCTAACGGTACCGACATAGCTTTATCATGGCCCGTGGTACGTCACTGGGTGAAGAAAGTCACGATTTTATGTGTGATGACAACTCCGAAAACAAACCATAAAATAACTGGGGCACAATATGGTATATCAAGAAGCTCTGTATGGTTGTATAAAAAAATGTTATGATAAATTAGAGAAGGTGTCAATCAATATGTGTTATGTAGTCCAGATTTAATGGTAATAATTAATCGAATTATTATTGTTAAATCAACATAAACAAATTATCTCCTTTAATTAGTAGTTAATTCTGCTTTGTTTCTCAGTTGTCTTCATTATCATTAGTACTCATCGTCATTATCATTAGCCGTTTTGAGTCCACTGCTGAACATGGGTATCCCGTAAATAATTCCATTGCATTCGATCTTAAGTACCTTGAATCCAGTTGTACTGGATGTGCTTGATGTCATCTAGCCACCTTGTTGAAGGACGTCCCCGATTACGATAAGCATCGTATATAGGTCTCCATTCTAATATTTTCTTAGTCCATCTTCCATCTCTGACTCTGGCAACATGACCTGTATATTCAACATTGACCTATAGTCAAAATTGACCTCTTTATTGCTCTCTGTGCCACTTGTATCTTATTGATTACTTTTCTGATAAGAGTCAATGTTTCTGCTCCATACGGTTTCTGTTTTGAACTGGAAGTAAGCATTAATCAAAGACCTTTCTTTTCAAGCACATCGTCATCATCAATGATGCTACTGTCACCGCAGGGGACGTGATAAAATGGTCTAACGTCAATCATCTGCCTCTGGGTGCTCTGTAGAGGGCTTCGAGAACGTCTACGAAGGCACCTCTACCCAAGTCTATTTTCTGGGTACAGACTTGTAGAAATTTCAGCTGATGTACCCGTCTTGAAAAAGACGGGTTACTTCTTACACGACAAAATAATATTTTAGTCGAAATCAACCATCAGGTTCTCTTCTCTCGGTGACTTGCCTTGATAAAGGCAAGTTATTTCTTACATGACCAAATGAAGGTCGAAATAAAACACCAAAGTACTGTAGAATAACTCAGCCACAGAGTAAAGGTAGGGCTAAAAGAAAAGCAGAGCCCCGAGAGCACTAAGCTCTCGGAGAGCCCGTGAAGGACTAACTTGATTGACCTGAAAATCGCCTATTTTTATACTTTCTGCAGTAGCGATTAGGGATTTCCAGGTCAGGGAGGGGCCAACGGGAAAAATAAGGGGCGGGGCGATGCGTCTCGAACGTGAACTAGTCGCGTCCGAGAACACTACAGCCCTATGAAAGAGCCTCGACCTTCCCAAGTCTATTACGCCAGGCAGCCCTATCCATTGCCAACCGTTGCCAGTTTGCTGCGCCTATCTTTCTACCATCCTTATCTACACCATCCTTCCATCTGAGTTTTGGCCTACCCCTTTTTCTACTTCTCACGGGTTGTGACATAAGGATTATTCTAGGAGGGTTGTTCTGCTATGATCTTGCTAGATGTCCTGCCCATCTTAGTCTTCCTATTCTTATAAGAGATACTACGTCTTTACCACCAAATATTTGTTTATATCTGTGGTATACCTCGTAGTTATATCTCCTCCTCCAAACACCATTTTCACAGATGCCACCAAATATTCCTCTCAGGATACTTCGTTCAAATATAAGCAGAAGGTCTTCGTCTGCCTTGGAGATGGTCCATGTTTGGCTTAATTGGTATCATTATGGAGACCGATTACTATTTTAATGTCATTTCTGGGACAATTGTCATATGTTCTTTCTAATTCCTCATAGAAATTGTCTTTTTCTTCGTCTTTCTTGTCCTCTGTTGGGGCATATACATTAATAAGACTAATATTAAAAAACTTACCCCTGATCCTTAACCAGCTCATTTGTGGATTTATTGGCTTAAAATATATAACCAAGTGCTTGACTTTATTACTGACGATAAAGGCTGTCCCAAATTCATGTCTAGTTCTATGGCACCTATAATACATATTGTAGTTTGTTTTTTCGATTATGCCATGGCCTATCCATCGTACTTCTTGTATTGCAGTAATATCAGCGTTATATTGTGCTAATATGTCACACAGTTTTCGGATGTTTCCAGGTTAGTTGAGTGTGCGAACATTCCAGGTAAATACTTTAAGATCGTTGTCCTTATTTAGTTGCATAGGTCGTCGTCGAGATTTCCGTCCAGCATTTTTAACTTTAGATTTCATAACTATGGGTTTTTTACAGGGTTGGGTAGTTAACCCAACGCCAAACCCCCTTTTCGGAGGGCCATTTCACCCGCTCTCGTCAGTTCCCGACCCAACTTTCCACCCGGGGTTGGATACCGGATCTCCATCTGGGTTGCTCGGTTAACAGGAGGCACCATCGTGAAGGTGAGAGTCGGATTTGAGTAGAAGAGGCTAATTGGAGTAAACTGGAATCAACTCCATATATTCGCATTCTACCCCTTTATCCCCCTTTATTTTCAAGCACATGGGAATGTCAAATCTATTAAAGACTTCCCTCTGTTCCATTCTGTTTTCTGCAAACTGTCCATGGTACTCCTATTCTCCTGTGTAACTCTGTTATTTGTTTGTCTTTTCCTAATTTAATCTCGTGGCCCAGATACTTATAGGTATGCACTTGTTCAATTTGCGTTCCATTAGTTAATAATGTTTTTGGCCAGTACAATATTGGTCATGTATTGTGTTTTGAAAAAGTTAATTTTAAGGTGAACTCGTGTACAAGAGCTCTAAAGGTCGTAAAGAATTGTCAGACATGATCTAGCCGGTCTGCAATAAGGGCTATGTCGTCTGCAAACTTCAAGTTGTTCAGAAACTCCACATTTCTGTAATAAAGCGGCGAATAGTTTATATTATATATAAAATTTATATATTTAATATTTCCTTTTTCCTTGTTTGGCTTTGCAGTTCTTCTGTGCCTTCTTTAGGGTGTCCACCACTTAGTTAAGCTATTTAATATTGTTTTCATTTCACACGTCTTTCTATAGGTTACCGTCTATTTCTTCCTGGTATGTCCTTATGTTAGTAATCGCAGTGCATGTGACATTTTTAATCCTTGTTAAAATATTTCTTCTTTCCTTCTTTACATTCAAGACAATCTGTGCTCTAACCACACTATGGTTTTTCCAGTTGAAAATTGATTTAGTACAAGAAACACTGTTAAAATTTTGTTTTATTTCGATATACTCTTTATGAGTACTAGAGACCAATATGCCAAGGATTTTTGCTTAGATGAAGAGTTTATGTTGTGGAATGCAAATTTTAGATATTCCATATCGCTATTACATCTGTTAGCATCGTCTGTTTTGCCTTACGAATTTATAGAAGGCACATATTAAAGCAAGAATCTGAATTTTGGTTTGGTCAACAGAAATCTTCGGATTTTTACTTTCGCGATTGATTTAATACAGTTACGTCTTGAAGAGCGTCTTTTTTGTTGGTAAATATTTCGTTCTTGTTTAAATCGTTTGGTGATTACCAAGTCCATTTTCTTTGTGAGCTTTTTGTAAAATGAATGTTCATGACATATAGCCTGTGTTGCAGACGAAAAATTCTATAACCTCTTTAATTTCTATCGCCATATCCGTGATGTCCAAGTACCAACTCTGAATCACCCTGCTTCTAGCCTATTTTGGCGTTTAGGTCTCCCATCAGCATAGTATATTATTCAAATGTTTTTGTTTACTTTGTAGATAAAATATATAACTTTATCACGCATGCTTTTAATTGTGAATCTATTCTTTTTGTGTATTTTATTTACCATATATCCGACGCCATCATAAGACTCTCCTATATAATTCAATAAGGTTCCAGACAAAAGATCTATTTGCTCTTCACTTTTTCGCCGTACTTCGGATGATCCAAGTACATACCATTTTATATTTTCAGCTCTGTTTCAAGTTCTACAAGTTTCTCGTCCTCCATAAATGTTCTGGTGTTATATGTTACCATAAACCATAGTATTTGCCGTTGTTGTTTGTAAAAGTAACCTGGTTGAGGATTCTTAGCACCCTCTATCCCTCTACATCCGAGAGACTGATACCATAGCCTGGTTTCAAGGGACTGTCGGAGACTGAGGGCCTTGCATTTACGTAATTTCTTATTTTACAGGGATTCCTGGTTGTTTTTCTATTACGCTGAGCGCTAGCCTTTGCGGGTTGGTAGAAGGATGTAAGGAAGGGTTAAAAAATTTGGCGTTATCGACAAGGAAGGTAGGTTAGGACGTGGTACCCTCTCGGTTAAGGGCGGTGAGAGTGAACCACTGTTTGCGTAGGCAGGGTCGCGACCCTGAAATAGACCTATCTTTACCGAAATTGTAAAGTGTATTTACCCGCAACATTTCATCATTAGTACTACAGCTTTAGTTATCGACCTTCTCCAGTCGTTTCTGTCAATTGCAAACTGTTACCAATTTACCCCGTCAATCTTCCTCGAGTCTTATTTAAACCATCCTTCCGCCTCAGTCTTGGCTTACCTATATTTCTATTTTCCCATAGGTAATATTAATTGAGTCCTTATGGGAAATTAGATATAGGTAATCCGCCATCATACGTATTTTTATACAGACCATCGTATGTCCGTCTCTGGCCTCTTTGTGTGTTTAATCCAAAGTAGTCTGTATTACTGTCTAGTAATAATATCCTTTTTTTATTTTCTCCTTGCTGCAGTCCCATTGGTCATGAGGGAGCCTAGGTCGATTAATTTCTTTACAGCGTCAAATTTGTTGTACCCTACGGTAAAGTTTTGCCAGGCTTTCTTTCTTTAGCTTCATTAGTGTTGATCTTCTTCCTCATGTGCCATATCAGAATTATCCGACGTTGGCGATTATGACCAAATGAACTCCTAAAGTAGGGAGGACCATATCTGACCAAACAACTATTAAAACTAATCCAAAAAATAATAAAACAACACAGAACTCTTTAAGAATGAAGATCAATAGAAGGGCAAATCGTACCCGGTTAATTATAGAGGAATTAATTTATTGAACACAACACTAAAAAAATTAACAACCATAGTAATAAAAAATAAATTTAATGAAATTATAACACTAGAAGATGAACAACAAACTTTTAAACCGGGAATATCATGTACCGATGATATATTTATAATGAGGCAAGTGCAAGAGAAATTATTAGAATATAATATACTAAATACTAGGATATCTAGGTTTCATGGACCTTAAGAAGGCATTTGATCGGGTCAAATTAAAGAACGTTATCCACTTATTGTACGCAAGAAAGATAGTTCTAGGAATAATCAAAACGATCGAAAATATATACCAAATAAAATTAAAAGTAGAACAAGAACTAACTGACTCTATTATTTCTTATACCATCAACAATTATTTCTTATCCAACAAATTAGTTTTGAATGAAGAGAAATCAAAGTACCTATATGATTTTTATGTCAAATAATTTATTAAACCATCAAGCCACTATAGCAATAGATAAAACAGACTGCACGAAGTTGCTGGGGGTACTTCTAGACAGTAATTATAAATGGTCAAACAACATTTCTAATTTGAAATCCAGGTTAAGTAGCGCATGTTATGCATTGAGAATTCTTTCACCTCTCTTTCATACATCAATATTAAAAACAGTATACTTTGCCCATTTTTACTCAATAGCCAAATATGGCATTGAAGTCTAGGGTTGTACCTCTGAATTAGAGCAGATATTTCTACTTCAGAACAGAGCTATTAGGATAATGTATAAAATGAAATTTATAGATTTTTGTACAGGCATCTTTAGATAAAACAATATTCTTACAATTCCTGGTCTGTATATATTTTTGTGTATAATGTATTTGCATATCAAAATTTATGAATTTAATAAATTTCAATTTCACCATGTTTATTCAACAAGATTCAGAGACAATCACTTTATGCTTCCACAACATCGTTCTGTTTTGTTGGAAGGTAGTACACATTATGCAGCCATAAGTTTCTTTAACAAATTACCAATAGATATACGAATGAATTTACATCAGCCAAACTTTCGGAAGTGTGTACATCAATACATTTGTGAGCTAGAGCCATATTCTAAAAATAACTTTTAATTATGTTTTATCGTGTTTATTAATTTATATACTTTTAAGATGTATGTCTGTAACTTTGACTTGTCTCATACATGTACCTACTTTGTATAATGTCGCATGTGATTAATAAATTTGACTTGACTTGACTATCGGTCAGGAGAACATTGTTAAGCTCGCAGATCGAAATGGAAAAGTGGTAACAGATAAAGATAAGATAATTAAGGTAGTTGAAGAATTTTACACAGAATTATATAGAGAAAGGGGGAAGAAAGACGGCACCAAGTTGAGAAAAGTCCAGAATGTGGGTTCAGAGGATATCCCAGAAATAACAACCGAAGAAGTCTTTAAAGTCATTAAATAGAATGAAAAACAATAAAGCAGCTGGTGATGATCAAATCGTTATTGAGGCAGTTAAAGCAGGAGGAAAGACAGTATTGAAAGCATTGACGCAATTATATAACTTATGCCTTTCAAACGAGGTTACACCATCTCAGTGGAATAAAGCTGTTATAGTAGTCATGCACAAAAAGGGAGATATAACAGAGCTAAAGAACTATAGACCTATTAGCTTGTTATCTCACGTTTATAAGTTGTTTATGAAGATAATAACTAATAGGTTGACATCAAAACTAGACTTCTATCAACCTTGCGAGCAAGCAGGATTTAGAGCTAGATACGGAACAAATGATCATTTGCAAACCATTAAGTCGTTGATTGAAAAAAACATTGAATATAATAGACCCCTGATACTTGTCTTTGTCGACTTTGAAAAAGCATTTGATACGGTCAATCAAAGTGAAATGCTCCAAGCTCTAACACAATGTAGAATAGATCACCGATACATATCTCTCATCAGATACATCTATCAACATGCTACAGCCTGTGTAAGACTTAATGAAGATACTGGGACTTTTCGTATTGAAAGAGGCGTTCGGCAAGGAGACAACATCTTTGCTAGAATACGCTTGTAAAACAATAGATTGGAACGAAAAGGGCATCAATGTGGATGGAAAATTTTTAAATAACCTTAAATTTGCAGATGATATCGTTCTTATTACAGACAGATTTGATCAGGCACAGATAATGCTCCAAGAACTCCATACTGCCACAAAAAGAGTTGGTCTTAAAATAAATTTTTCAAAAACACAATTTATGACAAATCTAGTCCACAACAAAAACATCTCAGTAGAAGACAAAGATATTGAGCCAGTTGACTCCTATAAATACTTAGGCCATGAGATCAGAATAAGTCGAGACAACCAAACAATCGAGCTGATAAGAAGAATAAACCTCGGTTGGGCTGCATTTGGAAGGATGAAGGATATTTTTAGGTCTAAGATTCCAATGTGTCTGAAAAGAAAAGTATTTAATCAATGTATTTTGCCAGTGATGACCTACGGCGCAGAAACCCTAACGCTCACAAGAACAACAGTGAGTAAACTACAAGTTGCGGAAAGAGCAATGGAGAGAATTATGTTAGGGATTTCTCTACGTGATAGAATACCCAATGCTACTATACGCAAAAGATCAGGAGTAGCAGACGTTATTGAAAGGATAACAACACTAAAGTGGAACTGGGCAGGTCATGTAGCAAGATCAGTTGATGACCGGTGGACAAAAAGAATTTTGGAATGGAGACCCCGAATACAAGCTTACAGAAATAGAGGTCGACCCCCAACGAGATGGACAGATGACATAAAAAGAGTGACTACAAATTGGATTCAGATGGCGCAAAATCGGACTAAGTGGAAAAGCATGCGAGAGGCCTATGTTCAGCAGTGGACGTTAGAGGCTAGTTGATGATGATGATTGAAGACTATCGGTCGACTAGAGTGACAATCTGTGTCGTGATTGGTCATTTCTGGCGGCAAGATAATTACCTACACCAAATAGATACTACTAAATAACGGATGATATCAATACTAATATTTAAGATACCTCGGACAGCTAGAAAAACTAATGAAGAAGTATTAAGGAATGTTAACAAAGATAGAGAAATTTTTTAAGACTATTAAACACCGAAAAATGTCTTATCTGGGACATATAGTGAGGGGAAATTGATATAGAATACTACAACTGATCCTTAAAGGCAAAATAGAGGGACGTGGATATGTAGGAAGAAATCAGGTTTCTTGGTTAAAACATAGTCGTGAATGAACTCAAAATATCAAATGCATGGAGAATTATTTCATGTGGCAGAAGATCGAGAAGCCTTTGCAATGGTAATCACCTTCTTCTTCTTCTTTTTATATAGACATGACCCAGTCAGTTTTTCAATGTCCCTCCAGTAAGTTGTCGTTCCATCATTTACGTGGTCTTCCTACTGATCGTCTTCCTATTGGGAAACCGTCTGTTACCGTCTTTACTACTCTATTTCTTGGCATTCGGCTTATATGATCGTTCCATTCTACTCTTCTGTTTCTTACCCAGTCCTTGATGTTCTCCATCTCGCATCTACGTCGTATATTTGTACTTACAGCTCTGTCCCATAGTGTTTTACTATTAACTTTTTTCAGTGCTTTGTTTGAAGTGTTTTCATCTCTGCTGTTTCTAACATCCTTTTTGTCCTTTCTGTGTCAGGTTATGTTTCTGCCGCGTATGTCATTATTGGTCTTACGACGATTTTGTAAATTCTGCCTTTCTTTTTTTTTTCTCGATATTTTTATTTCTTCAAATTGTTTTATTCAGCCAACCCACGGCTTAATTTGCTCTATCCGCTTGATCTTCTATTTCTGTTTTTAGCTTTCCGTAGCTAAATAATGTGATGTCTAAATATTTAAACTCCATCACTTGTTCTATTATCTGATCTTCCAGCTCCAATTTACACCTTTTTGCTGTTATAACCAAACATTTTGGCTTTTTGGGAAAATCAACATGTTAAATTTTCTGACGCTAAATTAAATTGGTGAGAGGATTGCGTCGAATGCATAGCAGATTATTTTAAGCTGTTTTTCTCCCATTTAGTATCCTTTTTTAGTTCTCACTTTTTTATTTTATTTATAATCAGGTTGAACAATAGAGAACTCAGGGAATTTTCCTGTCCTATAGCTGTCAGCTTTAATAGAGTCAGTTAGTTCTTGTTCTACTTTTAATTTTATTTGGTATATATTTTTGATTTCGGTCTCATTCTCCATATTTGTTTCCATCAATTGGGACGAAATACTGCCAAGCATGGCAGTGCGGCCTTACTGTGCTAAGGCTATAATCGTCCAAAGTTCTCCAGCTTCCTGAGGCATCGTTTAAGGCAGCATTTTCTCCCTTGTGTCATGCATCCCTTGGCAAGATGGTGTTACCACGGGATTAGGGAGCGCAGTAGTTAGTTGCATAACAACGAATCTTACGAACTGAGTGTGATGAGTGTATTTTTTGTGTATGTGTGTCTGTGCCATGTAAAATTGTTAAATCTACAGTAATGACATAGCTGCCGCTCCTATGCCAAGTTCTGAGTTAACCAAGGTTGTTTATTTGGTTGGACCTTATTCATACCTGTCCTATTTTTTACACAGGACGTCAACTATTAGCTATTGGGACGTGCCATGTCGGGATTGAGAACATCCTTATGCATCCGCACATATACAAATACAATCACGGCAGAGCGATATGGTATATTGTGTTATCTCGCTTTTTCTATTATCTGTCTTCCTTTTCCCCGGTAAGAATTCGCATTGTTCTTCGGCTATCTCTGAGAGTAGAAAGTTCTTTAGCTGTTGATTGATTATTTATAGCAGGATTTACTTGCATGTGGAATAAGGGAAATGATTTTATCATAGCTACATATGGTGACTGATCCTTTCTTATGGATGGAGATAAACATTGATTCGCACCAATCATCAGGTCATTCACCTGCGACCCATATCTAGTATTTATATCTACAGTGGGTGATCAAATTATTATGATCACTTCAAAAAACTTTATATTTTACTGTTTAATAAAGAATAAAACTACATATGAGTGTCTAATAATGTGAATATAATATAAAAATAGATCATAAACACGTTCTTTTACAAAATTTTAAAATATTTTTTTCTTTGACCTTAAATAACATTTTTTTTAATATTTTGTGTGACCTCCTTTAGCTTTGATGAAAGCTTTGGTCCTCCTTGGCATGCTTTGAATGTTTCTCAGGCAGTTTTCTTTTATTTTATCGTTTCTGTGCCAGGTGGCAATGAGTCTCTCAATTAACTGCTGCTTATTTGTGACAATTTCCTGGGCAACCCCCCTCTTCATAAGCTCCCATAGATTTTCGATCGGATTGAGGTCTGGGGAATTACCTGGCCACTTCAGTACATTAATTTTCTTTTTTACCAGGTACGATGTTACTCTTT
Organism: Diabrotica balteata; assembly: GCA_918026665.1. Classification (NCBI taxonomy): domain Eukaryota; kingdom Metazoa; phylum Arthropoda; class Insecta; order Coleoptera; family Chrysomelidae; genus Diabrotica; species Diabrotica balteata. The sequence goes on from OU898280.1 coordinate 117,169,835, forward strand.
TTGCCTTATGGCACGGTGCTGAATCGTGCATAAAGGTAAAATCCTCCGATTCGCCAAACCAGTCTTTGATTTGTGGCATGAGTTTTTTTTCCAGAACTTCAATATACTGATGTTGATTCATCATTCCATTTACAATGTACAGCCTCCCTGTGCCCTTACTGCTGATCACAAACCATACCATAATCTTGAGAGGATGCTTTTCTCGCTCCACTATGCAATCCTTATATTTTTCACACACTCGCCTTCGGACGAAGGCCGACTTATCCATGAGTATCCCCACTGTAGACTCATCGGAGAAACAAACCTGTGAATAAAAAAAACTATTAGATATTTTTTAGGATAAAAACAGTGGTTATAGTGATTTAAACTTTAGTAGTGACGTAATTTACCTTATTCCAATCCTCAATTGTCCAATTTTGGTGTTCTTTGGCCCATTCCAGTCTCTTTTTTCATCATTACGATGGTCAACTTTGGTTTTTTGGCAAGGCGACATGATTTAAAACCTTGCTCAGTAAGCCTTCTGCGGACTGTCATGTCAGAAACTGGCATACCAGCTTCACGAATAAGTCCCGTGAGGATTCTTCTTGGCTTCTTTCTATTGTTTACGAATATATCCCTCATTTTTCTTTCGTCTCTGGGTGTAGTGACACGCTTTCGACCACATTTTTGGGCACGCTGGTGAATCAGGGGTTTGTTGGTTTCAATTTTTTTCTTGATATTGCTCACTGTTGCTTGCGCTACTTGGCATTGTTGAGCTATCTGACGTTGGGAGAGCTTTGTATTCAATAAAAGTGTCTTTATTTCCACCATTTTAGACACAGGGACGTCTTTAGCCTTACCCATTATGATTTTCTTCTCAAAAATCGAAATGTTTTGAAAATGTCTTTAAAATTAAAACTGATATTCTTTTTTCACTCACAATCACCACTTATAAATTAATAAAACATACTACAAAGATAAAACGATACTAATCTTTCAAAAACAATACAAAAACGTACAAATTCAGTTGTAAACTCCAAACGTAAATTCACCACAATGTGTATGTTGTCACGTAATTTGACACAAATGACAGTTCTAGAGCGGAAAACGTCAAAAAAGTAAGGTAAAAATATCAGCATATAATTTTATTATAAAATTTCTGAACAAATATGAAAAACTTAAATTTTTGTGACTGATCATAATAATTTGATCACCCACTGTATGTCAATCTCGCCCAGGGCTTTCAGAGTCTCTGCTGATATGCCATTTTATCTCTGTGTTTTTTTTTTGTTTCTTAGTTGGTTGAACGCCTTCTCTACTTCTGCTCGTAAAATGATCGGTTCTGTGTCTTTTATTGCATGTTTCTTGTGTTTTAAGAGATGCATCATTTGAAGTGTCTTTGTATATAAAAAAAAGAGGTTAGTCTTCGTAAGTGGGTATATTTATTTAAAAAACCCTTAAAAGGGGTACATGAAAAAACAAACGTTTTCGGACTAAATAGTCCATTATCAGGTTTAAATTTTAAAATTGCTAGGCTAAAATGCCTGAGCCACCAAAATACATGGGTAAAAACCCTTTAAATTACATATAGTTGTAAAAGATTATACATCATGTTGTTAAAAAACTGTCATCATCCAGCCTCAAGAGTCCACTGCTGAACATAGGCCTCTTCCTCATGTTTCCAACCCCGTCTATCTTGCGCCGCTCTTATCCAGTTTTTATTGAGTCTTCTTAAATCGTCAGTCCATCTTGTAGGTGGTCGACCAACGCTTCTCTTGTCTTCCCTTGGCCTCCATTCCAATAACCTATTTGTCCATCGCCCATCTGTCATTCTGGCTATGTGTCCTGCCCATCTCCATTTTATTCTGGCTATCTTCTCGATGATGTCAGTCACTCCGGTTCTTCTCCTGATGTCTTCGTTTGTTATTCTGTCTCGGAGAGTTATTCCTAACATGGACCGCTCCATTCTTCTCTGCGTGACTCTCAGTTTGGTAGCTGCTGCTTTTGTTAAGGTAAGTGTTTCTGCTCCGTACGTCAAGACTGGGAGGACGCACTGATCAAATACCTTTCTCTTTAGGCATGTGGGCAGCTCACTTTTAAAAGTTTCTCTCAGTTTTCCAAATGTTGCCCACCCAAGGCCGACTCTTCTCTTCAGTTCATGAGTCTGGTTATCTCTGCCAATCATAATTTCATGTACCAGGTAAAAAACTGTGATGTTCAGTATTAAATTAAATATGACTTCAGGTAACATACATGGCTGAAGTGAGTTCCAGAGCCGGAGAGTAAACCTCTACACACGGAGAACAGCTAGAAACTAAGTCCTAAACTAACTCAGTTTCCAGCTGTTCTCCGTGTGTAGAGGTTTACTCTCCGGCTCTGGAACTCACTTCACCCATGTATGTTACCTGAAGTCATATTTAATTTAATACTGAACATCACAGTTTTTTAACAACATGATGTATAATCTTTTACAACTATATGTAATTTAAAGGGTTTTTACCCATGCATTTTGGTGGCTCAGGCATTTTAACCTAGCAATTTTAAAATTTAAACCTGATGATGGACTGTTTAGTCCGAAAACGTTTGTTTTTTTTTATGTAGCCCTTTTAAGGGTTTTTTTAAATAAATATACCCACTTACGAAGACTAATCTCTTTTTTGTGATACGTGGTATACAGCCAGCTACAGGAATTGTTTTCCTTGTGGATTTTGTCTTTGTATAATTATGATCAATAGTTTCTCCAGATTTCTGTAATATTCTGTATGTCAGTTTTTACTTCTTCGGTATGCTCTTGAATGGCTTGAGCTCTCGGGTCAAATATTTAACTTAACAATGCTTACTAACTCAAGTTAGTTGATATGTATTACACATTATATACTTTTTTTTTTGTTTCCAAGGAAATAATAAAATATAGATGCAACAAAAACACAATTTCAGAAGAGAATGTAGTTAGCTTCTCAAATATTTGTATATTTTATCCTGTTTTCATATGTAACACTATTTGCTCCTGTTTTTCTATCATTGCGATTTAATACTAATAGTTGCTTTTGGCCCATAAATAAAACGTACAATAAACTATAAACAATTTATTTAACAATACGATTAAAAAAAACTATTTTTTTAAATTCTGCAATTTTGGAGCGGAAAGTTTCACTTTTCCCGGTATGTTTCTAGCAAGTTGTTCATCTTTGACAGCTTTAAGTATATCCTTCTCCCTTTGGGTTATCGAACGATCCTTTAGGAACATAGCTACAGCTGTACGAGCGGCTTTTCCTCGTTTCGCCGTACCTGGTGTTAATTTGACTTTGAACCTTAAAAAAACAGAAATTTTACTAAATAATCACAAACATTAAAATTTAAACTAAACGTTGAAACACTTTTTTTGGTACAATTATACAATTAAAATATTACAAAATTACAAATATTATAATTATTAAAATGTACAACCATTTGTAATAGTTATCTCCATCTCTAGTTGAAGTGGAAATGTGTTGTGAAAAAGTGGACAAGATTCTAACCCGAAAACAAATGTCAAGTTGCTGGCATTTGCAGTAGAATGTGTATCTTTCATAGTTGTCAATTGATTTTAATCAATTTCATAATTTAATTTGAAATGCGCCCTAAAGTGAATTACAAAATATTTTTTAATATTAACTTTTTTCTAACAACAACTCTGTGCCAGTGTGTTTAGTCATTTTTTAATTTTAATCTACACTTTACTGTTATAAGTTTTTTTTACGTGCAATGTGACGGGTTTTTATAGAGCTTTGTAGTAGTTTTTATTCATTCTTTCACTTTTAAACAAAACTTTTTCTCATTGTTATACATGAATGCTACTACATAGAAACATGTAAGCTACTATTTTAACACCAACATTTTAATATTTTGACCACGGTTGCCAAGAGAATGGTGTGTTTGTTTTACACCTTATTATTCTTCACTCACCATTCATTGAACTAATGAAGCTTGTAAATTCAATAAGCGAAACGTCTTCAAATATAGGAACTGAACTGTGATTTCCTTTTATTATTTCCCTTTGACCGATATCCTCGTGACCAAATTTTTTTTTTTTTTTTTTTGGAACTTACTCATTGAATAATTGTTTGACGGTCGTACTCCTATATACAGTGTCAATTTCAAAACTTATAATGGGCTATATCTCACGAACAAAAGCTGGTACTGAAAAATACTTATCCTAGAAACAGTTTCTATGATAGTAAGGGGGAAATAAATGACATGAAAGAGAACTCACCCCCATCGACCCCCTAGGCCCCACTCACCACAATAAAAAAAGTTTAAATTGCAAACCCCTACTTGCAATAAATCATTGAAAAGACTATAAAAATGCTATCCAATGGTGAAATAATAATTATACAGGGTGAAGCAATAATTGTGAAACTTTGGCTTAAATGGAAAATTTAATGAAGTTTTTGTTGATTCTGTTGATGACCCTGTATATTTATTGTTTAATAATTATACGGGTTGTTAATACCAGCCGGCATATTATGACTTTTGTATTTGTAATGCTATCTCCCGGACTATTAGTTTTAATAATAAGTGCCCGTCTGAATTTTTTTTTTGTTAAATAAAAACTTAATTTGTCATTTTTGCAAAACAAGTTGAAAACATCTGTTTTTTGAGTTCTGTCAGATTCAATAATTTTTGGTTTATTTAAGAATTTTAAACGTCATCAGTTTTCATCATTTGTACGATCGGTACTGTCATTCAGCTGTAGTTGTCACGATGGTTTACAGTATACCTGAACGCGTGGATATACGCGTAATTTTCATATTTGCCTCCCAGAACCAGTGTTACTACGATTAGATTAAAAATATAATATACATACTTATAGTTTGATAGAGTATTGTAAGGTGCTATGACAGGAACTGCAAATAATAATTCATCCTCCGCAACAGGTACTCCAGTTAGAGCATCGATCATGTCTGTATCAGCTTGAACTACCGTTTCGTCGTCATCTATATCTTCATTGGGTTCCTTCGGTGTGAAGTTTTTAGGTCCTCTTTGAGCCTGTTTCTTAATCTTTTCTATAGCTTCTTTATTTTTCTTCGTTTTCTTTGTTTCTTTAATATCTTTGCCCATACCTGAAGACTAAATCATCTTAATGAGTAACATATTTTTATATTTATCATAGAAAATATTCAATAAATTCTCAGAGATCTGATAAGTAACCTTGACATAAAAAAATAAACTCAACAAAATCAAATCAATTTTCACTTCATCCTCCCACCTTTTCAGTGGCATTCCTTTTGATCGTGTGATTGATTAGTGTGAGGAAGCTCAGTAGGTCTGTCATAGTAAAAATTACAAAACAAAGTTATTGACAAAAATTGTAGGCAGCTTAAACTTCTTGTGGGCAGTTACAATCTTACTTATACACGTAATTAAAATGGTTAAAAAAAAAACAAAAACAATTTAACTTTGGTTTAGTGTGTGCAAATGACAGTTAGAAATTGTTGGTATTATTTCCAAAGCTGTCAAAAGCAAATTTTTATCTAATGTAAACCAACCTAAACTACTTCGAATAAACAATTATTTATTATCTGTCATAAAAAACATAAGGCATTATTTGTCATTATCGAATTACTAATATGCACAAGGAATCTACGTTCCTGTAGTTGGCTGTATACCATATATTAAAAAAATTTATTAAAATCCTTTGTATAGTAGCCTCGTATTTCCGTGAGACTGTGCAAAAATATATGTATCTGTAATAAAATCATTCAACAAAAAGGTACTCTACCAGGAGTCTGTAAAATTATCAATGACTCAGACGTATAATAATACAAAGTTTCCAGATTCCACTCGATATTAACATTCAGACGTGCCTGGTATAATCTTTTAAAATATGAACCAGATATGAACAATCAACCAATTAACTTTTCATCGAACTTATGACAAGTCCACGTGGACTAACGGCCAATGAAAACATCGGATATCGCTGTTATGACAAATCATAATGCATTATCTTTTGTCGGTAGACTTATTCATACTTGGGGTAAGATTATATCAGTATTTTACTGAGCTTACGGAGTCATAAAATAAGGGATCAGGTTTCGACCGTCCAGTACCGAAGGCACGGGACGGGGAAAACTTAGGTAGGCAAATTTTTATAATATTTTTAGTAAATCATAAAAGAGACAAGAATATTTTTAGTAAAATCATAACTGCTACAGCGTTCAGTTAAATTCAAATTTCAAATAGTGAACCGCAAGTTAGTTTGGTAGTGACTTTTTTCAGTGTTCTTTATACGGAAAACATTTTACATTTTACGTTTTTTACTTTTTTTGATACGTTTTTACGTGATTATGTTTTTATACGTTTGATAATTTTAAAATATTGCGTCTGTGGTGCGATAATAATTATGTAGCTGAAGAGACAATGGAACCCTCGAATCGATTGGAAGATTTACAAAGGCGTGTAGTAAAACGTAAGCGACATTTTCAAAACCTTTCTGATGATGCCAAATGCATGCTAAAAAATGTTTATGAAGGACTGTGTGCTGAATTGTCTAATTCAGAGACAATTACAGAAACATGTTTTTTAACCAGAGTGCCCAAAGCAACCCACTACAAAATTATAGGAGAAACATCTTCTAGACAGAAGAGAAAGGATTGTGGCAAATTCAGAAAAATAGAACCGCACTTAATTGAATCTATAACTAGAACAATATACCAAATGTATGCGGCCAATATTTTTCCAACTATTGAAAGCCTTCGAAGTGAATTAGTTCGAAAGTGCATTCTCTCGTGTTCAGCAACAACACTTCGATTATTTCTTAAAGCCAATAATTTTAAGTACAAAACTATAGACAAGAGACAGACATCAATGGAAAGTACTAGAATAATTTCTTTAAGAAACAATTATATCAGACAGATAACTGAGTATCGAAAAATGAAACGAAATATTGTTTATTTAGATGAGACCTGGTATGATACTCATGACACCGTGAAAAAAAGTTGGATAAATAATAACAAAAAGTGTTTCAACTCAGTACCGCCCAATAAAAGGAAGAGAATTATAATTTTACACTGCGGTGGAGAAAATGGATGGGTCGACGATGCATTATTAATATCTGCAAAACAAATTAAAAACGCGTCTCTGGATTATCATGACGATATGGAAAGTTCAATTTTTGAATCATGGTTTGAAAAATGTCTTCTTCCGAAATTACTTAAAGATAGTGTGATTATCATGGACAACGCATCACATCATTCAAGATTAATGAAAAAAACTTCAAATAATAGTTGGAATAAAATCAGGATTTTTTATTCACGGAAGATTTGTATTTTGAGACATCTTATATTAAAAAGCAATTGCTTGAGGTTGTTCATAGTAAATAGTACGAAAAGGAATATGTTGTTGACAACTGTGCTCGTAGTAACGGGCATACTGTGTTTAGACTTCCTCCTTATTATTGTACATTGAACCCAATAGAGTTAATATGGGCTCAACTTAAAGGAAATATAATGAGAAGAAACGTTGCTCCAAAATTTTTTGTCTACTGTTCTCCAGTTAATTAAAAGAGAAGTCACAAAAATTACAGCAACCAACTGGAAAAATGTAATAAAAATAAAACATGTGATCGGAGTGGAAAATAACTATGTTAAATATTTACCAGCATTAACCAAATTACATATAAATTTAGATGATACGAGTGATACTAGTGATAACAGCGATTCTGAGTAGATAGTAAGTACTTATTAGGTGTTAGTTGAAACCTTTATTTCTATTTTAATTGTAGATATTCTCATTTTGCTTATATATCTTTGAAAACAGGGTATAAACACACTTCTTGATAGGACAAAAATTATTAATGTTTTAGGGGAGGATGTCAACTGAAACTGTCACTGTCATTCTCGCTGAATAACTACTATTATTAACAATGTTTTATATAGATATTATTATTTTACAATAAGTTCTGTTCAGTCGAGTCGTTTAGTGTTATCACTCCCAAGATATATCACAGAAGTTAAAAACACCGATATTTTTTATTTAAACTTTATAGAAAATGAAACTTTTTGGTAAATAAAATTAAATAAAAGTAAAAACTTTTATTTAATTTAAAATTAGATATCTACGCTACTGTTCTACTACTAAGTATTACATTAAAGGAGTGGTAACTCTAACAGCGTTGCCATTTTACTAGTATTTTGCTTGTTTTGGTCTCTGTAAATTTTCTCACGAAATTACGTGCCGACTATAAAAGGTATATATTTAAAAACCCAAACGGGCTATGTTAGACAAAACGTTTTCGGAATCCATATTCCATCATCAGTGTCTAGGAGTACATGAATGTAGCCACTAAATATATGGGTAAAAACCCGTTAACAAATAATTAGTTATATTCGTTTTACAGTACATTTGTTTTACAGTATTTCTTATAAAATGTTATGATGTTAAAGTTACCGTTGGATTAGGTAACATGGCGCCATGTTACCTAATCCAACGGTAACTTTAACATCTTAATATTTTATAAGAAATACTGTAAACCAAATGTACTGTAAAACGAATATAACTAATTATTTGTTAACGGGTTTTTACCCATATATTTAGTGGCTACATTCATGTACTCCTAGACACTGATGATGGAATACGGATTCCGAAAACGTTTTGTCTAACATAGCCCGTTTGGGTTTTTAAATATATACCTTTTACAAAGCATTTTAATAATTTTTTGAATTACTAATAGTCACAATAAATAAAAAATCATTACCTGCAAAATTTCCATTCGCAGCTTTCGTTCTTCGTCGTCTTGATCTTTATATTTTTCCTTAATTTTCTTTAATTTTCCCTTCTGGCCCCTCTTAACTTGTTTATTATCTGCTTTCGTGTCAACTAAAACTTGCTTATCCACATTACAGTTCACTTTATTTTTCTTGCAACTTACCTTTTTCCTCTTTTTGCGGTTTCTTATTTTTTGATTCGCTATTACCTCTACTTCTCGTTTGGTTTTGTTTTATCACAACTGGTTTGTTATCACCCAAGTACACAATATTCTCTTCGTTTGGCTCTTCTTCCATATTTCTGGATGTCTGTGTGATCAGATTCCTAAAAAAAAAACAAAAATAATAAATAATAAATAAACGATATCACCAAAAAAATATCAGCCTCATAAAAATGACGTTGCTGGATTCAAAAGCCGCGGTTAGAGTAGATGGAGAACTATCTTCCCTGTTTGACATCAACGTGGGGGGTGAAATAGGGAGACGCACTTTCAACCATGCTGTTCAACCTAGTTGTTGAAGCAGTCATCAGAAAAACCAATGTAACCGGCCATATAAACACCAAAACATACAAATTACTGCATATTCAGGCGATGTCGCCATTATTAGTAGAAGCAAGACACGACTAATGGAAACGTTCAAGGAAATTGATCCTAAAGCATAAAAAAGAGGGATTAAAATAAACGAAACAATGACCATCAAAAGAACACCTGAGAATGAAAATAATATGGCAATAGACAACTATACTATTGAACGTGTGGATGCCTTCACATATCTGGGCACAGAATTCAACCAGAAGAATTCCGTAAGTAGCACGGATTGAATGCACGTATTTCCAGTGGAAATCGTACATACTATGCTAATAAAAGATTGATCGAAGTTATTAGACAAAAGAACCAAAATGACTATCTACAGAACTTTGACTAGACCCGCAGTACCTATGGTTGTGAAACCTGGGTAATGACGAAAAACGAGGAAGCCACTCGGGAGATTCAAGAGAAAGATACTGAGAAAAGTATATGGCCCTGTGCAAGAGAAAGACGGGGCACATGGAGGAATGTGGAGAATGAAGGATATGACATTGTAAGATTTGTGAAAAGGCAAAGACTGTCATGGCTGAGACATGTTCAGTGACAAGAAGACACGAAAACGACAAAGAAGATGTTACAGTGGAAGCCGGTAGGAAGGCTTAAAAAAAGAAGACCCAGGACGAGATGGTTGGATGACGTGGAAGACGATCTGAAAACTATAAATATAAGACATTGGAGGAGAAGGGGCCAAGAGAGATCTGAATGGAAGGACATAGCCAGACAGGCAAAGACCCATCCAGGGTTATGATGCCAAAAGAAGAAGAATTTATTTTCTTTACTTTGAACGAGTTGGAACAGTGCGATTTACTCTGTACTTATCTGTTTTCTTTTAAGAGAAACATGTTACTCTGCAAAGTATAAATAATGAATAAAGGGGTAAAGAAGTGGTATTTATTGGCAAAAGATCTGTTAACATTTTGTTAAAAGAATTTGGATTTAAATACAAAAAGGACATTTTCCTGGCAAGACAAGTTAAAAGTGGACGTAAACTAGAATGGCATCGTAGATGGTAATCGTTTTATACTTCAAAAAGTAGAAATCCTAAGGTTTCTAGGTGTTCGAAATCTAAATTAAGATTTTTGAATAAATCTGTGCCTTCTACGATTTTCAAGGCAAACATACGGTGAATTTGACCAACATGAGGAACCTAAAATTGCATTCCCAGACATATCGATTCATCTAGACAAGAACCTTTCTTGAACTGGTTTCTTATACTCAAAATATGAGTAAATAAAGATATAGAAAAGACGGTTAAGATTTGATTTCAACAAAGTGTCTCTATACGTATTTCGTCCTATCAGGACTCATCAGAACGACTGGGTAGATGCCCTGACACGTTTATGAGAGAAACCACATGCAAATTGTAGATATAGAGGAAAAATGACTTCGTTATTTATTTCTGAAAGAGAACAGTGCAAATAAATGGAGATTTTCTGAGAAACTGTTATGAAGGCACAATAAATCAACAAACAATATCGTTACAAATATATTCAAATTTATAAATAAATAAATATACTTTAACCTTACTTGTTTCCCGAAGAATGTTGAATTTTTATCTGCGTATCAGGAAATATAGAGCTTTCTTCATCATCTGAATCGGACGAAACCTTTTCGGATTTTTCAACATCTATTTCTTTTGATTCGGCTGATATCTGAATCTCTTCCTGCTTTGAATCTCTAAGCAACTCATCTTCTACGATAAAAAGTGATTTTAAAAATAAATTATCGGAAATAATCTTAATTTTGTGATAAATGAGCACAATTGATAACACAATATGTACACTACAATCAGAATACTAAAAAACGTGAACATGGATTCCAAATGGATTCCAAATCCTTTCGAACCCAGTCGATCTGGCGCGTTGGACGAGATTGTCAATCCTTCCTCTGGCTGCGGCAATCTGGTGCGTTGAACGATATTGGCGTATTCTTTCTATCTGGTGCGTTGAATTAGATAGACATCCTTATCCCTGTCCAAGTACTCGTTCTGCGTTGAGGTACGAGTACGACCCCAATTCCTCGATCGCCGTATCTTAGTTTACCATATCGAATATCGTCACACCCATCTACCGAAATAAATAAACAGTACGTCTTTGTACTCAAACATTGTATTCAGTAGACACTTAACGATAATTACTTTTTCATTTGTATATGTAAATTCGAAATAAATGCCTATACAAACGAATCCTGTTTCTCTGGCTGAATTATACTATCCGACCCCTCAAGTTAAAGCTATTATGTTACTAAACACAACGTATAGATCCTGACCACAATCATTAGAAACCAACTAAATTATTACAAAGAAAAAAATAAAGGAATGTTCATCGACTTCCAACAGGCCTTCGAGAGCATATTTATATATTCGGAAATTAAAGGGAAGGAAATACCAGCAAAGTTATTAAGGCTGACTAGAATGACAAGAGTTAAAACAACCGAAGGAGATACAAACGACACCAGCATAGAACGTGGCGTAAGACAAGCCAATGGCGCGTATGATTTAATATCATGTTAGAAGGATATAATCGAGACACAGAGCTGCAAAAAAGGGCAATTATTCAAAGTTCAACACAGATCACAGGATACGCGAACGATCTAGCATTGATAGCGCATGACAAACAAAAATAGAAGAATAAGTCCCAACGTTAATAAGAGAAGCAAAGAACAGAAGATTAATAATCAATCAGAATAAAACAAAATACTTAATAGAGACTAGGTAAATAGACCAACCGAAATAATAATAATAGGTTAAAATAAATTCCAGGGGGTCGAATACTTTAAGTACTCGGTGGTGTTAGTGGACGGCGAAAATGGAAGGAGTGCAAAAGTAAGCGAACAAATTAAAGCGGGAAACGGGGTGTACTGGAAATATAATCGACTACTTAAAAACAAAAACCTGAACAAAAAAAAATAAATAAAAAATATATAGAGCAGCAATTAGACCGGTGATAGCATATGAAGCGGAAGTAATGTGTCCTACGAAAAAGGATGAAGAAAACTAACAATAATTGAAAGAAAAAATATGAGAAGAATACACGGCCCAATAAAGACAGAACAAGGAGAATATAGAAGACTGAACCATGAAATAATAAATATACGGAAAAACGGAAAATGGAAAAAATCAATCTACCAAGAAACTGTAAGCTGTAGAAAAAAATGATTTCGCGCGCCTGGCTAATTTCGAAACCTGATAGCGGACGAAGACCAAATATATGAAAGGTGGAGAGAATATTTCGAAGAGATGCTAAATGACGGAGTGACTACTGAAGAAAATTATAATGTTCCTAAACCTCAAATACTACTACAAGAAATACCAAAACCCACAAGAAAAGAAATAATAAAAGATATGAAAAATCAAAAAAGCTCCAGGGAGAGTGGCATTGTGGCAGAAAACTTAAAATATGGAGGAGAGACTTTAATAAACCAGCGTAGTGAGCTAATATTAGAAGTGTGGGATGTCAAAGAAATGCCTCAAAAACGGAATAATTTCGTTATAATTCCTATACACAAAAAGAGAGATAGAACTGAATGCGCTAGCTATAGAGGAATATCCTTATAAGAGGTAATATATAAAGTGCTTGCCATATTAATTAATCAACGATTAGAAATGTAAGTAGAGAAGAATCTAGCAGAATACCAGGGAGGATTTCGGAAAGTAAGATCAACAACCGATCAAATTTTTATGCTACAACTCCTGATCAATTGCTATGAATACAATATTTCAGCACAAGTAATTTTTTTTATTACAAAGTCGCCGACGATACAATAGACAACAACATATTAATAGAAGTGCTAAAAGAATTCCAAGTGCAAGAAAAAATAGTAAGATTGGTAAAAATGACAATTAGACAAACCATTTGTGCTGTAAATGCAACGGTACAGTCTCAGAAGAATTCGAAATAAAAAAAGGTGTTCGCCAAGGAGACTCTTTGTCTACATTGCTATTCAATATACTTTTAGAAAAAATTGTAAGGTTTAGTGGGATAAATAGGTCTGTCACTATTTTATACAAGGAGCACCAATTCTTAACATACGCTGATGATGTGGTTCTCGTTGCAAGAAATGGAAAAGAACTGGCAAATATAGCAAAAAGACTGATTCGGAAAAGCTCTAAAATGGGATTGAAAGTTAATATTAATAAATCGAAGTACATGGAAATCTTAAGCAAAAAAGGAATAAACACCAGGGGATCCCCTAAATTGGAGATGGAGGATGGATCAGTTGTAGAATTCGAGAAGGTGGATGAATATATGTACTTAGGTACTCTTATTGATCAGACATGTAAGGAAGAAACTGAAATCAACCTGAGACTGACCAAGAGCAATAGGTGTGCTGGAACCATGAGCAAAATAATTAAGACCAAAGATATATCTCGTAATACAAAAATAAGAGTATACAAAAATTAATCCCACAATGGTATACGCTGCCGAGACATGGACTATGAACAAAACCATACAGAACAGATTGCAAGCGTGTGAAAGAAAGATACTTCGCAGAATGTTTGGTTGAAAAGTAGTAGAGGGAGAATGGAGAAGACCAACGAATGCAGAAGTGTACCATTTGTATGCTAACCCTACAATAACAAAAGTGGTGAAAAAACGTAGACTAGAATGGCTCGGACATCTAGAAAGAATGCAAGGTAATAAGACTAGTCAAGAATATTGCTTGGAGAGTACCTGAGGGCAAAAAAAGAGAGGAAGACCAAGAAAAAAATGGAGAGATGTAGTGATGGAAGATGTCAGAGAGATGGGAATCAGAGATTGGAAGCTGTTAGCTAAGAACAGAAAACGATGGGAATTATCCATCCCGTAATGGGCCTAAAAGGCCTGTTAACGCTGTACATACATACATTTGTTGCACGTTTGAATTACCACTGAATTAAATATGTAATTGTTGGTTTTATCATTGTAATATATCCAATATAGCATTTCTGGTTCTAAACCTCCCTAATTTTTTCCATTACTACCATTAGCGTAGTCACCGTTGTCATCTAATAACTTGGTATGAGATGCAGATAAATAAATACATACCATCACTTTCATCTAATATTTCAACCTCGACTTCATCTTTGCTCATCTCACTATCTGCTACACTGAGTGCATCCTCTTCATTTGCAGTAAGCACTTTCCTCTCTCCTTTGTGTCTTTCGATGCTTCCATCTTCTAAGCGAAACAGAAAACTCAATCCAAGAATAAGATGAGCAGGTGGTAAAAAGTTCTTTTTGCCTCTAATCATGAAACTACCAGTGGTTAGGTATTCACCAGTTGGTGCTGTCTTGCTTACTTGATCGCCCCACACCCAGTATGCATTTGTAACTACTTTTGCTTCCCAGGCAACACTAAAACAAGGAGTATATTTAATTTACTCAAATATATTAATATGAACTATACAAAACTTTACTTATAATTTGGAGAAAATTATACAATATTTTATATTGTCGATAGTCTGTGTCGCAATTGCAGATGAAAAATCACAAAGATATGATTTCATACTCCAGAATATTAACCCAAATACATTGTATCATTATTTAGAAAATATGGTCGCGAATGCCTAAAACAGGAGACTAGATACAATTCAATATTGTAGGCTATAGTAGGCTTTGTTCCTTGCTTTAATTCGCTGAAATGAAAGCAATCAATATCCTCATTGATTTGGGAGTCCATAAAGTTAAACAACGCTACTCTTTACCGACTCAGATATACTTCAGTCTGTTTACTCAGTCTGCCAGTTATGCTATCTTCATTGCCATATATTAAATACTGTGCTGAATAATTTTCAAGCTGAAATAGATTCGTCCCAACTCGTGAACATAAAATGAAGATCGAGATAAAAACAAAAAGACATCCTTCAGAAGAAGGCTCAGAAATTAGTGAATATTCCGAGTTTATAAGTAAAAACATAACGAGAACGATCACAGAGACGAGTCCGGTCACGGATATTAAGCCTGAAGGTGTTCATAGAGAAACGTGTTCTGAGTCAATTATTAAAAAATGCCTATTTGGAGCGTCACAGGAGAGAGGCGAATATAAGAAACTAGATTATAGGAATGTCAAAAAAGTATTAAATATCGCAATATTCCCCAAACACCATCCTGATACTCAACTAGATCAGGCTCAAGCAAAACTTAATCATCAACAAACTGGAACAAACAGTGGATAAGACTCCTATCGGTACTCAGAATCAACTCTTACAGTTCCATAAAACGACGTTTAACGCAGGGACAATGTGGGTAAACTGTGCTAACGAATATACAAAAAATCGACTGTTCTAACCTACTAAGCTAAGTCCGCGAGGCCGAGAAGTATGATGCCATTTGTATTGAAGACTCTAGACAAACTGCTCGATAGGCACAGAAGGGTTGGGATATTGGTTGAAAGTCTGATACAATAAGAATAGTATTCGTATACAGCAGGATTCTCTATGGAAATGGCACTGAACCATCTCCTGCAGAGAGCGGAGTCCGTTCTGAAGACGTGATACTGGGTGCAATTCCGATATAGAAGGAACATTCGACTTTCTACGAAGTAATTATAAGGGCGAATCATATAAAAAAAATGGACGAAACAAGCTGCACATGGATAGACTACAAAGGTCAGCAAGAATAGCCAGAGGCTGTCCACTGGTCATGGCTGGACTGTTATCTAGAATTAGCAAAGGCAGGCATCATGTCCTAGGCTATGCGGGTAACCTGGTCATTTTAGCCCACGGCAAATATTTGCTACAGAAAGCCGAGCAAGCAATCCGGAAGCATTGGCAATTTCTTAGTTGTTGTGCAACTACATTTTCTGCGTAAATGGGATTTACTTTAACAAAGAAAAACACTATTAAACAAAATGATAAAAAATGTAAACCATCTCTTACCTGTAACATATAGCCATTATTCCCGCTTCATTTAACGTTTTTGGAGGTATTGGGTTACCAGTTGGATTCTTTATAATAACGCTACTGGCACCATGAATATCAGCGTGAACATAGGCATCTGTTGGTTTCATGTATCTGTAATATATAATAGACATTTCAACATACATGGGAAAATAAATTCTCTAAACTCGAAATCAAATAGGATTATCGGGTGTAACGCTTCAAAATCGGTTATTTTTTTAAATTTAACTTAATTCAAAAAACATTAAATTTTAAGCGAACCTGTATAAGATTTTAAAAGGACCAAGTCCATGTTGTGTCGTGAAGTTCATTTGCTCAGCGACCTACGACAACGTCGTCGAGGCTTGTCTCCTAAACTGCAAAGTCAATGGGAAGGTCCGTATGAAATTAAAAAGAGAATAAATACTGATGTAATATACCGAATTAAGAAGTTGCCTAAAGGTAAACCAAAAGTTGTTTACATAAATCGTCTTGCACCTTCTGCTGGCTCAAATGAAACAGAAGAAGCACGAACCCTTCAACATGAGATCAAAGATGACCGAAGACCAAGCTTTAAGGAATGTATATCAAACTAAGCAAAAAGAAAGAGTGCTGGATTCGGCGTGACCACAGAAGTTCAGCAGGATCTATTTAGTGTTCCGGAAAACGTCTCTCTAGCCCACTGTGTTGCCCAAGACCTGGAGATAGATAGATAGATAGTTTATTTGACTGTAAGTTACAAGTTTTACAGCAAGTCAAAACTAAAATTAGAAATATTAAACATTAAAGAAAAAAATGGAAACATTAAAAATATTTAAAACTTTAAAATACATAAAAACGTACAGTATAGACATATAATTAAAATAATATTAAATTTGGTTATGTTGTAGCTTAGGATTTCACAGATTCTTCTTCTTAAGGTTCCATCTTCTAACGAAGGTTGGATATCAACATGGCAATTCTTATTTTACTTACAGCAGCTCTAAATAGTTGGCTAGAGCTCAGACTAAACCATTCCCTTAGATTTCGTAGCCAGGAGGTTCGTCTTCTTCCTACATCTCTTTTACCTTTTATTTTGCCCTCTATAATCAAACGTAGTAGCCCATAACGAGGACCTCTTAATATATGACCGAAATATTCAAGTTTCCGCCTCTTAATTGTCTGTACAATTTCTTCCCTCTTATTAACCCTATCAAGGACTTCAATATTGGTAATTTTGTCTACCCATGCTATTCGTAGCATCCTTCGATAACACCAACGCTCAAAAGCTTCCAATTTCTTAATCTCCAGTTGTTTCAATGTCCATGCCTCAGATCCGTAGAGCAAAGTTGTAAAAATGTAGCAGCCCAATAACCTTATCCTTAGATCCATTCTTAGGTCTCTACTTCATAATAGATGTTTCATTTTTACAAATTTTGCCCTTGCTATTTCTATACGGCTTTTAATCTCTTGCGTTTGTTCTGCGTTTTGACTAACCAATGTTCCTAGATATTTGTATTTATCTACCCTTTCTATCTGGATATTATTAATATGGAGTGTCTCGTTGTCTTTTGGATGTTTTGTAATGACCATGAATTTTGTTTTCTTTAAGTTCATTTTAATACCATATATGGTACACTTTTCATTCAGCCGTTCCAGTATGTTTGTTAGACTTTTCAGAGTTGAAGTGAATATGACAGTATCATCGGCATATCTTATATTATTAATAATTTCACCATTTATTATCATTCCATCGTTACACTCTCCTAAAGCTTCTTGGAAAATGGCTTCGCTATATATATATTAAACAGCAGTGGTGACAATACACAGCCCTGTCTCACACCCCGAAGAATTTCTATTTCTTCCGACATTTGATTTTCAATTCTTATTTTGACTTTCTGGTTCCAGTAGAGGTTCGAGATTACTCTGATGTCGCGGCTATCGATGTTTTTCATTTTTAAAATATTAATTAGTTTATTGTGCTGTACCTTGTCAAATGCTTTTTCAAAATCAATAAAACATGTATACATGTCTTGGTTCATATCCAGATTTCTTTGCATGAGCACATTTATACCGAACAATGCTTCCCTGGTTCCCGTGCCGTTTCTAAAGCCTAACTGACTATCACTAATTTCATCATCCAGCTTTCTGTAAATTCTGTTGTGGACTATTCGTAGAAATACTTTCAAAACATGGCTCATTAATGCAATTGTACGGTGTTCTGAGCATTCTTTTGCATTTTGCTTTTGGGAATAATTACGAATGTGGATACTAACAACTCCTTTGGTAAAATGGTATTCACAGTTACCCTCACAAATAACCATTCACAGATACACTGGTAATATTCACCTAATGTATAAGGACACACGGTCACTTGGTACTCTTTGACCTGGTTTCTAAAAGCTGTAGTTGAATTAATGTTTTTAAAATTTTGAGGAAGTTAATTATACGAGTAAACCACAGACAGTAGATGACTTATTTAAAGGAATCTCGTCCGTATTCAATAAGAAGTTCGGTCGCTTGGATGAGTTAAAAAATCAGCAGCCTAAAGTTGGAAGAGTACTGCGATTAGAAGATGGTCCTCTATATTTGTTGTATATGATAACTAGGAAGACTTATACATACAGGGCGCGCTATGACGACATACGGTGTGTTCTAACTATTTGAAGCGTCTGCAATTATGACATCAAGAATTTGGTCTTACCAAAGATAGGCCGTGCACTAGAAAATCTGGATTGGAAAATTTTCGGAGACATGTTGGAAGTGATCTTCCGAGAAACTGGCGTACGAATTACTGTGTGATGCATTAACCCAAAGAAATCGTCCTTCAAAGACAGTAGACTGTTATTTCTCCCTAAGGGGTTCATGCAGAGTTGGAGAGTCCTGTAGATTCCGCCATCCTGGGTCTGCATATAGGGTTGCAGATCGGCCCGATCAGATCTAAGAGGGGAGCAGTGTAAGGAAAAAGCTAATTTCGACGTAACCCATATAACAGTTGCATCTCAGGGCAATGATGACACATAAACGATTGTTCCAGAGAAGCGATCGTTCATAAAAGGCGAATAGAAATATAATAGGAATATATATAGAAATACCATAAAAGGAATACTCCAGATAATTCTAGAATTAATGTAACTGATATATAGGAGTGCTGTTATTAAGAGTTTAGTTGATAAGATACTGTTGATACTGTAAGATGGTACTGTAAGCTTTAAAAATAAATAGATTTACATAAATGAGAACTGCTCGTTTTATTTAAACACCTTAAAATATAAAATATTTAATCGCGTAAAAATATTACTCACCTTTTAACTATAAGTTCATTTTGTTGTTGATCCCTACCACCGATAACGAGATAATTTTCAGAACTGATGAACCAGAAGAACTTTTCAAACCAGTAAGTCTTTCGCGCCTTATTAATGTTGATTATTGCTTGAACTTCTTTCAGAGTTTGTTTAGTTTTCTTTTCGGCAGATTTTAAAGCTTTGCTTTGTGACTCTATTGTTTTCTGTTGTTTCTTTGCCGCTGAACGTTTCTGATCATAATACCTAAAATTTTATTTATTATCTTAAAATATTATTAAATAAAATATAGAAGCGGATTCAAACGAAACGCAAAAATTCGAGATTTGTGAATGACAACAAGGGCAATACTGTATCGCGTACAGTACGGCTAAGATAAGGCAATGCTATTCTTATGGAGAATAAACGCCCAGGGTTGTCGGCCTTCGCTAGCTCTTGATTTCACTCCAGCGCGTCGCACAGAACCGGCTTGAATAAAATGCATCTCTCAGCAGTACGAATATAATATTTTATATTACCAGCTAATATATATATATATATATATATATATATATATATATATATATATACAGCGTTGGCAATTGGCAATAGGACGATTTTGAATTAAATGATATACAAGAAATTTGCAAGAAAATACTATTTTATTAACATCAAAATGAAGCTTATATTATGCCATTTACAATCTAATTAAGTATGGAAAATAATGTCATTAACGTAATGACCATCACATTGGATGCAGTTTTCGACTCTATAAAATCCTCCATAACACGCACTAACATCGCTCGATCAATAGTCAGGAATTCCTGGCGAATTGCGTTTAACTCGATCAAATTACGAGGCTTGCTAGCATATACACGACTCTTTAAATACTCACATAGAAAAAATCACAAATTGATAGGTCTGGAGACCGTGGAGGCCACGGCAAATCTCCGCTCAGGGCCAAGCAACCTCATGTAGAGTCGTACGTTGACATGTTACCAATTCCACTGGTAACTTTAACATCTCAACTTATAAAAACATATAATGTAACAGAAATTTAAACTAATAACATTTAACGGGTTTTTACCCAAATATTTCAGTGGCTCAAAACATGTACACCTAGTTACAAAAAATTATATTTTCAACTATTTTTCTGCGTCTGAATGTTGATTGAGCACCCACCCCATATTACTGTTATATGCATTGAAGGCTCTTGTGAGTATAAACGGCTGTGGAAGTTGAAATATAATGTCTTGCAAGCTTATTAGTAGTAGCAATTGCCTCAATGTTTGTTGTCAAAGCAGGTAGCATTGTTGAGAAAATTTAACTGGAAAATATCGATGTACCTCCCCTAGCTCTGATACAGGACGTATTAATGAGATATAATTCAAAGGATTTAGGATAAGGAATATTAGTCGTATTAAAATTATCTCTTTGAAGATATGGAGAGATGAGAAAGAAGATTGTTAGAATATTTGCACTTTAAACAGTATGACAATAACTAATTCTTCTTCTTAGGGTGCCTGTCCGTTTTGAACGTTGGCGATCATTCTGGATATGATGACTTTGTTGGTTGCTATACGAAATAGCTGTGTTGAGGACTTGCTATACCATGCTCTCAGGTTAGCAGGCCAGGATATTCTTCTTCGTCCTGGGGCCCTTTTTCCTTTAATTTTACCTTGTAAAATGCATTGAAGTAGCTCGTATTTGCCTTGAATTCTCATTATATGGTCCAAGTACTGCAGCTTACGGCCCTTCACGATGTTGACCAAATCCGCAGTTGTGTTCATTCTCCGCAGTACTTCTTCATTGGTACTTTGTCTGTCCATGGTATCTTCAAGATCCTTCTGTATGACCATAGCTCAAAAGACTGAAGTTTTGATAGAGTTTCCGCCTTTAATGTCCACGTTTCTACTCCGTACAGAAGCACTGAGTACATATAACATTTAAGGAGCCTTATTTTTGTTTCTAGGGTGAGGTCATGGCTCTTGAACACATAACTCATAGCCAATAACTAATACATTATTGAAACACATAGAAATCCACTTGTCACTTTACAGTCAAAATTAATCCCCTATGAAATTCAAAAGTATTAACTTTACTTATAGGGAACCCTAATACTATTTTAAACATAATTAATTTCTGATTTTGATAAAATAAAGTTATAAAATACAGAATGTTTCATATAAAATATTTAAATTGTTTACCTTTTCAACTATTACCTTTTTACTATTAATTTTCAACAAAATCTCTCTAAAATTGTATGCACGATCTAAATAATAGCAGAATAGATAGTGTGCTGTAAATATTATAGACCTGTAGATGATTACAGCGATGTGGAAGTGCAAATTTTCAGATTAAAAATCCGACTATTTTCTACGATAAGTCTAATGTCCGATCTACGTGAAAAACTCTGTATACAGCTCTGATATTCAAGAATAAGAGTAAAAAAGAGACAACTTACTTTCTTGCATTAGCAAACGCGGACAATGCTAAATCCACATCAACAACCATTGTGGGTAAGGCATCATTCTCAACGTCAGAATCATTACCATCAAACGGATCAGCATAAGGATCACACAATTGTAAAGTGATGTGGTTTATTTCAAGTTTCAGTTGTTTGATTTGCTTTGCTACGGGATCTCCTTTAGATGCAGCTTCTTTTACCATATCAGTAATATCTTCCCATGATAACTAATTACAAATATTGACACAAATTAAGAATAATTATGGCACCAGGACAGAAGATAAATATTTGTTAAATATGACAAAAGATAAACATTTGATCCACTAAAGTTTGAAAGCAAAAAATATAAAAAATATGCAATAAAAGCTATAAAACATACCTGATTTGCTAAGAGAGTCTGTATAGCTGTAATGGATTTATCTACTAATTCTTGATTTCTAGTAATCAATTCAGCTTTTTGCTTATCAACAGCTTGAGTTTGTTCCAAAGCTACCAATCTTTGATCGTGATCTTTCCTTACATTTTCCAATTTTTTCATTGCCTCTCGTTCCTGCTGAACAGCTTTAAGCTCAATTTTTTGACTTTCTAGTGAAGAGAAGAATTCATCTATTGCTTCGTTAAATGTTGGAAATTCTTTAAAAGGCATTTCTTTGTGCTGTTCAAAGAGCATTGGATGAAATTCTTGGTTTTCATAAAATTCGCCATTTGGGGTCGTTTCTGACTTAGCACGCTCAATTTTTTTCTGGAGAATATAACCCTGCAATGTACCAAATTTTAAAAACTATAGTAACTATATTTGAATAAATAGTATACTACCAAATTAATTTGATTACATACGTAATCATTTAAAAACATACAGATTCAAATACATACTGATTTTATGAAATTTAATAAAATTTACAAAGCAAACAATAAAAATAAATATATAAGCTATAACAAACGAGAAAAATATAAAAAATTATCAATATAGAAGTAGAAAATCGACAATGTGGTAGCCTGTCTATTATAGTTTTTAACATAGCACTAACTCAACACACATGTTAAAAGATTGCCACAGTACAGATGGCCTAGAAGATTACTGGAATGGACAAGTAAAAATATTAAGAGAATAAAATTTTTGATTCTAAGTGTATGTAGAGTGGGAGATAGAAAAAATTGAACGTATTAAACGAGCACTGAAAGACGTATGTGGCGCCCTTCATCATTTTTAGTGGCGAATTTAGATTTCTCGCCAAATTTCGTGTTGTTATCACAAGCCTGCCACGAAAATTTCGTGACAAAATATTCAAAAATAAAATTTTAACTTTGACACCCTTTATTTTGGTTATTATCAACTTTCGTACTAAAGTAAGTTAGTTTAAATCGGCCTATTTTAATCTCAGGAGTCTAAGATTAAGTTATGGCCATTCGTTACCAAACACCATGTACATTATATTAATATATATATATATATATATATATATATATATATATATATATATATATATATATATATATATATATATATATAAGATGGTGGTATTCTTGACTGTTGATTTAAATATAAGTTATAATTTTTGAGGATGCAGTCAGTTTATTTGGCCCACAAGACATAATATATATATATATATATATATATATATATATATATATATATATATATGGTAACCCAAATGTCAATAATAATCACGTTAAAATTAACCTAATTATAAATAGGTACATGTTTATTTAACACAAGTAACTTTGTCGTAACTTATTATGACATTTTTCGTATGCCATTGAAAGACCTACAATAGCAATGAACCGTCACTATTACTTCCAAGAATTTACTGCCTAGATTTCTGGATTCTGACTATAGACTAAAAGCATACAGTACTGCATAAATTCCAAATTATTATGTTAACTACTTTCTCTTGTTTTGTTAAAGTCATATCTGTAATTTCCAAATGACCTGTTATATTTATTTCTTGTTCACTACAAAGCTACTTTTATACCTTTTCAATTTACATAGAAATTTTTTAACGATTGTCACTTTTCTAATAGCCTGTTTACTTTCTCTTGTTTTACCTAGAATTCAAAAATTACTTGTTATATTTATTACTTGTTCACTTCAAAGCTACTTTTTATAGTTTTTCGTTTAACACAGAATTTTATTAAATGACCTATGTTTTGTTTAGTTTTGTTTGTCTTAATTTTTAGTGTAGGTAAATTAAATATCAAATTAGATGTAAAAGTAACTATTATAGACCAAACGAATTATTTTGCAAGTTACACATTGTATTGGTGCAAACACTGGAACAACAACGGTTTTCCTCAGTTTCAAGGTTACCAAATTCTGCACCACTCTCATTGGGTAGCTTTCTTATCTGTGAAAGCTAGATTTATACATTCACATTATACATTCCATCCTAAATTTTTCTTTTAGTCATTTTTAAATATCCCCAAAAAATTTGGTTAAACCCAATAATACGACGAGAGATATTGACGAAGATTGACTCTGAGGAATAGGGATTTGTTCTTTTACCAGATTTTCCAATAGATACTTAATAACAGCATCATTATATATGGACCCGGACATCCAATGATTGATATCGTCAGTGTTACAATCAAAATTAACTTAAATACTAAAATTTGCTTGTGATAGGAAATAAAAATTATT
Organism: Diabrotica balteata; assembly: GCA_918026665.1. NCBI lineage: Eukaryota > Metazoa > Arthropoda > Insecta > Coleoptera > Chrysomelidae > Diabrotica > Diabrotica balteata. The sequence continues at coordinate 117,194,371 of OU898280.1, forward strand.
GTCCCGAAAAATTAAAAAGAAAATTGCCTGTACTTGCACATTGAGGAAAATAAGCTCAAGTTTGACAGAAATGAGGACATGCACTCACATGATACTAGGGGTAAATCAAATTTTCGACAACCTTTGTCTATATTAGGTGTATCCCAACATTCACCTGAATATATTGGAATAAAATGTTACAATAAAATAGTCAATATATTGACTCTCGGTAATTCTTCACATAAAGGTTTTCGCCAAACTGTGTATTCATTTTTAATGGACAATACATTCTACAGTGTTGATGGATTTTTAAATTTTTAACATTTTTGCAACAATAGTTCTAAATTTGTATTTGTAACTAGTATTTGTAACTTTTATTTCTTATTTATTTTATTGCGATCACTATTTTATTTTAATCATGTGTACTTTTGCTATATATTGTACTCTTTTGTACTAAAATTTTGACTAGTCCGATAAGATTTATACATTTTTTTTTTTTTTGTAAGAATTGTGTAAACTTTGTGGATGAATAAATTCTATCTATCTATGTTTATATAGTTAAAATATTACAAATACCCTACCTTAGTGTGGCCAACTTTGGAATTTTGAAAAATATTTTCGGCATCTAAAATCGTTTGAAAAACTTTATCAAGATTTTCAACTGGATCAAAATTCTTTCCAATTTTGGTAGAATTTGGAAAATTGTGTTGAACTAGGACATGTTCCAACAGAGCAGGACCATATTCTGAAATGTTAAACATAACATTAAACATAAAACGAAAGTATAAAACTTCTATATTGTAGATATATGTAAATGTACAAAATTACCCAAAAGCGTTATCAAAATCAGAATGTTTTCAGTCTTATCCTACTACTATCTTGAGTATAATATGTGTGGAGACACAAAATAACGCAGTATAAAAACCTGTGTTTTCATATTAAAACTTGAATTAAATTAAAAGGGAGTCTTAAAAATGTTGAAACATTAAAACTACTATATACCTACTATACAACTAATTGTAAGGTACTTAATCATTTCGTTAAAATTAATAGTACTAATTTAAGACATACATTATATTTATGTCATTTGTATAAATTTTAAACAAGACAAATATTTGGAGACCTGTCAAACTATTTGAAAATCTGTCTACCTCTCTTTCTCACCCTCTCTCCTTTCAGTCTTGACCCCTGGAGGGAGTATAGTGGTTGTTATAATTTAGTGTATGCTGTATGCCCGATGTCCATAGACTTATGTGTCTAGTTATTTTTATCACAGCATGCATCAGTCTTTTGCAACTTCCTGTAATCTGGTCGATCCTTGTTCACTAGAATTAGACTGTGGTATCCAAGAGGCATCCAAATTTATGATGGGACTATGACATAAGAAAACAATCTGATACGACATGGTCCAGAAAAGCGAATATTATACAATTGTAGGCAGAAATGAAGAACGACTATATAAGGGAGACTTTAGAAGAATACACTGACAATGATGATGATATATACATAGTATTGCCCAAATATCTTGTATCATCCTTTATGTACCTCATTTTGTAGATATCTATCACAAAGTATACTTACCTAAATTAGAAACAAGAACTTTCTTTAGCTGGTCTCCAGCTTTAGCCTTGGTTAAAAGTTCTAAAAGTTGCTCTTTAGAAATTACACCACCTTCTCTAGCCCTGCCTTGAGGATATTTTTCTTTTACTGCAAATTTTATTTTATCCCCTTCTACATGAGGTCTAAGAACATACAAAATTGTGTGTTCATAATCTGTCAGTAAAATATTACCCCTATCATATAATTCCAAAATGACATGATAGGCAGCTTCTCCAGTTCCAAATTGAAGGTCTACAATCCTGTCTGTTCCCAGTTGGGTTAGAGACTCCAAGCGTTTGTTTTTTAAATGCTTTCTCATCTAAAATTTGACAAACAAATTAAACTACCAGTGTAGTTCATCAAATTCAAATCAAATTGCTTTATTTATAATTGCAATGATGGTCATTTTACTTACTTTCATGCTGAAACCAGAGGGAGCAATATTTTTAGGCCATTCAAAATTAGTTAGATGAAAACGATTACCAGATTCAAGTAGTAAAACTTGTTTTTCTTCAGTCCTTTGTAGTCTTATTAAGTAAGTCTTGTTATCAATATCATATATATTATTAACTCTCATACCAATTAACCTGAAAAACAATGGAATTAACAGATATAGTACATATAATTTGATGTATACTTACTTTTGCAATTCTTCTGTAACACATACGATATCGTATGTGTTAAATCGAGTTTTCATGGTTGGTTAAGATGGACAGACAAAATTCAAAAAATAATTTTTAGTGTGGATAAAAAACCATTTCCAACAAGTTATTTATTTTGACTTTTGCACTTCTGCTGCTGACATGAGTGACATGACTTAACCTTAAACTTGACGTCTTGACAGAGAACTACCAAAGTTCTCTGGTCTTGACATGACAACTCGCCTACTATCAATGTTGCCAACTACTATTTTTTTCTTAAATCCTATTTTTAGTAAATCTTATCGATAATCGGTAAGATCTGTAACTTTAAATTCAAATCCTGTCTTTAGTAAAAGCTGCTAATTTTTTTTAGAAAAATAATAAATGGTTATGGGAACACATCATCATCATTACTTAGAGTAAATATGCAAAACAAGCGAAATAAAATGATATACCCCATGAAAGAAGAATATTAGGATTAGAAATAAAGTATTCTCCACCTAAGAAGACCGCTTTGCAATTAAATGTTGGTAACTTTATTACTATGACTATGATTACTATTTATAGTGGACCAAATAAGCGGCGATATATTTTACACATCGCTAAACTCGATGATTTTACACTAACTTTATAAATGGGTAACATTTTACTGCTCGGTGTTCAGAAGTGAATAAAAGTGTATACATGGCTACGATTTACGAGCTCACAGTTACGAATTTAAAAAGGCATCTTGAGGATAGAGAATTAGCTTCTACCGGAAAAAAGGCTGATTTAGTCCAACGACTAAAGAACGCTTTAGAGGAAGAGGGTTTAGATCCGGAAACTTATATATTTGAAAATGCTGTCATCTCGTCGATTTCGAAATTAGAGAACAAAGTTTCTGGCGATATTTTGAAAGTATCCGGCGACATCGCATCATTAGAAAACAAACTTTCTGGTGACATCGCATCATTAGAGAACAAAGTTTCTGGTGACATTTCGAAAGTTTCCGGCGACATCGCTTCTTTAGAAAATAAAGTTTCTAACGAGATTTCTTCTCTAGAAAGCAAAATTTCTGTTAACATCTCCTTGGAAATCTCTAAAGTCACTTCTGAGATGTCTGCTCTCGACGATAGAGTGTCTTCGTTAAAAAACCAAGTTGCTGCCGATATGTTGGCCTTCGAAGAAAAGATGAAGGCAATGGAAAGGAAGATTGAGGAAACAGGAACAGCAGAGAGAGGAAACAATCCAATTACAGCGAAGCCAAAAGAAGACGAGACAAAATGTAGGTTGGAAACACGGCCGAAATTTGAAGGAAGTGGAGGTTCTGTTCATGTCAAAGTCCCAACTTTCGACGGAAAATCGTCATGGAACGACTACATGAAGCAGTTCGAATCAGCTGCAAGAGCGAATGGATGGTCTGAAAAAGAAAAGGCCGTAAACCTGACTATCGCTCTTCGAGGAGATGCCTTAGATATGCTCCAGACCATAGCCGTAGAGGAGACGGATGATTTCGAACAAAATTTCGACGGCTTAAAAATCGAAGACAAAAGAAAGATGAAGCTCTTCAAGAATATGAGGTAGGTATTGCCAGATTAGTACGATATGCTTATCAAACAGCTCCCGAAGACATGATGGAAAAGTTGGCCGTTCAAACGTTTATTGATGGTCTTCGTGATCATGAAATGCAGAGAACACTACGATTAGCTCGTCACAAGACACTGGTTGATGTCTTATCCGCCACCCTCGAATACGAGTCAGCTACGCAGGCCTCTGGCGGATTCAGTAAAGTTAGGACTGTAAAAGAGGAAGAAGATGAAGATAAACTTGACCAGCTCGTTAATATGATGAAAAGCACGACACACAAGAAAACGAAGACCATAGGACCGAAGACAAAACCAGAACGGGTCGGCCTTAGGGGAGCAGCTTCGACCCAGAACTTTTCCAAAGACCCCATCATACTAATAGCTTCTTTGAAATGTCGTGAAGATAGTGTATGTGTAGATGGAGAAATAAATAGTAAAAAGCATACGTTATTGGTGGATACCGGAGCGACTAGAACCATTATACGCCCGATAGTTATAAACAGCCGTAAGAAACTGTTACCGACGAGGTTGCGACTTCGAACCGCTATTGGTGAAAATTCCAACATTCATGGAGAAATCCAGATACAATTAGGAATTGCAGCAGAAAAGTTCGTCCATACTGTTATAGTTGCTGACATCGAAGAGGATGTTATATTAGGAATGGACGTAATGAATACGCATAGATTCCAATTGGATTTTAAAAATAAGGTAATCAAAGTTGGTAACGAGGAGGTATTTCTCCATCCACATGATGACAACACTATGCAAGCAGCCGTTAAAGAAGATACAGTCGTGCCTGCGAGAAGTGAAACGATAATAGTAGCGCGCCAACAGGGAATTGTGGACGAAGGGACACCTGTTATGATGGAGCCTTGGAACCATGACGACGAAGTCGGCCGTGGAATCATAATTGGAAAGGAATTAGTGACTTCGGCTAAAGAAATTTCTGTGAGACTTATCAATGTCAATGACTACCCAGTGACCATCAAGAAAGAGACAAAAGTAGGAACTTGTGTACCTGTGACATGTGTACCGAAAGGAGGAAAGACGGGAAGAACTACCGTTGTTAAGCATAAAATTGATACTGGTAATGCTAAACCAATTCGTCAAACAGCTAGACAATTCTTCTTCTTTGGGTGCCGTGTCGGTATTCAGACGTTGGCCATCATCATGTTTACAATTTCCTGAAACCTTTGCTGCTGCGCGAAATAATTCTTCTACTGTGGAACCACACCATTGTCTAATATTACGTAGCCAAGTTTCTTTCGACCAATCCATCTCTTTCCTTCTACTTTTCCTTGTATTATAAGGCGAAGTAGATGGTATTTAGGTCCTCTAATTATATGGCCGAAGTATTCTGTGTTTCTCCTCTTTATGGTGTTTATGAGCAGACGTTCTGAATTGATCATTTGAAGAACATCTTCATTGGAAGTGTGCGAAACCCACGATATCTTTAAGATTCGTCTATAGCACCACAATTACGATTACCGATTACCACAGGCGGTTACCACCGGCGAAAAGAGACATCCATAATCCGTCAGACGGCAACGTCTGATAATTCCAACGACAAATTCGACCAAATGGTTGCAGTTGCTGGACAGTCTCTGAATCAGATTGAGAAAAGGAAATTAAGGGAATTTCTTCAGCAGTATCGTGATATCTTCGTACCGAAAGGAGGAAAGACGGAAAGAACTACCGTTGTTAAGCATAAAATTGATACTGGTAATGCTAAGCCAATTCGTCAAACAGCTCGACGATTACCACAGGCGAAAAGAGAGGAAGCTGAAACGATTGTTTACGAAATGAGGAAATACGGGGTAATAGAACCTTCTACAAGCCCATGGGTCTCTCCGGTGGTCCTGCTTAAGAAGAAAGACGGAACAACGAGGTTCTGTGTGGATTACCGTTTTCTGAACAACGTTACCAAGAAAGATAGTTATCCTCTGCCTCGGATCGGTGACACATTGGACACATTGGCTGGAAGTAAATTATTTTCTACTTTGGATTTGAAGTCTGGATCCTGTCAGGGAGAAATGGACCTGGTAGATAAAGAAAAGACAGCCTTCACCACAGGATCTGGATGATGGCAATACAACGTTATGCCATTTGGACTCTGTAATGCTCCTGCGACATTTGAGAGGTTTATGGAAAATGTGTTGAGAGGTTTATCTTGGAAAATATGCCTAGTTTATCTAGATGACATAATCGTCTTGGGATCGACATTTGAAGATCATTTGAGGAATTTAGAAAACGTTTTTAATCGACTTAAAGCTGCCCAATTGATGTTAAACCCCAAGAAGTGCCAGATATTTCAAAGTAAAGTCAATTATCTGAGTCATACAGTATGTAAAGAAGGAGTGGTCGTGGATAAGGGAAAAATCTGGAAATTTTCAAGATTTTTAGATATTTTAAAAAGGAAAAAGAAACAGGGTAATCTATTTGAGATAACAAAGTTGATTATATTTCCATAAAAACGAAAAATTTAACAACGGTATAAATACTGATACAACAATAAGATCCTTTGACGAACCAAAATTTATATATAAATTGTAATTCTAACATCATTGATCCGTTCCATACTTAAGACTCACTCTATATGTATTATCGCCTTGACTTAGCCTAAATGTATGTAACCAACATTTCATTTACAGCAAATTTTGTATTCCACGAACCGGGCTCGATAGGAAATGTCAGTCTACAAAATTCCGAGATTGGATTAGTCAGTCAGTCGGTGATCGGTCTTGGAGAGCTTGACAGTTGCAACTATTATGTTTCTGCTCGTTTCCTCTGATCTTATAATGTAGTTTGGACTTTTAGTGTCGTTTTTTTAAAAATTCATGAATGAAAATTTGTGTTAGAATGCTCTTGGATTAAAAATTAAACATGGTTGAGCTGGATTTCTCTTGTACGGGTAAGTTAACAGCAAAAACTATTAATTTGCTACCACCCTTTAGTGAGGGTATCTATTATTGATATTTTGCATGCTTCCGTGCAAAGAAATTGTTTGTGATCTTAAAATTTAATTTATGAGAATGAAAATGGGTAGTTGCAACGAACCTATAATATTTGTTTGAAAAATTTAATATATTTCCGTCTGAAAGTAAAAGTGTTCAATATTTGTTACAAATTTGATTTATTTGTACAATATATAATAATTCTATGAAAACATGTATCGTTTATAGACATTTCTATAGGCGATAACATTTAGATGACAATATCAAATCCCTCAGTAATGCATTTTAGTCACATTACTTATTTGTTGTTTTCCTCCCTTATGTTTTTTTTCAATTTACAGGTTAATAAATTAAATTAATCTTTATGAAAGCTTTTAAGCAAAACAAATAATATCAGAATGCCAACAGTCTCAAAAACGGGAATAAAATAAGGCAAATATTTCAAATGTGTCTTAAATTATTTTTAGGTTTGTTTTGATATTTTTATCATACATTTTAACTTAAGGCCCAAAAATTTTTAATTCTCTAGATATACTTAAATGTTTTCAATTGAACGTAATTTACTTACTGATGAACAAAAATACACTCTTAACATAAATTAATTAATAATCATAAGCAGGTTTTTAAAAAGGAAAATATTGCAAAAATGAATTAAAAATTAGCTAGAAACTTGTATTGATCTTAGAAGATTTTCCAGGGGTTGACCATATGTTTTGAGTGTGTATGCTGTTAATAAAAGTTAGGTATCTTATTTTTTTGTCAGAGAATAAAATTTTTACTGTTTTCTACTAAATGCAAATTTAAAGTTAAATTTAATAAAAATTGTATTGTACACATTTATAAATTATACATGTGAAAATATAGGGTTTTAAATCTTTAATGGGGGATTAGTTATATTTAGAAGTTTTGAAGATTTATTAATCATTAAAAAGAGGTGCACAAAAATTTATTATATAAAAACATTATGTTTTTCTCTTCCAGTGAAAATGGATGATTTTATTTATTATAAATTTTCCTTATATACATACCTCCTAAACCCTTTAAAACTTTTTTTTGAAAATATATATAAAAAGATAAAGATAAAAACTATATAAAGACAAAAAACTAATAATTGCCACAAAATTGTTCAAAATACCAATTATTGCCATCCACTCATTGCCATAAATAAATAACCACACTTTACTGAAAAATCTTGTTTATTAATAATAAAAATCCAAACCAAAATAATTAATAAAATAATGAAGTCCTCTCATGTAAAATACATGTTGATACAAAAAATAAGAAAAATAAATTGAAATATATATCTATACTAAAATCACAATCAAGATGCACTAGAAATAAACAAACCAAGAAATGTTAAATGTTAAAAGGAGCACTCTTAAATAATCATTTACAATGTATATACATTGTATAAATCCCAAATCATGATTTACAAAGTTTAAACATTGTAAATTATGATTCAGGAGTGTTCCTCATAAGATTCAAGTGTCTTGGTTTGTTACTTTCTAGTGCATCTTTATTGTGATTTTAGTATAGTATTTTCCACAGTTTTTAGGCCTCAAATATATCCACTGGTAAAGCAAATTCATAACGGATCTCTTCACCACTGGATAAAATAATAGGTGTTGGCAGTGTGCCTAAAATACAATTTTCATTAATAAAAAAGATGTCTTTTTCATTGCAAATAAAAATATTCTTTTCAGCACTAATAATAATACTAATACAGGCCTCGAATAATACAAACACATCTGTATGTTATGGATTTTCTTTAATCTCCTATGAATTCAACAAGTACATAGTTTCCCACACTAAGTTCTCCATGAGTTAGTACGCAAAATTTTTTGTTAGGGTCTTCATAAAAGTTTATGTCATCACAGCTTCTACTGCTCTAGACCCACTCTTCATCCTCCATATATTGGTGATGTATTCATAAATTATACTAGAACACCTCCATCCATTATCTGAAGTTCGCAGAGCCCTTTCTTTTGGAATACTTTGTGATACAGATGATGGAATTCTTTCACATGCCAACACAATCATTGGATAGGCAATTGTTCCAGCAGCATTAGCAGTTATATTTAAAACTGTTATATTTTGTATATAAATTTAAACTGAAACTATTAAAGTGAAACTATTTGTCACTGGGACGGCTATGAATAAATGATTTCTCTCTTTCTGTAGAATTCATTATTTTCTGAACTGCATCCAAAAGCTAAACTTGAAATAGCAAAATGTCTTTCTGATAGATATAATATGATAGGCGTAAAATGTAAATCCATTTTACTTGGACTGATTTTTCTTCTTTGGTTAAAATTGTAGAAGGGACAAACTAATGGTGATTTTCCACCCCTCTTATGCCTCAAAGTACTAAGAGGAACATCATGATTTTTTGCTGCAGTAGCTGCTAGGAATCTCTTTTTCACATCCTCTAGAGCTTTAGCCAATTGCTCTTTCGAATAATTCCTTTTAGGTGCCATTTCTGGAATGAACAAAATACTTGTAATACCAAATATTAATGAAACCTATGATTGCCACTTTAAAACCAGTGATTGTCACCACTGGCAATAACTGGTAAAAGTAAAGTTTTTGCAATAAAAAAATTAGTGTCAACACCATAATTTTAAATAGTAAATTTACACATTGTAATGAATTAAAAATTACTTAAACCAATAATGGCTTCTTATTTGTACCTATATCTTTTTGATAATGCTGAGTCTAGAGTGTTCATAAAAATAACATGTGCCTTTACTTAATACAGTGGAACCTCGATTATCCGTCCCTCTATTAACCGTCACCTCTGTTAACCGTCAGGGTCCATACATAAGTTAGATTGAGAACATAAGTAGAAATTTAGTCATCAATTCATTTTGTTTGCAAAAAAATTTCCAGCAAAAACGATTCTTATTTGGACAATCCCATCCTAAAGCCGGTATACTGCAGAGTGACGATAAAAATATCACATACTCTTTTCTGCCTGCGAATACATCATTAATAAAACCAATGGATCATTCGGTCATTAACACATTCAAAAACAGATACAGAAAAAAAAATTATTCAAAACCTAGATAAGGAAGAGTAATATTCTTTGCCAGAATGCTGGAAAGCATACAGTTTAAAACACGCAGTTGACAATGCTGTGGATGCTTGGGCTGATGTTTCGGAAGTAACGCTGAAAAGAGCCTGGAATAAATTATGGCTTGAATCAACTTAAGATGAAAATGCTCCCCTTAAATGAAGTTATGGCTGAATCAACTGTTTTGTTTTCGTTGCCTAAAGATGACATAAACGATTGATTAATTTGTGATTAGGACGTAAACTGATTCAGAAGCCGACTTTGATGGTGGCGATGTTGATTATGCTATTACAACTCACAAAGATTTGCGTAAAGAAGCTAGAGGATCTGCATCGCACATAAAACAATTCATCAAGTGGTATTCTCGGTAAGAAGAAGCGAATAAGGTAGATTTAATGATTTTACGTCGATTAAAAAATTCAGCTGTTGCAAAATGTGAAATAACTGTGGAAGTAACAATAAAACAAATAAAGATTTCGGAATAATTTAAATCAAATTGATTTGACTGTACTAACATAAATCTCTCTTATAATGTAAAATAAAACATACAAATAAAATTTGAGAAGCTATTTTCTTGTGGCATTGTAAATTAATTACTATTAAACTGGTTTAATAGTAATTAATTCAACGATTTCCGAAGTGGAAATTGAAACGTCAATAAACGTATTTTTATCTTTAATTGTGGCTTATTCCCAGTTTAATAGTAATTAAAATTTGAGAGTTATACTATGAATTTTTTTTAATGTTCTGTTAACCGTCTTTTCGATTATCCGTCATACCCTTGGCCCGGTGCCCTGGCGGATAATCGAGGTTCCACTGTAACAGGCTGTAGCTGGTTTGTCTAAGTTTCATGATGCTACTAAGTTTATGACGCACTTGTAAAGAACGATGGACTCAACTGTATACAAGCCTAAGTGATACTATCCTTATGAGCTACCTGTGATTTTAATTCTTTCTTGAAGTTGAACTATTTTTATACTCTTATGTTTTACTTATACTTATATATATTTAAATTTGACTTTTTGAGTTGTCAATTACAGCTACCTCTACAAAACATCAACTTTAATCACTTGTTATTTGCCAAAACTTTTAAGAAATAATAATAAATTTTTTTAATAAATCTACAAGCCACATAGGCGATACCTTTTGTTTCTGGTGTATTTATATACAGTGTGTAAAAGCCAAATGGAATAAATTCATTATTTAGGTTACTGTACATATTTATAAAAAATCCCGAAACACGTCAAATTTAAATTATAACTTGACATTCTTTGACGTGAAAGTGCAACCCCTACCTTCAACCCCCTTAGAATGACAGGTACAACCCCCAATTTTTAAAATAGGAAGTATAGGCTTGTGATATATCATTTGAAAGGTCTTTTCATTCTCTATTCAAAAATGTTGTCTCTTTCAAGTTTATTAAGATTAATTAAGATAAATTAAAATCATGTGGTTACCGAAATTCGCTACAATACAATCAAAAACTAAAATGTATTGCAAAACGTAATTAAATGTAGAACACGAAAAAGAACTATAAATGTTAATGAAGTAGATGTTCAAAATGTTCACCGCGAACGTCTTGGCAACATGCTAATCTCAAATAAAATTGTCTTCTAACATTATTTAACATAACAGGCGTGATCGACCTAATCGCAAGCGTTATTCGTTCTTTTAAGTCATTTAAATCAGAAGGTTTAGTTTTGTACACATGGCTCTTCACATATCCCCATAAGATCAGGTGATCGCGCTGGCCATTCAATCGATCCTCGTTTCCCTATCCACCGATTGGGAAATATTGTATCGAGGTACTGCCGGACATTAAGTTGATAATGTGGTGGTGCTCCATTCTGCTGAAACCATATCGTATTCGCTGGAACTTGAGGGTTTCCTGGATCAGGATATAAATTTGCCAACGTTGGAATGACATCATTTTGAAGTAGTGCCAAATAATCGTTGCCATTCAAGTTGCCCTCAATGAAAAAGGGACCAATGATATTGTTTCCTACAATCCCTGCCCAAACATTAACCTTTTGAGGGTATTGAGTGTGTTCTTCTCTTATCCAGTGAGGATTTTCCGTGGCCCATTAGTGGCAATTTTGCCGATTAGCATGACCGTTAAGTGAAAAAGTACACTCATCAGAAAACATAACGTCTTCTAATTGGATAATATTGTTATCCAACATGTCCATCATTTGCTTACAAAAAAAGTTCTCCTATCAAAATCGTCTTCCATGAGCTCCTGAGTAGGTATCATCTTATAGGGATGCAATTTATTTTCTTTTAATATGTTTACTATCGATGTATGGCTAGCATTGAATGTAGTGGATGCCTGTCTACTCGATGTAGACAAGCAACACATCTAATTTGAGTTCATCACTCAGTGCATTGGCAGCTGCTTTTTTTTATCTATCTTACATTACCAAACTCGTGAAACTGCTCTTCTATTTTACTTATTGTTCCTTGGGATATAGGCGGTAAATTAGGAAATTTCTCATGAAATAGACGAGTTACTTCCTGTTGTGTTCGGGTATTATCTCCGTAACCAATCATTTGTAAAACTGTTATTTTATGCATTTCCGTTAATTTAACCATTTTTCAGAATTGAATTGAACGAACTTTTTACTTAAATTAAAATACTGACAACTTAAATAAAACAATTTACTAATGCGTGTTAAAATAACGTTGCCACGGAAATTCTTTAAAGTTTTTTAATGGTGACCATCTAAAAACCACATTGCTATGATTTTTGTTCACTTTCTCATTATCAAGACCTAAATGGGAAATAAGTTTTGAGTATAATTTAGCGAATTTCGGTAACCACATGATTTTAATTTATTTTATCTTAATTAATCTTAATAAACTTGAAAGCGACAACATTTTTAAATGGAGAATGAAAAGACCTTTCAAACGATATATCACAAGCCTATACTTTCTATTTTAAAAATTGGGGGTTGTACCTGTGATTCTAAGGGGGTTGAATTTTTACGTCAAAGAATATCAAGTTATAATTTAAAAATGACGTGTTTCGGGATTTTTTATAAATATGTACAGTAACCTAAATAATGAATTTATTCCATTTGGCTTTTACACACTGTATAGTTCCTATATAAAAGGTATAATAACCAAATAATACACACACGAAATAAAATAAATCTTTTATCCTACTCCTCTGACAGAAAACTAGTCTATTCTAATCTATTCTGAGTCTATTCCTGAAGAATAATAATTATATTATATTGTAATTAAAGCCTGCATTCTTTTGCTATAGACCATTTTCCCCTTAATTCTTAGACATTTTGTCTCCTTGATCTGCTTACACTTCAATGGTGATTCAGATACATAATTGCATTTTGAATATTACTAAAATTGTGACTCACTCTGCAGGATTTTTAATTAAAAGAAAAACCACTTATAAAATTGATTAAATACGAAAAGCATAATGTTAGTGGGCACTTTAATGACTATATTTTAATGCATAAGTATTTATAGACTCGGTAATATAAAGTTTATTCATATATTTAAATTCCTTGTTGTTATTGATGATTTGTTATTGCAAAAATTAGGTAGATATTTATGTATAGTTTTAAAAAGTATTAACGTAAGTAATTAAATAAATAATAAAATTAAATGAACAACAAACAAACTTTAGCCCAAGTAGAACTGACTGGCTGTCTAACATCTGAAGTGATATTTGGTTCACATAAGGTTAAATATTTAGAGCTAGCCATGCTCTGGGGTATATTTCCAAAAATGCTTGGATAAGAGCGAGGGTGCCGTTTATTCCGAAACCAGAAACAACAGATTGCACCTTAGCAAAATCTTATCAGGCCAAGTCGCACTTTATTCATGTTGAAAAGTATGGAAAACATTTGAATGAATACATCACGAAAAACAATCTTAATAAACAAGCATAGTCGCTCTTGCTGCATTTTTAAACATCGAAAGTCATAGTCATCATTTGGCTCTACAACTCTATGTGAGTCTTGATCGCGTTTACTATTTCCCTCCATTGTTGTCGGTCCTGAGCAACTATTTCCCATTGCTGTATTCCCATTTTGCGTAGATCACTGGCTACTGCGTCCTTCCATCTCTTTCCTGGGCGACCAACTGACATTCTGCTATCGGGCTTTTCCCAGAATGTGGCGTTCAGGAGTCTTTCGTTACTCGATCTTAGTCCGCCAATCTGGCCTGCCCATCTTATTCGGTTTGCTTTAATGTCGCATACTATGTTTTCATCTCCATATAGTGTCTGGAGTTCATGATTGTGCCTTCTTTTCCATTCTCCTGTTGTCTCTTCCCTGCAAGGCCCATAGATAGTCCGCAGTATCTTTCTTTCCAGTACCAGTAATTTTGTCGTTTCCCGCTGATTCAGAGTCCATGTCTCGCTTTCATACGTTATTGTGGGACGAATTATTATCTTATACACTCTTATTTTTGTTAGTATTGAGAGTACATATTTTTGATTTAAGTACGGCCATTAATGAGTAATATACTTTGTTTCCTGCAATGATACTGGCTGCCACGCCCTTTTCATATTTATTTTCAGATGTTATGATCGCTCCCAGGTACTTGAATTATTTGCAAAGTTGTATTCATTGATTGTTACGTTTTCTCGATTGGCCCAAGGCCAAGGTTTCCCTTGGCCTTGGGTGCTTCATAACCATCATGTACTTGGTCTTGTCCTCGTTGATCTTCAGACCAACTTCCTTGGCTCCGTTTTCGAATAGGGTGAAAACTTCTTTTGCATCTCTGGTGGATTTTGCAATTGTAACCACGTCATCCGTAAACGCCAATAGTATTTTTGATCCTTGGGCGGCAAATCCATTTGTCAGTTGTGGTTGAGCTTTCCTTACCGCATGTTCCAGTGCAAATAGGTGCACCGAAGGTGCATTTGATAATACCTTCATCGAGTCAATACATAGTGCACTGATGAGGAAGAAAATGAACAACATGACAAGCAAGTGGATTATTCAGATGCTTCATAGCAGATTAATATCCACAGATACGTATGAAGGTGTCATAAACCTAAGGGCAATTAAGGGGTGTCCCCAAGGAGATGTATTATCACCAACATTATAGTCGTTGACTACCTGATTCATGGGATTAGCAGCTAAGTAATCTAGATCCAGCGTTTCGCAGACGATATTATAACAGTGACTAACAAATGTGATATGACCTTCATTTTATAGAGAATTGGTATCTGAAAGAGAATCTTCTAAAACTGAACTAATAATCTCTAAGAGGAAGCTTATTGGATTGAGTGGGCTGAAATTATTTGGGGAAGAACTAGAAATAACTAATGAGTTAACATTGTTACGCTGTATTCCAAATCCACTTGGAACACTCGTATTAACAATATAATTTCTGGAAATGCAGACGAGTTGTAGGTAAAACCTGAGGGCTGAAACCGAAGGTAATCTGAGGGTTGTACATATCAGTGATACGACTGACAGGTATATATGGTTCAGTACTTTGGTGGAAAAAGACGGGTTTGCAATCTTGTGTTTTCTAAATGACAGGAGCGTCTAAATGAGGGGAGCCTTGAATAATACAGGAACAGCACATTTAGAGGCTATCACAGGTCTCCTCCCTCTGGAATTATATATTTTGGCGGTAGATTTATTGACCATCTTAAGACTTAAAGCAAACAATACTTGGAGGCCGAATAATGTATTGAATAGTAGTAAAAATACCACTGACGTAGAGTCTAGTTTTGTTCTACACTTTTTCCCATCGTAAATCCCTTCTTTGGTCTGTCTTGTTGCCTTGTATTACTTCTTCCGTTATTAGCCGGTCTCCCGCTTTAAGTTCTTCCTTGAGGGTGATAATAGTTTTGATAATGGTTTTTGCAATGGTAACGTATGGTCAATTTTTTTTCTTTGTGTCTTTTAATTGTGGTTATTATTTTTTACTGTTCTGTTTTATGTCACAGTTTGATATTCATAATTTTATTTGACCAGCAACTGATGGTTATCTAGTTATTAGTGATAATTCTAGATTCGTAATCCAATGACTGTTAAAAAAACAGCAGTGCAGAAGAAAAATTAAGTTTCCATTTAACCTTTATTTTTCAGCTCTACAATTTTTAGAGGATGTTATCCATATTTATGAGGTAAAGATTGCACCATAGTTTTTGTGTAAATATTTGTCTCCCTTTTAACGAATTTTTCGACAAGATCGTTAGGCGGGAATATGTTTGTTAGGTATTATTGCCAGGAAAAAGTATTACCAATACAGTTTGTGATTTCATTATTTCGTTATTTTTGTATATTGATGTTATCTTCTTCTTTCATTGCTCTCTCCTACTGAAGGTTGGTGATCTTATAAATTCCTCGCTGCTCTACACATGTAAAAGTGATTTATCCAGTCCACTGTCGGATGTTGTTATACCAAGACATCTTTTTTCGACCTATATCTCTTTTTTACTGAATCTTCCAATGATAATTAACTGTGCTATATGATATTTGTTATTCTCTGCACATTCTTCTCCTTGAGGTGTCTTTATGTTTACAATTTTATGAAACGTTTCTCTATCGGCTGCTGCGCGAAATAATTCTATTGTGGCACCACACCTGTACAAAAAGGGGTGAACATATGTGAAATTATTAATATAATTTATTAATATAATTATAATTAATATAATTTAGCTAATCAAGTTTATAAAAAGTCTTACCAATACTGCTGATGCACACACCCCTGGTATTTATAGGCTTTCACTTGCGGTTATTCCTCGTACGGTAGAAGCTGTCTTTACCGGTTTCTAAACAAGTGTCTCGCGGTACTAACACTAAGATCAAAAGATAAAGCACATTGGCGTCTGTATACGATTCAAAAGAGGATTCGCGGTATTTTTCGAGTATATAAGCTAGAGAGAATTTCTGTTACTAGCGGCAGTCAACAGTCGAGAGAGAGAGAGGACCTGTGGGTCTGTTGCCGGCGAAAGTTAACAGCCTTGAGAGCAAGTCTGTTGCTAGTGACGGTCAGCAGTAGAGAGAGAGATAGAGAGAAAGAGTACGTCTGTTGCTAGCGAAAATCACCAACCAAGAGAGAGTTTTTTTTGCTATTTTAAAACTATCTGTATTTCTAAAGGAGTGGATTTGAAGTGGGTAGAAAGTATTACCAAGGGTTGGACTAGGTTAATAATGTTATATTTGAGGTAGATAATGATAGTCATTAATACAGCGTAAAATGACATGGTTTGTCGCATGTGAAAAATTGAACAACACCATTGCGTAATATGACGCAGCCATGAACGTTTCTTTCGAGCAATTGTAACGATGGCATTACCAGAGCTTGCCGCCGGCTTGCCATCTCTCTGTACGCATTCCCACCGACAACCTACCACTACCAGCGTTGACAGCTGGAGATGGAACACTGGCAAATTTTACACACATTTTAAACAATTTCAAGCGAAAATTATTCTCGTTCCCCGATTTTGTAATTTTTGCAACATGTTTAGTTTCTTAAGATTAAATAAAATAAAAATTTTGATAGTATACAAGGCAACTATCGAACCCAGTGATTAATTAAATCTTGCCCAAGTACTTTCGATCAATAGATCATCTTCAGGGGCATCTGAAATAAGCCAAGAAACGTTTTTTTATAAGAAGGAAAATTAATTCACTTGGATAAAAAACTCCAAGTTTATGGTTGAAAAAAGTTTTTATGTGATAAACGTTTATAGACTTACTTCGTCAGTTGTGGCCTATCCGACATGAGTAGAATGTCATACATGTAAAGTTGGACATAACAATACAATACACAAAGACAAACAAACACTTTAAAATTTTTAAAAAGGAGAAGCTACATGTTATATAGAAACCGGAGACAGAATGGGCTCCCGGTCTTGCGGAAATATTGAGATGACCTGTGACAAATGACAGCTTGTAAAGGGCAGTTATGTGATCTGCACCTTTCAAAATTCTATGAAACTAAGTATTGACCAAAGGTCCAACTGACACCACTATAGGAAATCAACTGATGAAATATAAAATTAGTATATTTGTATGTAGATTGAATAATCCAAATCTCACACTCAAACCTGTCTATAATAATTAGGATGTTAGTTTGAGAGCGATTGAAGTTGACATAAAGTATGAATGTAAGAAAAGACTAAACAATATATTAGACAGTGGATGGTTGACTACAATAAAATGGTCCACCAAGCGCTATCAGTACTGTAAAAAAGGAAAAATCTGAATATGCAGTTAAATTACTAAAAGTTAAAATCAAAATTGAAAGCAAAATATATAAATGTGTTATAATCCAAGTAGTTCAGTTGAATCCACAGTCAATTAAATACATTTTTTAAAATCTTTATAAGCCCTGTCACACTGTTTAATTTGTTTAAACACCAAATTTGGTTGAAACTGATATGTTACAATTGGTGTTATGGCATTGATTACGTTTTCACAATTTTGCGAAACTTCCTGGTAAATGATATTAACATTATTATCCAGATTTAGCCATACGGCTCACCTCCCTCTAAGGGGAAAATTCACTCATCCCAGATACCTACGGTATCAAAAGGATTGAGCTCTGGTGGGACTCTTTCATGTTATCGAGTCCTAGGTGACTTGGTACGTCGGTGTATCTCCTAAAAATTTTCGCACGCATCTAGACGTCGAAAGTAGCACAGCTTTCTGCATGACCTTATATAGATGTTCATTTAGACCCAGCTTTTTTATGTTTTCTAGGAGGTTCTTCGGAATGACTCCAGTGGTAGAAAGAATAATCGGTATTGTCTGGGTACTTTCCATTCACCATTGTCTTCTTATTTGTATTTCCAGATCTCTGTACTTGGCGATCTTTTCGTTGTACTTAACACGCAGATTATTGTTGTTAGGTATCGCCACATCGATTAGAGTTGTTTGTCTTGATAGTTTATTAACTAGCACGAGATCTGGTCTATTATGTGCTACAGTTTGGTCTGTGAGCACAGTACGATCCCAGTATAGCTTGTAGTTGTCATTCTCAAGCATACTCTCTGGAACGTATTGATAATATGGGAGATGGTTTGTTTGTAGAAGTCCCAGTTTAATAGCTATCTCTTGATGGAGGATCTTCCCTACTGAGTCATGCCGTTCCTTATATTCAGTTGCAGCAAATGCCTGGCAGCCTCCGGTAAGATGTTGGACCGTTTCTTGGGCTTGGCATCCATATCGGCATTTGTCGTTTTGGACCTGAGGGTCTTTGACAATATATTTCAGGTAATTTTTGGTTGGTATAACCTGATCTTGAATGGCGAGTAATGAACCTTCTGTTTCAGGGAACATCTTTCCTGATGTCAGCCAATAGTTCGACGCTATATTGTCGACATAGTCTTGACCGACTTCATTCGGATGTCGCCCGTGCAGAGGTTTACCCATCCAGATGCGCATTTTTTCGTTCTTAGTAAGATGGTTTATGCGCATTTCTTATTCCCTCAGGTTAATCGGTGTTGTGTCATCTACTGCGCAAATCGCGCGATGAAGAGTAGATGTCTCCGCCTGCACCTGAAAATAAGTTCTTAAATTATTAATCTGTTTATCTAATTGCTCGCTTATATCAATAAGTGCTCGTCCTCCTAAATACCGTGTTAATGTCGTTCTTTCTACTGCACTTCGAGGATGGTGTTTTTGTGCCTTTGTGAGGTGTGTTCGTACTTTTCTCTGAAGACTTTCTATATCCGTTTTAGTCCATTTAATAATGCCAAATGAGTAGCTAAGCGCGGAAAATGCGTAGGTGTTTAATGCCTTAAACAAATTTTTACTATTAAGATGTGAGCGGAGTAGCTGTTTTACCCTTCGTATGAACTCTGATGTTAATTCGATTTTCATTTGTTTATGATCAATTTTCCGCGCTTGCTTTACTCCTAGATATTTATACATGTCATTTTCGCCCATAGCCTCGATGTTTTGGCCATTTTGCATGTCGAATCCCCCGGGCTGAACCTTTCCCTTGACTATATTTAGTACACGACATTTGTCTAACCCAAAGTGCATACTGATATCATTTGAAAAAGTTTCCACAGTTTTTAGCATTTGATCTAAGTGATTTCGAGTGGAAGCCATTAGGGAAGACATTATTATTATTATTCCAGATTTAGCCATACGGCTCACACTCCCTCTAAGGGGAAAATTCACTCATCCCAGATACCTACGGTATCAAAAGGATTGAGCTCTGGTGGGACTCTTTCCATGTTATCGAGTCCTAGGTGACTTGGTACGTCGGTGTATCTCCTAAAAATTTTCGCACGCATCTAGACGTCGAAAGTAGCACAGCTTTCTGCATGACCTTATATAGATGTTCATTTAGACCCAGCTTTTTTATGTTTTCTAGGAGGTTCTTCGGAATGACTCCAGTGGTAGAAAGAATAATCGGTATCGTCTGGGTACTTTCCATTCTCCATTGTCTTCTTATTTGTATTTCCAGATCTCTGTACTTGGCGATCTTTTCGTTGTATTTAACACGCAGGTTATTGTTGTTAGGTATCGCCACATCGATTAGAGTTGTTTGTCTTGTTAGTTTATTAACTAGCACGAGATCTGGTCTATTATGTGCTACAGTTTGGTCTGTGAGCACAGTACGATCCCAGTATAGCTTGTAGTTGTTATTCTCAAGCATACTCTCTGGAACGTATTGATAATATGGGAGATGGTTTGTTTGTAGAAGTCCCAGTTTAATAGCTATCTCTTGATGGAGGATCTTCCCTACTGAGTCATGCCGTTCCTTATATTCAGTTGCAGCAAATGCCTGGCAGCCTCCGGTAAGATGTTGGATCGTTTCTTGGGCTTGACATCCATATCGGCATTTGTCGTTTTGGACCTGAGGGTCTTTGACAATATATTTCAGGTAATTTTTGGTTGGTATAACCTGATCCTGAATGGCGAGTAATGAACCTTCTGTTTCAGGGAACATCTTTCCTGATGTCAGCCAATAGTTCGACGCTATATTGTCGACATAGTCTTGACTGACTTCATTCGGATGTCGCCCGTGCAGAGGTTTACCCATCCAGATGCGCATTTTTTCGTTCTTAGTAAGATGGTTTATGCGCATTTCTTGTTCCCTCAGGTTGATCGGTGTTGTGTCATCTACTGCGCAAATCGCGCGATGAAGAGTAGATGTCTCCGCCTGCACCTGAAAATAAGTTCTTAAATTATTAATCTGTTTATCTAATTGTTCGCTTATATCAATAAGTCCTCGTCCTCCTAAATACCGTGGTAATGTCGTTCTTTCTACTGCACTTCGAGGATGGTGTTTTTGTGCCTTTGTGAGGTGTGTTCGTACTTTTCTCTGAAGACTTTCTATATCCGTTTTAGTCCACTTAATAATGCCAAATGAGTAGCTAAGCGCGGAAAATGCGTAGGTGTTTAATGCCTTAAACAAATTTTTACTATTAAGATGTGAGCGGAGTAGCTGTTTTACTCTTCGTATGAACTCTGATGTTAATTCGATTTTCATTTGTTTATGATCAATTTTCCGCGCTTGCTTTACTCCTAGATATTTATACATGTCATTTTCGCCCATAGCCTCGATGTTTTGGCCATTTTGCATGTCGAATCCCCCGGGCTGAACCTTTCCCTTGACTATATTTAGTACACGACATTTGTCTAACCCAAAGTGCATACTAATATCATTTGAAAAAGTTTCTACAGTTTTTAGCATTTGATCTAAGTGAGTTCGAGTGGAAGCCATTAGTTTCAAATCATCCATATACAACAGATGATTAAGCTTCGCCACTACAGTGTTGTTGTTTTTAATGCTAAAACCTGAGTCAGTGGAGTTCAATAGTTGGGATAGTGGGTTCATCGCTAGACAGAACCACAAGGGACTTAGCGAGTCTCCTTGGAAGAGGCCGCGGTTAATTGCGATATTTTCCGTTTCGATATTGTTTTCACCAGGTATTTGGAGGTGAATTTTAGTCTTCCAATCTGTCATTATATGTCTTAAGAAGGTCACTATATTATCATCGACTTTATATATTCTTAATATATTTACCAGCCATTCATGCGGCACTGAGTCAAAGGCTTTCTTATAGTCAATAAAAGCAGTGAAGAGGTTCCTTTTTTTGGTGTATGCCTGGTTAGAAATGACTGAGTCGATAATAAGTTGTTCTTTGCAACCCATGCAGCCCTTAGCGCATCCTTTCTGTTGAGGTTCTATGATATTGTTTAGAGCGCAGTGTTGGTAGATACGCTGGGCTACACAGGATGTGACCAATTTATACAGAGTTGGAAGACACGTAATTGGGCGGTATTTGGCTGGATCTTGGGTGTTATTTTGATCCTTCGGTATTAAATAAGTTGTTCCCTGAGTTAGGAATGATGGTATTTCCTGCGGATTAGAAATAACACGATTAATTAATGTCGACAGGCACTCATGAGCACTCCAGAACTTCTTAAGCCAGAAGTTTTGAACACCATCTGGTCCAGGAGATTTCCAGTTATGAAGCTCTTTGATGATATTAGAGACTTCTTCTGTGGTGAAGGGTTCATAAACAGTTGTGCGGTAGTGTTGACAGCTGTGCGTCGTATCTTCTATCCATCCAGCATTGGTGTTAAGAGCAGCTGGTGTGGAAAGTTGATTTCCCCAAAACTCCTGAATGTCTTCTTGGCTTGGGTATGATTTATTGGCACTTTCGACAGTGGAATTAAGTTTCCGATAGAACGCCTTCTCGGCATGCTCAAAAAGCGCATTGTCACATTTTCGGCTGTTACTAACCTTGTACCTCCTTAGTCGTCCTGAATAAACGGAGAGTTTTTGTTTTAATGTATCCAGGCACTGATGGGCTGTGATGTTTACTGGATCATATTGCGAGTGTCTTGCAGTGCTTAGCATTATTTGATCAGCTCTTCTAATGACTTTTCTTTATTATATTATTATTATTATTATTATTATTATTATTATTATATAAGCGAGGGCAGAGGAACTAAGTCCCTATTATGCCCAAAAACAAAGAAATTTCATTAATATCCTACTATTAAGATAAAACTAAATTTTAGCCAACAGTATCCAAAACAAGCTTAACCTTATTCGCGTCATCATCTTTTCTGCGTTGTACATCCCTAGAGGAAGATTCTGTTACGCCTTTAATTAGAATATTTTTAGCACGTGTTATACCATCTACAGATTCGTTAGCGATATTATCCGTGAATTCGGTAGACTTAAATAAATCAATCTGGCTGAGCTTATCGTTTAACTCAGTTATTTTATTATCAAAATCATCAATTTTCGCACGAATTTCCGTTTTAAAATCTAACAGATCTTTTATTTCTGAAATATTAGAAATATTGGAGTTTCAAGAGTTACAAAGTATGCTCAGTCCTCGAATTTTCTGTCGGGTGATATAATTAAGTAACTCGTTTTCAGACTCGCGTTTTTAAAAACAATTTATTTAAAATTAACTAAATACAATGGTTAAATAACGAATCAAAACAAGTATACAATAACAATAATAAATCAAGAATGAATGTTCACAGCCGTGGCTGCACTATATATAACGCACTAATGACTTGGACTATGATGTGTAGATATCTCTTTTATGTCTATATAATTCCTCCCTCCTTAAGCTCGGAAAACAAGGGAGTTGGATTTTCTGAGCCATGTGCCTCTCTTGGTCGACTTCTTGTGATGGAGTTGAGTTTGGATTTGAATACTTTGAAATAAGCTAAAACAGAGATTATTAGTGTAATAAGGATGATGAGAGATGTGTTGGTCCAATTGTGATACGTCGGGGCTTCTTTTAATTCTGGTAGTTCAATATTCTCTGCTACGGTCTGGATATGCTTGATTTTTGCGTCGTCTAATGTTTTTAGTTTTATTGTTGGAACTTGGGTTAAGTTACTTTGAAACTCGAATTTGGGTAAATCGAATACATACTCTTCGTGCATTGTTTCTTCTTGTTCGTAAATTTTGTTGTCGATGGTTATTTTACATTTGTCGATGGTTATGATGGAAGGTTTGTCTATTTCGTATATACCGTTCTTTTCACAATCTGCTTCTATTCTTATGGGATTGATGGGTACGATTACTAGCTGGTTTGAATTAATTGTGGTTATTTCAGTCTTCTTCAAATGGATACTCGTGCTTATACATTTATTCTTGCCAGTTCGGATGAGTTTGCTTAAACAAGGTTGTGTATTTTCTTGTAGGTACTTCTTTGGACAGTAATAGTAGTTTTCGATTTCGGGACATTGTTCAGATGTTGTCCAATTTTCTTCGTTACTGAGAAGCAGGAATGGTTGATCGGGTATAATTGTTAGGTTGTTTAAAGGAATAGGATATATTCGGAAATATTTTAAGGGATTACTAACTATTGGGGTATGAATCTTGAAAATTACCAAGTTCCCATGAATATTCACCTGAGTTGAGAAGAGACTGTAATAATTCATAAAAATTTGAAGTTTTGGTACATTTCGTACCGTATATATTTTGTTTAATTTTAGTATTATTGATTCTAATTGCAAAGGATTAATAATTGAGCTATGAAGAATATTTAGTTTTGCTAGTGATATAGCGGTTTCGATGTTATTGACCAAAATTTGTAGGTCGTGTAGTTGATTTATTAGGTTATCTATTATTATATTTATTGAGAAAGCTTTTTCTACATTTATTAATTCTTTAATTTCTTCTGAAATTATTGTCATTTGTTTGCTTATTATTATTTGATTTTCTTTAATTGTTTCAAATCCTTTTGAGTACGTTTTCGACATTTCTATTAACAAGGTGTGATGCTGAAATAAACTTGAATTTATCTTATTTTGATTGTCATTGAGAGTGGATAAGTAGTTGTTGTAATAATTTTCGTCATCAGTGTCTAAGGTGCCAAAAAGCCATTTGGATACCTTTCCTATTGCGTTAATTAATGCTCGTTTGGTTCTGGGGTTTTGTGGGTATGTTTCTAATTGATTATTTATAACTTTACTTAGTTTTATGGCATGATCTATTTTGTTTATAATTAATATTGAAAAGTGATTGTTTACTTTAATAGAATTTCTTAAGTTTATTACTTCATTATATATTTGATTACTTATTTCTAATGGTTGGGATAAATTAATATGATAAAGAAATGTATGTTTTGATAGTATCCTTTTTGCTTGTCCAATTTGAACAGGTAGGATGGGATTATTAATTTCTTTTATTTCTAACGTTTGATATCCTTGTAGATAGAGGAGTATCGTCATCGCTAGTATTTTCATGTTGATTGTAGTTATCTGTAACAATACGTTGAGGTTTTATACTTCGCAAGTGATATACTTTATTGTTGGATAATATTTTATTATCTCCAACTAATTTGGGATTTATTAATTTTTGATAAGGTTGATTACATTTTGCTAATCTTTGTTCTGAACCTTTTAACTGATATATGGGACGATTCGTGTCTAATTTTATTTCTGATTGTTTAGATTTATTTGCACGTTCTAAGTTTTGTGTTTGGTTTTTATTTAGTTTATTAAGAATAATATTGTTAAGTAATTTTAGGTTTTTTGAGTGATCATGAATATATTGTGTTATTCTTTCATTCTCATCTCGTTCGAAGGGGTTTTTATAATCTAGTTTGCCTCGCATTATTTGAAAGGGAGTATAGCCTGTAGCACTATGAATACTATTGTTATAAGCTAATACTGCGTAACTCATTAACTGAGAAATAATGATATTTTCTTTTTCTTCTTTAAGTATTCTCAAACTTTCTATGATTGAAGAATGAAATCTTTCTATCGGACTGTTGCTATTTGGGTTGTAGGCGGTTACGTAATGGACATCTATATGATGTAAGAGACAGAGATCTTGAAATATTTTATTCCTAAATTCTGTGCCATTGTCACATGTGATTTTGTTGGGTATTCCGTAGTGACTTATAAAGAATGTTAATTTGTTAACAATTTCCATAGCGTTTATTGAATTTATGGGATAGGCTTGACCGAATTTAGAAAAGCTATCTATAATGGTAAGGAAATTTTGGTTACTAAACTTAAATGTATCGATATATATGTGTTCCATAGGGGAATTGCCAATTGGTGTTGGTTTGAGAATAAGTGAGGTGGGATGTCTTTCGTACTTTGATTTTTGACATAGGTCACAAGTATTGACGTAATTTGTGACATCTTTGTCCATGTCAGGCCAGTAGAAATGTTTTTGAGTGCTGCAAGATTTTCATTAATGCCTCTGTGGTTTGTTTTCGTTTCGTGGTAAAATTTTAACTTTTCTTGTTTTTCCGCTTCTTCCGTTATATCCGTTAGAATTTTATTTGAAATGACTAAGGAAAATGCATTATTTTTAAATGAGTTTGTCATAAAACGAATAAAAGGTATTTCGAGGTCTTTGTTTTTAAATAGTAGGCAATAGGTCGTATTGGGTTTTATGATTTCTTTAATTAAACATAGAAACTGTGTTTCTTCAAAATCATTTTTTGGTATTTGCCAATGATATCTATTTTTGTCGAATATTTTTTCGTATGTATATTTTGGTTTCGATATATTTGCAGAAGTTATTATTATTTGATTTTTGTATATATTTATGGCCTTTTCTGTATACGGTATATTTAATATGGGATCTTCTTGACTAGTATGCACCGTTTCTAAATCGTCAGATTTCTCTTCTGTATTTGGTATTGCTATATTTTGAAGAATTTTTATTTTCTTATCTTTTTTGGTATTTTCTTCTATGGATTCTACAATATCTTCTTCTGGTACTGGTAGTTCTTTGTCGATTATTTCGTTAATAAATTCTTGTGTTATGTTTTGGTATGGATTAATATTTATAATATCTTGTATATCGTTGTGATCAAGAGCAGGTTTTAATATAATATCATTCGAATCTAAGTCTCTAAGTTTCGACATTTCGTTTGTTGATTCTTCAAGATCAATAAATTCGTTGTGGTCTAAGTTCATTATAATGGACAATTTGTCGTTATCTTCGATATCTATGGGATGAATTTCTACTCTGGAGAGAGCATCTGCGTTTGTGTTTAATTTGCCTTTCTTATAAATAATCTGGTAGTCGTATTCCTCTAATTTAAGTTTCCATCTTATTAGTTTGGAATTAGGTTCTTTTAAGGAGAAAAGCCATTGTAAGGGTTTATGGTCACAAATAATGTTGAATTTTGTGCCGTACAAGTATGGTCTGAAATATTTAACAGCATATACTATAGCTAAGAGTTCTTTTTCTATGGTACTGTAGTGACATTCCGCTGGATTCAAAGTCCTAGATGCAAAAGCAACAGGTAAGTCGTTTCCTATTGGTCCTTGAGATAGTACTGCTCCGATTGCGAAATTTGAAGCATCTGTTGTTACATTAAAAGGTTTGCTAAAATCTGGGTATTGTAAGATAGGATCATTCATTAGGATGTTCTTACAAAGTTCAAAACTTTCTATAAATTCAGGAGTGTGTTTGATTTGCATTCCTTTTTTTAAGCATGATGTTAGCGGTTTAGTCAATTTGGCGAAATTTTTTATAAATCTTCGGTAATAGCCTATGAGTCCTAAAAATGATTTAATTTCTTTGGCAGTTTTTGGGATGGGAAATTTTTTTTATTGCATTTACCTTTTTCGGATTAGGTTTAATGCCTTCTGGCGTAATGACGTGTCCTAAAAATTCTACATCTTTGCAAAAGAATTCTGATTTGTCTAATTGTATCTTTAAACCAGCTTCTCTCAATCTCTTAAAGACTTGTTTTATATTACTTATGTGTTCTTGAAGTGAAGTGGAGAATATTATTATGTCATCCATATATACAAAACAAATTTTATTTAAAATATCTTTGAGTATGTTATCCATTACTCGTTGAAACGTTGCAGGTGCATTTTTAAGGCCAAATGGCATACGAAGATATTCATAGTGGCCATTTTCGACATTGAAAGCTGTCTTAGGAATAGACTCTTTCTCCATTTCTATCTGTGTAAATCCAGAAGCTAAGTCAATTGTAGTAAAATATTGGCATCTGCCAAGTTTATCTAGTATATCCTGAATGGAAGGTAATGGGTAGCGATCGTCAACAGTTTTTTCATTTATTTTTCTATAGTCTACCACGATTCGCCATTTTTGTCTTCCTGAAGCGTCTAATTTCTTTGGAACAATCCAAATGGGAGAACTCCACGGACTCTGTGATGGTCTGATTATTCCATCTTCTAGCATTTTATTGATTTGTTTTCTTATCTCCTCCTTATGTATGTGGGGGTATCTGTATGATTTTGAATATACTGGAATTTCATCGGTGGTATTAATGCTGTGTTTTACTTGATTTGTGAAGGTCAATTTGTCTTCAGGGTTATGAAAAATATCTTGGTATTCTTCTACTAATAATTTCAGTGCATGTTTTTCTTCAAGATTCAAATGATCTTGTCTAAAATTTTCCAAAGTTATTTTCCGGTCCTTAGTGTTAATTGTATCGTTTATAGTAATGTTCATAATTTCTTCCATTGAAAAGCAATTAAAATTTCTTGTATCAAAATTTTCCGCAAAATTATTTAGAAAGTTGTTATCGATATTAATTAGTTGTGTGTGGAATGTTTTATTAACAAATTCAATTTTTACACGTCCGTTTTCAACATGAACTAAACTTGATGGGATTTTTATTGTTTTTGTTTCATTAACAATGTCGTTAAGAAAGATATCTCCATCTGGTAATGATGTCTGTATATTTTTTATTACAGATGAAAAAGGTGGAATTTCTATCTTTTGACTATTAAAATCTTTTCTATAATTAAGAGGGATCTCTGAGTTTTGATTAAAAAGGATTTGGCGATTTAAATCTAAATTTAAGTGTAATTTTCGAAGGTCTCGTATTCCTAATATACCGTCAAAATAATTATGGAAATCAAATAAGACAAAGTCGAGAGGTTCGGATATGTGAAATTCTTGCAAAAGGGGGATTTTGGCTTTGAATTGGGATTCTCGGGATCCTGCACACGTAATAATCGGAGTTGTGTGTCTTGTGATTTTTTCTGAAAAGTATTTTTCGGCAATGTAGGGTCTTAGGAGAGATGGGTGACAGCCTGTGTCAATTAGTAATTTAATGGGAGTTGGAAAGTTTAATTGAATGTATGGGAGAGAATTGGGAATTGTATTATTTAGATCAATGTGTTGGTTTAATCGTCGGGATTTTCGTGACGATCCTCTTGAAAATTTTTCATTTATGTTTACAGAGTCTGTTTGGGGATTTGGGAGGTGATTATATGCATCACAATATTGGTTATCTTCATTTTCGTCTTCTACTTGATAAAGTTCTTCGAATTGGAAATTTGGAGGGCCTCTCTGAATAAAGGGAAATTTTTGTTTTCCGGAAGAGATTCTAGATGTCGTTGACATTGGTTCCGGTGAGAATGTATTTTTTGGGACATTCCTGGGATCAAATACATTTTTTGGTTTCCCAAAAACTTGTTCGTTTGTAAAATATTTAGTTTGAATAGGTCTAGATTGAATTTTTATCGGTTGGCTTGGAAAATTTTGTTTTGATGTACTTGGTTGATTGAAATGACGATTAGGATTAGATTGGTTGTAATTGGAGAAGGTTTGCCTTGATGTATTAGGCTGATTGAAATGATTATTTTGTTCATGGTGATTTGAATAATTAGAATTAGATGAATAACGTGTGTTATAGCGATGATTAAAGTTTGGATTAAGATTGCGGTGTTGTTGGTTATAACTTATTTGATTATTTGATTTTGAATTTTGAAATTGAGGTTTTCCTTTAAATTTATTTGAAAAGTTTATTGAATCGACTCTTTGGTCATTATAAAATTGTCTATTTAATATGTCGGATGCTTCTATAAACGATTTCGGTTCCTTTATTTCAAGAATCGTTCTAGCTTTCTCATCTACGTTTGCAAGTATAATGTCTATGGAATTTGCTTCATTTTGTTCCATTAATATCGTTTTCCGTTCAGCACTTAAATTCGTTTCTGAATTTATTTTAATTTCCAATCTTGATTTGAGTTGCGATATTCTTGCTAAAAAGTCTATAATATTTTCGTTTTTTGTATTTTGTTGTTTGTAGGAATTCTTTATTCAATGTTTGCCTGTCGATTCTGTCGCCGAAGTTATTTCTCAATGTACTTCGAATCAATGGCCAGGTATTTAAATCTGGTCTACACATTACGAAGTTTAATACGTTGTCTTGTAACTTCGAACATAATACATTATATGTAAAATCGTTCAAGGTATTATCCGTTGTCTGTCCATAAGTGCGATAATACTGGTCGCATCTTTGGATAAAGCTTTCCAATTTTAACGGATCCCCATTAAATGTGGGTAAAAAGTCAGCGAGAGCTTTTGCCGCTTGAATTGTGGGTGTGTTATTTAATGCCATTTTGTTTAAGTTACAAATTAAATTATCAATATCACTTTGCATAAAAAAATGTTTTTAAAATTACTCAAATGAAGAAGATTTATTACAATCTCTGACAAATGGTAAAAATAAAATAAAACTGGTAATAATTTTCAAAATATAAAGGAAAATAAGAAGTAAGGAAAATTCTCAGTAACTTACTTGTTTATTGTAGGTTCTCCGGATAAATGGTGGACACCAACGGTTGTACTGCAATTAACTGGAATCTGCTGCAACCTTCAGGTATCCTACTGACTGCGCCAATTAAGTAACTCGTTTTCAGACTCGCGTTTTTAAAAACAATTTATTTAAAATTAACTAAATACAATGGTTAAATAACGAATCAAAACAAGTATACAATAACAATAATAAATCAAGAATGAATGTTCACAGCCGTGGCTGCACTATATATAACGCACTAATGACTTGGACTATGATGTGTAGATATCTCTTTTATGTCTATATAATTATATGTATTCATCGCTTACACACTGGAGTTTGAGGTCAGCTGTCACTATGGTTTTCGAGCAGTTCGAACAAAAAGAGGTGGACGGCATTGTCCGGTTTTTTGTGTATGTAATTAGTATTTGGTTTTATATTAATTATATTGTGGAATGGTACTCACAGTAATTATTCGCTGTAACTGCACTTTTTACACAACATTTTTACAAAAACTACTGACTATTGATGTATAGAACAATCATGCAAAATTTCTTTGCGAAATAATTATTTTCTACAGAGTAATCGTGAAAATCAATACGAGCACAAAATTTTACGTGTGTCGTCAACCAACTAGCAGGTTGTACTGATTAACAGAACCAGTATTATCAGTAAAATCTGTATTAACAGAATCTAAATTAAAGTGACACATAATAAGGCTAGTTTTACTAGTAAATACGGGTAGGATTACTAATATATTGTTTTATCCCATAAGCCCAAAACAATTTTTTTATTTGTTCCCCATAGAAATTACCAGCCAACAAGTCTATATTAAAATCATCAACTAAAACACGACAACTAAACGACAGTTTGCAGTAAATGAAGTATTACATATTTCTTTCAAATCTTCAATGAATTTAGCATCAGAACTTAATGGTGAATGCTATAAAGACTAAATACCACACCAAGTAAAACAAGAATTTGAAATCAACTCTTATTACTTTGCACCAATAATTATCACGTACCTAATTGAAATATTTTAAAATTTGAAAAATCATGTTTGTTGATGTATAGCATAGCATCTCCAGTGTATCTACTCGTTGCGTCATAACGAATATGGCAATAATTTTCAAGTTTCAGAATTTTTTTTTTCAATTGTCTCAATCATTTCGAACATTAGGTACTAGATCGTCTGCACAGCTCAGAGTACAAAATTTTTCTATATATTAAAATATTTGTAGTTTTATGTTTTACTAAAATTAGAAAAATAAAAAAGAA
This sequence comes from Diabrotica balteata, assembly GCA_918026665.1. NCBI lineage: Eukaryota > Metazoa > Arthropoda > Insecta > Coleoptera > Chrysomelidae > Diabrotica > Diabrotica balteata. The sequence goes on from OU898280.1 coordinate 117,225,924, forward strand.
ACAAAATTTAAAAAATTACAGCAATCCACGCCAAGGCAGACATCCAGTCACCTGTTTGTTTTTCTAAGTAAAAAATAAAATACGATGAAGTCCCTTACAAGCAGATGGTGCTGCTCATCCTATTCCCTAAATAATCTTGTCTTATGTATTCCTAACTATAGAGTGATAAAACCGGCATTGGCAAGAGTAGCACGTGTCAGACAACCAGCGGTGTAGAATCGAAAATATAATTAGGCATTATTCATTACAATTTGGAAGATTACACATTCACAAACTTCTGATTTTTTTCAAAAACTCAACGAAATTATGAATGTGTATCTTTCGTAATACGAGGTGTGTCTCAAAATTATGCTAGCTTAGCCCACAACTTCGCAGTGCTATGGAACCTTAATTACTTCAAACAACTTCAAACACGCTTCCATAAAATAGCTGAAGCAGTTCTAAAATTTATTTCAGTTTTGTAAACGCCATCCATTTGAATCGTTTCTATGTTGGCCTTCGTATACCATGTAGAAACTATACGAAGATTGTAGGATTGTAGGAGGTAGTAGAAAGAAATAACCGGCTTACTTACAATCTATTCAGTAAGCGACGGCCGGTTTCGACCATTTCTGGTCATCATCAGGTCGCTGGTAAAGTACAATCGTCTTCTTTAGAATGCTGAAAAAATTACTTGTAATGTACGTACTGCTATACTATTTTCATCTTAATTAAATAAAAAAATCTCCCCCCCCTAAATTTTTAACTAACCTAAGTTATATTGGCACTTTTTGTACCGTACCTTACGTATGGTTTGTTTAAATTGGTAGAATTACAATATGTAATTTTTTCAGCATTCTAATGATTGTACTTTACCAGTGACCTGATAGTGACCAAAAAATTGTAGTGGTAGGATCCGGTTGTCGCGTAATAAATAAATAGATTTTGAGTAAGTCTGTCATTTATTTCTACTACCTAGTTTGAAATGGACTCACACGAGCAACCAATTCATTATTTGATTAGATAAATGTTTTGACGCATTATTAGGATTAAAGAACTAGCCGCCCAAAAATGATCGTTTTTTAGAACTTGACCTTGTAAAATTCTTTGTTCTCTGTTTGACTCCTGGGATTGTGTTCATGGTAGTGATGTAACAAATGTCATTTTTTAAACATTCGCGAAAGCGAATGCGAATATACGCCACCGACATTCGCGAATGCGAATGCGAATATTCAGTTTTTTTTTAATTTGGCAATTTTAATTGTCTCCGGCACTGCCGGCAGTCTCATTTGCGCGAGGTGTGTAGGCAATTGGAAAAAGTCTGTCTTTTTTAACTGCTTTAAATTGTCCAGTATCATTCTATCATATTTGCTAAAGTAAAGATGTGAAACAGTTGTATTTATTGTAAAGAAGTTTATTGCAGGCGGTTAAGTTTATTGAGGGGTCGTTTAAAAAGGTCTTTATTTATAGTCACGTCCGGGCCAAAAACGTAGAAAGCACGTTTTTCGATCTTATTTTTTCTTGTTATAATCAAATTTGACTTGTTATAGAGAGAAAGTTATAGCAGAGAACTAAGTTCCCTGGTTATAGTTCCAATAAAAATTTCACGGGACACAAGTCACTCCAGTTGCCCTGCTCTGCTCGTGCACAAATACAAGTGAATTTTTAGTTAAAGTGTGATTAGCGATTTATTACTATGAGTAAATCAAATTATAGTGAAATATGGACTTATTTTTCACCACTTTTCGATACTGAACGAGCTAAATGCAAGCTGTGTAATATTCGCAAAACATTCGCACAAATTTTGCGAATGCGAATGCAAATGCGAATATGCAAAAATATGCGAATATTCGCGAATGCGAATGCGAATATTCGTTACATCACTAGTTCATGGTGTACAATACCTCCATAGTAAAAATATTAGTCATTATGCAAAGTAAAGCAAATAAGCAAAGTTGTCGAGAACTACTTCTAAGCCAATCTCTTTCTTCTCTGCCGTAGAATTTTGGAATGGATTTGGTAAACAAGCAAGTTAGTCCAAAGTGGTCCAAATGCTTGAGAATTATCGAAACTCAAATGTTTAAAATTCCGATTAGGATTTTTGCAGTATTTGAATAGAGATACACAAGAAATTGCAAAAAATGTTAAAAAAAATTAAATAAAATATTGATAGGAAAATATTAAAGGCCATAATAACTAAGCTAATAATATAGGTTATGTCGTGATCCTAAATAACTTTCGGTTATAAAAACACACCTCGTAATTTTTTGAAAACGATTTCTGGAGTAGAAATCGAAACGTCAAACAGAAGGTAAAAATGTGATTTTCATTACACATAATTGCCATATAATACTATATAAACATCATAATATTCTCTGAAAATGTTTTGACATTTTTGAATTCGGTAGTATATACTCCTTTTGTAAAGTGAATGTATTACATTGTTCAATATGATTCTGCCAAAACTTTTTATTGGATAAACAAAGTCTGTGTATGCTGATTTAATATCATTTAAAAATCTACGTATACAGATGGCGCCTGCGCATTAAGATCATCAATTTTTTTTTCGTCTACAGCAAATTTAATTATAATATTAAACTAAATAATGTGTTTAAAAATAATAATTGTATTTATATGAAATTATTTTAAAACGAGCAGTGTGTTAAAAATTTAAACAAATGATTCAATTATAGTTTATTCGTCTTCCGGGTTTGGACCGTGTCATTTGTGAGTGACCCAAAAGTGGGTTCATCTCGACGTTTCGCTACAATTGTATGTAGCTTCTTCAGGAGAACAAAGAAAAAGAAAAAGAAGACAGGAAGATGGGTTCAAATAAACTATAATTCTGACTCTGGCCGTGGAAGCCTACGATTTCAAATGATTCAATATTTACTCCAGTCGTTAGAGATGAAAATGCCACTGAACATATAAAAATCATATGAATAAGCTGAATTTTGACGAGAATGTCAATTTTAGGACGCCAAAAGATGCAAAAAAAGTTTACCACTTTTACCCTAGGGTTTTCTTTTAAAACCCTGCTTTCTAAAATGCTCTATTACCATTTTTTGTGCAGAATGTAGAGCCGTTCTCTCAGAAACAACGCTTGAAGCGATCGGCAATTTTTAATGTCAGTTACACGCGGGAAATCAATGTTCACTATAAATGTGTGTCCTATCGACAAAAATCAAGATGCGTTTTAAAGGTGAGTGCAGCTTTTGTACGTAATTTTTGTATTTTCTCGCAAATAAACTGAGTTTTTACAAGGGCGTTAAATAAATAAACATGGCGCGATCTTTGCCAATTATTTTGATTTTGATGAGATCAACACAATTTATTCCTTTTATGAACCAGCCACTGTGGTGTTTTGATAACTAGAGCCTAATTGTTAAAACATATAATATAAAATTTTAGGTTTGAGTTTTGGCAACAAATTTGAGTCATTTTTATGCTTAAAAAGGTTGAATTTAAACTTTCACATTACAAACGATGTAAAACATTTAAAACTGCTCTTTTTCAATTACAATAGTACGTTTTTCAAAATTACCCATCTTTGGCTACAAATTACACCCAAAACTATCTTCTTGGAGGATTTCTCGGTGACCAAAACGCGTGATCGTTTGTAATGTAAAAGTTTAAATTCAGCGTTTTTTAATCATATTTCAAATGGGTCATATTTTTTGTCACAACTCAAAATTCAAATTTCATGTTATCAGTTTTGAAGATTGGTCCCCAAAAATCTAAATTTCACTATGACCGGTGAATTAAAGTGATAAATCTTATTGATCTCACTAGAATTGCAAAAAATGGCAAAAATCGCCCAACGTTTATTTATTGAACAGATTTATAAAAACTGACTTCATTTGCGGCAAAATACAAGAATTGCACAAGAAAACTGTATTTTTTATCTTTAAAAACGCATTCTTATTTTTGTCGGTAGGACATTCTGATCAAAAGATGTCGAATTTTTACCGTCCACTTGAAACACATTTTATTTAACATTGATTTCGCGTACGCAATTTACATTAAAAAACGCCGGTCGCGTTAAGCCTTGTTTCTGAGAAAACGGTTCATTCTACAGAAAAAGTGCTAATAAACATTTTTGTTCAAAATCATCTCAGCTACATTTTTCATTTAAAATATTTTTTTCTACGGCGTACAGGTTCTTGGTAAATCGATTTTTTTGAGCTTTTACATCTCTATAAGGGGTGTTTTAAGGGAAGTGTGTGGGTAAAAGTGGTAAACTTTTTTGCATCTTTTTGGGGTCCCAAAATTGATATTCTCGGCAAAATTCAGCTTGTTCCTATGATTTTTAGGGGTCAAATTTCTGACGACTGGACTTAATAGGATGACATGTATGACTTTTAACTTTTGACATTCGTTGACAAATATTATTTTTTACTTCGCATATAATGTCTGTAATTTGTTAGTTATTTTTCATGCAGTTTTTAATTTAAACCTTCTTAGAATAAATATATGATGACTAGAAACGAATTAATCGAGAGTCGTGAATCGATGTGAAGAACCGCTGTTTTATGACTACTCGTGACGACTGCATTTTGTTCCGTGACGCTAGCCTTAGCATTTTACCATAGAGAAAAAAGTAATGTAACGCCAGTATAGAAGCTTTGCTTTCTTCTTCTTTAAGTGCCGTCTCCTTTAAGAAGGTTGGCTATCATCACGGCTATCTTCACCTTTGACACTGCTGCTCTAAACAGCTCAACAGAGTTACAATTGTACCACTGCCTCAAATTGTTTAGCCAGGATACACGTCGTCGGCCTATGCTTCTTCTGCCCAGTATCTTTCCCTGTATAATGATCTGCAGCAACTCATATCTCTCACCTCTCATGACATGACCCAGATACTGCAATTTTCTTATTTTAATTGTATTTAATATCTCCTTTTCCTTGTTCATTCTTTTTAAAACGTCGTTGTTCGTAACCTTATCGATCCAACTTATTTTTAAAATTCTTCTATAAGCCCACATCTCAAACGCTTCTATTCTGTTACTTATATCTTTTTTAAGCGTCCAAGCCTCCATTCCATATAATAACACAGAAAATACATAACATCTAAGCATTCGTACTTTAAGTTGCAGACTCAGATCATTGCTGCAAAGTACTTTTCTCATAGTATTGAATGTTGATCGGGCTTTTCCTATACGTGATTTGATTTCCTGTGTGTAATCGTTGTTTTCGGTTATGATTGTTCCCAAGTATGTATATCTGTTCACCTTTTGAACGAGTTCGTCCCTAATCCATAACGTGTCCTGTTGTTGTGTCTTTGCGATGGTCATGAATTTCGTCTTTTTGATATTTAAAGTAAGTCCAGCCTCTTCGCTACTGTCTACAATCTTATTTATCAGAACCTGCAATTTCATCAACTGACTCTGCGATTACTAAAGTATCATCGGCGTATCTGATGTTATTTATAAGTTCTCCGTTGACTTTAATTCCACTTGATGTTTCCTTTAGTGCCTTCTGAACTACCTCTTCTGAATAGAGGTTAAAAAGCAGCGGAGACAATATGCATCCCTGCCTTACCCCTCGTTGTATTTCTATTTCTTCTGATAGTTCGTTGCCAACCTTTACAGATGCAACTTGATTAAAGTAAAGGTTTGATATTATTCTAATATCTTTCATATCCAGATTTTTATCTTGAAGTAGCTGTAGGAGGCGATTATGTCTGACTTTGTCAAATGCCTTATTGTAATCAAGGAAACAGACATAAAGAGGTTGGTTAACATCCATACATCTTTGGGCCAATACATTCAGGGCAAACAAGGCCTCTCTTGTACCCATTGCGTTTCTGAAGCCAAACTGCGTGTTACTAATATCTTGCTCCAGTTTTCTGAAAATTCTTTGATGTATAATTTTCAAGAATATCTTTAGAGTGTGGCTCATTAAGCTGATGGTTCGATGGTCACAGCATTCTCTAGCGTTAGCTTTTTTCGGTAGAGTCACGAACGTCGACTTAAGCCATTCTTTTGGAATGACGCCTGTATCATATATGGTGTTGTACAAGTCTTTTAGTATATCTATTTGATCTTCTGCGATTAATTTTATAATTTCCGCTGGTATCTCATCAGGACCTGTAGCTTTATTATCTTTTGCCAATTTTACTGCATGCATGACTTCTTCTTTTGTTATACTGGGCCCCGTTTCTCTACTGTTGTATAGTTCTATGTTTTCTGGTTGTCTCTCATCTTTAAATAATTCCTGTATGTATTGTTTCCATCTTTCTATTTTCTTGTTGTTATCAAGGATAATTTTACCTTTTTCATCTAATAGAACACTACTGTGGTTTGTTTTTCTGATGCCGGCCAGTTCTTTTACCTTCCTATGTAGATTAAAGTCATCATGCCTTTCCAATAGTACTTCTATTTCCTCACACTTGTTTGAGTACCATTTTTCTTTGGCTTCTCTTATTTTCTTTCTAATTACACCATATATGTCTTTATATTTTTCGATGTCTACGTTCTTGTACAATCTTCTCTTTTCCATCAATTGCAGTATCTCATCATTAATCCATGACTTTGTTGTGTTATTATTTTTCTTTCCTTTTAGAATCTCCTTCGTTGGATTCAGCATTATGTTTTTAAATGTTTCCCATTTTCTGTTCGAATCTTCGTCTGGATCGATTATATTTATCTTTATTTCCTCGTTAATTTTTTTGGATAGCTGATCTCTTACAAATGAATTTTTCAAAAATGAACGTTGTATTTGATTCTTATTGCAACGTGCAGTTAGTTTTTTAAATCGGAGATCGAATGATACAACAACGGGATTGTGGTCTGTGGCTGCATCAGCCCCAGGGTATGTTTTTGCTGATTTAATGGAGTTCCGAAACCTTTTTCTTATTAAAACATAGTCTATCTGGTTTCTAATAACTTTCCTATCATTATCCGCAGGCGATCTCCAGGTGTAGAGTCGACGATTAGGTAACTTAAAATAAGTGTTTGTAACTACCAGACTGTTCTCTTGACAGAACTCCACCAATCTTTCCCCCCTCTCATTTCTTAAACCAAGTCCATATTTCCCTACAATATCTTCTACTTCTCCTTTTCCTACTTTTGAGTTAAAATCGCCCATAACAATCGTGATATCTCTATGCTTTGTATTATCCAGGGCTTGTTGTATATCTTTATAGAATTGTTCTATTTCATCGTCTGTCTTGTCGGAAGTTGGAGCATATACTTGGATTATATTTAACTTTCTTTGGATCATTGTTAAAGAAACCATAACTACTCTATCTGAGATAGGACTGAAAGAAGTGACTGATTGACATAAGTTCTTATCAACAATGATTGCTACTCCATTTCGATGGTTTGGATCATTATTTCCCGAATAGTATATTTTGGAATTTAAAATCTGTTGTTCACCCGAGTCTGGCCATCTGGTTTCACTTAGTCCCAATATTTTGACAGACATGCGTTGCATTTCTTGTATGACGTTGTGTATCTTTCCGGCTTCATAAATTGTTTTAATATTCCAGGTAGCGATCTTTGCACCTTTATTCTTTTTGTAGGGTTTTCGTAGATTAACGACCGGGGGAGCCCTACAGTCTTTTGGTTGTCTACCCCTGCCGGATCTTGACGACCGAAAATCATGATCAGTAACTTGTTGTAACCATCTTGTACTAGCCATAATGATTAACTTTGCTTTGCTTTAAAACTATTTAATTTCGGATATGATTATCACTTTCCTAGTTTCTTGCTTGTGATTAAAACGTTTGTGAAGCATTCGTTTCTTAGTTCTTATTTATTTTGTTGTTTAAATATTTCATAGGACATAAAAATATAAACGCTTATTTAAAAACAAACTTATTGTTTTGTTTTTGTACAAACAAACAGTGATAAGTAATAAAGATTTTATTTCCTCATAAAACTAAAACATAAATCCCTTTACCTACGGCTATTGACGTAACTACTAAAACATCTGCCTCTCGCTTTTCAATTTCTCGAATAAAACGCCCACTTTACTCGTGCATTTGTGCACCCAAGTGCAGGTAGTTTTTGCAGTAGCACATTTTTTCATGCTTTGCTATCATCTTTTCGTCACGTCAACATTGAGAATGAGTGGTTGCTCTTTCTTTTTTTCTACACATAACAATTTCTTTGTTATTACCTAATCTTTGAGTAGATACTATTATTATTGACAGGTACAATGTGTCTATACAAGTGCTCAAGTATTTTATTTGTTAACAGAAGTTGTCACGTTTATTCAAATAGGTTGTCTAGATTTTGTATTTACCTTCACACTCCGTGATTGTTTCTTATATCCTAACCAGTCCTAACCCTTAACTACAGACATTTTATTATTACAACGTAAAAACAGAGCCCCCGTATTTTTTACCGGTCATTATAAAATGGATTCAAATATAAAGTCAAAAAATATAAAGTTAATAAAAAAAAATGAATTATGTATTTTTCTGTAGTGTCTAGATATGGGAGAACTGGTGAAATGACGGATTTTAATAATAAAATACAAGATTTTTAAAGAAGAATCTATTAAACGATAATTTTGGTAACATTTTTGGTATATTGAAAGAAACAAACATAAATGTTATGAACAAAAATTTAGATTTTTTTAACAAAATAAACAATATAGAATCATTAAAGACACATAAAATAGCATTTACGAAAATCAATACATCCATGAGAAAAAATCTGCAAGAGGTAAAATTGTCAAAAAAATTAAGTGGCAAATTCCTTGCAAACTTTTGCCGTGCATTGCAAACATCGAAGTCTTGCAAAATATGCAAATATGAGTGGTTTTTCGTTCTTCAGTGATTCAGTATCATGGTCTGTTCGTAAATACCCTGCATTTGAGTCCATATCATTTGCGACAGAATCATTTTACTCATTTAATTTTTGTAAAATTTCCTCAAAATTTTTAACACCAAATTTAACCATCTTTGAAGGCCCAGGATGACTTCCAGAGTCCATTTCTTTACTATTTTCCTAAAAACATAAAAAAATATTACAAACAGTTCACATCTTACCGATATAAAACTAATTAAAAATACTTACCTAAAAAACAGACATCCGGTAAATTTTACCGGTTAAGATTTTTGATTAATTAATATTAAACTGGGAATAAGCCACAATTAAAGATAAAAATACGTTTATTGACGTTTCAATTTCCACTTCGGAAATCGTTCTCAAAATACAAACAGTGAATTAAACAAATCTTGTTTTTTGTTACATAGTGAAAAATTCTTCTAATAATTTAATTTTATCTGACTCATTTATATTGACAATTCAGACATACATTATGCATTTTAAAGTAGACGACTTTATTATGATATTGCCAATATTGTTGAGTTGCGCTCCTGGGACGACTTTACTTATAAGATAGTTCATTCGATTACATGAAATCAACTTTAACTTCAGAATATCTGTCAGAAAAAAATCATAGCATGTAATTCGTCTTTAAAAAGACAAACACATGAGAGTAAAATTCTCCTGTTAGTGATTCCATAGTAAATTATGAGGAAAAACCAGGAAAAAAAACCTCATAATACTATCCCGACATTGTAAGTATTTGTTCGTGAATTTAGTTTACCTTCAACAAACATCAAAATTCTGATTTTATATGCTATGTTATTTAAAAAAACATAAATGATGTATCCTCTATATGTTACTGACTTACTAATACTGGTATTTTCTTATTAATAACTTCCTCTTTCAATATTGGTAACCAGATCCTACTACATTCTGCCGAGGAATTTGCGACACAATTGGTCTCATTTAGCATAATTAGAGCCGCTTCTTTGATTTTTCTTTTTTTACCATCCGTTTCTTTTAGGACTACATTTGAATTATTCCATGGAACCCTATATTCATTATCCCATGCGTGTTTACAGATTTGAGATCTATCAAATTCTTTATTTTTAATATAAGATTGATGTTCACTTATTCTAACATTTAATGGCCTTGATGATTCACCTAAATAAAAATGATCGCATTTACAAGGTATTTTATAAATGCAATTCTTTGTCCTTTCTTGTTCATTGTTAGGTTTGGTTTTGGACAAAATAGATCTCAACGTGTTTGTTGTTTTGAATGTTGTTGAAATGTTGAATTTATTTCCTATCCTTTTAAGTTTTTCTGATAGTCCTTTTATGTATGGTATTGTTATTTTCCTCATATTATTCCTTGTGTATGCTGTAGGATCTCGTTCTAAGTTGTACTGTTCTATTCGATCGATTGTTGAAAATTCTTTATTTATAAACGATAAAGGATAATCATTTTTTAATAAAACAGATGTTAACAAATGTTTCTCCTCCAAGAACGAATTTTCATTAGAACAAGTAATTTTATAATTGCTTGTTCTAATTAATTGTTGTTACAAAAAAATCATAGCATGTAATTCGTCTTTAAAAAGACAAACACATGACATGATGACAGTAAAATTCTCCTGTTAGTGATTGAAAAAAACCTCATAATACTATCCCGACATTGTAAGTATTTGTTCGTGAATTTAGTTTACCTTCAACAAACATCAAAATTCTGATTTTATATGTTGTGTCGCAAATTCCTCGGCAGAATGTAGTAGGATCTGGTTACCAATATTGAAAGAGGAAATTATTAATAAGAAAATACCAGTATTAGTAATTCAGTAATATATAGAGGATACATCATTTATGTTTTTTAAATAACATAACATATAAAATCAGAATTTTGATGTTTGTTGAAGGTAAACTAAATTCACGAACAAATACTTACAATGTCGGGATAGTATTATGAGGTTTTTTTTCCTGGTTTTCCCTCATAATTTACTATGGAATCACTAACAGGAGAATTTTACTGTCATCATGTCATGTGTTTGTCTTTTTAAAGACGAATTACAAGCTATGATTTTTTTCTGACAGATATTCTCAAGTTAAAGTTGATTTCATGTAATCGAATGAACTATCTTATATATAAGTAAAGTCGTCCCAGGAGCGCAACTCAACAATATTGGCAATATCATTTTAAAGTCGTCTACTTTAAAATGCATAATGTATGTCTGAATTGTCAATATAAATGAGTCAGATAAAATTAAATTATTAGAAGAATTTTTCACTATGTAACAAAAAACAAAATTTGTTTAATTTACTGTTTGTATTTTGAGAACGATTTCCGAAGTGGAAATTGAAACGTCAATAAATGTATTTTTATCTTTAATTGTGGCTTATTCCCAGTTTAATAGTAATTAATTTACAATGCCACAAAAAAAATAGCTTCAGAACAATATTAAGATTTTTGATGTATTATAAAAATAAAAAATAAAAAATAAAAAACGTTTATTGCCATATCAATATTAACATTTCAAACTTAGGATATCATTGTCTTCTTTACGACGTCCCGCTCTTGCATCGCTTGATATTGATTATTCTTCCTCTCGGATTTCTTGTTTTCTGTTGTTGGCTTCCTGGCTTCTTCTGTAAGTACTTTTTGTGGCATCGTACCTACTTTCCTGTTTGATTGTCTTTAGCAATCACCGGCTAGACCCTGATCAGATGGTCGATCAGTCTATGGGTTGTCTAAACATGCTCTGGGCCCTGTTTTTCTCGAGGATATCTCTGGTCTTTCGGAGTCTTCTTGTGGCTTGGTGGAAGAAGTACCTGGTCCTTTTCTCAGCCACCTTCCTCAGTGATGTGTACTGGAGATTTTTTATGTACGCTATGAAAGAAAATATTCACAATACACGCTGACTGTCGCCGACAGTTTTGATTAGCACTGTTATACAAACTGCCCGAGAGGTACTTAGACGCATGAACTTGTAAGTGGTAGGATTACCACGAAATCCGCGTTTGGGCGCCCCCACCGGTAAGAAATACCGGATCTCTGTAGTTAAGGGTTAAACCCAATTATTAACGTTAGGCAGAATGATACAAACAAAAGGCACAATAAATTATATAATAATAAAAAGATTATATACTTCACGTTAACCAAATAAATGTTTAGAGGAATAACATTTTTCCCTTTTCTCAGAAACTAGCGATAAACTTTTGCTGTTTGCCGTATCGAACCCTATCAACCGGTAAGCGATGGGTTACAGAATAATTTAGTGATCTGATTTGTAGGGATTCGTTTATTATTTTTGGTTTTGCCCGCCCTTATCCAAGTATCATGATTTCTGATACGTAAACAGAATCTACAATTAATGTCGATTGTTGTTTCTTTTAGCAGAGTCAATGCTATGAATTAACAATATCATGTCAATACCACAGTTTAATGCTAAAATAATTCTTTAGCAATATACTGTGTCAATACACAAATCTTATGACAGTGACCATAAAGACTTGGACACAGCTGTCATGTAGCCTTCCGATCTGTTCGAGAGAGGATAGACTGTGTCTTTTGACATTGACATTGCATACTATTTGTATTCGGTGCCACTATATATAGTATGCGATCTACCTATGTACATAGCTCTATTATACGAGGAGTGTGCGGTCTACCGATCGCAATCTGAAATTTTCTTGAGGTTTTGAGCATAATGATGAAATTCAAGTAAATAATCAATTGGCGATATATTAAGTGACTAAAAAACAGAATGTTTTAATTCCAGACTGATATAACCTGACATATATTCAACAAAATATTTTAAATAATATAACGGTCGATACTAAACAAATATATGTATATATATATATATATATATATATATATATATATATATATATTATAAATTGTTATGCTATGTAAAATCGAAAAATAATATTGGTTGCTTAATATATTTCAAAGTACAAAATATAATAATTCGACTAATAAGCTATAAAAGATATTTCGAAGAAATAAAAGTCCATTATCTTGGATAAACAAAATTTTAAAGATATGCATAAATTATTTCTTTTGTAAAATATATTTGAGTGACATGAGTGCAATTAGTAAAACCATGAACAATGCGAGCGGGTTTTCCAAATGGACTTGTACAGTGGATAAGACAATAGAATGAATATTTAGGAAATATATTTCTCCGTTAGTTCTTAAGAATTTGTAGAAACCACTTATCATGTAAATAGTTTTTAGGAAATTTATAATTGTAGGTAAAAATTGTTGTTTGTTATCTGAATGAAGAGATGGGGATACGTATGACGAGCTTTGATTGGAGGAGATTTTAAAAAAGTGGGATGGTTTGTAAGAATGAGAGTTAGCTAGATTTTTGAGGGAAAAAAATATAATCAGTTGGTTTCCAAGGGTACAAGTCGGACAGTCGTTGTTTCTCTGGTGGTTCCCCAGAGGTAGGAAGCAGTAGAAGTGAAAGTTTGTGAGTTTTTCGTGGAGTTAGTGTATCTGACAGAAGCTGATCCAGTAAAATATTGTAAATTATATTTTTCTACTTATATTCCAAGAGTCACTGTTCAGGCCAGAACGAGAGATTCAGTTTATCGAGAGGAGGAGAGGCTAGAATAATTTGAACGATACGTGCATTTGAAGGATATCATTAAAGACGATAGGCTCGCAACAATTTGTTGTAAGATTGCTGTTTACCTAGGAGACTGATAAGAATAGATAGTGTAGGAACAAGTATTTGGACAACTCATCATCAGAGAGATAATTTTACTATTCATCAGTTTTTCTTTAATTAACAACACATTTTTTTTACAATTATTTTAGAAAAGATAAGAATATTTGGATCAGGAGATTTAGAACAACAATTTTGATTTGAGATTTTAATTTATATTGTATGTACCATTAATTTTTGAAGGTTCACGCACGTAGAGCAAAATTTTGATAATCATTATATGATATATTTTTATTAAAGATATTTGAGTGTGAATTTTATTATCAATATATTTTTATTTCAATATATAATGTATCATATATGTTTTTTATTATTCCGGTATTCTTTGGACCTTACTACAGAACGTGGTACAACGTCAGTGAAATTTCAATGACTTATATCGTGTATTGTCTCCCCTTGCTCTAATAACTTGCTCTTACAGACAACGGTTCATACTCTCAATTTTTCTCCGGATTACATCTTGTGGTATTTTATTTCACTCTCTCACTAACAGACCCTTAAGCTCCTGTCCGTTGTTAGGAGGAGGTGTATGGGTTTTAATACGTTTTTTCAAATCGCTCCAGAGATGTTCGATGAGATTTAGGTCCAGAGACCTAGCTGGCCATGGTAACCTCGTCCAAGTATTGCATACTGATCCTGGTAACATCCGGTCGTGCGTTGTCCTATATAAAACGGCATATTCTCTTTCTATCTACCTTCGTGCAGTTGAGGACCCATTTTCGATGAAGGGTAATTCTGTGCGGAAGTCGGAAGATACACCTCTCCAAGCCATTGACTATGAGCTCTGTGTTCAAAAGCCATGACGTCATCCTGAAAACAAAAATAAGGCTCCTTAAATGTTACGTGTATTCAGTGCTTCTGTATGGAGTAGAAACGTGGACATTGAAGGCGGAAACTCCATCAAAACTTCAGGCTTTTGAGCTATGGTTATACAGAAGAATCCTGAAGATACCATGGACAGACAAAGTCACCAATGAAGAAGTACTGCGGAGGATGAACACAACTGCGGATTTGGTCAACATCGTGAAGGGCCGTAAGCTGGAGTACTTGGGACATATAATGAGAAATCAAGACAGAATACTAGCTACTCCAATGCATTTTGCAGGGTAAAATTGAAGGAAAAAAAGCCCCAGGAAGAAGAAGAATATCCTGGCTTGCTAACCTGAGAGCATGGTATAGAAAGACCTCCACACCATATGTCGTATAGCAACCAACAAAATTATAGTAGCCAGAATGATCGCCAACGTTCGGAATGGACAGGCACCCTAAGAAGAAGAAGAAGCCATGACGGAGCCTTCACAAAATGACATTCTTGGAGCTTGTGAAAATCGTTCACCGGTTCTCCTCCAAACTCTTACACATCCATCGGATCAGTTAGACACAAACGGGATTCATCTGAGAATAACACTTTGCTCCAATCGTTAATTCCCCAATTCGCGTATCGTCGAGCCAAAGCTAGTCGTGCAACTCGATGTGCCCGGTGAAGTGCCGGTTATGTAGCCATTACCCGAGAAGACAGTCCAGAAGAACGAAGTCTTCTCTTGACAGTTGCAACCAACCATAACATTGCGATTTCGTACTTCCTGTAGACGATTTCGATGCATAAACGCAGTCGATGTCCGGTTTCGTAAAGCCTGAAACACAAGAAAATGGTCATCTCGTGCCGTGGTTGCTCATCTTCGTTCAGAGCCAGGTCGTCTGATTAGCAAAACCGTGACCTGAAAGCGTTGAAGCACTCGTTGTTGAACCGTAGAAAGGCTTACGCCAACAGTTCTTGCGACTTGCAGTTGAGTGTGACTGTCTTCCACAAGTGCAACAATTCGTGCCGGTTCAACAACAGTCAAAGACACTTTTGGCAAGAAATAAACAATAATAAACACTAATGGTGGCAATAACAACCGTTTGTTCGTTGCGTTTGAACAGAAAGTCGAAGCATAAATGCGACATTTAAAACAAGCGGCAGTTACAGGTACCGTTCAGTTTGGGAATTGTGCACCTTTCCGCGAAATCGGCACTATTGGAATCATTTGTTACAAAGGAAACTGCTAAGCCGACAACAATTCTCAGAAATATGCATTATTTAGTATATATATTCACGGATTCTAGAGTATTCACTGCCTTCCCTCGCTCAACCGTTTCCATCTTTCTCTGTTGTCCCATTATCCATCGTTTAGGCCTCTCTTACTCATGGCGTCGTCTACTTCGTTTCTCCAGGATCTTCGAGGTGGTCCTCTTTTCCTCCTTCCTATGGGGCTCCATTCGGTTATTCTCTTTATCCATCTGCTATCGGTAGTTCTTCTTACCACTTTAGTATTTTTTGGTATTATAAAGTGGTATGTCCATACCACTTTAGTATTTTTTGTTCTATATATGTTAGTATGTCTGTTTCTATTGATGTTCCGTGCTTTATTTCGTCATTACTTCTCCTATCTATTCTTGTTACTCTGCAGCATCTTTTTCTTGTTTTATAATCCAATTTCAGTCCCCTCTGTCATAATATTTCGCACTAATATTTTATAAATCTGTGTTTTTGTCTTCATATTTAGGTGTCCTATCCCACCATACTGAGTTAAGTTGTCGGATTGCTGTTCTTGTTTGTCCTAGTCTTACGTAATTTCTTCCTTTGTTGTTGCCTTTTTCGTGATTATAAACCCCAGGTATTTAAATTTATTTTGTATCTATTTGTGTTATTATTACTTACGATAAAGCTCATTTAAAATGAAATATCGGCGATTTTCAAGGTGATACGGATTTTATGATCGCGAGTATAATATATATATATATATATATATATATATATATATATATATATAAATATAATATATAATAATATGTAATGCCCTTTTAGCAATTTTTTAGGGTTTTTCTGTCTCAACATATTCGCTACCCACTCTAATTTCCAATGATGTATCATACGCCACTATCCAAGTAACTATTCTAACCACACCACAAAACGCTCTAAAATCTTGTAATACAATTACAGTACCTAAAATATATTTTTAGCAATTTTCCAAAAAAATTAATTGCTAATAAATTTTCGAGTAAAGGATAGAGTAAAGAACAAAATATAATTGACTCATAGATTGAAATGTTAGTTGGTAGTTCAGATTTCTTTATCCTACCGGACAAATACCTAGTATGAGTTGTTATCCAAGCCTTTTATATAGATAGATAATATTTCGTCTTTCGGTAACCATTGTCTTGTAATTTAATATCGTTCACTAACATTACTGATAGACGAAACTCCAACAGTTATTAAATTATAAAAATTTCAATATGGTATTTACATTATACTGAAAATAAATTTTGCCATCCTCAACACTTTTATTTCATGCGCCCCCATGACTCCTGGCGCAGTTGCTCTGCAATTTGGGTCGTATCACTTAAAACTGGAAAGAATGGGGAATATTCGGAAGCACATTAATTTGGGCGGTGCCAATGATCATACACGGTCCAAAACTTTTTCACGTAGTCTGTCAGGCGGCAATTTACGCATTAAGGGTTGAGAAACCGTCAGGTCCAGCTGAAAATATTTTACTACACCAACAAAAACAGATCGATTTGCATGGGATTTCAACACATGAATATATGGACATGTAATATAATGATACCGTTAAATAGACTAACAAGCAAACCGTTTGTTAGTGGAAATATTTGTATTTTATTCGAAGTTTATTCGTTGTCGAATTTATGATCACACACGCGTTTGATTTTTTCTTTTTTTTTTTTCCCTCCTTGCTTTAGAACTTTGCTCACCGGTATTGAGGAAATATAACAATAGCCGACTCTTAACAATAGCCGACTCTAGTTTTAATCACTTTTAAGACTCTAATGGACGTATTTTCAGGAAAATTCTGGGGTGTTTGTGTAAATCATTAGTTTTTTTTTACACCGGCTTTCTATATTTCGTATTCAAAAAAATATTAATTGGCTAGAATGTAAAAACAACTTTGAAAATATCAGTCAGCTTCACAACACATTAGGTTGAAAATGTGACTTGTATTTATTTCTAAAGTAACAAACTATATTTTATTAAAATTATTAAAGTCAAATAGTGAAAATACAAATATGGACTAATTTTACAAATAGGTACTATAATTAGGTACTAATATCGAAACTTTTACATTAAAACAATTCGAATATATAATGCAGATTGAAAACCTAACCTAACTAATGATTTGAGCTGTACTTTTACAATTCAGTGTATTCAGTGTACTCGCTAAGAATAGGAAACATGAAAGTTTCTGAATTACTATTTCATTTGATGAGACATGATTTACTTGGTGATATATTATTATCGGTGATAATGTATTATTAACATCCAAGATTTTGTTTTAATTCCACATGTTTTCTTCTTTTAACATATTATGTTCAGTCTCTTTTGCCAATTTTCCTTAGTCACATGTACTCGTAATAGGGAATTTTCTAACAATGTCCACAAGGAAAATGAATTCATTCTTGTAGTTGGCTGTATACCATGAATCACATTTTTTTTTAAATCCTCAAAAATTAGACGAGAGGAGGGTATTATGGAATACCATTTATATTTCTAAAAATAAATCATAGTCATTACCATATCATAGTCATAGTTATGTACTATACAGGGTGGGCCGCCGGTAACGCCTCGGTCTGTACAGCCGAAACAAGTATTATTTTCAAAAATCGGTTTACGCTACGAGGCCTAGATCCAAAAAGGCTACTTTTTAAAAATAATTTCAATTATACAGGGTGCTCAAGGAAAGTGCTACACATCAAAGTTATGTTTTTTTAAATGGGACACCGTGTATTTTATTGCATTTTTGAATTCTAAGAACAAAATAAGTGTCACTTTGCTAAAGGTTTGTTATACTTAGAGTCTACCGTTTTTGATATATCCAAGTATTTTTAAAAATAATGGATGTTTAAAACATGCCAATAACTCCTAAATTTACTAATATTTAAAATAAATTTTTTTATGGAAGATTAAGAATTAATTGTACTCTAAAATCAACTACTTACTATTAAAACACCCTGTAAAAATATTTTAATATTTTAATTAGATATTTATTAGTGGCACATTTAAACATTAAAAACTGCTCTATTTTAAATGAGACACCCAGTATATTTTTTAATTTTATGAAAGATATTTCAAATACCTTTCAAAAAATATAAATATTCCCTATACCCATATTCGACAGTTTTGGATATAAAACCAAAATTGTTATTTAAAACTAAATTTTCACAAATTTTCATAAAAAATAAATTATAATTAAAAAAAAAACAAAAAATCAAGTCACATAAATTTAATGGTGCTTAACAAAAAGTGTAGGCTGCTAGTTTCGGACTATGCCATCATCAGGCTTAACAATAATAAAATTATATCTGGAGTAAGTTGATCGTTTAAGAATATTAGTAGGTTCATCAAAATCATCAAGTTTTAATGTATGTACTTTACAGTAACAAGTGTTCACTTACTTAGATGTATAATGTATTTTGTGCATAAAATAATTTAACAAAATATCAAAAATTTTACCAAAATATTAAATAAAAATAAAAAAAATCTCAAATTACATTCTTAAAATAAAAAATATTACTGAAGAGGTATGGGATTGAATATTAAAATAACAAGAAACTATTTTTGAATTTACTATGACAAAAATAAAAAATAGAAAAATAATAAAAGCTGGCTTACTAGCAGACAAAGGCAAACAGGAAGAAAGAAGAAAGATCAGTAATATTAATACAAAGATGTTCTTAGTCTAATAAATGTTCAAAATAATGACCATCTGTGGATATCTGTTTGAATACACAGTGTAATTCTCCGTTGAAAAGAACTCTGTACTCTTCTTAACATATCCGGAGTAATTGCTTCAAAAGCATTCTTAATTCTTTGCTTCATATCTTCTGCTGTGGTGGGTGGGGTGCTGAACACAAGATTTTTAATGTAACCCCATAGGAAAAAATCCAGTGGATTTACACCTGGTGATCTAGGTGGCCAGTGACATGGTCCTCCTCTTCCCATCCATTTATTGGGAAATTTAAGGTCTAAATAATCTCTCACATTGCGCGCAAAATGAGCCGGAGCACCATCTAATTGTAGCCACATTTGTTGCCTAACATTCAATGGTACATTTTCGAAAATAACCAAAAATCTGATTGAAGAAACCTCAAAAAATTATCGCCATTTAAATATCCATTAAAAAAAACTTTATTCCATATAATTCCTCCAAAAACATTAAGGCTCCATCTATTTTGGCGGTCAACAGTTCTAAATAGGTGCTGATTTTCAGTGTCGTAGTAATGGAAGTTATGGCGATTTACTAGGCCATTGTTGTTGATTGTACACTCGTCTGTAAATAAAACAAAATCGAAAAAATCTATGTTTTGTCCTACCTCTTCTAGTGCCCATAAACTAAAAGCTAGCTATCACAGTATAGCTATCACAGAACTTTGTTTTTATATCCAAAACTGTCGAATATGGGTATAGGGAATATTTATATTTTTTGAAAGGTATTTGAAATATCTTTCATAAAATTAAAAAATATACTGGGTGTCACATTTAAAATAGAGCAGTTTTTAATGTTTAAAGGTGCCACTAATAAATATCTAATTCGCAAACACCCTGTAAAATATTTTTGAATAGTAAGTATTTGATTTTAGAGTACAATTAATTCTTAATCTTCCATAAAAAAATTAATTTTAAATATTAGGAAATTTAGGAGTTATTGGCATGTTTTAAACATCCCTTATGTTTAAAATTACTTGGATATATCAAAAACGGTAGACTCTAGGTATAACAAACCTTTAACAAAGTGACACTTATTTTGTGCTTAGAATTCAAAAATGCAATAAAATACAGGGTGTCCCATTTAAAAAACATAACTTTGGTGTGTAGAACTTTCCTGGAGCACCCTGTATAATTGAAATTATTTTTAAAAAGTAGCTTTTTTGGATATAGGTCTCGTAATGAAAATGAATTTTTGAAAATAAAATTTGTTTCGGCTGTACAGACCGAGGCGTTACCGGCGGACCACCCTGTATATGACATAAAATCGTAACATCATTTTTCCTTGCTAAATTAATTACATCAATGTTCCGCTTGTGGGTTATATGTCTATCAAGGAGAAGCATATCAGGCGACTCAGCTGAAGGTTTTGTTACAGCAATGAAATGTTTTAATCATAGTAAAAATATTTGTCTGTATCCAACCAGACGGGTGGCATAATGCCATGGTCCCTGGAGGAGCACCTCGTCATTCATGTTCATCCTCGGAAATATCACAGGAGGAGAAACGTGCTCACCTCTTGCACTCATACAGGAAATAATAGTCACGAGAATAAGCGATCTAATCTGTCTCTTTTCTTTTAGGCCTCTTATATGAGGAACTTTACTTTTAACAATAGATAAACCTGTTTCGTCAAAATTATTTTGTTAGGAGGATAGTTGTGTATTTGGAAAATGATATCGACCGATTATGGACTAAAAATCAATTTGAAGAAAACCAAGTTCATGGTATTTACAAAAGCACAAAACATCAAAGTTAAGCTAATACTAGATAATACAGAAATTGAACAAATATCTTCGTACAAATACCTTGGAGCATGGATCACAGAAGATACTGATCAGACAAAAGAAATAAGATGCCGCATTGAAATTGAGCGGTCAACTTTTAATAGAATGAGAAAACTTTTTTGTAATCGCGATATCAATATATCGCTCCGGATAAGAATGCTTCGATGTTATATTTTCTCTACCCTTTTGTATGGAGTTGAAGCTTGGACACTTAAAAAATCCAACATTAAAAACCTAGAAGCATTCGAAATGTGGTGTTACCGACGCATTTTGAAAACATCATGGATGGATCGCAAAACAAACGAACAAGTTCTCGAACAACTAGGAAATTAATGCGAAGTTTCAAATTCCATAAAGATCAGGAAATTGGAATACTTGGGGCACATCATGAGAGGTGAAAAGTACGAACTACTAAGGAATATAATGCAGGGTAAAATCAAAGGTAGAAGAAGCGTAGGAAGACGTAAAATCTCGTGGCTACGCAATCTCCGTGAGTGGTTTGGATGCAGTTCAATTGAACTATTCAGGCGAGTAACCAATAAAATTATAATTGCCAGAATGATTTCCAATCTCCGATAGGAGTGGAACTTGAAGAAGAAGATCGACCAGGTTAAAAAACTTGTCTACTTCTTTACAAAATCCCATAGCTCTGGTAAATGATACAGAAAGTACCCATGAGTTTACGGGCTGAAAAATTCGTGTTCCTTTTCATAAAAGCCTAAGACCCCTTTCAGACTAGGATACTATGTGAGATACTGTATGCGAGATACAGAATTTGTGTCTGAAAGCGTTCATTTAACGTAATGTTTCTTGTGCATCTTCTGGTATCTCGCATACTGTATCTGTCGCGCGTTTCGTGTGAAAAGCTCCATTTGAGTCTATGTAATATCTGCGTCTCCGATACGCGTATCTCAGATACAGTATCCTCGTCTGAAAGGTGGGTAAAATCAGTCTTTGCCAGCAGACTCATCTTTAAATGGATGAGGGATATTATTGCGAACCGCCACCTGTTGATAGGCCAAAACTGCAGACATCTCTTTTTGTGAGCCCATAGAACATGGCCTCCATCTTAAGTGAATATTTTTGTAACTCATCTTCTACTTATTTAGAGAAAACTGACTTATGACCAAGATTAGTTAAGGCTGCTACACGTGCATTATTCTATTCACTGTTGACTAGGCGGAAGAGAAACACTCTGGGAACCTGGATATATATATATATATATATATATATATATATATATATATATATATATATATATATATATATATATATATATTGTTATGATATGTAAAATCAAGAAAATATCGGTTTGTTTAAAAATATTTCAAAGTTCCAAAAAAATTAAAATAATTCAGATAAGTAGGATAATAACCAACAAACATTTCGAAGAAGGAAAGTCTTTAAATATTTAGATTACCTGTATTTAAACAATACGTAAGATATGCATAAATTATTTTCATTGTTAAAATATATTTGTATGACGTGAATAAGCTTAAGTGAAATAAAAGACAATTGAACCGGGTTTTCCAAATACATTAATTAGGACAATAGAATAGATTTTAGAAAGATAGGTTTTTGTTAGTTTTTAAGAATTGTAGAAAAATATTATTTGTAAATAAGTTTTAGGAAATTTTATAATTGTAGGTAAAAATTTGTGTGTTATCAAATAGGAGATGGATGATGCGTTTTGATTGGATGAAATTGAAAAAGGTGGGATGATTGGTTTGAGAATGAGACTTTAGTTAGTTTTAGAAACAGAAAAGGGAGGCAGTTGGTTTTCCAAGTGTGTAAGACGAACAGTCATTGTTCTCTGGCGGTTCCCGAGAGGTAGCAAGCAGTAGTGTTGAATGTTAGTAAGTTTTTGTGGAGTTAGTGTATCTGACAGAAGCTGAAGCAGCAAAATATTGTAAGTCATATTTTTCTACTTATATTCCAAGAGTCACTGTTCAGGCCAACGAGAGATTCAGTTTATCGTAAAGAGAAGATATTCCAAGAGTCATTTTTCACTCGGGCCAACGAGAGATTCAGTTTATCGAGAGGAGAAAGGCTATCATAATTTGAATGATTCGTGCTTTTGAAGGAGATCATTAAGGACGATATACTTGCAACAATTTGTTGTAAGATTGCTGATTACCTAGGGAGCTGCTAAGAATAGATAATATAGGCTACCAGGAACAAGGATTTGGACCACTCATCATCAGAGAGAGATCGTTTTGTTTTTCTGCATTTTTTCTTTTATTGATAACACAATTTTTACACTGAATTTTAAAAAGGATATAAATATTTTGATTAGGAGATTTAGAATAATATTTGGATTTTGAGATTTCAACTAATATTGTTTGTACCATTAATTTTGAAGAACAAAATTTTGAGAATCATTATATGAGATTTTGTTTATTGAAAACATTTGAGTGTGAATTTTATTTCATTATTTTTATTTCAATATATAACGTTAGATCCTATATGTTTTTTTTATTATTCCGGTATTCTTTGGACCTTACCCTTCACATGTAATAGCATAGATATTGAAGTACGAATTTAACAAGACTTTAAATATCACAATTATATATACATATATATATATATATATATATATATATATATATATATATATATATATATATATATATATAATCTATTGAAGATAATATTTCACACACTTTTTATTATTTTAATATAAATAAATTATTTTTTAACTCAAATTAATTTGTTAAAAAACTAATCCTGGCGCCACCTGTTGTAGGATGTTAGTAATAAAATATTTCAGCAATTCTATTTTGTTACAGGAGCTGTTCCCGAAAATGGGGTACCCGATATGACTAGTCTAACCGTCCTTGACGAAGAAGTCATCAACAAGAATCTTAAACTTCGATATGAAGCCAACAAAATATACGTATCCTTTTTATAAATTCATAAGTACCTTTATAACGTTAATATTTTACCAAGTTTTTGAACGGTTATTTCGTACTATGATAATGGCGTATCAAAGATATTTAAAATTTTGAAAATACGTTTGGTTCCAGGAGAAAAGATGATGTGGATGAATGCAATAATAACAAAAGAATGTATCTCTAATTTTTTCATTCTTCATTTCTCTAATTCTCATTAAGGAACTATTAGTAAATAATTGGTTTAACGAACAAAGAATAAATAAAATTTTAAATCAATAACTACATAAGAAATTAGTATTTCCACCATCAGAGAAAAAACCCAGTACCTTTTGCTTGATTACATATACAGACAAGATATCAAAAACAATAGCAAAACACAAAAATAAAACGACTAACACCAGCTTTTAGATCAAATAACAACTTAGGCAAATATATTAAGAACAGGAGCCGAAAGAAAAAACGCTTACACAGTGGTGTCGTCTTCTTCTTCTTCGTCTAGCCATTCACGTCCACATCTGAACATAAGCCTCTTCAAGTCTTCCTTACCATTGGTTTTTATTGTACGCTACTTGTAGCCAATTTTTCCCGGCAGTCCTTTTCAGATCATCTGTCCATCTCATAGGAGGTCTGCCTCTGGGTCTTTTGTGTTGGTATGGTCTCCAGGTTAAAATTGATCTGTGCCATTTGTTTAGATCGCTCCTAGCTACATGTCCAGCGTATTCCCATTTCAGCTTTAATGCTTTTTGCACCACATCGGTGGTGTATACAGTGGTGTATACAAACTTAAATGTGGCGACTGCCTAAAAACTTACATCGGTCAAACTGGTGGAACTTTTAACAAACGTATAGCATAACATAAATGGGCTTTCAATATTAGAAAAACAGGTTCTATGCACTCACTTTATCTTCTATATCATAATCATAATTTTTATAGAGTTTCAAATTCTTCACATTCTTAATTAAGGCCTTAAGATATCTTTATTAGAATCCATGGAAATTAACAAATTAAAAAATTCAGACGTAATTCTGAATGACAAACTTGAGACAAACAGTTCTTCCTTCCTCAACTTATTCAGTTAAAGACTATAAATTGCAAATGCATACCAAAAACAGATGACTTGAGAAAGGCAATCTGCCGAAACAGTTGTAGTGAATAAAAAAATTATAACAAAATCAAAATAAATTTTGTAAAAGTTTTGAAAATAAAGTTTTCATTGTTTTATTGTTCCATTACCTATTGTCGAATATTTTTATTTAGGTGAAACATCAAGACCATTAAATATTAGAATAAGTGAACATCAGTCTTAAATCAAAAACAGAGAATCTGACAGATCTCTATAATATTAAACACACAATGGTAAAGATAGAAAAATCAAACAAGCTGATTTTATTTTCATAAGATGAATCCAACTGAGTGGTAAATTCCTCGGTACAATGTAGTACGATTTTGGTTTAAAATAAATAAAAGAAGTCACTAAACCCATTTTTGTAGCTTATTCTTTTAATGCTACATACGATTCTCGTACAGCGTTTTCCGTTCTCCCAACAATATTGATATCATCAGCATGGGCCAGGATTTGCACTGATTTAATATATATTCAATCAGTGGTTGTGATTTTTGACACACGTATTACTTTTTCCAGAGCCAGATTAAACAGTATACGGGAGAGAGGGTCTCCCTGACGCAGCCCATTATTTGTTTTAATATTTTTAGACAGTTCCCCCTGAATTCATACTCTACATTTAACTTTTTCAAGAGTTAGTTTTGTTAAATTTACCAACTGATTTGGTATTCCTAGCTCTTTCATTGCTTTGAACATTCTTCTATTCACAGAGTCGTAGGCTGCTTTGTAGTCTATGAATATGTGATGAGTATCAATGCCATATTCCAGTGTCTTTTCCAACATTTGGTTCAGGGTTGCAATCTGATCATGATACTATAACAAACAAGATATGCTCACTTGCCATTCCAATTTTAATCTACTTTGCGCATGACGTCATAACGAGACAAAGCCAGGGAACTTGTGTGTATCTTATTTTAACGATGCCATCATAGTGCAACGTTGTTTCATTACTGTAATGAACAACTTCGAAACTTAAACTGTTAACGGTCAGTATACCTCGATGCAATATCTTGCACCAAGAAGTCATAATCTAGTTACTTTCTGTGAAAACGTGGTTTGAAAATAAATAAGTAATTTGTAAAGTGAATTAAAGAAATATATGAATCTTTGATTTGATTGTGTGTATTACAAACAAAATAAATATTACTACAAAACATAAATTAAATATAAAAGGCCGGTAAAATGTAAAGAATTTGAAACATAAGGAAAAGCGTGTCATACTTCAGACTTTATGAATATCATTTAGACATTTATTTTACAATTTTCGTGATTTTTCTCTTGCGGATATTGTAATTATCTTTAATATTTTTATTTAAAATTAATATTTTACAATACATTATACACCTAAAAAAAAAGTAATTTTACATTTACAAATGTTGCAGCTTCTATTAGGTTTTTTAAATAATTTTTAGTTATTTTAAATGTGCTGCCATTACAACTACGAAAAGTATGTTCCAGTTCACTACATTTAGTTACAAATTCCGTTTCAGTAAACCACCCTTAGAAACGTGGTTTACCTAAGTAAACGATTTATCGTTAGCGTCCGGACTATATCCAAGTATTTCCTTTTTTTTTGTAACTTAAATGCAATGAAACCGACTAAATTTTCCTATCCATCCCATTCCAGGTCTTTTATATTCGAATTAATAAAGTCTTGATGACTGTTAACTAAATCTTCAGGGTTACTTTCTGTATCACCACTAGGAAGGTTTAGGAGGAAAAGATCTCTTCAGTGACAATTTCACAATTAATTATACTATTAGTAGTAATATTCCACTGTTTGTCAGGAAATCCCAATAGTTTTTCTTTTAAACAATAGTCAGCTTCTGTAAAATGTTTTGAGCATATTCTCGCGGTTTCTACATTCAATTTGTCTCGCTGAAAACACCTGAAGACCCTTACTTTACGCATTTGTTTGTCGCTAGGAACACAAAAATGAAACTTCGAAAAAGTTTTACTACTTTTTATTATTATTGTTTAAACAATCAACCAGTGCACAATACATTATGGCAAACAAATAATTAGTTTTCTTTATAAAGTAGCTACAAGTAGTCGAGAGGAAGTTGCATACGATAAACAAATTAGGTGATATTAACGCAGTAAACTAATTGTTTTCACCACAAAATTATATAACAATATAATATACAAAGTCTTTACTACATCAATGAATAAATAAAAATCCCATTCACTTCGTTTTGAAGCATACAGCATAGCAAACTCGATTAACACAGCAACATAATTAATATGAACAGAGATAGAGCATATAACTCGACATCATTAAAGTTGTCTCGGGCTTACGTCATAGGTGTGCGAGAGAGATGCAAGAACATGCGCGTTGACTTATCTTCTTTGTTATAGTATCATGCAGTCTGATGAATTGTCAATTTACCACCTCTGAAACCAGGCTGGTATTTTCCTACTATCCGTTCTGCGTATGGTGCCATTCGATGACATAGTACTGTGGAAAATATTTTATACGATGCATTTAGAAGCGTAATTCCTCTGGTTAGAGAATTCAAATATATCTTTTCTATTTTTTTGTTTTGCGTATCTTCTTTTCTCCTCTTTTGTTTGTCTGGTAATTCTCTACAGTTGTTCTAGTTCGTCGGGAAAGCATCTTTCTGTAGGCTTAATTTTTTTTCGTTTATTGAATTCTTGCAATAATCGTCAAATCATTGATTTTTTCGGGTACAAATTTCTGTTCCTATTTCATCTTTCGTTGCTGCTTCAATATCTTCCTTTATTCTGGTCCAGTAGGAGTCTATATCGGTCTGGCCTTCTTCATTTACATTTTGATTCCTTAGCCAGTTCGTGATGTATTCTGAGTACCGTTCTGCAATTGTCGCATGTCTTAGCTTTTGCAAATTTCATTTTCTGTATCCATTTTATTTTATTTTCTTTACTGATGTTTTTATTTTAACATTACCAAGTCGATAATGTATTGAGGATACATTATTTATATTATCCTCCTTAAGGGAGGGGGTAGCGTATTTTTTGCTTTTTTTTATTCTATAGTATAATTCTTCAAGAGTGTCTAGTTAATATTTCCGAGTGATCGGAGGAAAATTAATGAAGTTATAATTCAGGAGAGACGAGAAGAAAAAAGGACGTTTAGAAAGAAAAAGACAGAGTCATACGAAAACGCTCTAAACGAAATTGTTAACCACCACAACAGAAAATACTCGCAAAAATTCTATTAGAAGATAAACAGCTGCAGAAATAAATTCAAATCCAGAATAACAGCATGTAAAGACAGATATGGTTCCATAATTAGTGACAAAGAACAGATACTAAACAGGTGGGCGAATCATTTTGAAGAACTGCTTAGCGACAGTCGTGAAGAAGACCAACTAGAAATTACCTTGCCTGAAATGGATGAAAACGCTCAAGAGCCGCACTACACCGAAAAAGAAATTAAAGAAGCCATTTCAAAACTGAAAAATAACAAAGCCCCTGGTTTGGACAATCTTCCTGCCGAACCCTTTTAAAATGGTGGTAAACACAAAACAAACTAACATAACCTCAAAATAATAAGATTCGTACGTCAATACCAGTGTTGCCATATGGCAACTCCAGTCCTTCATGGGTTAAGGGCGTCTGCACTGAGAATGGGATTAAAAATAAATGCACAGAAAACCAAGTATATGTATTGTACTAGATCAGGCAACCAGATACCTAGACTATTAATTGATGCTCTGGAACTGGAAGGTGTGGACACCTTCGTCTACCTGGGCTCGCTGCTGACCAAAGACAACAATGTCAGCGAAGAAATTAAAAGAAGAATACTGCTTCCCAATAAGTGCTATTATGGCCTGAGGAAACAGATGGCCCCAAAACTATCCAGAAAAATTAAAATTACCATATATAAAACACTAATAAGGCCAGTGTTAACATACGAGTCAGAAACGTGGTCACTTACACAGAACGACCAAGAACTGCTTAAACGTTTTCGAGAGAAAAATTCTGATGAAAATATATGGAGGTGTTCAAGAACAGGGTTTGTGGCGTAGGCGCTACAACTTTGGATATATGTATAGAATATGTAATTAGGCGAGATGAAGATGCAACGATCAGAAAAATTTTCGACCGAAGAGGACCAGTGGGAAGACCAAAACTTAGGTATCAAGAAACATAGAGGATGATCTAAAATCCATCGGAGTTAAAGTATGGAGAAGAGTTTCCAGAGACAGGGGTGAATGGAAGATTGTTCTGAAGATAATGCCACTGATGATGATGATGATGATTCAGGAGTGATTGAGGTGAGTGAGTGAGGTGAGTGAGTTGGGTGAGTGAATTGTATTTTGAGAAATATTTCCGAAGAGGAAATCGAAATGTCAGAATAAACGCTACTACTACTACTACTACTACTACTACTACTACTACTAAGGATTTTCACAGTTTTCACTGTCTTCCTTCACTCAACCGTTTTCTCCAATTTTCCCTGTCATTCCAGTCTCCATCTCGCAGGGTTCTTTCCTCCATAGCCTCGTCGATTTCGTCTCTGAATGACCTTCGGGGTCTTCCTCTCTTTCTTCTTCCGATCAGGCTCCATTCTGTGATTTTGCTTATCCAGCGTCCTCTGTCCGATCTTCTGACGTGGCCGTACCAGGATAGTCTCTTCTCCTCTATATAGTCGATTATGTCTGATTGCACTCCCATTCTCCGCTTAATCTCTGCGGTTTCAATTCTGTCTCTTTTTGTAAGTCTACAGCTTATCCTCAGGAACTCCATTTCTACTGCTCTTATTCTACCTCTATTTCTCTTGTTTATTGTCCAGTTTTCGGACCCATATATGTCAGGATACTTCTTGTCAGGGTATAAATAGAATAAACGCATTTCAATTAAAGTTGTGGTTAATTTCTATTATATGTAGTAGTGACTTTTCTTCCTGTATTCTATACCTAGAAGTAAATCAGGTAGCTGCTCGTATAAATTGAATTACCTCTCAGCTAATGACATCTTCTGAAATCAGTCCGTTACCGTTTTTGATCAATTACACATCCAAGATATTCCATAACCACTATATACATCTCTGTGTTATTATCGAAAGTTCATTTCACTTTGTATATTTTTAGAATGAAATATTGTTTGTGAGCTCAGTGGTTAATTTCTGTTCTTGTCGACATGTGAAATGCAAACCGCGCGTTTAGTCTGGTTAAATATCAAAAGAATGATGTTATCTGACTTTATTACTTAAGCAAAAAAGTTTCCGCACAGTTTTAAGATGGACGGGAATAATGTGATATATATTTAGCTACAATGACGATTAAAAACTTACAGGAAAAATAAATAGTTGCCAATACTTAACTGGTATAAGCACACATATTACACTCAAATGTTATTAACAGTTGTATAAAAAATGCTGTTTACAGTTTTCATAATAAACAGTCTATGGGAAAATCGTTGTTTATACATATTCATGAATACAACAAATGATTTTAAAGGCTTTTTATTAGAATATTGTACCTTCTTTAAGCTCCCTATTCATCTATTAGAAGTTGCCGATCATAATAATTTTAGTAAGTTTTCAACTTTTCTCGTAAAACGCCTAAAACGTTAAAATTTTAGAGATACCATGTATCAGATATTTCGTGATTTTGAAAGTTTGCCCTTAATATCCCTTTTTTATTATGTAAAGTCCGCTTTATTGACTGTATAGAGTCGATACAAACTGCAAAGAATCAAAGTCAAAGATATGGTACTAGCAGCGAAACGGACAAGTTGGGAAGAATTCGGAAACAAGATAGAAGAACTTTGATGGTATACAAGGCAACTATCGAACACAGTAATTAATTAAATCTTGCCCAGGTACTTTCGATCAATAGATCATCTTCAGGGGCATTTCGTCAGTTGTGGCCTATCCGACATGAGTAGAATGTCATACATGTAAATTTGGACATAACAATACAATACACAAAGACAAACAAACACTTAAAATTTTTAAAAAGGAAAAGCTACATGTTATATAGAAGCAGGAGACAGAATGGACTCCCGGTCTGGCGGAAATATTGAGATGACATGTCATAAATGTTAAATACATAAAACAGTGAAAAATATGTAGATTTTAATAAATTTAACTATTTAAATGTAAAATGCTGTGATTTTGATTTTTGTTCACCATTTAAATTATTAACTAAAACTGACAGTAGTTGTGTTTCGAAAAGCTCTGCAAGATAAATTGCCTCCCTAAAATGACTCTTAACGAAAAATAACGAATTACTATTCTAATGATGAGAGGCTATGGTGACAGAAAAAGATCTTATTGTGAAGTCTCCAACTTGTTCAATGATACTTTCACAAACCGTTCTCCTATTCATAAGGTGACGGTACAAAAAACTGTAAGGTGATTCGAGGAATCTGGAGAAGTAAAAGATAGATACCGATCAGGTAGACCGAAAAGAGTTATGAATAATAACAAAACTTTAGATATAATGCAAAGTTTTGTTGAAGATACACGTACATCCTCACGCAGGGTTGCACAAGTACATGATGTAGGTCGTTCTTCAGTCTTACGTGTACTACGTAAGAATAAACTTAAACCATACAAAATTAACTTATTGCAAGAATTGAGTGAAGATGACTTCGATCGTAGATTGAAGTTTACTGAGGATGTTTATGAGTAATGATGGATAAAATAGAAAATGATGAAAATTTCGTTAACAGAACATGTTTTTCTGATGAAGCAACCTTTACACTGCGTGGAAGTGTAAATCGACACCATTTAAGGTACTGGAGTGACATAAATGCACACTGGATGAGTGAAAACCATACTCAAAGACCACAAAAATTAATTGTATGGTCAGGTATAGTAGGTATGCAGTTAATTGGGTCATTTTTTATCCAAGGAAATTTAACGTCAGATAGTTACGAAATGTTACTTAGAAATGAAAGGAGCTCCAGCTCATTTTGGTGTAAATGTTCGGCATTATTTGGATGAGATATTTTCCGGACGATGGATTGGTAGACGAGGTAGAATTGAATGGCCTCCACGTTCACCTGATTTCAATCCTAAAGAATATTTTTATTGGGGATAATTCAAAAATTCAGTTTACAAACCTAAACCAGCAAGTCTTGCAGAGCTAAGGCAAAGAATTATCGATGAATCTCGAAATTTTTTTAGACAATCATGGAGAAATGTGGTAGACGCATTCTACCATCGATTAGGGTACTGTCAACTCTATCAAATATATATAAATATATAAAATACTATCAAATCGCTGGGCGGCCCTGCTGTTGTTTGATGTTAAGAATGCATTCAATACGCTGCAGTGGAACGAGGTAATGAAGGCAACGGAGGAGAGAGAATGTCCTGCTTACCTGATGAATGTTATGGCGGAGTATCTGTCCGAGAGAAAGATTATGGTGGAAAAGGGCACGATCGTGGACGTGACGGCCGGTGTACCCCAGGGATCTGTCTTGGGCCCGACGCTATGGAATCTGGCATATGACGGGGTTATGCACTGTGAATACGGAGAGGGTACAACCCCCTTCGCATTCGCGGATGACCTCGCTGTACTGGTAGTAGCCCGGGATGAGCCAGATCTCAAATACCGGGTTCGGAACGCAGGTGGCGTCGTAAAGAAATGGATGACGCAGCACGGACTAAAACTTGCGACAGAGAAAACCGAAGCCATTATTCTGAAGGGGACAAGGAACAGGCAAGGTGTTGAATTAAAATGTGCGGGAGTATGTCTAACACCCAAGACACAAGTAAAGTATCTAGGAGTGACATTGCACCAGAATGGAAAATGGGGGAACACCTTCGGGAGGTGGTCCTAAAGGCTGCGAATAGTGCAGCTGCGTTGGGGAGAGTGATGCCGAACATTGGAGGACCCAAATCCGAAAGGAGGAGGGCCTTACACGGTGTTGTACAGTCTATCGTTCTCTACGCAGCACCAGTCTGGAGCGAGGCGGTAGAGATAACGGCCTATAGGAGTCTTATGAAACGAGTAGACAGAACAAGTCTGTTGCGAGTGGCATGTGCCTAAAGGACTGTGTCTGCGGCAGCCTTATGGACCATCACTGGATGTGTTCCGTTGCATGTTTTGGTGGTGGAAAGAAAAGAGCTTTATGAGAGAAGAGGCCCAAACCTTACTGTGGCTGAGAGAAGGCAGGTAAGGGAAAGGTCAGTTGAAAGATGGCAAGAAGAATGGAACAATACGGAGGATGTAGCACAGTGGACGAAAATGCTGATCCCTAACATAAGAGTTTGGGTGGACTGTGACCACAGGCGATGGGATTATTTCCTGACGCAGGTGCTCACAGGACACAGGTGTTTTAGGACCTACCTTTATAGGATCGGTAAGGCTGATACAGATGAATGGCTATATTGTGGATACTCGGACACTGTGACACATACGATGTTAGATTGCAGCAGATGGATAGTGGAAAGGAACAGAATGGAGAGAGAGACAGGTGTGAATTTTGTTACAGTGAGAGAAATGATTAAGAGAATGATTGAAAATAAATTACGTTGGATTAACATACACAGTTATATCCGTGCAGTGATCAAAAAAAAAAAGGAAGAGGAAGAAAGACAGCTGGACCAACGGCAAAGGTAGAGTGAATGATGCTGAAAGATGAAGTTAGAACAGTGGGTCACACTTTTTGAGTTAGAATGCATGAGTTTGACTGTGGGGAAGGAGGAAATGCCCTTCTGAGAATGATGCCGAACTAGGAGTGTGGATCTGTATGAATGGAGAATAAATGAATAAAGGTAGTGCTTCGGAAGTGATGCCGGCCTTACAGCGGCCATTCCGCTTCCGGATCGCTGGATGACAGAGGAGGGTCTGGTTTAGCAGGTAGGCGTTCGGCGTAGACTCGGCGACGAGAGGGCATTTTAAAGTACCTCTGGAACTATCGCCGGGAGTACGAAGAACGAATCCTGCACTAAGGTCAGTCAGGCGGCGTCCTGGACTGAGATGTCTTTTGAAGATTCCATACCCCCCCTCTATAAAGACGAAAAAAAAACTGTCAACTCACAAATGAAGCACATTTTGAACACTTGATAAAGTAACCATTATGCTAAAAAAATGTTGTAATCTATCAATTGTTACGTTTTAATGTAGTTGAAAATAGTTAGTTTTAAAAAATTTATTGAGAGAATTAGGCGTTGCCAGACTTGTGTTTTATGTATTTAAGACCTTTCAGACTACATAAAATCATAAGTGTTACATATGGTTGAACTCGTATTGAATAGGAGATTCCAATAATGACTGAATATACAGGGTGATGAATTTGAAAAACCAAAGTTACTAATAATATAAAAGAAACAGCAAATCTGGCAACATTGCAAATATCAAATATGGAATCTTCGTATCCCAAAATAGGTGTACCTCACATTTTGTATATAACTATTATGACTAGCAATTTACGAGATAATTGGCCATTTCCAGACTTTTGGGCCACTCCACCACTCACCAATAAAATGAATTTTGAACTGAAACAGATATAGATAAAGGATATTTATAAAAACAATTGCTCTTTCTATTGAATTGAAGTGACTTTATAGAAGACAAGTGTTTTCAACTGACAGATATAACGTGTCAGAGTGGATCATATATATTTTATAATGTTCTATATATACGGAATGCAACAAAGTGGAGTGGAATACGGGATATAGCATTGAAATAAATAAACATTTAAAATGAAGAATAAATATTAGGACAGAATATTTAGTAAATAAAAAGTTGATAGAAGAGTTGACCCCATACTATATTTAGAATAAAAAGAGTAATATTAAAAACGAAGTTAATAAATGAATAAAATCGAAAGAAACTGAAATAAACTAATTATTTAAATAAAAATAACAAACATGTGACGTTTATAACGTTACTTAACATTACACTAATATTGGCAAACGTGTTTTAGCCATACCGATCTGAATTTTGATTTTATTGTAAAACTCATATTTATGTTATTCCAACATTCCATCTTATTAAGAAGCGAACTAATGTATAATACACGAACATACCAGTTACAGTAATTTCAGTATAATAACTTGTATCAATATTTCTATTCCCAAAAACAAGGAAATCTGGAGTTCATTAACTGTAAGAAAATAAACAAATTTGTAATTTCTTGCCAAATAGATGACTATTTCCGATAAAACATATTGTTAGTCCTAGTGTATTCCAGGACTATGTATTTTGGTGGCTTCTCAGCCTTGCACTTTATCACTTTGTATTTACCCCTCTATGTTTTTAAACAACTTTATTAAAAAACATTAAAAGAACATACACAGTTCATTATATAGTTAGTCACCTTTTATCTTTACAATTTGTATTTAACTTTCTCAATAAAAAAATAAGGTCAGTAAGAGAGGTGAGTCATTTCCAGTCAGGGAGTCTTAGTTCCGTTTGACACTGGCATTCTCATTGTGGAATTTTCGAATATCTGCCCTTCGGGCTATTTATGACTAACACTAGCAAGCCATTAAGTTTATAGATACTGAATCAGAACCGGCTTCTTCTCGTCAACTATATTTTTATTCTTATTAAACTATGTATACATATTAGGTCGACAAGAAATTTTCACAATAAAGGTACTTATCAAATATGTTAAGAATCACAACAAATCAGCAATTTTTGAATCAGTTCGTCAAAATAATAAAACAGATTGTAAGAAGAAAAAAATAATAATAATTCGAGAATGGAGCAAACATTGTAACGGGTATTTACTATGCAATGTAGAGCTCTATGAATTTGTCGGTGGTCGTCTCAGTCACTTTTCAAACATTGACTGCAATTGCAGGTAATTGTATTATTTCAAGAGGACTATAGTTAGAGGACTGTCGCCGGTGGTCTACTTATGACGCACTCAGCAGTCTCAAGGGCTTACCGTCGATACCAGAAGACCGGTAACTACAGTTGTCGACCAGATTCAAGTCGGCGACGTGTAATGACAGAGAGGGACGATCGATTCATTGTGGTGAATGCCTTGCGGAAGCTGCACGCGACAGGACTTCCAACAATCCTTGAGAAATATACGAGGTATCATCGTTACTCAGTGGACAGTTAGAAGAAGAATTAAGGCTGCCACTTTAACTCCCAGATGAGCTAACACAGGACCCAAATTACCAATGGACAGTGCTAAAACGCACGGCAGAAACAAGCTCGACTTCAATTTGCCCGAGAATTGAGACGTTGTCCAATGGAGCAGAGTTTTATTTTCTGATAAGAGTAGTCTATGCTTGTATAATAATGACAGAAGACAACACGTCTATCGGAGGCCCAGAGAACGGTTTGCCCAGTACTACAGTGTTGAAATAGTGAATTATGGAGGTGGTTCGTGTATGTTTTGGGATGGTATATCTTTATAAGGAAAAACAGAGCTTGTGTTCGTGCCTAGTTGTGGTCGCAGAGGGAGTTTGACAACGGATCGTTACATTAAGGATATTCTCCAAGACCATGTTGTTCCTTACGCCGGCTACATTACAGCGCGAATTACGAAAGATTACCTGGCCATCACCAATTTAACAACAACGGACTGGCCTCCATTGAGTCCGGATATGAATTCCATCGAGCACCTATGGGATGAACTCAAACGTAGGGTTCGGGTCCGTAATACAACACCAGCAATAGTGGCATAGCTAAAAACTGCATTAGGTGATGGATAAATTTCTGTAAGAAATGTATCCAAGTGTTGCTACGTCACTGATAGCAATTAATTTATACTTCTTAAAATCTACCGAGGTAAATTCTTCAGCAAATTCTGATGAAAGCCGATAATATACTCAAAACATATTTTTACCCACATATTAACTTTCTCTGACCAATTCCCAAAATTTTCCTGTTAGAAAGCATTCAAAAGGTGGTTTTTACCTACCTCGGTATATAAATCTCGAAGTTGTCCCCCGCAAACCCCTTGGCAATAGTTAGGCATTGCAATCAGAATTTTAAGTATTCAGTATCGTCGTAGTATTCGACCAGGTGGGTCAGCGCATTCCTTGGTTATAGTTTGTGTAACTTACGCGTAGCATTCAGTGTCACATATTAGTTAGTATCGCATTCACGCATGCTTGGTTCAGAATTTCAACTGTCCCTTAGTTA
Organism: Diabrotica balteata; assembly: GCA_918026665.1. NCBI lineage: Eukaryota > Metazoa > Arthropoda > Insecta > Coleoptera > Chrysomelidae > Diabrotica > Diabrotica balteata. Next base: position 117,263,037 of record OU898280.1, read on the forward strand.
AGTAGCTACCTAGTTATTGTTATATAACTTCTAGTTAAAAGCTAAACGCTCATTCTTAATCAATTATATTAATTGATATAAGGTTGAATGCTCGAATAAATGAACTTTGAAAAAAGGCAAATATCGAGCATAAATTAAATTTTGCCCAAGTACTTTCGCTTACTACAGCATCTTCAGAGGCATTTCGTCAAATTTGGGCTATCCAGCAAGCGTAGAATGTGATAAACATGAATTTTAACATAACATTGTACAAAACACTACACTAAAACAAACAGTTTAAAATTAATTAAAATGGTTCTACGTTCTACATTCTTTTTCAGTCAATTGTATTAATATTGAAGAGAACATCCTTAGTGGAATTGATAATTATTAGTAACATTTTAATCTGTATCAGTGCTCGTGTAGTGTGTCGCGGACTAGTGTAAGGTGGACAGAGATCGGTGGTTTCAATAAAAGAACTTTGCGCTATCACTTTGGCTAGATATTAACTTAGTTGTAGTAACATTCAATCATTAAATTACGTATTATTTAAAATGCTCGTGTTTTTATTTCCCACGTTAGTGGGTGGTCCTTCGATTTAGAAATAATTACATGATTTAGTACGTTCTAAATGGTATTAAGATCACCATCCTAATGTGTTGAACAAATGTCCGTTTAATTCTACCAGATGAGAGAGAGTGAGAGTGAGAAATGATTCTTTAGGAATCAGTCAGAAACTTACTAAGGTCCTTAGAGATTGCATGGAAAGTTTAAAACAACGCAGAGGAGGAAATACTCAGCAATAATTTTGATTTTTTATGTTAATTTGCTTTTATATTGATTACACAATGATTTTCATTCATGTTTTCTCACAAACAATATTAAGTTATCTTTGTTATAAATACTGGTGTCATTACAATAAAAATTACTTTTATTCTCGATATTTTACTTGTAATTATCTGTGTATATAACATATTTTACTTTTGAATCGATTTTTTTGCTCGCAAGTGTATTATTCGAGTAATGTTAAAAGGTATCCCATTGTTTCAATTATACTATTAGTCCCAAGTTATCACAAATCACAGCACAGTTAAAAAATATACACCAATCCAATTTTTCTAATTTTATTATGCTGAAGCTTTCGACAAGTAAAAAATTCAAAATATCTGTTTGTTCATTTGAAAATTCATTCAATTTAAGCCCATCACTGTATCTGAAATTTCTGTTGTAAATATCACAATCAGTAGTTGCCCAATCGTTAATGACACTGACATTCTACCTAGAAAATGTAAATCGATAACAGACCAATCTGAATGTGAAAGCCTTCCATTGTCAACATTTGATTTTCGTTTATCAGACCTTGATACTTCAAAAGCAGAGAGGTTTTTTTAGAGTGCGAAATAAAACGAAAATAAAGGGACAAAAGCTTTGGTTTAAAAAAACCTCATCAAAAATTGCTTTTCCGAAATTGTTAATGCTTTGGTAATACAAATAGATGCTAAATAAATAGAGTCTTTGTGCTTATATATATATATATATATATATATATATATATATATATAATATATATATATATATATATATATATATATATATATATATATATGTTGTTATTTCCTTTTCCTGACCGTGAATTTTTAAATAGAAACTTTTCTATTTCCTGGGCTTGTCGGTTTGTTATAAATAAAAATACTTAACTACTGCTTAAACGTTTCGGCTATTTGTCATTTTCAATAAGCACTTTATTTTATAAAAGTTAGATTACACAATTTTATTTTATATTTACACTATTTAGAAGTTTAACATGGATTAAACAATTGACATCTGATATTGACATTGACAGATGATATCTGACAGGCAACTTAAAACAGGAATGGTTCAGGGTCGTATCTTAAATATCTGCCATGGTGCATTTAAAAACAACTCAATTTATTAAATTATAATATATATTGGAAAGATCTTTGATGTCAGTCTTTTTATTTTCATTATTAATAGAATTTGGATCTTTTTTTATGTGAATCATCATCAATATGCATCTTTTGTTCTTTTTTAAAAATCTGCCAAAATCAAAAGAATGGGTATTTTCTAGAGAATATATGGCTAGTGTTGTTGTGTTGCAAGTCGATGGAACTGCAATTATATCGGTTGCTGAGAACATTAGTGACGTAACCTCAAAAACGTAGTTTATAGTAAAGTGCGTTTAAAGTTTTGGGGGAAATGCAATCTTTGATTGCTCGGTAGCTGACTGACTTATTGACGTATTTTTGATTTTATTCATCTAGGTAAGCTGACAGTTCACATAATACAGTCGTTTAACTGATGACAGGGGTATTTTGACAATTTTTTTTTTCAAGTTACGTCATTAATGCATTCAAGTACGTGGAACTTTTAAGATTTTGTGCGGTATTAGTGACGTATTATTTTATTAATTTGGATAAATTTATTAAAAACATGCTAATACAGTAACGCCTGTCAATAACGGTCACTAAAAATGACAGAACTATTGGCCGATATAAAAAGGTTGCCGCTAATACCAAGTTTTGTAGTCCACAAATTTTGGTTTGGGGAACTTTGTAACTTGCCGGCTAGTACAGGTGGCCAGTTTTGACAGGTGGTCGTTATAGATACCATTATAAATAAAAACTTAAGTATAAACATTCAAAACTTAAAATCAAAAATATTCCATAGAGTCGAAATACATCAGATAAAGAGAGAATTTTTCCAACGGAATATTATTCTGCGACCTTATAATTCAATGCATTGAAGAAAGGAGCATGTATAGGTGGTATAGATTTATTTTGGTTGAGAGATTGTATGTCATCATACTTTTTCTTATTAATTTTGACTGGGGATAGATCATAATTTTGTATTAGTTGAGTTATTCCGCTCCTTGTTTTATTCTTTCTGATTATAACTTGTTTAAATTCTGTGCTGGTATAAGCAGTTTTATTAAAATAACGATCTGGATAATTTTTGTCGACTTTAATCTTAACTATATCATTACAGTTAAACTTTTCACCATTAATATTTACATTAAATGGCTGATTAGTACAATCGGATGTCATTTTTTTTAAGTCAACAAACTCATGAGCCATTTCATTGATTTTAAACATACTTCCTGGTTTACTAGCAGTACTTATTATTGCTGAGTATTGAGCTGGTAGGAAAATGGGGCCCGATTTCAAAGCTCGTTTGATGTTTTTTTCGATTATGGAGTGACTACTGTCACCTACGTTTTGACCATGTCCCACTTCAAAAAAATTATGAATAATACTTTTTATTTTGAAATTAGTAACTGCATACAAAAAGGTGGTTACAACAAATTTATTTTTGCCTTGTCCTCCACAGTTATCTGAAAAGAAGACTACTTGAAAATTTTCAGAGTCAGCTCCATTAGCCGTTTTTCTTAAATATTTAAGTAGGCAAGAACCTATTTCAATGGATCCACGATTCCCTTCTCCTTCATGCCAAATATAGCACTCTACAGGACCAAGTCCTTTTTGTTGAAGGCTACAAACTGTAAAATTGTAGCAATTTAAACGAGACTTATAATAAAAGGCTGAAACGTCACCTTTAGGAAATGGTAGAGCTGCTTGTAAATCGAAACAAGCTACGTGGTATAAGTTGGTAATATTGCTTTTGTCTGCATTTTTTTCTTGTCTGCTTAAGTGCTTTTCTAGAATATGAGATTCGTAATCATTTTTAAGGGCATTTTTACCATCCAGGTCAGAGTTCTCATAAGTTGTACATGTAAGGCACTGGTCTTTCTTTGGTGTATGAAATGACATGTTAAAATCATAATTGAAGATATGCCTGTACATAGACAACTTTCCATGATTTTTCCCACTATCATTACACCACTGAACATAATCACGGTACAGATTCATTACTGTCTTGCCTCCATCGATATACTTTTTCTGAGTATTCGCTCTTGTGTAATGACTCTCTACTGCAGGTATTGACGATAAGTGTTGATGCATACCTTTTTTATTTCTTCGGGTACCTTATTTTTGCCTGTTTTACCCCTCTTTTCACTTTCCAAAAATCCGTCTTGCCGTTTTGAAGCTGTGGTTCTAATGAATCCTTCAGTGATCCCTAATGTAGATATAAAATATCTCTCCCCTCGTACTCATTTTTGAGATAAATTGGCACAATTTTTAATGTTTATAAGCAATTGACACCAATGATTAACTAGTTTAAGTCAACAGTATATTAGTATTAACTGATTTGTTTATCATGCACTACTGACGTAAAGCACGAACTAGTCTTCAATATGTTAAAAAATAATGCCTCAAGTTATTGCACTACTGACGTAAGTCAAGGTTCGTCACTAAGTATCTAAGCTTATGCTCAAACTCTTGTCACTGTCCAGCGTACACTGAGTTGCGCCACTAATGCATGCAGAAGTGGAACTAAAAGTCACAGAATATTACTGACATATAGTGCCATCAAGTGATTTATAGTATGTCTAATAGGTTAAGTCAAAATTGGTATTTTTTGAGTTACGTCACTAATGTTCTCAGCAAGCGAATCACTTTCTCAGATTGTTGAGGCAGGAGATGCGTCTTCTTCCAATACTTCGTTTTCCCTGTATTTTTCCCTGCATTATGGTTTGTAACAACACATATTTATCCCCTCTCATAAGTGGCCGAGATATTGTAACTTTCTTACCTTAATCGTATTCATGATTTCCATTTCGTTTGTCAACTTTCTGAGGACCTCAACATTTGTTATTCAGTCTACCCAACTTATTTTTAATATTCTTCGGTAGGTCCACACCTCGAATGCTTCAAGTCGATCGCTCACCCCTTTCTTTAAGATTCAGGCCTCCACCCCATACAGCAGCACGAAAAACACATATGAACGTAATATTCTTATTTTGAGTTGCAAACTAACGTCTCTACTGCATAATACTTTTCTCATCTTATTAAATGTTGCTCTAGCTTGTCCAATTCTCATTTTTATTTCTTCTGTATATTCGTTATTTTTATTAATAATTGTACCAAGATATCTGTATTTTTTTACTTTTTCTATTGGGACACCTCTTATGTTTAAAATGTCTTGCTGTTGTATTTTGGAAATTGTCATAAATTTTGTTTTATTAGCATTGAGCGTTAGTCCGCTTTCATCACTAGCATTTACTACATTATATAAGAGTGTCTGTAGATCTTGTATATTCTCTGCAATTAGTATAGTATCATCGGCATATCTGAAATTGTTGATGGGTCTGCCGTTGACTTTTATTCCAATTGTTACATTTTCGAGTGATTTTTTAATTATTTCTTCCGAATACAGATTGAACAATAAGGGGGAGAGTATGCAACCTTGCCTTGCGCCTCTTTTTATCTCTACTTCCTCCGAAAGTTCTTTGCCTACTCTGATTTTTGCTGTTTGGTTAAAGTAGAGATGAGTTATTATTATTAAGTCTTTTTTGTCAATGTGTTTATCTTTAAGTAACTGTATAAGACGGTTGTGTCGGACCTTATCGAACGCCTTATTGTAATCAATAAAACAAACATAGAGTGGTTGGTTTCTAATTTCTAAATCCAAAATTGGGTTTCAGTGATCTTGTTCCACTTTTCTGAAAATTCTTAGATGTATAATTTTTAAGAAGATTTTTAGTGTGTGACTCATTAGACTTATTATGCGGTGGTCATTACATTGCCTTGCATTAGGTTTTTTTTTGTAATGTAATAAATGTTGATTTGAATCTGAATAATAGCCGTATTATATATAGTATCATATAAGTCTACTAATACATTGATCTGATCTTCTGATATTATTAGATATTGCCAGATTTATTGCATGTATTATTTCAGCCTTAGTTATATTTGGACCTATGTCATGTTCCTCGCAATCGTACATGCTATATTGTTGTGTCCTGTCGTCCTTAAACAATTCTTGGACGTATTCTCTCCATTTGTTTAGTTGGCCTTTGATTTCAGATATTATTTTACCATTCGTATCAACCAGAGTGTTACTATTGTTGGACCGTCTTATACCTGCTAAATCTTTAATTTTTTTGTGAAATTCAAAACTATCATGATTTCTCTTAAGTTCTTCTATCTGTCGTTGTACCACTTCTCTTTAGCTGCTCGTATTTTTATCCTGATCTTGTGTGTGGCTTTGTATTCGTTTACATTTTTGTTTTTGTATGATCTTCTTTTGTCCATTAGTTGTCGGATCTCATCTGTATTCCATGGAGTCTTAGCTTCATCGATTTTGTGACTACTCATCGTATCTTAAAATGGCACCATTAATGTGTTCTTAAATGTTTCCCATTCTTCGTCGGATTCTTCATTATCAATGATTATTGTTTTGCTTAACTCCTCGTTAATTTTCAACTTTAGTTCTCCTTTTATATTCGGGTGTTTTAGCAGAGTGCTTATTTGTTGTATCTTTTGTTGATTTTTTATTTTCTTTAAGTGGATTTCGAATTTTACGATTACTACATTGTGGTCTGATGACACATCTATTCCTGGATATGTCTTTGCCGATTTGATAGTTACGGTATCTCTTATTGATAAGGATATAATCTATTTGGTTTCTGATAATTTTTTCTTCGCTATCCACAGGTGATTTCCGTGTATATAATCTACGTTGTGGTAGCTGAAAGAATGTATTTGTCGCTATCATTTCAAACTCCTGATAGAATTCCTTCAGTCTTTCCCCTCTTTCGTTCCTTATTCCTAGTCCATTTGGCATTAAAATCCCCCATTGTTATTGTTATATTTCTATTATTGGTGCTGTCTAGTGCTTTTTTAATGTCAGTGTAGAACTCTTTTATTACATTTTCTTCTTTATCAGCAGTCGGGGCGTACACCTGTATGATATTAAGAGTTCTATGCGCTGTTTGGGCTGTGACCATTAACACTCTATCCGATATAGGAACAAAACAAGTTACAGCCTGGCAATAACTGCGATCAACCACTATCGCGAAGCCATTATAGTGGTGAGTATCTTCATTTCCTGAGTAGTATATTTTGGCACCGTCGACTTCGATTTCGTCAGATCTAGGCCATCTGTTCTCGCTTACTCCCATTATATTGACTTTAAGTCGCCTCATCTCATGTATTACATTGTGGATCTTCCCTGCTTCATATATAGACTTTACATTCCAGGTACCTATCTGCAGTTCGTGTATATTTTGGTGGCTGACGCGGGGTTTTCGCATGTTGGCGATCTGGGAGGCCCCGCGGTCTAACTGAGAATTGCCTCCCCTGCCGGAATCTGGTATCCGATGTCCATGATCAGTAGTGGTGAAATTGTCATTTATAGTAGCCTTGACAATTAACAAGAGATATTTATTTAAAGATCTTTAATGTAGTGGTTTCGTGTTGCCTTCTACATCCTTTTGCCGTTGACCACTTCTTTGGTTCTGGGATCTACTTATGATTTATGTCCAACTTTAATATCATACTTTTCCAACATTTTTGACATTTGTTCAGAAAATTCATTAATGTATGGTAAGGATATATAATGTTGCATACAAACATAGTGTACAGATCAACGGATTAAACACAACAGTCTCAGCCAAAAATTCTCTAGAAAATAGTCATTCTTTTGATTTTGAAAATATACAGATTTTGGAAAACGAACAGAATTACAAAAAAGGATGCATACTACTACTGTTAATATAAACAACTTAACACCATTTTTTCCTAAATCTCAGAACATTTTATCCAACAATCAGAACATCTATTATCATCAAATACTAAAGGTTATTGACAATACAAAAATAGCAACAAAAAACATCAACACTATTGCATCTTTATATTCTGAAACTAAAAATCTTATAAATAAATGAGATAAAACAAATGTAGTATATAGCATTAGTTGTACTGAGTGTGAAGCTGTGTATGTTGGTGAGACCGGGAAAAATCTATCAAATCGTGTTATTTCCCACAAGAGTGATTGTAGAATAAAAAACCATAATCGATAAAGACTATATCGTCGGTTTTGTTATAAAAGGTCGTAACTCCCAAAAATCATATTTTTACATTTTAGTGGTTATAGTTACTATAAGCTGATCTCTACACGTCCAGAAGAAACCGTAACTCAGAAAAAATTATAAAACCTTTAAAATTGCAATTATCAAAAGACCTATTGGGACCGTGCAAGTTCGGAAGAGCGACACCAGGTGGTAAATCAGCAAAATTTACTGCGCTTTCATGTTAGATCGAAGTTACCGGATAACTGTCAAGGACGTAGTCCCAAAAAAGAATAAGAAAAAAAAGTAAGATTGAGGTTATGTCGGTATGTTATTAAAAGGTAAACGTTGTATATAGTGTAAATACAAATAAATATATTATTTAAATTACAGCATTACTGTTAATATGGATGCAATAATAAAAACTGGATTTGAGAAAGTAAATCGCCAAATAACTTTTCAAACAATTTTTTGTTGTATTTTTACAATTTATAACACAGCAATTACTAAATCCCATTTTCTTCAGTGACAGAAGGTGTAAATAAATAAACGAATATGAAATATGACAATTTGCCAATTGACAATATGAATTTATGAAATCTATGAAATATGCAGTAAAAAATGCAAGATTTCTCCGCTACTCGCGCACGATCGTTTCTCGTATCACATCCAAGTACTTGCACGTCGCCAATCATCATCTGATCTATAATTTTCATATGCCCTAACTCCAATGCGCGCATGTGTTTTTTGTGTTACGCTAGTTGTTGAGTAAATATTTGTCAATTACTTTCGTGTTATTTATTATTCTATTAGGTAAGTACTACATTGTTTAATAAATAAAATACATTTTTTATTCAGACTTCAAGTTTTAATTAAACAGTTCTGTAAAAAATACTATAGGAGTTAAGTCTGCATTTTAAAAAAGAAAGAAGCCAGAGTTGAAAAGGAAAGTGGCAAAACAAACAAAAAGTACATGTTCACAATGGACTTACAAAGGGTATTGCTTTGTCCAAAATCAAATGTCTCTAGTTTATATTATAAAACAAAGCTTACTATACACAATCTTACTTTTTTTAACCTACACACTAGAGGTAAAATGTTATATTTGGCACGAATCTAAAGGTGGACTCACGGCTAATGATCTGCGACTTTATCAATTGTGAATGCCCCTTACAAAGCGAATATCAATTAGTTACATTATACAGAGATGGGTGTGGGTACCAAAACAGAAATGCTGTTCTGTCGAATGCTCTCCTTAATGTAGCTAAATTAAAAAAACATAAAAATTGAACAGAAAATATCTAACAAAAGGACACACTCAAATGGAAACAGATTCGGTCCACTCCCAAATTGAACGCCAAGTGAGAACAAGAAGTTTCAATGTTCAGCAGATTACTGTGATAGCTATCAAGAAAGCTCGTACAAAGCCCAAGCATACGACGTGAAGTAACCTTAACCACTCTTTTTTTTTTAAATATCGAAGATACATTGAAAAAATATAAAATTTATTAGGCCAGGAAAAAGGCGCGGAGACCCTTGTGTTGCTGATATTGTTGCACTTCAATACCAACCTGATTTAATTAACTACAAGTTACGTTTCACACAAGAGTGGGAACCTTTGCCTTTACGATGCAATATTTCATAATTCAACCAGTGAATTTGAAAGATATTCCTCAACTGTACTCTGAAAGATTGAAAATAACAAAGAATAAATACAATGATCTTCAGGAACTAAAGAAGACCCTTCCAACGGATTATCATTACTTTTATGATAATCTTCCATGGCAGTAGTTTAATATTCTTATTATAATAATGTATTTTTAAGTTTTATATTGTAATAAATAAATAAATACTTTAACATCTTTTAAAGTGTCTCGTTTATTTTGTATACTCTAATTCCCAAAAGAAAATGTCGTATCTCCTCAGTAAAATTAAGATTCTAGCCGAAATTTAATATTAAAATATTAAATAATGTGAAAATGTATTATTTTTTATTGGAAACTAAATAAATAAGCTTTTTATTTACAAAATAAATAAAACCATCTATAAAAATTAGTATAATACAATTTTTTCAGTTTTTTCTTCTTCTGTAAAATTTGCATTTTTGGAGTTACAACCTTTGAAAAATAAACCAACGATATTATGGATTTCGATAACATTAAAAGTTTGTGTAATAAAGGTAATAAATTCAAAAGGACTTTTTAGAAATGGTTTATATTAGCAATAGATAATAATATTTAAACAAAAGAATCAGAAATTCAAAATGAAAGCAAAATTTATAATTATATTATTTCTCTATAATTCATTAATTACACCTGTAAAATATCACATTTTTAATTTAATTTTCCATATACATGTTACATTTTTTCAGGTATCTGTGAATAATAAATAAGTCTTCTTTTTTATTATTAAATAAAAAAGAATATTTAACCAAATTTAATTTTGGCCATATAATTGTCAAACATAAATTATTAATTATAAATTGTCAAAATTCAACTATTTTTTGTTTAAATAATTTTTTCAAAACTAACTTAATTTTATTTAGTGATTTACTACTTTTTGTAATTATTAGTTCCACTTAACAACTTATTTTGTATTATTTTAGCTCTTGAAAGTAATTGTAAACACAATTGAATGCTTGAGTATAAAGAATAGTTATCTAATATCCCCCTTTTATTGGCTACAACCCATCCAAACATATTAATTTATATATTTTTTCCACACAGTATCGAGTCGAGAACCGTAAAAGTCGGTCGCTTTTGAAGTGCTTTCGGTGCGAATTTTTGGAAGTGACGCTATTATGTTATTTTGTGAATTTGTTTGGTGCAAATTAGGTCCATAACTTGGTATTCCAAAATATCTAATTATGGAAGAAGATGCTATTACAGGGCATAGACCGCCCGATGAATTACATTCTGATAACACTTCTGAAAAAACTAATATGGATGATAACAGGTCTGTAAATACTTTAATTGATTTGAAAACTGGTATAAAACCCAGCGATAAGGCTCTATTCTTTGTTTATATTGAACACAAAAATAAAAATCTCGGTAGGTTATTTCCAATGAAGGTAGGACATTTTCTATTAAATGATTCGTTTATTAAAAATGATGTACTTGATATAAAAACAGTTGGCATTAATAGGGTAAAAGTCATTTTTTAAACTTATTCTATAGCAAATAAAATAATTAATCATGATTTAATAATTAAAAATGACCTTATAGCTTATATTCCAAAATTTTACACACATAGAAAGTACATAGTCCGTATGGTTGATACTTTCTTTTCGGAGAATTATTTAAAGGATGCCATAATATCTGAGAGACAAGTAGTAAACGTTCAAAGGATGCAACGGAAAATAACTAACAGCGATGGCACAACTCAATTAGTACCAAGACAAATGATAATTGTAGAATTCTTGGGCAACGGGGTTCCACAAAAACATAGTAATTAATTTATGCAATTTTTCAGTAGATCCATACATACATCCAGTAGTGCAATGCTTTAAATGTCTCAGATACGGTCACGTTTCAAAACAATTAAAGACAGTAGATGTAAAAAATGTACAGACACTACCCATACTGTAGAAACTTGTAAGGAAAATAATCAGTGCATATATTGTAAAACCAACGATCAACACTCGTTGTCTAGAAAATGTCCAATATACGAGAAACAGAAGAAAATCAAAGCAATAATGGCATCAGAAAATATAACATTCAGAGAAGCAGAACAATTACATAACAATCCAAGCTATGCAAAAATAATAACTGATAATAGATTTTCTATTCTAAATAACATTTCCAATTTTCCCAGCTTACCTACCTCGTCTAACAATGTCCCTAATTTCACATTAAATAAACCTGTAAGGAAAAATTATCACACATCTACAACTAATAAGCGTCAAGCAACTTCTCCACCAATTTTAACCCCATACCTCTGCCCCAATTTCTAGCAAAAGACCTACTCCTAAATCTAATCCTATAATACCCAATCCCTACAGGGACGAATTTATTGATTACAAAGAGAAACTTATATTACTTGTCACATCTCATATTAATCAACTTATGTATACCAATAATCAATCTAAACCTATATGTAATTTAGAAAATGAATTAAGAAAACTAATTTCTAATAATTTAGAAGAAACAGGTAATAACACAGAAACGGATAATTTAGCGACGAGTGACAATGAAAGCATTCACTCGTATTATTAATTTCCAAATGCACAGTCAACCTACTCAATCTTCCTTAAATATTTTACAATGGAATTGTAGATCGTTAGTAAGTAATAGAGATAATCTTATAAATTATATTAATAAGTCTCATGTGGATATATTATTTTATCCGAAACTTGGTTGAAAAACCAAATGAATTTCAAATTAAAAGGGTATAATTTTGTTTCAAAATGCCGTGAAAGTGGCTATGGCGGTGTAGGCATTTTCATACTAAAGGGCATTAATTATCAAATAATTAATATTAACTATAATTTTAATACCGGAATAGAAGTGTGCGCAGTCTTAATTAACAAATTAATATCTCTTTTGTGTCTATATATAAACCATCTGACATCAGAGTAGAAAATGCTGATTGGATACATTTATTTGAACAATTCGATTATAATAAAACAGTTTTTTGTGGCGATTTTAATGCCCGACCATTACATGTGGGGTCCAATCCCGGATGACCGTAATGGTAGAAATATTAGTCGAAAGCATGGATTTGTTCGAATTAGTTTCTCTAAATGACGGAACACCTACTAGAATCGCAGCGAGTGGTAATCATTCTGCCGTTGATTTGACTATCACCTCAGCTTCATTAACAAATCGTATAAACTGGTCAGTATATACCGATACATTGGGATCCGATCATTTTCCTATTAAATAGAGCTTAAAATTAATCCTTCTTCATTCCTGATTAATCCATCAACAAAATGGAACGATTGCCGCGCTGATTGGACGCTATTTCAGACAGATTTAGAAAAACAATTATCCACATTTGTATCATCTAATAAGCTTTCTAACGATGAGAAGCACAAAAAAAAAACAAAAGCACTTCTCTCTCAAAAATATGGTCAACCGTCAGATCAATTTCCAATAATTATCAGTACAACAAAAAACCTCAACTTTCTGAAAATCTCATTAAACAGATGTTAGACCAACTTGCACCTTCATCTGCCTCTGGTAATGTTGGTAGGATTAAAGAAGTTTTTCGCTTTAACACTAGTATAGATTCCATGTCAAAACCTTTTACTCCTTCAGAACTAGATTTCGCACTAAAAAAAAAGCAGAAATACAGCCCCCGGCTTGGACGGTTTTTACTTATAAGATATTGGACAAATTGCCGTCAAATGCCAAAGATTTTCTCTTACAAATATTTAATAGTTGGTGGTTGAAACAAGAATATAGCGATACTTTAAAAAATATTATCATATGCCCTTTACTCAAATTTAACTTAAACTCAGAACTTCCTTCATCTTATAGACCCATTTCTTTATTATCATGTGTGGACAAAATCCTTTGAAAGGCTTATAAAATTTAGATTAGAACATCTTATTGAAAGCCGTTCAGTTTTTTCCCTACTCACAGTATGGATTTCGTAGAGGTCGAGGTACCATTGATGCTCTCGTACATTTAGTTACGGATATTCAACTCTGTTTCTCAAAAAAACGAATTCATGCTATGTTTGTTTCTAGATTTAAAGGGTGCATATGACGTGGTTGATTTGGATATATTATATTCAAAAATGGTGGCATGCGGTATTGATAAAAGATTATCTGTAAATATAATAAATTTGTATGTGAATAGAAAAATATACTTACGGGACCATAGAAATGTATTACACGGTCCAATAATATTATATAACGGTCTCCCACAAGGCTCAATTCTAAGTCCTTTATTGTTTACTGTTTATACTGCAGATCTGCATGGTTTGATGGATGAAAAATGCAAAATAATTCAATATGCAGATGATATATGTTTATATACCAGCCATAAATCCTATGAAGATTGTATGTTGAATCTAAAACTTAGCTTTAGTAATATAGATAAGTGGGTGAAACAAATGGGTATTAGTATATCACAAGAAAAATCTTCGATTGTATGTTTCACTAGACGTAGACAAAAAGTCACAGGCAAATGCCAGATAGGTGATTATAATTTCCCCTTAGCAGAAGAGTATAAGTATCTAGGCATGATCCTAGATAAAAAGCTCTTGTGGTCTAGTCATGTAAAGTACGTAAAACAAAAGTGCGAGCGTGGAATTAACCTTCTGCGTTTCGTTTCTAAAAAAAGATGGGGTGCAGATCAAAATATCTCTTTAATGTTTTATAGATCCTACATACGATCCACTCTGGATTACGGTTGTATTCTTTACGGTTCAACATGCAAAACAAATCTATTAACTCTTGACAGAATACAATTTAAATCAATAAAAATTTGTCTAGGAGCTATGATGTCTTCACCAAACCAAGCAGTTCTAGCAGAAGCCCAGGAACCACCTTTATTCATTAGTAGGCAAATGTTAACCAACAAACGTCTAATAACGTACAGATCGTTTAATATAACTATGGTTCACAAAATAGGTTTACTTTTGACAGAAAATTTAACAAATCCTTATTGGAGAATAAAAAATTCTCCTCTTGCAGAATCTTTTATCGATACGAATTCATTTCAATCTTATATATTACAGCTACCAAAATTTCCTTTTTACGTACAAGACCTTGAAGTTCTGATAGACAAACCAACCATTATAATGCCCTCTTATTCAGACTTGCCAATTTTAACTAATCTGATATTCAAATCCATACTAAGAAAATTAGGGGAAGATTTAACAATAATTTATACAGATGGATCAAAAACTGTTGAAAGTACTGGTTTCGCTTTTTTTGTTTCAAACAGCAACTATGTTGAGAAATATCGAATTCCTGAATGTTGTTCTATTTTTACAGCCGAGGCTGCTGCTATACAGAAAGCACTATCTTGGTGTGTCACTAATTATTGTGAGAACATCGTAATAGTATCAGATTCTCAGGCAGTATTACAAGCTATTCGTAGCCATCCATTAGATAGTTTTCAAAACTCCATTATACTTGATATCAAAAAATTATTATATGATCTAAAATTCACAAACAAATCAGTTACCTTTCTCTGGGTTAAAGGACACAATGGAGTAATTGGAAACGAATTGGTGGACAGTATGGCAAAAAAATACATCTGAGATATCCGAAATTACAAAAATTTTACTACTTTAAAGATCTTTTTTCTATTATCAGGAGTATTGGCAGGGAAAGATGGATGTCAAAATATAAAGAGGTTCAGAAGACTTCTAGAAACCATTACTTTTCTATTCACCCATGCTTACCAAAAAATATTCCCCATTTCAATCTTAACTTTAATAAAGTACATTCTTCGTTAATAACGCGTTTAAAACTGAACCATGGCCTCTTTCCAGAGCATCTGCATAGGATTGGAATCTATGAAACTCCTTTCTGTCCTTGTAATAATAAATCTATCGGAGATTTGAATCACTTATTTTTCGATTGTTCTAATCATAGGGAACAGACTCGAAGACTATATTTAGGTTTAATTGATCTCAATATTAGCCTTCCAGTTAACATCAGCAATCTGTTATCTTATTCTGACAAATCTATATATATATATAATATTCTAATCAAGTTTATAAACGATTCTAAAATAAAAATTTAATCATCCTTATAACAATTTTCTGTGGCAAAAAGATTCTTTGTCTAATGCCATCTCTCTCTCTCTCTCACACACACACACATATTTTTTCCAAACGTGTCAACAAATACTTCTTTTTTCCTACTTTTAATATATGTGTGTGTTTGCTTAATACTGGGACACTAACTACCATATCAAAAAGTTTCGTCAGGAACTTGCTTTACGGGCGTTTTAAAATGCTTTGTAATATACGTTTTTAGGTTAAATTCTCGGTTTTAATTTAATTTAATTTTAATTTGTTTTATAATGAAAACGTCGTTATTTGATTATGCCATTTTGGAGTATATTTTATATACTGCATATAAACTGAAACCTCTATGTATTTTTTATTAAAATGCCAAATGTGTTCAAAGGGCAATGGTCTTTCTATAATAAAAAACGATGATGATCGTTCTAATTCAAAAATATTACAATGTGGTAAAAGCAATTTCCCAACCCATAATAATATACCACTTATCATTAAACAGCACAACCAGATGCGATCCCGAAAAAAACTATAATATTTTAAGCACATGCATGGTTTAGATGACTAAATCGAAGTTCATTTAAATTAGATCATCCATTTAAGCTACTGCTTTTACCATATGATTAAATGTGGGGTTTCTAAGTATTTGTGAGCAATCTACCTTATAGGATTACTTGAAGTTTTTATGGATTCCGAACATTGCTTTTTTATTTCTAGTAGATTAAAGTAGGTGCCAGGTGGACACGATTCTGAACTGAGATTTTTAGTTGTTTCAGAAAGCTGATAACGTAAATGGAAGCTTAATAAATATAATATTACAAATAAAATATGTAATACGGTGACTATAAGCGACGAACTAAAAATCGTAATATAAACATAGCTGCCAACATTGTAACAAAAAAGGAACTTCGAGAGAATACAAAGGGACTAGTTCTTAAAGGCGCTTACCTGTCATTAGGACGTATCGCATTTTGTATCGCTTTATATGTGTCTGATCTACTTCTTTTTGATTGCGGAGGTACGTTTTTTAAAACTACATATCTTTAGCTACAAATTCCACCAAATACCGTCTTCGTGTACGTACGAAGTCAAAATAAGAATTGAAAATCAAATGTCGGAAGAAATAGAAAATTCTTCGGGGTGTGAGACAGGGCTGTGTATTGTCACCACTGCTGTTTAATATATATAGCGAAGCCATTTTCCAAGAAGCTTTAGGAGAGTGTAACGATGGAATGATAATAAATGGTGAAATTATTAATAATATAAGATATGCCGATGATACTGTCATATTCACTTCAACTCTGCAAAGTCTAACAAACATACTGGAACGGCTGAATGAAAAGTGTACCATATATGGTATTAAAATGAACTTAAAGAAAACAAAATTCATGGTCATTACAAAACATCCAAAAGACAACGAGACACTCCATATTAATAATATCCAGATAGAAAGGGTAGATAAATACAAATATCTAGGAACATTGGTTAGTCAAAACGCAGAACAAACGCAAGAGATTAAAAGCCGTATAGAAATAGCAAGGGCAAGATTTGTAAAAAATGAAACATCTATTGTGTAGTAGAGACCTAAAAATGGATCTAAGGATAAGGTTATTGCGCTGCTACATTTTTACAACTTTGCTCTACGGATCTGAGGCATGGACATTGAAACAACTGGAGATTAAGAAATTGGAAGCTTTTGAGCGTTGGTGTTATCGAAGGATGCTACGAATAGCATGGGTAGACAAAATTACCAATATTGAAGTCCTTGATAGGTTTAATAAGAGGGAAGAAATTGTACAGACAATTAAGAGGAGGAAACTTGAATATTTCGGTCATATATTAAGAGGTCCTCGTTATGGGCTACTACGTTTGATTATAGAGGGCAAAATAAAAGGTAAAAGAGATGTAGGAAGAAGACGAACCTCCTGGCTACGAAATCTAAGGGAATGGTTTAGTCTGAGCTCTAGCCAACTATTTAGAGCTGCTGTAAGTAAAATAAGAATTGCCATGTTGATATCCAACCTTCGTTAGAAGATGGAACCTTAAGAAGAAGAAGTACGTGTGATTTTGGGCGCGTAACATATTCAAAATCGCCGGTCGCTTCAAGCGTTGTTTCTGAGAGAACGGTTCATTCTACACAAAAAATGCTTATAAACATTTTTGTTCAAATTTATCTCAGCTACATTTTTTATTTGAAACAGTTTTTCTACGGCGTACAGATTCTTGGAAAATCGATTTTTTCCGTCTCCCCCTCTCCTATAATATGGCGTTTTAGGGTGAAGTCGGTAAACTTTTTTGCATATTTTTTGGGGTCTCAAAATTGACATTTTTAGCAAAACTTACAAAAGCTACTAACAAAGCTTGTTCGTATGATTTTTAGAGACCAAATCTCTGACGACTGGACCATCTTGCTAATTTACCTTCGACATTTTTACAGGAAAATTTATAAGGTAAATAACAGAATCAGTGCTACGTTTCAACCTTCTATTATTATCACTGGTTTTACCCAAGGGTCTCATTATTTAGGTTGATCCTAAAGCCGGGTACAGACGCTTGTAACGCGCAATGTAATCTGTCGTGTAATGTAACACGAATTCTACGTTTGGGCGGCACTACGAGCATTACATGTAACGCTCGTGGCGGCGCTCGCCGTGATCCATTGGTTGTCAGTAAAATATGCGACCACAAAGGCGCTCGAAGTACTCGTTTGAACGGTGTTCGTGACAATTTTATCGTGTGTATGTTCATGATGTGAAGTGATAAACAATCACTTGAACTAATAAGTTTATATCAAGAAAACCCTTGTATTTGGGATCCGAAAAACGAGAATTACTTTAAGAAAAATCTGAAAAACGATGCTTGATATGATATCGCTTTTCATTTGGGAAGATATGTAGAAGAATAAAAGAACGAAATAATAAGTTTGCTTGCCTTATCTGTCTCCGGCTTCTATACAATATGTAGCTTCTCCATATAAATTTTAAAGTGTTTGTTTGTCTTAGTGTATTGTATTTTGTATTGTTATGTCCAAATTTTACATTTATGACATTCTACTATGTCGGATAGGCCACAATTGACGAAATGCCCCTGAAGATGATCTATTGATCGAAAGTACTTGGGCAAGATTAAATTAATCACTGTGTTCGATAGTTGCCTTGTATACCCTCAAAGTTTATTATGTAAATATCCAGTTCGTGTATCAGTCATACATAAGATTTTTATCTCATATTTACAGGGTTTGCTGGGAATACACATTTTATAGCGGCACCTGCCTCTAAAACCTACCAGCATTTCGAATACACTTACATTTTTCCCAACCGTATATGCATCTTTTGAATTGCTTACAAATACGTTAAAGAATTCTTGGATAGCAGCAGCTGAATTATCCCTTGCTCTTTGCTCTCGGTCCGAGGCATCGTCACACCTTAAGGTGGCCATCAGGGTCAGGAAACGTTTATGCGACATAACTGCTCTAAATATAGACCGTCCTTTCTCGTTCGTAACAAACAGACTTAAACACATTCTCATGATTTGATTTAAATAGAAGTATAAAGAAGCAGTCCCAAGAAAGTTCTCAATTCTATTTTATCAGTATCAGCCAACTCGGATTTGTCTTTTTTATATTGTTGATATTTTGGCCGAAAAGTTGCGAGTTTTTCGTTAGTTCTTTTGACAACAAGACTATACATATCTGGTGAAAACAATTTAGTAAAATAATAAACGGGACTCATTGACTTTTCTACATTTGAACGGATTGATGGGAGTACAACAATATTCCAGGGAGTACTCCACTTATACCTATTCTTTTCATAGTTATAATTGCTGGAATTGAGTCTTCTTCATCTTCGCTAGATATAATTTCTAAGTCTTATTGCTGTTCCTTTTCACTTAGTTCTTGTTCACTGTCCGTAAAATGATTACTTTCTATATAGTATCCTTCTTCCACATCATCATCACTAATGTCACCGTTCACCTCAATATACCATTTTGTGCACACTTCTTCGAAATCATCTTCTAATACTCCTACAGTTTAAGTAGAACTATCCATATTAAAATAGCACTAATGGTGACCTTGCGTCTAGTAGACTCCGCGACGTAAATATTTCGAAAACGGGGCGAGCGACGTACCTCTCATTAACACGTTCGAATATACTCTAAAAGCTAGCAAGGTACACCCAATTTCAGGTTGCTACGTATTTGTGGCGAGAAACGCAGAAGCGTTAATAAACGTGCGGGGTCTGTGAGACGCATGGTCACCAGTTAAAGGTTAATAAACACATACAAATAAAAGCAGCACCGCTATCACGACCTCCCTATTCGGTGTGTTCGTTGCAACTGAGTGGAAACCAAGATTCGTTACACGATTAATTGGATGTTCGTGTGACGTCCACACTGGATGATAAATTACACGTAATCTTACATTACACGTTAAGGTCGCGGCATATTATCATGCAGGTATTGTTTCCGGCACGTAGCGTTTCCATTCCAGCAATCGGACTGTGCGTTCACATTTTCCTACATAGAATGTTTCAGTTTGTTTCGGTGAAGATATGATCTCGCTTTTCGCGATAAAAATTATGTGCAATTGCTCTTCTACTTAACGATGAAGAAAGAAAAACTGTAGTAAAAAGAAGGTTTGAAGTACATATAATGCTAAGAGAAAGGAAAAGGAAGGTGAATACTGGACTTTATCTTCTTCTTCTTCTACTTTTTGTAGATCTTTCGATCTGTTTAATTCTGAAGCTGCCTCTGGTTAATTTCTTGGGAGGTAGATTGCCAACTATCCCTCCATCTTTTAGGTGGTCTTCCGGGGGTCTTGAACCGGGCGGATTGTTTTCTAGGGCAATTTTTGGGAGTCTATTCTCATCCATTCGTCTTACATGGTTGTACCACATCCTCTTGCGCTGCCTTCCCCATCTTACAATATCTTGAATTTTGCACTGCTCTCTAATGTTTGTATTTCTCACTCTGTCTCTTCTTGTTTTCCCCATTATTGTTCTTAGGGTTTTCATTTCGGCAACCCTTAGCATCTGTTTCGTTTTGTTGGTATCTTCGCGCACTTCTATGCCATATGTCATGATCGGTCGTATGCAAGTCTTATAGATTCTAATTTTACTATCTGTGCGCATATACGGATTTGACCAGACTATCTCCCGCAGACATCCTGCCTGACAGTGCAGATGCTTTGTTGATTTGACTCCTCAGGTCCTTTACTGGGTCGTGGGTGCTTGATATATCTATGCCCAGATATCTGAATTGCATCACCTGTTCTATGGGGTTGTCCTCAACCACTAACTTACATCTGAGCGGATCTTTTGCTATTGTCATACATTTAGTTTTGTTGGTAGAGATGTTCATATTTAGTAGTCGGCTTGTTTGAAAGAACTGAAAGAGCTGCCTTTGGAGATCATCTTCTGATTCGGCAATAATTGCTGCATCGTCTGCGTAACACACCATACCAATTCTTTTGTTGTCCATTCTATATCCGAGATTAAGGGATGTTACTTTGTTGATAATTTTGCCCATGAGAAAATTAAACAAGAAGGGGCTTAAACTGTCGCCTTGTCTAATTCCTCCCGGTGTTGGAATATTTTCAGTGAATTCGTCTCCTGCTCTAACTTTGGTTACGTTGTTGTTATTTAGATTATGGAGTATCTTTGTTATACTGGTCGGTGTTTCATTTTCTATTAATATATTTAGGATGTCTCTCAGGCGAACTCTGTCAAATGCCTTCGTCAAATCAATGAAGCAAATATACGCTGGCATGCCGAACTCTATAGCTTTTTCTTTTATTTGTTTTATTATAAATACTGCGTCTGTTATAGACCGCCCTTTTGTAAACCTTGTTGTTCTTCAGCATTAGTGATTTGCTTTTCCAATTTGTCCTTGAGAATACCCGTGAAAAGTTTCATTGTTGTATTTAAGAGGGTTATTCCTCTATAGTTTTGTGGGCAGGTTTTTTGTCCTTTTTTAAATATGGGGATTGTGATACTATTATGCCTTTATACGACTTATGGACTTTATACAAAGAGTTAATTGATGACGATGAAAAATATTATGGATATTTTAGAATGAATAGGATTTAGTTTGAATATATTTTAAATTTAATCACACCTTTAGTTAAAAAACAAAATACTACATTTAACGAAGCGATACATATCAAACCAAAGAGTATTTTTAAAAAAGAAGAGGTATCACTTCCGTGCAAAAGTCCTCATTGTTTATCACTTCCGTGTTTAATTGTCACAAAGCAATGAAATGACCTGCATAAATGACAAATTAGCCTCGAAAGTTATTTTTTCAAATATTTGTATCAAAATCAAACAAAAACCTAAATAAACAACGAGGGGAAACGACGGACATCTAGAACATTCTAGAACATTCTACTTTACATTATTCGGACCAAGCGGTTACGACTCGTTACGTAGCCGTCGGCATCAAAAAGATATTGATTTCGAATATACTGAACGGGAACGTTAGGTGTCTGTTAAGATACGTTCCGGATAGTGTGAGTTGTTCATATTTAAAACCATTTAAATTATATTTTTCGGAAACTAAACGCTACGTGCTGGAAACGCAACGTGCACGATAATATGCCGCGACCTTTACAGTGGTCTGGACCCGGCTTTAGATATTTTTATAAAATATCTAGACGCATTCTTTTGCTCCTCCTATCGAATTATTTTCCTAATATTTACTTATTTGTAAATTATTCCTATATCTACGATAGATAAAAAACTACGTTAAAAACCAGCTTGCCATTACAATTTCACTTGATATAAAATATAAAATTTGTCTCATCTTTATATTCTATTCTCAATTTTTTACAAACAACTCATAAAAAGTTTATAGTTTTCCAGCTATATGACTCACACCCTCGTAAAACAAATTTTATTGAAACGGCTACACGTAGTTTGAGTAGACTTTATTATAATACCCACCCTTAAAAAGGATTATAATTTATGTGGGATGAAATTGAAGTACATTAAAAACAATCAGCCCCTATTAAAAGAGTTTTTTAATTAGCAAGCTGCTGAATATTGCTTTAATTATCTCGGTATATGATGGTGGTTCATGCAAAAATGACACGGCCTGAAACGGTGCATATTAAAATGCAGGCTTCTGTTTTTAAAACAATGAATACTGTGATCTGTTCAATTTTCAATTTCAGCTGTTTGTTTAGTTTAATCCAATATGTTAAAAAAATCAACTAGAGTGGATTAAAAATATATGAGTGGCTCAGAACCAGAGATGACTCTACAACAAATTCACTCTTTAGAGATAATTGAGTTAATCGGTTATATAGAATTGTAAATTAAGTAACATAACTCAGTGGCGGCTCGTGGCTTGAGAGACAAGGTCGGTAAGGTATTTTTTGTCTCCTCAGATAGGTATACCGTCTAATAAAGACTTCAATCATCATAGGAGATTGTTTGTTTCTTGTTTTTTGTTTTTTTTGTTTTTTTCTATAAATTTAGAACCTAAACATGTTTATAAATTAACTCTAGTCTACGTTGTTTGGAAGTAGCAAAATGGGTAATAACGTCATTGTAAAATTTATTAGAGTTTTGGAGAGATTTTAAAATTTTTTTTTTCTATTGACATTTGAGACAAGCTTGACATTCTCTCTTGTTTCATGGTATTTCGACAATAAGCTTTGATTCTTTTGAGGCAAGAGAAATCTCGTTCATTTGAGGCAGACGTTGGTGGTAATGAGAGAATTAATGACAATAATTTATTAATTTCGATAACAGTTTGTTGTAATGAATTGCAGTATATAAAATGATACATATCTTGTAACTTATCCCATCTTCCGAAAATATTTGGATCAGCATATAAAACTTTTAATTCATTTTCTAATTTTATTTTATTAAAGAATGATGGATAATTTTTAATTAACCTGTCTAATAAATATCTTGGAAATTCTTTGGCGTAACTTTTAAATTTTGAATCGTCAAAGAGGTCAAAAATTTTCAAATCTTCAAAATTCGAAAAACGAAAGTTTTCAAACCGATTGCTTCACGGATCGAGATATCATCACTTTCAAATCGTCACATTCAATAATAAAATCAAAAACTTCCAAAAGCTGTTCACGAAAATCTGCTACAGTGAAAACTAACCGAAATTTAAAATTCCATCGCGTCTGACAAACTGTTGGCATTTTTTTCGAAACAAACAGTTCTAAAACATTAGTCCGTTTAGGCGAGCTTGAGAAAAATGAAGCAAATCCGCTTAAACTGGCAAAAAAAGACATTCTTTAATTTTTTTACATGTATCTTGCAAAACTAAATTCATTCTATGGCGCATGACAATGAGTAAATAAAGCTTGCGGTGCAATAGTTTTAACTTTTGCCTGGAGACCATTTAATTCACCAGACATCACGGCAGCGCCGTCATAAGTTTGCCCTACCAATTTATTTTTGATATCAAAAAATTTTAATCTGTACTTTAAAACACCAAAAATATGTTCTGCCTTATGGCCTTTACTCACGCCTGTAAAACCTAAAAATCTCTCATAGATATTACCACGTAACGCGTATCGAACAACAATTGATAATTGTGAATGACATGATATGTCGGTAGTTTCATCTACTTCTAGTGAAAAGCAAATGGTTTCCTGAATCTCAGATTCAATACCGTTACTCAAAATGTAACAATTGATTCTATTAATTCATTCTGGATTGTTTTAGATACACCGCTAAATGTCTTCGAATCAGAAAGTAAATTAGAAAATTCCAAATCGTATTTCTTAAACATTTTTATTAGTTCTCTATAATTACCTTGATTTAACAAATGCTCTGATTCATCGTGTCCCCTAAAAGATAATTTCTGACAACTTAAAAAAAATTACAATATCAATTAAACGACGTAAAACTGCGTGATTATTTTTTACAATTTCGTTATGTTTAATAGCATTTTCACGTTGGGCATTATCTAATGAAACATGGATATTTTGTTTTCCAAATAAATCTAATTTAATCTGGCTGTAAGTATGATCTTTCGAAATATCATGTTTATGTAAAGCCCTAAATAATTCCTTTAAATTATCGTAACCAGATTCACACCACGGATTTTGATGTTTGCCCCTATTTGTCGAAAATAAAATGCAAGGCCAACAGAAAAGTTTGTTTTTTATTTCACTCCCGGTAAGCCATGAGTACTTGCTGTACCAATTATCTGAAAATGATCTATTACTTCCCTTACCCGCACTAATATTTATAAGCCGGGACATTTTAGGCAAAGGACGCCCCTTATTTTTACTAACAATTTGTTCTTCGTATGGAATAGATGAAAACCCATTATTCAAAATATAATTTACAATATCAGACTTATCAATACTTACAGTTTCTCCCATGGCTTGCATTTTTCAAAAAACTTCTAATATGTCAAAAAACCCTTTAACTTTTAACTATTTACTGCACTGTTTTTTCCCTTCATTTAATGTTTTGAGCAGATTTTTAAAATAGTCGCATTTTTGACATGTGATCTTTTGTGGCATGTGAAACGATAGATTAAAAGAAGAATTAAAAGTATCTCTAAAGACAAAAAGAGACAATGGCCTCTTTTCCACAACTTCATAAGATTTTTTTATATTCATTATACATTAAATGTTGTACATTATACATTAAATTATGTTTAAATTTGAAGGTAAATATTTTTTACTTGCTTAAAGCCTACAATAATGTGATTCATATACTGGGAATTTGTTAATAAACTCCATTAGTTACTTTGCATCATCGTCATTTTTCTTATGTGGTTTTGCTTTAGTTGTAAATTTAACGCAAATAAATAAACTAACTTTCGCTTTCAAAAACGAAAATATGACATATTATGTGGAGTTAACGGATGTGCAAAGCGGAAAGATTATTGGTTTTGTGGAGCAAGGAATGTGTCAGAGGAACAAATCTGTAGTGGTAGGCGTAACACAGGTCGTTGTGTTAAAAACCTGTGCTATGTATCAGGAGTTGGGAACGCCTAAGAATAGATAAAGATAAAGTCGCCAAAAAGTAACAACGGCTTGCCACGATCTTTTATTGTCTAAGTAGCTAGAAGAGACCCAATACTGTTTTCACCCGCAAATCGAAAAGCATCTTTTGGAAGGTATAGCTGTAAGTGTTTCAGTTGAAACGATAAGAAGAAGACTTCGTGCCCAAAGTATATTCAGCAGTAGACAGTGACGGGTTCCGGAGTTAACCAGGTAGCACAAGATTGATCGCTTAACTTGGTGTATATGCTATTTTCAGACGAAACCAGGATTTGTGTAAAATCATATAACCGATAAATTCGTATACTTAAAGGGCGAGGAAAACAAGCAAGAACGGAAACAGCCAAATCTGTTCACAAACATAAAGGAGGAAGTGTTCTGGGGAAGTAATATGGTCGGCGAAAAAACTTCTTTAATTTCTATTCAACCAACTTTAATAGCTTGTTGATTTGGTTCTAGAACTCTGTAGTCTTCTGTAGTTAGACTCCGAAAAAGTGCAGTGGTAAAAAATTTAATTTTCGTGCATGATAATGCACCTTCACATACCAGCAGAGTCACTACAGACTTCCTTGAAGCAGAAGATATCTATTCTATGGTGGCCTGCTTGCTCACCCGACCTTAACTCTATAGAGCATTTGTGGGATATGCTTAAAAAAGAAGTAGATCTCACCGGCATAATTCACAAAACACCGTAGCTAGTACAAACTGCTCTTAAAGAAAGGAAACAACCTACCTACAGCTATTACTAAAAAAAAAACGTAAATAAAACATTATTAAATGAAAAATTAAAATGTTGATGAGTTTGAAACAAATAATTTCAATTATATTATCTATGGATTTCTTTAGTTTTTATGCATTGGTGATTAAATTGCTTTAAAATAAATATTCTTGGACTTTGTTGGCTGGATTCGGTTAAAATAATAAGAAATATCAGATGATTCCATGTAAGTTTGGTGGTGTGTATTTTATAAATATCTTTAAAAAAATATCAACAACTTATAGTACTTACCTAACTACTATAAAAGTTAAAATAACATATATTTTGTCGATGAGTGTATTTTATTATAAAAGCCTAATTTGTTTAACTATTACCAATACCAGCCTATTGTTCCCCCTGGAAATTCGTCGTAGAATACTAATTCGCAGTTAACGAACAAAAAAACTGTTTGCTGTTAAAACGAATAAAAGAACCCAAGCGACATGCACAGAGCGAATGAACATTTTCATATTTTACAGCACCGCATCATTGTGTTCCTTAATGAGATTTAGACATACACTGGTACTATCCTTGTTGCAGTTAATCCGTACAAGGACATTGACATTTACAGTCAGGTAAGTAAAATGTTTCTTATTTTATTGTCCTTTATTCTTTGACTTTTATTACTACATTAAGATATTGTCAGATTGCGCTGAAGAATGTGCGATAAAAATCGCAAACAACTGTATACACAAGTATATCCGCCGTATAATTTATTAACCTAAATCGCCATCATTCTTGGCCCATTATTATATTATTAATGAAAAAATCGGATCTCCAAATGCCTAAGTCCAATTCAAAATTTTTATTGGCACACATTCTTTTACATTCAATTCACAATTCAATTTACAATTCACTAAAGTTAGTAACGTTTTCTTTTTTTTTACGGAAAAAGTAAGTCTTAAGATGAACTTGGAAAAAACAAAATTAATGACAAATACACCGAACGTGTTATCTGAACAACAAATTGGTACCTATATAAATTTTTGCAAATCGTCATTTTGAAGCTTTTTGCATTCTCTATAAGATGGTTCCACCAATAAACCTTCACAGCCTTATGTTTTTCAATGATAAATATAAAAGCCAAAATGTACATTTTTTCAGTCCACCAAATTTCATTAACATCGATTTAATAAATTTGGCATAATGATTTTGCAATTTAAATATATTTAAAACAAAATGAAATTCTGTAAAATCTTGCACAACAAAAACTGGACCATATTCTTGTTATTGCATGACCTACCCTGAATAACATTTTTTTTTCGAACTATAAATTTATAATATTGATCTTACCCTTTCCCTATACGATAATTGAAAACGAAAGTCAAATATTTGGTCTATCTTATAGTGAGCTTAATGTATTCAATCCATGTATTATAATTGAGAGCCGGCT
This sequence comes from Diabrotica balteata, assembly GCA_918026665.1. Taxonomy (NCBI): domain Eukaryota; kingdom Metazoa; phylum Arthropoda; class Insecta; order Coleoptera; family Chrysomelidae; genus Diabrotica; species Diabrotica balteata. Next base: position 117,290,785 of record OU898280.1, read on the forward strand.
TTAATTGTTGGTTCTCTTAAAAATCATATGAATTTTTATGTCGTTTAATTTTCCGTATCTACCCAACGTAAACCTATTCTCTTTTGTATCTATTGTGTCTCGTTGTCCCTAGATGTTCTTATGTCGTGTACATACTGATCTTATGTAGTGAATATGATGATCATTTTGTCATAAAATTTGTTTTCACTTTTTTTGTCTAACACTATTTTGGTAAAATCCACTTACTTAATTTAAAAAATTGTTATACCTCGAGATTTACGAGAATATGACGTTTTTATAAGGAGGTGAACTCTAATTTTAATAACCTTGCAACTTTATTTTATGCAACAATGAGTTAAGTTTAAAGTTAAATGACAGAAGGGGGATTTTTTAACAAGTGGGGTTTGCTCGAGATTGTTACTACAAAATGTGGTTATTTTCTTACGAGTTAACTAATCACCGTCTTGGCTACCTTAATTAAATCTTTATTTGTAAACCAGCGGATGGGAAATTTGTTTTGTCGGTACAATAATTATTTCGTTACAGTTCTTGCACAAAATGCGTTTTCTCACGGATTAAAGGAAATGAAAGATTCGCTTTTTGACGACCTTTTCTTTTTTTTAACAAACAAAACAGCTGCGAATTTCATTATTAGATTTTATAAATTTATATGTCCAACATACAGGTGAATGCTGGTATAATTAATTTGCAGAAAATTATATTAAAATACAGTAGATTCTCTCTATAACGAGAACTGAAATGGCAGAGTAATTACCTGGTTATAAGTCGATCTCGTTATATCAGGCAACAATAATACTGTACATACATACGAATATGTAGTTTTCTAAAACATTAACTTTCTATAGGGAAGATGTTCAGAGCAATATAAGTAGCTAATAAGTATTCCGCGCATTTAATATTATATTCTGAGTATTAAATGGAGGGTGTTCTGCAATAATAGTCTAAGCCACATATATATGGTTTAGAGTAAATGAGCATAATGTATCTACCTACTTTAAAAAATTCACTGATAGAAAATATGGCTTTATTTTCACATTTTTATATTTCAATAATTACAGGCTACCTTAAAAAAACATACAAAAGCAAAATAAGTAAAACCCGTTTATTGCAAAAATAACTTAAAGAAGCTTAGACGGTTTTTGTAAAATGGTAAAAATATAATTTCGTCATTTTGCAATAACCGTCTATCCCTCCGAAATGGTAAATATACAGAAAAAACCTCGAATCCGAGTCCATTACTAATAGTAAGTAACTGTTATTACTGATCAAATTCCTACTCGATTTGATCTTGATCAATCTCGAAATCGGGATATAACCCAATTCCTTCCAAATCTTCTTCAAAATCTTCATAGCTGATTAATTACTATTTATAACTGGGAATAAGTCACAATTAAAGATAAAAATACGTTTATTGACATTTCAATTTCCAATTCGGAAATCGTTCTCAAAATACAAACATTAAATTAAACAAATTTTGTTTTTTGTTACATAGTGAAAAAATTCTTCTAATAATTTAATTTTATCTGACTCATTTATATTGACAATTCAGACATACATTATGCATTTTAAAGTAGACGACTTTAAAATGATATTGCCAATATTGTTGAGTTGCGCTCCTGGGACGACTTTACTTATAAGATAGTTCATTCGATTACATGAAATCAACTTTAACTTGAGAATATCCGTCAGAAAAAATCATAGCATGTAATTCGTCTTTAAAAAGACAAACACATGACATGATAACAGTAAAATTCTCCTGTTAGTGATTCCATAGTAAATTATGAGGGAAAAACCAGGAAAAAAACCTCATAATACTATCCCGACATTGTAAGTATTTGTTCGTAAATTTAGTTTACCTTCAACAAACATCAAAATTCTGATTTTATATGTTACGTTATTTAAAAAACATAAATGATGTATCCTCTATATATCCAGGAGCGCAACTCAACAATATTGGCAATATCATTTTAAAGTCGTCTACTTCAAAATGCATAATGTATGTCTGAATTGTCAATATAAATGAGTCAGATAAAATTAAATTATTAGAAGAATTTTTTCACTATGTAACAAAAAACAAAATTTGTTTAATTTACTGTTTGTATTTTGAGAACGATTTCCGAATTGGAAATTGAAACGTCAATAAACGTATTTTTATCTTTAATTGTGGCTTATTCCCAGTTATAAATAGTAATTAATTTACAATGCCACAAGAAAATAGCTTCAGAACAATATTCATAGCTGATGTTGTTCAAAAATACATAAAAAGGCATGTCATCTTGGGGAATTAACTTGGACAAATCTTTAAGGCCCTTTGTTTTTTCAGCGAACAGTAGTTTGCCATTTGGCCACAAGGGAGGCAACTCTGCATTCTTTAAAACAGGTTTTCGACCTTTACCTGATTTTTCAATATTTACTACCGAAAATTGTTGATCTCTCACATGTTTTTCATGTACAAAACTGTGGGACTTTCCTTTGTAATATGTATTACATGTGTTTTTAGCCAATTAATAACATCCTTATTTATATCTGTTTTGCGATTTGTTATGGATTGTAGCAAAAAGACTAACTTACTCGGCAAGATCTCATTATTTCTATGTATTCGTTGTCAGTGTACAGTCACAGTCTTTGATGGGTTTTAAGAGCGCATTCGACATCTCCGAAAAGTGAGTCATTAGGCAGGAAACTGTGCCCAGAAAATGAAAATTTTAACGAAATGGATTCAAGGGACGTATGGTTTTGAAGTATGTGAATAAGCATTAACACTAGCTTAATACTTCTATTCTGTCCCCCACAAGACTCACACCATAGAATTAATTTCTTTACGGGTGCCTTTATATTTTCATTAATATATTTACGCATTTACGCCCTAAAATAAATGAAAAATGGGAAAACATCAGGAGAAGATAAAATTACTTCGGAGATGCTAAAAATGGGAGGCACTGCATTAGAAGAGGCAATGCGAGCATTACTGAATAAATGCCTATTGGAAGGACAAATACCAAAGACATGGAAAATGCGGAAGTTATTCTACTCCATAAAAAAGGGAAAGCCGCACATATAGAAAACTACCGACCAATAAGCTTATTGTCACACCTATACAAACTACTAACCCGAATAATAACAAATCCGGACAGTTATTGAAAAAACAATAGAGTACAACATACCACTACATCTGGTATTTGTCGATTATCACAAAGCATTCGACAGTATCGAGAAATGGCCTTTCTTAACAGCATTGGACGACGCCAGAGTAGATTCAAGATATGCTGCCCTCCTTAAGAATATATACGATGATGCTACTTTTCACGTAAAAATAGATGATGATCCGGAAACTATGAAAATAGACCTTGGCAAAGGTGTGAGACAGGGCGACACCATTATCATGGGCTGCTTTTGGTAAGTTGAGCTTCATTTTAAAAGACAAAACATCCCAATTCACTTAAAACGAAAAACGTATGACACTTGTATACTACCAGTTGCAACTTATGGGTTGGAAACTATGGCAATAACAAGAAAAATTGCAGAACAATTAAGAGTAACTCAACGGGCCATGGAGAGGGCCATGTTAAATATAAGCCTCAGAGACAAAATTCCTAACACCGAAATACGTCGAAGAACTAAAGTAACCGACATCATGGGAAAAATAGCGACATTGAGATGGCAATGGGTAGCACATGTAGCAAGACAAGACACCAACAGATGGTCTCATAAAGTGACATTCTGGAGACCTCGAGAAACACAGAGAAGCGTAGGAAGACCCAAAAAGAGATGGATAGACGATATAACAGCTGTAGCTGGAAAACAGTGGATTAGAATTGCAAAAGATAGGGAAGCGTGGAAGCAATTGGAGGAGGCCTATGTCCAACAATGGATAAATGAAGGCTGAAGAAGAAGAAGAAGATATTTACGCAGACATGAACCGACTTCTTCTGTTCCCCTGTCTCCCTCTTGCTCTGTCCATACATTGAAAATATCTCTTTTTGTACTGCCGACATAAATATCTAAATTAAGTAAATTTAATTGTCTTTTGTAATATGCGACTCGAGTCGGTATTTTTGGTAAAGGATGAGTTTTTTGGAGGTCAAATATCGGGGTCTCCAGTGTTTCATCCTCTTGCGCGCATATTAGATCAGCCTTCATTTAACTCCTTTTACAATTTCAAGATGTTCCTTGTGATTTCTTTCTAGATTCTCCTTGTGTGTAGCCTGTTCAGAACTAATTTGGGCTTTGTACGTATCACACATTCGACATGTATCCTTATGTGGTGTCTTAAACTTTAAATTAAAATTTGAATAAAAGACGCTTTTATACTTCGTAGGACTCACTGGATTTTCTGTAGTATCTGTGTAGAATTGATATATTATAAATATTTATGACATTTAGGCTGGTTGTAGCTATTCTATTTTTGTTTACAAATTCAATTTTTTTTTTCTTAAGAAACTTCATCAAAATTTTTCAGAGAAACATTTATTAGAATAAGACATTTTTTTATTAATATTTTTTGTATTTAATATGTAAGCAGTAGTTTTATATAAAAAACTAATTTTATTTGGTGAGTTAACAAAAAATTTTTTATTTCTAGTTCAACTTTGTAAGACATTTTGATAAAAATTGTAATCACAATTGAAAGCTCGAGTAAAAAATAGTCAACAAATAGCCCCTTTTATTGACTCCAACCCATCAAAAAACAGTGTTATATTTTTTCCAAACGAGTCACAAGTACTTCTTTTTTCTTACTCTTATATACATATAATATATTATATATATATATATATATATATATATATATAATATATATATATATAAAATAAACTCGGTACCTTACTAATAGTAGACACCACTGTTCTTCGGCGTTTAATTGACTGAATAAAACAACATCTCATATTGAATTATAGAGGTTAACAATAGATATTGAAATGTTATATACTCATATGCAAATGAGTTAATGTTTTGATTAGAAGATCCAAATTGAATGGGTATTTGGACGGGTGTTTACAGAAGTTCTCGGCATGCAAATAGTGAAATACGGGGCATTCAGCAAAAATTTGATGAATATCTGTTACAACTGAAAAAAAGAACAATTTATTTTGGTGCACTTTTTATTTTAACCGTACATGATTGACAAATCTGAGCTTATCAAAAGTGATAAAATATTTGACAAATATCCAAATTCCAAAAAATGAATCAGTAACCTAAATTTTATCACCTTGAAAAAATGGGGAATACTTTTTTAACACTTGTTTATTATTTTGATAAGAACACATGAGAGGAAATGTTTTAACAAAGCCATAATATATTTTAGATAATACATAAATTGATAATTGTTTGCAATCAAGAGGATATCCGGAAACTGAAGCTATGTGGTAGCCGTTGCTAATAAACGCATAGGAATCTTTACCACAATAATTGATAAAGCGTATCTGTTAAACTATTTTCTAAATTATTAATAGGTATCTCCCCCTGTGCTTCTAAAATAGACCACAAGGCGCTTATACTCAAAGAAAAGTTTTAGATAGATAAAAATAAAACAGATCGCTTTGATGTAATTTATTCTTTCATCTATCTGAATTTATTTGTAATATACACAGAGGGTACAAAGAATTACCGGGACAGACACGGTTACCATAGACAACATTCCATATTGCCAATTATAACGTAAAAATGCTTGCAACTCAAGAGAAGCTCTTTGAATTGCAGGAAGGACTTAACTGCATAAAATTGTGTGTATTGGGACTTTCTGAAATATGAAGAACATGAAAAAACCAATTAGTTTTAAAATCAGGGCACATGCTGCATTCTATTTGAGAAAATGATAAGGCTGATGTAAAATATATTGCTTTGCCTTATATACCCGAAATTAATGTTTTTAAATGAGTTTTAAAATAATTTAAATCTATTTTTTCTTCAAACATCAAATAATGATGACATTACTTATCTAACTTGATCCTGTCAAAGTTTGATGTCTCCGCCGGCATCAGTTTTTTTCCCATTTCTTTACGCAGCGGAGGGAAAAATGTTGTCATGGCAACAATATGAAACATGTCACAAAACAACAATACAAATGTCATTAACAACAATTAAACATCATTTTTATTTATAGTAATATTAAAAGTACAATTAGTTAATGAGGCATTTTCAAAATTGAAACCGTGCAAAAATGTTCCCGACTCTTGATACGCATTGGTAATTGTTGATGATACTGATGGTGGAGAACAACTTTCAGCAACCCTTCCCGATGTTGGCGAATCATGAGGGTTTAAAATTTTTTGAGCATTATCATTCTTATTTCTTATTGAATCCTCTATATATCCTTTGGCAAACGTGCTTGATTTCCAGCCCCCATGTCGTTTGAGGCATTCTAGATTTCCGCCTCCTTCAATTAAAAGTGCTGCTGAAGTTCGTCGTAAAGAGTGACTCGTGTATGCGCTTGCATCGTTTAAATTTAAATAACTAGCTACTTTTTGGGCTACTGCGCTGATCGAATGTATTCCCATGACGCTTCGGTAACACTTTCCATTTTGGTACTTGATAAAAAATCGGTTTTCTGTGAAATTTTCAGGCCACAGTGATGCATACTTTTTATACAGTTTAATGTAGTTTTGACCAATTATCGTAAAAGATCTAATTTGTCGTGTTTTCCTGTCTGAGATTTTGATAATTATTACATTTTCTTTATCCTCAATGTTCACAGTCTTCATTTTTACCATTTCGTCGCATCGACAGGCGCCGGTAGCCCCAATTAACAAAACAATCTGAAATATTTTTATAATTTAGTAGAGTATACTACATGCTTTGCAATATAATTTTTTTTACCTTTAATCCTAAATACAACTTATCTGGCGCTTCAAACAAAAATTTATCAAACTCGTCTTTAATGAAAACTTTAGACTTCTTTGCAGTATATCCTTCGCTTGTTTTTTCAGAAAGGCACGTAACTTTAAAATTTGCTATATCCACATTTTTTCTAATAACTAACTTGGATTTTATCATAGAGTATCGTGACCACATTGTAGAGATTTCCATTTATTTTCATTTTTCATTATATTACAATATGCCAGTAAAACGTCTTCGGTAACTTGCCGTACTCCTCTTGTATCGCACCACTCTTGGAAGTGCTTGTACGTTAACCGATACTTTATTCCGGACTTGGAGGGCCCCAAACGTGCTACTGCATCATTAGCCGCGGACTCAATTTCGTTTAGGTTTTCCATTTTCGCACTAAATTTGCGCTTGCGGTTGCAACAACAATAAGCTGTCTTTAATAACTGCAAACAACTGTCAAACAACTGTAACCAGGGAGACGCAAATCCCACCGACGACTTAATTATTTTAATTTCTAACATCTAGACGACTTTGATAGTTGTCACAGTTAATTTCGAGTAAAACTAGCGTATGAATTGTACTATTTATGGTTGAAAATTGCTACGTTTGAAGAACAAATAGTATACTTTATTCGGCAAAGAAGCGACTTTTCTTGACTTGCCCTCTATTACGGGCTATTACTATATCGGGCGCGTCAAGAAAAGTCATGCTTCTCCGCCTCATAAAGTAATATACTATTAATTGCTAAGATTATAGAAAAACGAACATTAATAGTAATTTGTGGTTCTGAAAAGAACCGTTTTTTTTTAAATCGTAACATTTGTTGATTTGATGACAGTATCACTCCATACATATTTGTGTTTCGCTATCACTATCCTCATCTTAATTAATTATGATCGGTTCAATTATATTATGATGTACATATGAATTTTCTTTACTTATTACGTGTCGGACTGAATTTCTCCTTTTGGAAGAATATCATTGACACATTTTCTTATTAACTCTACAACAGTACTACTTAACGTTTGATAACTATTTTGGGACCTCACGTTAAACTTCAATTCGTGCCACATATTATGTTCTATGGTATTAAAGATACAATGTATCACAAACATATACTTTTTTTTATAGAAAATGCCTTTAAAACTAATTTTGAATCTCCAATTTAGTATTATTCGAGTTTGGAGCCTTACTTAGTTGGCGACTGTGATAGCTTGCATTGTCCATTACTATCTCGCTATTCTGAAGAACGTTTGGCACAAGATTATTTTTGAAACATTCTTCAAAAAGTTCTGCCTTGTATCTTCATGGTAGTCGACGCAGGAGTCTTTAATATTCTTTGCAGAAGGCCACAGGGCATTTGGAACCCAACCATTTTCTGATCCAGCATGTAAAATCGTTATTCTTTTCCCTTTATTTGACGGAGCTTCTGTCTTACATTTAGCGGAAGAATCGGCAAATCCTTTAGGTCACATTGAATCTGTATCAAATCATGTCTCGTCGAGGTAAATTATCGGACGATTTTCAGAATGGAATTTTCTTATTGAAGTTATATACTCAACGCCATTTTTGTAATCTATGAAATTCCATAATTACTTGTCTTTTTCAAAATTTTCCAAAAGCTGGTGAGGTTACAGCTTATTTGGGTTTCCAGAACATTGAGCCGTTGCTTCAGAGCTCTTAATGTAGGTATGCGTTGCACTTCGTACATGGTATAGACTTTTCGACGTATCAAGTCCTTATCGGCTTTGTCCATACATTTGGCGGAACTGGAATCTTTACATTTTTTTCTTGTTTCTATGGAATTTAATGTAATTCTTTTACTGTGGTCAGTGGAATTTTCGTCAAATCGCATATTTCACTCGTAGCGGAAGTTGTGTCAAGTCCTCTTTTAAGTAAGGTACTGTATATAGTTTTTACAACTTGCTTTCTATCTACAGATAAATGTTTCTCTTTGACCGGAACACTAGAAGAAGCCCTATTATTAATATTATCCCACAGATGCCATGTAATGATAGAAAACGTAATGAATAAAATGAGTAATACGACTTAACACTTCCCGTGATACATAAAGACAAACAGATTTTATCAAGAACTCGTATTTAAATACTGGTTGGTATTCAATTCCATAAACTTATTATATAAATACATGAAAACCACTTCAAAGGTGATTAGCAAACCCGTTGCGCACTACCATCAAATTCGAATAACCCTCTTATCAGTACAATTTCGTCAATATAAGCCTTATCTGTATATTAAATCAACATTAGGAAATGAAGATTGACAAACTTTACCAGGAAACATATTTAAATTTTACCTGAAATCGGGCCTTTTATACTATTATCGGTTAACCCACGATGTTTATCTTCTTCTTGTGGTGCCCTATCCAATTAGTGGATGTTGGCGACAATTCTGGCACACTCCTTTCGATCTTGTGTAACTCGAGGTTTGTCCAATCCCTTATGTTTTTAAGCCATAAGTATTTAGGTAAAGAAATAATAAATCAGACTTACTCACAATCAATTTAATTTAACTATCCGACGACCGGTTTCGCTTTCTACAATATGCAAAGCATCTTCAGGTCTCGATACAAAGTTAAACAAATGCTGAAATGATAAAAACCCATATTAGGGTGTTGTCTAATAAAGATAAACAAATTAGATGTTACAAATTACAATAATTATGCCAATATTACCTGTCTGTGTGTTTTTTTTTTTTTTTTTTTTTTTTTTATTTATTTATTTATTTAAATGATTGAGTTGAAAAAGGTATAAATATTTTTTTTTTTAAAAAGTTTTTAAAAAAGTTAAAAGGACAAGGTAAGGCCCACAAGTTGTCATAAAATCTCTTCTATTGGAATAAATTAATGAATGAGCAAATAAATAAATGAAATAAAATAAAATAAAATTACTTACATGCCGGTACTCTATTAATAGATGGATGGTAGAACATGTTTGAAACTACTGTATATTGTTGAATGGAGAACTCAATACTATTATTGCAGTTGTTTGACAGTAAACGGGAACTTCCCGTTTACTGTCAAACAACTGCAATAATAGTATTGAGTTCTCCATTCAACAATATACAGTAGTTTCAAAAAAAAAAAAAAAAAAAAAATCGAATCGAAATTCGAAATATATGACTTAGATAAGCAGTGTTTCTTCTTTTTATTATTGGCAGCAATTCTCGTTCTCTGCCCATTCGATTTAATACTTCGACATTTGTTGTGTGATCTGTCCAGGGAATTTTAAGTAGTCTTCTAAAAACCCACATGTCAAAGGCCTCCAATCGGTTAATCACATTGGCCTTTATGGTCCAGGTTTCTACACCATATAAATGTAACATTTTACAAAGCGATATCGAAGCGTTAAGTTGAGGCTGCTGTTGCTTAGCAAGGTTCTCATATTAGTAAATGGTGTTCTGGCTTGCTCAATCCTGCTACGTATCTCTTTGTCTAGATCTACATATTCAGTTATCCAACTACCGAGATATCTGAACTTGGAGACCTTTTGGATGTTCGTGATGTTTACTCTTATATTTAATTGCATATGATATTTATAGTCGGTACTAATTAAAGTCAACCATTTACTACTAAACAAACTTACCTCATATTCAACGAGAGAAGCTCTACTTTAGGGGTAAGGAACCTTTTTGACCTTTAAGGGATAACGTGAGATGATGGTTCACAAAATAACACACAAAATGTTACGTCGGACTAGCTTTTAGAAAAGATAAAAAAAAAACAAATATTTTCGGAAAAATGGTCTGAGAACTTATCGATTCTTCAAATATATAATTAAAATAGACAAAAAACACTTGCACACACATTTATTATAACTTGTATTTAAACTCATGCTTTGAAAATAAAAGTTAACAGATATATCTTTTTCAAATTTTACTATAAAACACAAAAACCCAAATTAAACAAATACAAAACAACTAAATAAATATAATTCTTCGCTGCTGTCTTCGGAAATACCATCCTGTAGATAATCGGAGCAAATACGTTTTTGGCAGGTAAATCTGGTTGGCCTATTTTTTTTTGTCTACTACAGTAAAAACAGCAACCTCGACGATTAGGTTGTGGATTTGGGACTGGAACAATTTCTTCTTCAATACGGATTTCTTTTATTCTTGACCTAGTTGATCTAGGAATACGTTTATTCAAAAATCGACGATGCAGGTGATCGTTTATTAGTTCTATACCAAGAGCTTCTAGAAAATGTCTTCTAGGCATATTATCTAGGTATCTCATTAGATTTATATTTGTTTATTACGAATTAATTGATACCGGCTACATTGAATGCGGAATAAAAAATGACCATAGGCCATCGGCGAGTAGCTCAAGCGAAATTGTAGGCGTCACACATTTAATCAACTAGATATATTCCTCCTTTAGATTTATTATAGTCAATGACGATTTCTGACTTGCCCGTTAATTCGTCTAGCAAATCGTTTTGGTGCATCGTTGTGAGTAAAATAACGTTTTTTTTTCTGGGTATATACGACACATTCGTACATTTTTCTGTAAAAGCAAACATACTTGTTTTTTCTGGTCTCTTAGGATCAGTAAATTGAAGTGGAAGCTCTCTTTTGTTTTTTCTCATAGTGCCTATCATAGTCAGATTATGTTCGTTCAAAAGAAGATTGGCCAAGCTGAGGCTCGTAAAAAAATTGTTCATTGTTACATTTCTGTGAGAACCAGGACTACAGAGGCAAGGAACGAGGAAAATATTGCATGTATCAACTTTATATGGGTCAGGTGACTGTTCAACGTACACCTCTAGATTTACGGTATAAGGAAATTTATCGTATACTGATACCTAGATTTTTATGCCGTATTTATCAGGTTTGTTTCGCATATATACCCTAAAGCCACACTTGCCACGAAAAGCTTTCAGTTGTTCATCTACCGTTCGTTGTATATGCTGTTAATGAAAAATGTTTAGGTAAATTTGACTTGAACTCATCGAAGAATGCTTCACAGCTGCCAATTTGTCATATTTTTGCCTCTTTAATCGTGTTCGTTTATCGTAAAAACGGATGCGTCTGAACAACAAAGGAGCTGGGAAATTCGTACGTTACTTTAAAAAATATAATCCTTTGTCATTAGAGAGTTAAAGTGCAGGGCAAAACGTTAACGTTAACGTTTAATTTGACAGCTACTCGTGCGCAGTAGAGGAATACATACGTTTGCGTTAACGGGTCTCCGTAACCTTGCGTGCGTTTACGGATTCCCTTAACGTTATCCAAATTGTTCGGATGGTTCCGAGTATTACCGAATTTCTGTCAAATCTCCGAAAATTAAAAACTTTTTGTTGTTTTGTGATTTTAATCAAAGATTCATCTTTTGTTTGTATTATTGTAATCTAAAAATAGTGAAAAAAATCGAAAGAAAATGACGGATATCAATTTTCCAATAAGTTATTACCAAATACATGTAGAAGTACAGCATCGTACATGTCATCATCCTCGAAATCAGATTCCCCACACATTTCAAATATTAAAGATATCTTCCATTCTGCTGTAAAAGCAATCAAAATATTTCATAAAAAACTAACCAAACCAGGAAAAAAATATAAAAGGACACTGTCTAATCATTCAAATTTGTAATTAATCCACAACAAATTTGAGTAAAAGTAAAGTTAGAAACACACGTTAGACGTTAACGTTTTACACTTCACAGCTAAAACATATAGTGTCCGTAAACGTAATATCTTTACGTTTACGTTAGTGTTAACGTTTACGTGTCACCTGCACTTTAACTCTCTATTGACCTGGTGTCTTAATAATAAGTATTATGTTCGTTACTCAAATTATGTAATTTAAGGAACTGATCTGATTATGTGACTAGTTCTAACTACTTCGAAGATGCTTTTCACTGATGATGATCTGATAGGATCGAAAACGTTCTTAAAATTTATAAATCCATTTTGGATAATTTTTAAAAATTTTAATAATAAAATTTGATACCATTGTACAAAAAGAAGTTCTTACTTTATTTAAGGTTTTTAATCAGTTACGTCTTACAAGCAAATGCCATTTAAAAATTACTCACTTTTTACATCTTTCTTCTTCTTCTTCTTTATGATCCAAAATAGAAACTTTTGGGAAACGGAAAAGATAATTAATTAAGTTGACTTAATCGACATTTCACAATACTTGCTAATTTAGTTATAAATAGCTTAATATTTAAATGTTTTTAATGTGTTAAGGTCCCCACCCACCAAGAAGGAAGAATGCGCAATTAAGTCTCTGCATGTTTGCAGTACACCAGTACTTTTGCTTTCAGTTAGAAGTAAGTACGGTTAAAGTAAACGTGACGTCAAAAAACGATATTTTATTAATGACAGTGGCGTGTGTTTGTGTTATTAGGTGTGTTATTAGTGAAAGGTGTCGTATTAAAAGAAAACCAAGGTCGCAATGGACAAAGGCTTGGTTACAAAAACGAGCTACGTACTTATGTCAGTTTACTGGAAGAATTCCGACTTGATCCGTCAGCCATGAAAGGCTAACTGCAACATTAAGATTTTTTAGTGGAAGAAGCTATGAAGATTTAAAATTTATTATTAGCCAAGAACGACAGTTATCAGTGATTTATAAATCATCCATCGTCGCATATAATAGTATATAATTAATTAATCATAAAGAAAATAAAATTTACTTACATCTGTAGAAATGTTGTTTTTTTCAATCAAATTTGACAAGGTAGTCCGAGGTGCATCTTGATACACCTAGTGTGTACAAAGAACAAATAGCAGTAAATTTTAATACCACAATTTTGGTCATTTACCTCTTCCGAGCCCATACCGGATATATTTTTTTTTATTCACTTTTATTCCATTCGTTCCGGAAGCTTACTCGCATTGTATTGATTTTCTCACTACGCTTTCTTTTGGTGCATAGGGTTCGAAGACGATTCTGATTTTGAAAGACTTGGTTGCGCCACAGTATAAAGAGGTTCCTCTTTATACTGAGGTTGCGCGTTCCATATTTTTTGCCATACATGCACACTTTTAACTGTATCCCGTACTGTGCATATTCAAAACTTCGCGCTTTCTTCTTAGTAAGTGGGCACCTTTATAATGGAACGGAAATTATGAACTAAACGAAGTGAAATTAAGTATATAACAATTCTAAAATATGTATAGAAGTACGAACAAATCCTCCAACATTTCTAATATCCGCCATTGCAGCTAAAACAAGATTTTCTGTAGTAACCCCCGTTACTAGCACTTCTAAAACTTTTATTGTCTTTTATAATATACGTAATTTCAAACTTTTATATACAAAATTTTTCAACCAATTACAACTTTTCATTATATAATATTTGATACATGTTTGTAAATTATTTGGAAAATTGATAGCAGTATTTGCAATCGGTAATGGGAACGAATGGATCAGACTTCATTTTCCAGTTCAAGTGCCCTAATAGAAGCTTAAGGGGATCTATTGCAATTGAGGGTGGTAAAGCGAACGGTCATTCTGGCAATTGCATGCGATAATTTGTGTATTTAAATGGGGTCTACGTTAATATAATAGTTACTGACATAAATTGAAAATATTTATACTCTTTTTCGTTCATTATGACTTAAAAATATTAGCAATTAATGATTAATAATTAATATTTACCCTTATTTAATTTCCTAGAGCTTTAGGTATAGCCTCATATACCTCTGGTATCATAATTAGATATCACAGACCAAATATGTGATATTAATTCTAATTTTACTCGATCAGGTATAAAATCACGCATAATAGTATTTTATTTTTGTATAGTAAGACCAACTATTTCAAGGAGACTTTCAAATAGCCCTGGCGTCATTCTTATGCACATTCCGTATTCTTCGGGATCTTCTGTTTGCAATTCTCTCAAACTAAGAGTTAATTGATCCAGTGCAGATCTCCTGGCTAGCCATGGTCTAAGCCACCATCTTCTTTTAACAGTTGATTCTTCCTTTGTTATTTCTAGGATTTACTATTGCACTAAAACTTAAACATTTTTAAATTTTCTTTCAAAGCTATTCATCTATCCATTTTAACAACAATTAGCCCAGTCTTTATAGAGGGGGGTCTGGAATCTTCAAAAGACATCTCAGTCCAGGACGCCGCCTGACTGACCTTAGTGCAGGATTCGTTCTTCGTACTCCCGGCGATAGTTCCCGAGGTACTTTAAAATGCCCTCTCGTCGCCGAGTCTACGCTAAACCAGACCCTCCTCTGTCATCCAGCGATCCGGAAGCGGAATGGCCGCTGTAAGGCCGGCATCACTTTCGAAGCACTACCTTTATTCATTCATTCTCCATTCATACACATCCACACTCCTAGTTCGGCATCATTCTCAGAAGGGCATTTTCTTCTTCCCCACAGTCAAACTCACGCATTCTAACTCAAAAAGTGTGACCCATTGTTTTAACTTCACCTTTCAGCATCATTCACTCTACCTTTGCCGTTGGTCCAGCTGTCTTTCTTCCTCTTCCTTTTTTTTTGATCACTGCACGGATATAACTGTGTATGTTAATCCAACCTAATTTATTTTCAATCATTCTCTCAATCATTTCTCTCACTGTAACAAAATTCACACCTGTCTCTCTCTCCATTCTGTTCCTTTCCACTATCCATCTGCTGCAATCTAACATCGTATGTGTCACAGTGTCCGAGTATCCACAATATAGGCATTCATCTGTATCAGCCTTACCGATCCTATAAAGGTAGGCCCTAAAACACCCGTGTCCTGTGAGCACCTGCGTCAGGAAATAATCCAATCGCCTGTGGTCACAGTCCACCCAAACTCTTATGTTAGGGATCAGCATTTTCGTCCACTGTGCCACATCCTCCGTATTGTTCCATTCTTCTTGCCATCTTTCAACTGACCTTTCCCTTACCTGTCTTCTCTCAGCCACAGTAAGGTTTGGGCCTCTTCTCTCATAAAGCTCTTTTCTTTCCACCGCCAAAACATGCAACGGAACACATCCAGTGATAGTCCATAGGGCTGCCGCAGACACAGTCCTGTAGGCGCATGCCACTCGCAACAAACTTGTTCTGTCTACTCGTTTCATAAGACTCCTATAGGCCGTTATCTCTACCGCCTCGCTCCAGACTGGTGCTGCGTAGAGAACGATAGACTGTACAACACCGTGTAAGGCCCTCCTCCTTTCGGATTTGGGTCCTCCAATGCCGCACTATTCGCAGCCTTTCGGACCACCTCCCGAACGTGTTCCCCCCATTTTCCATTCTGGTGCAATGTCACTCCTAGATACTTTACTTGTGTCTTGGGTGTTAGACATACTCCCGCACATTTTAATTCAACACCTTGCCTGTTCCTTGTCCCCTTCAGAATAATGGCTTCGGTTTTCTCTGTCGCAAGTTTTAATCCGTGCTGCGTCATCCATTTCTTTACGACGCCACCTGCTTTCCGAACCCGGTATTTGAGATCTGGCTCATCCCGGGCTACTACCAGTACAGCGAGGTCATCCGCGAATGCGAAGGGGGTTCTACCCTCTCCGTATTCACAGTGCATAACCCCGTCATATGCCAGATTCTGGTAATTAATTAAATAATATTAGCCCAGTCTGGTAATGCAAAATTTGTCGCAGATATCTAAAGCTTTTAAGAGGTAGGTAGGGGTTACTAGATGACGAATAGATGAAAAAAGCTCGTATTTTTACCTTGCGTTTTTTTAAACAATAATTTATGGTCACAATTTGATTTTTTGTCCATAAGTTTTTCCCTTATATTTTACATAAACAATATTTATATCATTTTTTATATTAAGAATATCTTTATTTCCCCGCTTTTTAAATTAAAATTGATAAATAATTTACGGAGATATGTGAAAAATAGCAGTTTTTTTTGCACTAATTTATAAATTTTATTAATTTTTTTATTAACAAAATAAAATTTTGTTAATACATTGGAAAATCGAGGAATTATCGTCTTTTAAATTTGTGCGAAATTTCCCTCGATCGGTCAAATAGTTTAAAAGTTATTTAATTTATTTATCCCTGAGGCTAAATATCTAAACTATTGAACTTGCTCGATTAATAATGCTAGACACATTTAGTTAATTTCATAGGATTCTGTAAGACTTAAATTATCTCAGAAGTTAAATGCATATTGCGTTATGCCGTTATCCCGTTAAAAGGGGACATGTTTTAACTACTATAACTATAATTACTTATAAAAAATTGTAAATACTTCTATATAATTTCAAGCTATAGGCCTTTAAGTATAAACATTTAATCTTCTTCTTAACGTGTCCTATACTTCTTTAAATATTCTATCTGAATATAAATTAAATATCAGTGGGGATAGTATACAACCCTGTCTGACACCTCTTTGTATTTTACATATTTCCGTTGATTTTCCGTTTATGCAAGCTGTCGCTGTTTGACGAAAGTATAACTTTTCTATGAATCGTATGTCTTGACTATCAACTCCTTTATCTTTTAATATTGTAATTAATTTGTGATGCTGTACTAGATCAAAGACCTTTTCATAGTCAATAAATACAGCAAAGACGTCTTTCCTTTGATCTCGACATTTCTGCAGTAATACATTTAGTGCCATTTCTGAAGCCAAATTGTGTTTCATCCTGATCTTCTTCACATTTATCTCTGATTCTACTGTGGATGATGCGTAGAAATATTTTCAAAGTGTAGCTCATAAGGCTTATCATTCTATAATCGCTACAGTTTTTCGGGCGTTGTTTTTTTGGTAGTGTTATGAATTCGGACTTTAACCAATCTTCAGGTATATCACCAGTCGAATAAACATCATTGAAAAGTTTGACCAGTATTCCAATGTTCTCCTCATTTATAAGCTTTAACATCTCTGTCGGTATGTTATCAGGGCCAACGGCTTTCTTGTTCTTTGCTAACTTTATAGCATGCAGTATTTCTGATTTTAGTATTTCTGGTCCTTCACCTTCAACTAAAGTCTCCGGTTCTTCGGGTCTATCATCATTATACAGTTCACTTATATAATAACACCAGGTTGTTCGAATTTCATGTTCGTCTATTATCATTTTTCTCGAAGAATCGGTTATAGTATGTGGAATTTTCTTATGATAAAGACCAGCTACTTCTCTAATTTTTTTAAACATATTAAACGTATCATGTTTTTCATTCAACTTTTCTAATTACTAGCATTTATCCTCCATCCATTTTTCTTTAGCCACCTTTATTTTTTGTTTAATTAGTTTCTGTTTTTCCTTATATTCTGTCTTGTTACCTTTCAGTTTCCTTCTCTGCTCCATTAATTCCAGGATTTCATCAGGCATCCATTGTTGTTTTTTGTGCCTATGTAACGTTGTTGAATATTTTTCTATTACTTTCAAGGTAAGATCTTTAAACGTGTTCCATATTTCTGTGTTGTTTTCATTTATTGTTTTCTTTAGCTCATTGTTTAAGTCATTTTCTATTAACGTTTTGTTGGATATTGAGATATTTAATTTGGATACAACCATTGGATAGCTGGTAAAAATACTCACATTGAAACAATAAACCTTCCATGACCAATAGGAATGAAGTTCGGGACTATTTTTAAAAAATCATATCTCAATTGTTTATAAACATTAAGAAGTAAAATTTGCACAAATTTTGAATGAAAATGGAAACTTTATATGGACTTATAGCTATAAAATTCATCCAATTTTTCGAAACTTACGGCCCTTCGAAACGAAGGTACTTTCGAAAGATCGACATAGGAAAGTGGAGGGGACAACTCCAATTGAAACACGTAGGAAAAATCTTGGCTTTCATTGCAGCTAGAAGCCTCTTTTTTAATCTGGAGTAGCTCGTCGAAATATGAATAACTACATAGTTTTCACTGGCCGGGAAACATGGGAAACCTCGAAAAAATTGAGACAGACCATTTGAAATTTACCGCAAAACTTTATTAATTTGGCTGGAATATTTTGTCGCAGTATTAATAATTATTATATATTATTATTATTATATATATTAATAATTTTCACCTCCCGGAAATCTCGAAAAATCAATACATAAAAATTTCAGGTAATTTTTTACACAATATATTATTATATTCCTTATATTAATTATAATTATTTCCTATTTTGACGATCTATATGTTAATGACATTTTTGATTTTAATTTATTTGGGAGTTATGGTAACTAACGATCGGTAACACTTGGTAACCGCAATATTTTATAGAGTGAATTCCCATTGTACAATTTTTTGTGAATAAGTTGAATTTTTTAAAATTTTTGTGATGATACTGTCATAATAATTGTGTAATTTAACTTATTCACAAAAAATTGTACAATGGCAATTCACTCTATAAAATATTGCGGTTACCATAACTCCCAAATAAATTAAAATAAATAATGTCATTAATTTAAGTGGATATGTTATCAAAATCTAAATTTTTAATTTTATAGCTGTAAGTATTGAAATATTCATTTTGTTTACATATAATAAATTTACAGTTTTCTCCTGAAGAAGTCACAAAATCGTGATGAAATATTGAGAAATAACAAATAGAGTTTTATTTCCCACATACCAATTGCTGAGACTACAAATCAATATTTAACACAGTACGGTCGAATATATGTACAGTACGAGGACGGTAAATACATTTATTTATGTTTTTAGATCTAAATATCTCCAAAGATCACAGAGTAGACCGTCCTCGTGTCCCTACATTTTCTATGTATTCATCTGAATTAATAGATCATCTATATAATAGAAAATCGCTAATATATCTTAGTATGCGTAAAAAAGGCGTGATGAATAGCAGCAGCCACGCTCCAAAATTTCGTCAAAATAGTTCCTAACTTCGTTCCTATTGCTCATAGAACGTTTTTTTTAATCATGAATGTGTTGCTTGTGTGAGTCCATTTCAAATAGGTAAAGAAATAATAAATAAGACTTACAATCAATTTAATTTAACTATCAGACGACCGGTTTCGCTTTCTACAATATGCAAAGCATCTTCAGGTCTCGATATAAAGTTAAATAAATGCTGAAATGATAAAAACCCATATTAGGGTGTTGTCTAATAAAGATAAACAAAGTAGATGTTGGAAATTACAATAATTATGCCAATATTACATGTCTGTGGTTTTATTTCAAAAAGAGTAAGTTGAATAAAAAGGTATAAAAGTTTTAAAAGTTTAAACAGACAAGGTAAGGCCCACAAATTGTCATAAAATAGTCTATTAGATTGTAATAAATTAATAAATGAGCAAATAAATAAACATTACTTACATGCCGGTACTCTATTAATTGATGGATGGTAGAACATGGTTGAAACTACTATGTATTGTTGAATGGAGAACTCAATTCTGCTATTGTAGTTGTATGACAGTAAACGGGAAGTTCTTGAGGAGATAGATTTGATCCAATGAAGCAGAGATAAGTGTATGAATGTTTGTTAAATGAAAGTGATGTAATATACTATTGTATTATTAAAAGTTATTTATACTTATTCGAGAGATATATTTATGAAATGTGTGTTATTTATTGAGTAATTGTTTTATGAAGGTGACAGTTTTATGTCAATGAATAAGTTTAGATGTACAAATTGTGGTGTGCAATTATTTTTCAACTTATAGTTATCAAATCTCTTTGATAAAGTTCTATTGGCAAAATAGTAGATTATTGTAAAGTCAAGTAAATAAAATATTAGAATTAAAACAATTAAGGACAATTTAAAACACACTAAAACAGAAAACACTTAGAAGGGACAAAACAAACATTAAATTTAAAAGGGGGAAGGACTTTTATGCACTACATTTCAGTCTTAAATGATATATGTAGGTTAGCATGTGACAGTTCTTCTTCTGTTTCTCAATACTGCAAGTTAAGTTATCTAGTTTTTTTTTTAATTTGAGTTTTTTTTACCAGCTATCCAATGGTTGTACGTACAAGTCTGTAGCTTGAAAAATATAGAACTTATTTCAATTGTTTATAAGTAAAAAACACCCATTTTTCAAACGTTTATTTTGTAAATAATTTCGATGTAATCGCAATATGCATTTAACTTCTGAGATAGTTTAAGTCTTAAAAAATCCTATGAAATTTTCTAAATGTGTCTAGTATCAAATCACAAATTGTTCGATCTTTTTTTTAACCAGACTGGGCTAAACCTGTTTTTGACTAGATTACGTGTATACCCTCCGAATTTTACTTATTGGAATGTTTTCAATTTTTTTATTGGATTGACATGCTGGAATGTCTTGATAATTGGCCTCGATAAGGCCCATATTGTTCTACTTAATGATTCTTCTGTAACTATTCTTCTGTTAAAGTGTGTAAATTGGAAAACCATGCGCAGCATATATCTCATCCAAAGAAAATCTAAACTACACTAAAACAACCTACGGTACGAGCTGCTAATTTCCCGGCATTACCAACTATCGAGCAGCAAATTATCGGAAGTGTATTGTTCTTTGTTAAGTACAATAATTAATTTCTAATTCCGAAAAACCATTCAATTATTGAATAATTAAATTTCAAGCTCTTTTTTGGTCTCCTGAAACGTACACAGTAGAGAATTTTATTACGGTTTTGACGCTGTGAATTCATTGGTAGTAAATCGTTAATTAAACATTTCACATTTCCGATGCCGTGCAGATTTTATTAATTCCTTCGCTGTAGAACCATAATTATTTAATGCATTTTTCAAATTATACATTCCGAACCGAGCTCTCCTGATAGTTACCGCCTTGGCGAAGGAAGTTAGGAACATTTAAATATACATGAAGACAAGCAATATATTTAAAATAGTCACGTATTGAGTTTCAGTATCCTGGTAAATAAAAGAAATACGAACTATTTATTTTGGTCGGAAGGCAATGAGTGGTATCATGTTAAAAATAAATGAATGCCGGTCTGCCGGAAGACTGAAATAAAACTATTATTTCCCTGAAAGAAAAAAGTGACAGTATCTAGTGTTACAAATTTGCGTCATACTAAGTAATTAAATAGTTTATTTCAGTTCCGAACCTTCCAGGATGCCACAAGGCGTTTTTATATTGTCACAGAAAAAGACCTCTCATGTCAAATATTTGGCGGTAACTCTAATAAATATTTCTCTAAACCGGTGGTTCTCAAACTTTTTAGTCGCGGCACCCTTGTAGGTTTAAAAATATTTCGAGAGACACTAACCCTTGAAGCGATTTGGGAAACGACAAAAAATGAAAAAAATATAATTCCGAGGCTCATTTGATTTCAATATAAACCTTATTTCAGATCAATAAAATACCTTCCTCAAAATACCTCAACAAAAAGTACATTTGATATTCAAATATCCTTACTTAATGTGATGAATAAAACTGTTTCGATGATGTTTTTATTTTATCCTTTATAATTATGGGAATATTTGTAATTTTGACCCCCAAATCCCTTGATGCTTGAAGTTTGCTACTTTATTTGTTTTTAATGTAAGCATATACGGAGAAAGAAGTTTCAGTTTTTTCACTGCAACCTTGTCAACAACATTATTTTCTGAATATACCTGCATCCAAAACTCTTCTTGCCTTCCTTCACGGTATTTGAGTTTTAAACTGCTATCTTCGCTGATCTCAAGTAGATTTTGAAAAACTTCATTTGTCATTCCGACAGGTTTATTTTTTGGGTTGCACGAAAACGGGTCCATCATCCAGCTATATAAGTCATCTGAGTCAAGTCAGGAAAAAGGTTTACAATACTTTCTTCAAAACATTGCAAACAATTTCAAAGAAGTTCGTTTGAGGATTGATTTCATTTGGTATAACAAATTCCTGTAATCGAGAGAATTCACATGGTTAATTATTTTCACAGAACCATCCAATACGTCTTTCTAATCTTGCGGCATCTTTTTAGTTGTCAAAGAATAGCGATGTAAGATACAATGACTGCTGGATACATTTTCTGCCACTACCTTTATTCTAGACACCGCCCCTCTAATTTTCCCAACCATTGCAGCTGCTCCATCACTGCAAATATCCACACATTTACTCCTCTCTAAGTATTTTTTTCTTATATACTCGTGGATAGCCTTGAAAATTTCACCACTTCACCACTGGCATAACCTTTAAGATTTTCACACATAATAAGTTCTTCTTCTATTTTCATCCCGAATGGAAATCTTACAAACACATGCAGAACAGCAAGTCCAGCAACGTTGGTACTTTCACCAAGCTGTAAACTGAAGAATTCACAAGTTTTAAATTTATTTATAAGCTCTCTCTCTCTCTCTCTCTCTCTCTCTCTCTCTCTCTCTCTCTCTCTTTCTATCTACAAAGTCTAAAATAGTGTGAATTCTCTTGCTTATAGTTATATTTGACATCTGCACATTATCATATCTGGACCTAACATGCATTGTACGGTCCAGCTTTTGCAATGTGCAAACCAATAATAAATGATGCTTCAGTGGCGTTTTCGTTTTCATTTTTGCCGACTCCTTCCATCATGCATGACCCTGTCTGAAGAAATGAAGCACGACGTTTGAAGGATTCTTCTGCCTTATCGGCTAAACCAGGATGATTACTATCCAAATGTCTTTTTAATTTAGATGGAACCAAGCGCCCATTGGCAACAATTTTGTGACAATTAACGCATTGGCTTCCTGGTTCCGGTTCGTTGCCAACTTGAATAAAGCCATTTAACGTAAGATAGCTAGGATCATACCTTATTTTTCCCAAATTTCTTTTTGGTAAGGAACCTCCTTTCCACGAATTGAGGGAGAAAAACTTGGGATGAGCTGGATTCGAATGGATCTCGTGGATATTCGAATTTTTTCTCAATTTTTACAAAACTCACTTTATCGGCTGCAAGTATTAAATATTAATTAAATAGTCAACATGTTTCGATTTGACAGTGGCGCAGCGGCCGGTTGTTCGACTTTCTTTAAATGTTCCACGTCATCCTTGGCAAATGCTTGAGGTACCCCAGGGTGCTTGTCACCCACTTTAGAGCTCTGCTCTAAATAATCCAGGATATAACGGGAAAAATAGTAGAAAACCTCGAGTTACAAAATATCTCGAAGATCAAAATTTACCCTATGCCAATAATATGTACTTTTCCTCTGGAGGTGGTCACCACCCCAACTCGGGGGGTGTCAAAGTTTATAAAAATGCTTGGTAGTCACTAGAATAGTCAAGTTTAAAGCAAAAATGTTCTTTGGAGTTTTTTCTAAAATTAAAAGAAAATAGGAGTGATTCGTGACTGAAAATTCACAAATTACATGTGAAAAAGCATGTTCTTAAACGGTTTTTCGCGAACAACTCCAAAAGTTTAGATGTTGTCGGCAAAACTGGTTGGATATAAAATTAAGTTTATAAAACAAAGAGATTCGTTTTGTATTGTTACCATTAAATTAATATTAACAAAGTTATGGCTGTTCGAAAGTAGAAATGTATTCACCGAATACAAAAATCCAAATATATGATGTTGAATATCCGGAAAACGGTAAGTTTTTCATGTAAACTTTCTTAAAGATCTTAAAAATCCTTTAAAATGACCACTGGTAAAAGTAATTTGCATGGAAAATAAGTATATGTTATAACTAAAATAAAGTCCGCTAACTTTTTTTGCGACGCAGAAAGTAACAAACTCACCCCTCCGTCAAAGCCACCTTGGTTGAAACTACGCGTTGTTCATTTACTTTCATGTACATACAAACATTACATTTTGGAAGTCTAACTAGTTTAAAAGGTTTAGTTTTAAAAAAATCTCAGTTTAAAGTGAAGATACCATTTTAGCAATTTCTCAAAAATCCCCTATTTTCAAAATAGCTCAACAACTCAAAAAGATAAAGAAAAAATGCTAGAATAGAAAAAACAGCTGTTTTTAACTGAAGATTTTATTGTCTGTTATTTCTATGGACTAAAAATTAAACAGAGATTATTAAAAAGAGGTGATTGTTTAGCGGTTGTATTCCTATGAGTTTGGTACCATCTTTAAGCCCTTTCAGTGCATGTCTTTTTTGAATGAAGGGCTTGAAAAAATTTAATATACACCATTTTGTATTTTATTTTAAAAACTACAAAGTAATATATACTTTCATTCTAAAAAGAGATATGCACCGAAAGGACTTGAAGATGGTGCTAAACGCATGCAAATACAACAATCATATCTCCTTTAATTTTTCTATAGAAATAAAAAAAAATTAAAATCTTTAGTAAAAAATCTGTTTTTTTTGTATTCCAACATTTTTTCTGTACTTTTTTTAGTTGTTGAGTTATTTTGAAAAAAAAAACGGGATTTTTTGAAAAATTTCTAAAATAATTTTAAACCTTCTAAACCAGTTAAACTTCCAGAATCTAATGATTGTATATAAATAAAGTAAATTGTAAATGAATAACGAATAGTTTGGGGTAGTTTGCAGGGTGGGAGTGAGTTCTTAATTTTCTGCGTCATCAAATTACTTTTACCAGTGGTCATTTTAAAGGTGTTTTTAAGAACTTTAAAAAAGTCTCAAGTATTCCATAAAAAACTTACCGTTTTCCGGTTATTCAACATCTTATGTTTGAATTTTTGTGTTCGGTGAATAAAAGTCTACTTTCGAACAGCCAGAATTTTGTTAATATTAACTTAACGGTAACAATACAAAACGAATATCTTGGCTTAATAACGTTTATTTTATGCCCAATTTTATACCGATAACAGTTTTCCTGATAGTCTAAATTTTTTGAGTTATTCGCGAAGAATCCTCTAAAAAGGTGCTTTTTGACGTATAGATATTTGTGAACTTTGAATCACGATTAACTTCAAAAATATTGAAATTTCGGAAAAACTTAAACAAAACATTCAAACATTCTTGTCTTAAAATTCACTGTTTCACACCTCGGAGTTAAAGTGATTTTGATCTTCGAACTATTTTTTAACTTCTGTCAAAAATTCAAAGGTTTGAATAATAAATTAAAGGTTTGAATAAATAAAACAGCATTGGTTTGTCCTCACTTTTTTAGCGGGAAAATACATAATTAGTTTTTGTATTGTTCAATTCCGGAAAGTCAAGATGCTGTTGAAAAATAAATCATATTTAAAAAGACTCGTCCGAGGAATTAATTGCACATACTTACGACGGTGAGTCAAAGTGATGATCAAACGAATTAACAAACCATTGCAAACACGACAGAATTTTCAGTCTAGTGCGATGAAAACTGTATTTGAAAATTGAGACATCATCCTGGAATGTTTTGAAAATATTGAATCCGGAAATTCTAAAATATATAACAAGCCGCCGGTTTCGTCAAATGGTTAAAACATGTATTCTAACACTGTGAAATTGCAATGTGCTATTGATAGTTTTCAATAAATAGTTGTTATCATCAGAAACAGCCTGCTCTCTAGGCTGTTCCGACTGTTCGTCTACACTGCTCATAGGCAATATATTTTTAAAAGAGCATATATTATCTATGAGCAGTGTCGACGAACAGTCGGAAGCACTGGGGGCCTTTCGCTCAGGTTGATCGCCTGGGTTTACACGGGTGTCATTAGGCCAATGCTAACTTAATAGCCAATTGCTTGGGTACCAAAAGTGCTACAGGCAGCAGCGATAAAAAAACTAAACCATATTCAGCGGGTGGCTTGCATAAATATAACAGGTGCCATGAAAACAACACCAACTGCTGCAGTGGAGTTTATCATTGGCATCACGCCTCTAGATATATATGTCAAAGAGGTAGCGCTACAGTCAATGATGTGACTGCGCTCAGCTTGATGTAGGAATGGGACAATTGAGAACTCGTTTCTGGCGGGGAAAGCTGGATGCGCTACAACTGTTAGAGGTAGGCTGCGACTCAATTGAACCAAAGTTTGTTTTTAACAAACCCTACAAAATCGAAACAAGACAGTATAGGGAGACAAACGTGGCAAATACCTATTGCATATACACCGATGGCTCCAAAATCAAAGAAGGCTTAGGATGCGGGATATCCTCCAGATTACTGAACCTAAGAATAAAGTAGGGTATGGGCAAAAATGCCAGCGTAGTTTAGAGAGAACTGGCTGGTATCTCCATAACCGCAAAAGAGATAACCCAAAAGGATATGGAAGGGAAAACTATAATGATCTGCACAGATAGAAGACAAGCGCTACTAACCTTGAATAGACCACGTGTCACATCAGGGTTAGTAATGGAGTGTCACGAGTCATTAACTCAAGCTTCGGATAATACCATCATCCTGATTTGGCTCAAAGAACACAATAGGAATAAAGGCAACCGCATTGCTGACCAATTGGTTAGGAAGGCGGCAGCTCTAGACTCTTAGGACCTGGGGATTTATTTGGTTGTTCAACTACAACAATGGCGGAAATGGTCAATGTCATTCCCATACGCAAACCGTAAAAAGATGGGAAGGAGGGCAAGGATGTAAACTTGCCAGGGGAAAACTAAGTAACCTTAAAGAGTCAGCATCAAAGAAGTACTTGGGACTGACCAGGAAAAACCTACGCTTGACAGTTGGTTTTTTAACTGGTCATTGTCAAATAAGCAAATACCTTCACACACTGGGGCTAGCAGATACACCTCTATGTAGGAAGAGAGAGATGTCTCCTGGTGACTTGTGCTCCTTCTTAGAAATGGTAGAATGGACAATGAGCTAAGGGCGACAGCTCCCTGATAGGATGCAAAATGGGTCAATTGTGGCCCAAATGCTGTGAAACTTAACTCCCCCTTCCTACTCACTCTACAGATACAGATGTGTGCCCTAAATCTTGTTTCTCTTTGTCATAAGCTTTATTGACGATTTAAATGTTTTAAAATGAAATAAGCCCAAAATACTTATCGAAAATGATAAAACAAGGTTTGAACTTGAATTTAGGTTCTTGGTGAATTCAAAAATAATGTTTTTTACTTGTTTTTTCTTAAGTCTTCAAAATCGTAATGTTCCGATTTTCTCATTTTTAATTTACTTCGAAAACGATAAAGTTTACGGAAAAACTACAAAATACTTATTTTGTTCAGAATGGCCTAAAAAATAAAAAAATGTCAGTGCCGAAAAAATTGATTGTAAATGTTTGTTAAAAAAAATTTGGACAACTTTTCGCCTGAGCGACCTCTTGAATCTTATTTCGGGATATCTCAGTGAAAGCAAAAAGAAGTCGGCAAAGTAATTTTAATAAGTAGTGTGACGTCTTTTTATTGCTCTAATTTATTTGTCTTTATTCTAATTTATTGTCTATATTCTAATTTATTAAAACTCACGATAGCTAATTACTAATTTATTAAATAACTTTACAGTATGTATTTATTTCACGTTTCGTTACATTTAAATATCGCGTTTACCGATCTTCTTATGACTGACTGCCAAATAAAAATCTTTCATTTATATACACAACTGTGTCATCTAGAGAATTCGGCGGACTTCTTGAATAATCTCGTATTTTGGTGAAGGCGCTCGACTCGTTTTTCAACCTCGAGACGTGGATGACTCACTAAAATTAGTGTCTAGAGATTTCTGTAAACAACTGGTAGCGAAGCTCAGGTATATTTTGACCTACAAATTACGAGAATCAATAAAAAGAATTAGTCATAAAATATTTACAGTTCTATATGCCATAACATTTAAAATCGTAACATTGCCCCCTCTTAAAAGATGGTTCCTCCTGGAACCTTGTCGGGACTGGAACTGGAACGACATGCTGATATCGGCAACTGGACCCTCTTTTACAACTTCCAGTTGTATAGAAATGACAAGGGACGGTTTTCTCTCCGCACCAGTAACTATGCGGATTGCAACAGACTAACACCTGAACTTCGGTGTCTTTAAAGATTTCCTCCACCATGTTTCGTA
This sequence comes from Diabrotica balteata, assembly GCA_918026665.1. Lineage (NCBI taxonomy): Eukaryota > Metazoa > Arthropoda > Insecta > Coleoptera > Chrysomelidae > Diabrotica > Diabrotica balteata. Next base: position 117,319,352 of record OU898280.1, read on the forward strand.
TAACCCTCCAATCTAATTGGCGGCACTCCAACTTTGGCATGGCTAACTTTTGCACGTCGGACTCTAGTACGTGCTCTCTCAACTGAAGTAAGGCTTCCCATACATCTCGGTAGGTAGGTTGGTCACGGGCAGTGTCTTTTGTTACCAGGTAGAAAAGGTAACGTGATGCATCTTGAAGTTTCAAGGTTTTACCAGGAGCTGGCACTTGGCATTGAAGTTCTGCAACTCGACCAAACTTCCTTTGAAAGACGGATGCCAACCCTGGTGCATCTTTGATACTGGCCGGGATGGTAAGGGCCAGTGAGTAGTCATCGGGAAGCGCGAGTAGATCTTGCCTTTCTTCAGTGGTAACACCATGTCTTGCTTTACCGGTACCTCCATAGGCACCCATGAATTCCTCAAACGTGAGGTCAGACACATCTTGGACTTGGTTTACTTCCACTTCTTCATCTACGTCGTGGTCACCCTCGAAAGACGCCAACCGGTTATGGTGTACTATCATCGGCTTTCCTCTCGGGATCTTGCTTATTCGGTAAATAACATCATTGATCTTCTCCATAATGAGGTATGGACCTTCCCAAAACTGCTGCGATTTGGGAGAACAACCTTTTCAGCGAACCAGGACCACCGGAGAGACCCATGGGCTCGTAGAAGGTTCTATCACCCCGTCTTTCTTCATTTCCTGAACAATCGTTTCAGCTTCCTCTCTTTTCGCCTGTGGTAATCGTCGAGCTGTTTGACGAATTGGCTTAGCATTACCAGTATCAATTTTATGCTTAACAACGGTAGTTCTTCCCGTCTTTCCTCCTTTTGGTACGAAAATATCACGATACTGCCGAAGAAATTCCCTTAATTTCCTTTTCTCATTCTGATTCAGAGACTGTCCAGCAACTGCAATCATTTGCTCAAATTTGTCGTTGGAATTAGCAGACGTTGTCGTCTGACGAATTATGGATGTCACAGGTACGCAAGTTCCTACTTTTGTCTCTTTCTTGATGGTCACTGGGTAGTCATTGACATTAATAAGTCTCACAGGAATTTCTTTAGCCGAAGTCACTAATTCTTTTCCAATTATGATTCCACGGCCAACTTCGTCGTCATGATTCCAAGGCTCCATCATAACAGGTGTTCCTTCGTCCACAATTCCCTGTAGCCGCGCTACTATTATCGTTTCACTTCTCGCAGGCACGACTGTATCTTCTTTAACGGCTGCTTGCATAGTGTTGTTATCATGTGGATGGAGAAATACCTCCTCGTTACCAGCTTTGATTACTTTATTTTTAAAATCCAATTGGAATCCATGCGTATTCATTACGTCCATTCCTAATATAACATCCTCTTCGATGTCAGCAACTATAACAGTATGGACGAACTTTTCTGCTCCAATTCCTAATTGTACCTGGATTTCTCCATGAATGTTGGCATTTTCACCTGTGGCGGTCCGAAGTCGCAACCTCGTTGGTAACAGTTTTTTTTGGCTGTTTATAACTGTCGGGCGAATAATGGTTCTTGTCGCTCCGGTATCCACCAACAACGTATGCTTTTTACCATTTATTTCTCCATCTACATATACACTATCTTCACGACATTTCAAAGAAGCTATTAGTATGAGAGGGTCTTTGGAAAAGTTCTGGGTCGAAGCTGCCCCCCTAAGGCCGACCCGTTCTAGTTTTCCTGATGGTGAGTTTCTTGATTTGTGTCGTACCTAGGATGCTTACATGAACTTCGTACGTGTCCTATTTCGCCACAATTCCAGCATCTTATGGTCTTCGTCTTCTTGTATGTCATGCTTTTCATCATATTAACGAGCTGGTTCAGTTTATCTTCATCTTCTTCCTCTTTTACAGTCCTAACTTTACTGTAACCGCCAGAGGCCTGCGTAGCTGACTCGTATTCGAGGGCGGCGGATAAGACATCAACCAGCGTCTTGTGACGAGCTAATCGTAGTGTTCTTTGCATCTCATGATCACGAAGACCATCAATAAACGTTTGAACGGCCAACTTTTCCATCATGTCTTCGGGAGCTGTTGGATAAGCATATCGCACTAATCTGGCGATATCTACTTCATATTCTTGAAGAGCCTCATCTTTCTTTTGTCTTCGATTTTTGAGCTGCGACTGATATACATGCTCCAAGGGTTCGTGGCCATATCGCATATTTAACCTCTTCTTCAGTTGTTCGAAATCATCCGTCTCCTCTACGGCTATGGTCTGGAGCACATCTAAGGCATCTCCTCGAAGAGCGATAGTCAGGTTTACAGCCTTTTCTTTTTCAGACCATCCATTCGCTCTTGCAGCTGATTCGAACTGTTTCATGTAGTTGTTCCATGATGATTTTCCGTCGAAAGTTGGGACTTTGACATGAACGGAACTTCCGCTTCCTTCAAATTTCGGCCGTGTTTCCAACTTACATTTTGTCTCGTCTTCTTTTATCTCTACCGGATCTAAAGCTACCGTATTAATTGGTGGTAGCACTCTCGTGTTAGTTATCATGGTCTCTAACTGTTTGATTTTCTCTTCAACTTTATCAAATGTTTTAGAGACTTCTTCAAATTTCTCATTATTCTTTTTAGAAGTTTCTTCCATCATTTGAGAAACATTTTCAAATTTCTCGTCGAATCTTCTAGACACATTTTCGAGTTTCTCGTCGTTTTGTCTAGCTACTTCTTTAATAATTTGAGACGTTTCATTGAATCTTTTATCATTTTTTTTAGAACTCTCTTCGATCTTTTGAGACGTTTCATCGAATCTTTTGGAAACATTCTCATCATTTTTTCTAGAACTCTCTTCGATCATTTGTGAGACATTCTCAAATTTTCCATCGATTATTTTAGTTAAAACGGCTTCTTCTGCTGACTGGAACTGGAATGTCTCTGGGTCGTCTCCATTCTTGTTGAGAACAGTCTTCAGTCGTTCTTGGAGGATCTTCTTGGACCCGCTGCAGTCTTCATCGCGTTCTTCTAGTTGCTCACGCAACTGTTTCACTGAAAGTTCTACTAGCAGCATCTTTGGTCAGGCACACACGTACTTTTTAAATGTTCTTTCGTACAACGATCACTACTGAACTACGCGGATGTTCCCGACGAACAATACCTTTCAAAAGTTCAAAAGTCTTTTTCAAAAATCAAATTAAATTTATCTACAATCCCACTTCTGCACCACTGTGACGTCTTTTTATTGCTCTAATTTATTTGTCTTTATTCTAATTTATTGTCTATATTCTAATTTATTAAAACTCACGATAGCTAATTACTAATTTATTAAATAACTTTACAGTATGTATTTATTTCACGTTTCGTTACATTTAAATATCGCGTTTACCGATCTTCTTATGACTGACTGCCAAATAAAAATCTTTCATTTATATACACAACTGTGTCATCTAGAGAATTCGGCGGACTTCTTGAATAATCTCGTATTTTGGTGAAGGCGCTCGACTTGTTTTTCAACCTCGAGACGTGGATGACTCACTAAAATTAGTGTCTAGAGATTTCTGTAAACAACTGGTAGCGAAGCTCAGGTATATTTTGACCTACAAATTACGAGAATCAATAAAAAGAATTAGTCATAAAATATTTACAGTTCTATATGCCATAACATTTAAAATCGTAACAGTAGATTTAGCCTGTGCTTAATTTTATGTTTTTCATATTAATGCAAATCTGATTAATAACACACATTGTTTTTTTTAGATCCATTTTCTGCTCCAACCTTACCTAGTTTTAGCAAAATTATATTACAGTAGACTAGCGAGTATCCGAGCTAATTGGGACCGCGCATACCTCGGATACCCAAAAACTCGGATAACCCGGAAATCGGGTGGTTATATAAAATAAACAAAAAATTTAAAAGTTATGACGTATGTAATTCGTTTATTATGTACAATTGAAGTATGTTAACCTATATGTGAATACATAGTTAAAATATATAGATAGAAAAATAATTACGTACTGGATCATCTTCATGTTTTAAAAAAGTCTTTGATAGATTTCTGCGTCAACTTCGAGTCTCGTTTTGAAGTTGCGGCGTTTTGCCAACGCGGAAGATAAACGACGTCAATAGCGTTTTGACTATTCCTATTGCTGAATGTAGGCAAGGACAGCTCCAATCGCCTACAATCCTACGGAGTGAGATATTTTCTCGTTTATCTCATGTGTGTCATCCGCAGTGACATTGTGTGGGTTGATAACCATGTCGGCCATTGCATCATCAGTCAGTTCGATTTGGTAATCTTGCATAATCCACTCGTTGACGTCACCCTTATCCAAGCGTTTTATAGCACGTATACACCAAGTTATGTAGAAACTACACAAAGAGAAGATATAAATGAACTTGTAAGAGCTTACAGTGGAACGAACCGAACAGCTAGCTGTTATGACTGAAACTGACGGGTGAAGGAGTGGCTGGTAAGCCGGAAAGTAGAAGCACAGTGGCTAGAACAATAACACTCGCTAGTGGCTCATCTCTTCAGGAGACTAAAAACCAGTGCAACGCTTTTACTTGATATCACTCTTAAGCTAATTTTTTACATAATTTGATCTTTTCAATTACTACCTTGGTTAATCGGGACTCGGATAATCGCGAGTCTACTGTATACCCATCACGTAATAAACCTTAATTTTGAACCAGTTATTTTAAAATGAGGCAGGTTTTATGCTTTACGCAGTCACTTCGATAATAAAATGTTTTACACCGTTCCACAGAAATGACAAAAACTACATAAAATATGTCCTTCACATACAAACAATAATAATCTCAACAAACGATGCGAATAAAGTGTGCAGGTGAAGAGGCAATAAAAGAACTACGCCACAAAAACAATTTTATTAGTGTCTTAGGACTAGGATACGGTCCCATTGAGAACAGTATCATCGATCGTCTCGCTGTGATTCATAGAACCGCAACTTTTTTTCCGAAGTGGCGAAAATAGCAGACCTTTTCCAACGAAAGAGTTTATTTGGAAGTGAATATTTAATCACTATTTTAAAGGTTATTTTGACAAAATTTCTCCACCACTGTTATAAGAATAGAACAGTTGACTGTCTTCTTATTTATTATGAACACAAAAGAACAATTTTAAAGGTGCAACCACGAAAAAGCTCTATGCAAATGCTGTTGAACATATTTAATTAGTTTTTTTTAAAGAATAAGCAGTGTAAATAAAAAAGAAAATAACATAACAGTGCGCGTCTGGAGTCTCCCGAATATATTGTCCGTATACCTGCTATTCCAATGTATACTAAATATTACAACTATTTTTGTTACACATGAATCAGGAGCCTCTAGATATTTGTTTGTTGTTGTGATGGTCAATAGACGAGTTATTATTATTGTCATTATTTCTACGAAATATAAATATTATATCTTTAATCGTGGACATTTTTACGCCGATGGAATGAAAGTCCATTGATGATCACTATTTGTATTAATAAATTAATATTCCTTATACCTCTAGATTATTTTATGTTATTTTATTTCAGCGATGTTATTATTACAAACCAAATCATCGATTTTTCTGTCAGCACTAACGAACTAACACGAAACTGAAATATTGGCATTGCTGTTTTTCTTTAAGACCTTATTTGATCGCAAATCATATTAATATGCTTCCATATGATTTAGTTACAGGACAGGAAGATAATTATATAAATGCATCCTTGAGTTTTTTTTATTTAAAGATCATTTTCTAAATTGCCATAGTATAAAGCTTGTTATGTATCATTAACAGCTAAATTGAAAAATTGCACTCAATTACAATAACTGCTATATTAGGGTATATACCTTTTTTTTTGAATAGGTAATTATTCGCTTCTACGAATATTTTCCTGTGAGGATGATTTTATGTATGAAGAATAAAAGTTTACAAAACTTTTACCATTGTCGATCGATGTAAATTTTTCCCTTTAATTATCTAAAATCTACAAACGCCATAAAATAACCGTCCACAGCAAAATCACACTATAAAAGAAGAACGAGCAAAGGCTTTAGACAAATTCGAAATGTTCTATTCCAGACAAATGATTCGATTGGTGGCCCTAAGTGTTGCTTTCTGCATATACGAGGACCTCTATATAACAATTTTGATTCCGACGAGATTCTTTGATATGTCGTATCGTTTAGGATGTCATTTATTTTTGCTTTGTAGTCTTGAGTCTAAAGCCACAGAAGAAACCGGCGTAAAGTTACTTCATCTACTCTGCAACCAAATATGGCATTCCAAACAATGGCCTTACGACTGGACAAAATCTACAATGACCATACATAAAAAAGGCAATTTCCATAAATGCGACAATTATAGAACTATCTCTCTTATATCCCACGCCAGCAAGATAATGCTACGTATAATCAATGAGAGACTGAAAACATTCCTTCAAAGAGGAATTCCACAAGAGCAAACTGGATTTACCAAAGGTAGAGGCACTCGAGAACACCTGCTGAATATAGGACAGATAATCGAGAAATCTAGGGAATTCAACATTCCACTATACATCTGTTTTATAGATTACCGTAAAGCGTTCGACAGGGTCAAGTGGAGACACTTATGGCGGATACTAAAAGAAGTAGGCGTACCACAACATCTAATTACGCTTATAACTGAACTATATGAACACACTACTGGATCAGTTAAAGTACTTGACACACTTTCGAACGAGTTTCATCCAGAACGGGGTGTCAGACAAGGATGTATACTATCTCCACAATTATTCAACATATACCGGGAGAATATTATGCGAAGAGCACTTGAAGGATGGGAAAAGGGCATCTCAATAAATGGTCATAAACTAAACAACCTACGTTTCGCAGATGACACAGCCCTTCTTGCAAATAGTCAAGCAGAGCTGATGGAACTTATACGACTGATCGAAAACGAAAGTCAAATATTTGGTCTGCAATTAAACATATCAAAGACAAAGATCATGATAGTGGATAGACTACACAACAATCATCCACACATAACCACAATTGACCGGTTCGAGGTTGTGAGCTCATACTTATATTTGGGATCATTAATCACAAACACAGGGTCATGACAAGAAGAGATTAAACGTAGATGTGATCTAGCAAAAGTTGCCACAGCAAAAATGACCAAAATATGGAAGGACTGTCAAATTTCAAGAGCGATAAAGATGAGATTGATCAACTGCTTAATATTCCCAATACTGACCTACGGATGTGAATCTTGGACTCTGAGACAATCCGAGAGAAGAAAGATAGACGCCACTGAAATGTTCTGTTGGAGACGACGAATGTTACGAATTCCTTGGACCGACCGTAGAACAAATAATTCAAAAAATTGTTTAAAATAATTTATAAAAGGTATATAAAAAATGCCCCAAACGGGCTATCACAAACACATTGCAAAACGTTTTCGGATTGATAAATCCATCATCAGTGCAAACGGTTGTACATGATAGTAGCCACCAAAATATATGGGTCAAAACCCTTTAAATGTTTTAAATTTGTAGTTGTTTTACATTATTAATAGTTATAATTTGTGATGTTTAAGTTACCGTTGGATAGGTAACATGGCGGCGTAAGACTCTACATAAGTAAAATGGTCCTGAGACGAAGTGTCTACGAGGACCTGTTGATAACAACTAGTTACCGTTGGATAGGTAACATGGCGTAACATAGAGTAACATAACAGCTAGTAACATAACGGTTTTATGTATTTATGACCTTCCAGATTACATAAAATCATAAGTGTTACATATGGTTGAACTCGTATTGAATAAGAGATTCCAATAATGGCTGAATATACAGGGTGATGTATTTGAATAACCAAAGTTACTAATAATATAAGAAAAACGGCAAATCTGGCAACATTGTAAATATCAAATATGGAATATCCGTATCCCAAAATAGGTGTACATCAAATTTTGTACAAATATGATTACCATTTTACGAGATAATTAGCCGTTTCCAGACTTTTGGGCCACTCTGTATAAACATTTATATATTAAAGTAATAATTTCTTTAATTAAAAATTGTTTGAAAACGATTTTCGGATTGGAAATCAAAACGTCAAAAAAAAAGCGTAAGATGTAAGTTTTATTACAATCCATTATGGCTTAATCCCATATAAATACAATATTTGATTATTAGATAGCTTTAGTGTTTGTTTAAAGATTCTCAAATTGAGATAATGAATTCAATGTGTTTTTAATATCTGTAATGCCTACTCTTTATTAATAAACTGTCTGTTGTTGAATGCGAAGTGATTATCATAAACTCGTTAACATTCTTCTTACCATAATAACAATAGTTATAGGATATCGACAATAACAAATATGAGAAACAATAGTCGTTAGTAGAGTTTATCAGAGGATGTTGAAGACTTTTTTGTAAACTTGTGTATTGACCTTCTAATTAAATAAGAACAGAAATATAATTAGTGGAAAGTTTGTGTTGATATTTTAAACCAATGTCTTATACAACTAAGGTATATTACTACGGAGAAAGATCCTTATTTTTTTTATGGTCTTCTTTAATTGCTGTATTTTATCCTCTATTACCGTATTTTCATATACATTTACGAAACTGAAAAAATTCCACAAATATAGAGTCCACATTTATACCATTTGCGAAAAACCTAATACATTATCATGTAAAATCTTCAGAGGCTCATGAGCTATTCTGCCAAACTGACTCTCAAGATAATAACCAATACAATATAGAAAGAAATGCGAAGAAACAAAGGGAAAAAATAATGCTGTTTCAAAAGATGGATTGAAAATGAGAAGTTTGTTCTCAATATTAACATCATGGGAAACAGAGAAATCAATTTTTTTTGCTTTATAGATTTTAAAAAGGCGTTTGATGGGGTTCACAGGGCTTAATAGGCAATTTAATCTAAAGAGATAGTGATCTAAGGCTTATACAAAAGTTACAGTGGAAATAAAAAACATCTGTTCTGGAAAAGAAAAAAGGACAATCATGTAGAAGGTAGTTGGATAGTGTCCAGATCGATTTAAAAATAAAACGCAAAACGGTAAATTTTCAGAGATAATGTAATAAACTGGACAAGCTGGAGAAGGATAGTAAAGGAGGCACAGGAGGACCTGTGATATAATAAAATATTAAATGGAGAAACTTGTAATTTTGTAATAAGCGGTTTTGTAGTTTAAAAATATCACTTCGACTAATAATGAAAGCAAATATAGAAGGAAAATGCGATTATAAATTACATGACTACGTAACCTCAAGGAATGGATATGACTAGACCTCCAACCCTTAAAAAGAAAATAAAGTCTTTTTAGAAAGACTTTTGAACTTTTGAAAAATATTGTTCGTCGGAAACATCCGCGTAGTTCGGTACTGATTTTTGGGTACTACTCGAGGGGGATTGCGAGCTCAGATGTAGGAAGGGTGGCGATATAATTTACAATCACCGTAAATTGCAAGAAAATAATACAACAGTCAGAAAAGTAGAACATCGGGCTAGAAGAATTCGGGCTAACCCGAAGGACTACTTTATATAATTCTAAAATGATATATTCGTTATATAAATGCAGCGCTCTTATGAGTGAGTTAGTTAATAAGATGCTGTAAGCTTCAAAATAAATAGTTATATATAAATTAGAACTGCTCGTTTTATTTATTTAAACAACGTTACATAAGTATTTGCTATGATGCATTCTCCATCTTAGCACAGCTGTATCACTTTTTATCCCCTTTGATTCCTGCCACCAGGCTCATACCTTTCCACTATATCTTGTGTATTTTGAGCACTAACTTTCAAGTTGAACTTTGATTTGGGTTTGTCACCTTGTCAGCTCTTCTTGCATATACTTGTATTAAGTTGTTCCTTATACTTTCAGGTTATTAAATCTGTAAATACTTCCGAAGTACTATAGTTTATAAAGACTTAATGAAATATTTTGCGAATCAATTGTTAAAGTTTTTGCAGTATTCACTATTATGGATATTCTGTCTTAAACGGACTCTCCTAGTTTTATAACATTTGCTAGTTCCTATAAATGATATATGATATTTATAATCATATGTCAAAATATTCAAATATCGTTTTAAATGTCAATGACTTATGGTACATCAGCTGAATATTATTAGCTTCTAAACATTATGGTATTGTTATTTAAGCATTAACAAATGAGATCAATAAAATTATGTTAAGTTCATTTCTACCTATATCGTGCTTTGTCACCGTGTCCCATTTACAGGAAGTGACATCACACTTCATGTAAATAACATAATTAATTCAACCCAAAGGGTGTGTCTTGAAGAACTATTTTACTCTCTAATTAAAATATAAAGCCGGGAATGCGGCGAATTGTTAATGCTACGGAAATTCTATCAGATATGGTTTTCATCCAGAAACTTTTTTCCAGTTTACTAAAATTTATATAGTTAGATAGATTCTTCGAAAAAATTAATACGAACTGAAGATAACAACGTAAAAATCCCCAAATTTGCATCCTGGATTTTTCGCATTTTTTTCATGGTTAACAACATGTTAACAACATATACCAATTATGGTGAAATGACGTTCCGCAGATTTTTAATTATACTTCAATCTGTAGAGACAAAAAGGAATGATTTTGAACATTAATTAGTGAATTTTTTAAACCAACACAACCTTGAGGGCAATGCTTGGAGTAACCTATAAGTGCGTGCAACTCCAAAATGTTGGTTATAATTTTTTTATATCCCATTTAACCCTGTATAAAGCAGAAATATTTTTTGATAATATAAACAAATATGATACATTCCTGTACATACTCTTTCCATTTTATTTTTACTTTTTGTTGGTTTTTTTGGTTGGTTGAAATTTCGACCACAGCCTGATTAGTTATCTTAACTTTGGTACATGTAGTTGTGGTTCCATACTCAACTACAGAAAAAAAACATATATTAATTAAATATTTTTAATATAAAGGAATCGAGAACATTCAATATATAATGCAACCTGACAATCTGAGCATTTGATTCTGATACGAGTTCTACGAATTTGCGCAAATACTAAAAACATTTTCCAAACTTTACTAATTCTAGTTAATTACTATAATAAATATCTTTTATTTAACTAATAAAAGGGAAAATCTCATTGGTTGGCTGTATATTATAGTTTAAAAAAACTAACAATCAAGTAAACAACTTCTAATTTACAATGGTGTATATTTTTAATCTTTATTTTATTTAGTATAAATTGAGATTATTACCAAAATCGCAATAAAATAATGTTACGAATATGCATTCGGCGTGGCCCATGTAACGGTTGCATCTCGAAGCGCCGAGAACTTTCCACAGATGTATCGAGCGCAGGGGAGTCGACCCGTCAAACAACGAATTAGAGGTGGGACTACTCCAGATGGTTCTAGAACAATACTTTTGGTATATATATGTAACGATGTTATGAGTTGAGTTTAGTTGATAAGATATTACCGAAGTGTAAACTTAGAAATAAATATATTCACATAAATTCGAACCGCTCGTTTTATTTAAAAACGGTACAATACGTTTTTAAGCAAAATACCCACTACTATTGATACAATCAGTGTAATTTCATATAATCCAATTAAATCCAGTGGTTTATTTTCCTATTCCTTGATTTTCCGGCGGCAGTTAATTTCACATTCATGTATCATTTTGTCAGCGAACAAATATTTAATTAATTATTTAGAGTTTGATTACAGGGCAATATTTTGCTTTTCGACAATTATTTGACCACCAATTATTTGCGTTACCAACTTTCCATTAAGGATATCATTATTATCATCTTTGGTCAACGTTATTGGCTTTGAAATATTTACATTAATTTATTAGACCATGCACAATAAACAACATTATTATCTAAAATCAATAGAGTACCATGGAAGTGGTACTGTATTGATTAGCACCAATATTTTCTGAAAGTTTGATTATCGTCTTTGACATTGCCACCGGTCGTAATTAGTCGAAATCACTAGCAGTCTGTTTATATTTCCTTATTAATATATAAATAATAGAAATAATATCTATTAATATTAACTGAAAAGCCCAATCGGAGAGACGGGGAAAATGCACAACAGCTTTATAATGTAACAGATTTATGGAAGTTATGCCAGCACATTTGGAGTAATTTTGCTGTTAACAAGTCTGATTTATTTTGTAGATAAAAATAAAGCGAATGTCCTTTGGATTCCATAACAGTTTTTTCTGTTTCCAATACACGAGCTATCTTGTACCTCTGCTTTTTTTTTCTAACGCGTATCATCTTAAATGCTAGCGATCCAATTGATTAAGTTCAGTAGCGCACCTAGAATTTTCCTCTGGGGGGGGGGTTTGGTTTGGTTGGGCACCGAATTTTTTTACGCTACCTCCACCATTTTAAGTACTTATAGTTTGTGAATAACAGTGTCGGAATGGGGTTAGGGGGGGTTTAACCCCCCCCAACCCCGATGGGTGCGCCCCAGGTTGTTTCAGACAGTATCAAATGCTGCCTGAACAGTTCGGCAGATCACATTCCATGATTCATTACCGAGTATTTTTTATCAATAATTTTTTTCACCTTCCTACACATTTTCAGTCTTTAATTTTATCCTACAGTAATAATAATTCTAGTTTATCTCGACGATATATGTATCGAAATACGCAGCTTTTATCCATTTTACTGATATCTAGATTTCTATTTTTCGTTTCAATTAGATCCAGGACCCAGGATTAGTTATATGTGATAGATACAGCCATGAAATTACCTAACTACTGTGTCTGTAGTAGTAGTTCATTTTCCCATGCATGTTTGCAAATCTGAGATGTGTCATTGTTATCTTTTCGCCTCGACTTTTTAATTTTTAATGAATTTGGAAAATTTTTGGGTTATTTAGGGTCTAATGTAATTTTTATACGATTTGCGCCATTTGTCCAATATATTGACCTATATTTTGATTAATATCTCCATGGAACGTATATGTCCCTCCAGGTAATAATTTTTCTTTATTCTTTAGAGTCTCATATTCACTATCCTCTTTTGGGAATATTGTAAATATTAAAATTAGGATTTGATGTTAATATTGAGGTAAATGAAATGTAAGACAAAATACTTACTATATCAGGATACTATTATTAGTATTTTCATGGATTTTCCTTATGATTTACAATGTTATTACTATCAGGAGTATTTAACATGTCATGTTTGGAAGCGGTTATCTTTTTACAGACCAATCACATATGATTATTTTTTCTAGCTTACTTCACAGTAATTTCAAGTGGTCCCTAAGGACCCATTTCTATTCAATATAAACCTAACTTTATCTTTACAAAACTTTTTTGACTTTTTCTTTTGTTTTAGTATTACGTGAACAAATACCATGGCAAAAAAATGCGAGATGTGGAACCTCATGTCTTTGCACTGGCAGAAGCTGCATACAGTTCCCTTCAAACTCATAACCCTGCCAAAGGGCATATAAACCAAAGCTTAGTTATAAGTGGTGAGAGTGGAGCTGGTAAAACGGAGTCTACTAGATTTATCTTGCAGTATCTTTGTTCTGTTACCAGTGGCGTGTCTACGTGGGTGGAACAGCAAATTCTGGAAGCCAATACCATTCTGGAAGCATTTGGTAAGTAGCTTTGTTTAACTTACCTAACCTAACCTAACTTTACCTTTATGGTTGTCCTGTAGTATATCTGATGAAAAGGGAGAAAACTGAAATATTGGAATTAAAGTTTGTATTATTTTCGATACTCACTTTTCAAACAAAATTGTCATTTGATATACTTCATTTAATTTAGTTCGGTAGTAGCAATAAGTGAAAATACTATATCAGAGAAGGCTGGAATCTAGTATTACGCATTAACGCCATAATTTTCTATGATATAATATAATATGTGCTTCTGCTTCTTCCTGTGATTTTATAGGCCAGTAAATGAATGTGAAATGCGGCGATACCATTATTAAGTTTAAAAGATTTTTTTTAAATTGTTCCAAGTGGGTAGGAAATTGTTATTAACAACTAACAACAAAAAATTAGACGGGTCTCATGGAAATAAATACTTTTTCTAAAAGTAAGAATATTTTGACGATAAATGATCACTATCTTGATCAAAAGATGGAACCAAATATTTAGAATATGCATTTCGACCAATATATTCCCATATACGATAATAAGCTTATACAGTTGCGGTGATTCAGGCGCGCGGCGCTTAGAAATTTTTCAAATTTAAAGCTATGTTTTTAGCAAGATCGAAACCACTAATCCTTTTGAAAATATTCTTAGTCATACGTGTAGATAGTGTTTAAAGATTATAAAGTTTTTTGTAGAGTTGTAATTCATTTAGTAGTTTTTTATATAAAAAATCCCAAAAATCACTAATTAAGGTTTTCAACAAAAAAATTACAAATAACTCGAATAGGAAGCATTTTTAGAAACATTACTAAGAGAGAAAAAGTATTTACTTCGATGAAATACATCTAAAAAAATTTTACTCAAAGCAATTTGGCAAATGGTTTTTTGTTATAAATTACTTGTTAATAACAATTACCGACCCACTTGGAAAAATAAAAGAAAATTTGAAATTGAAAAATATATTGAATCGAATACAAAAGGTTTGATACGGTAGAAAACAAAAGGGGTATATTCCGTTTCTAAGCGTCTTCTTCTTCTTCTTCTGGTAGCGCTACAACCCGGGGTGGGTCTTGGCTGACTGCACAACCATCTTCCATCTCGAACGGTCGTCCATGATGTTTAAGTCAGTGGGTAGCCCCATTGTTCTCAAATCTGACCATATATTATCTCTCCTTCGCATTCGTGGACGTCCTAAGGGCCTTCTCCCTGTCGGGACTTCTTCCCAGATTAACTTGGTAAGGCGGTTATTAGGGAGCCTATGAACATGGCCAGCCCATCTTAGACGTTGGGATTTAATCTCTTGGACTACGTCGCTAGCACTATACATTTGTTTGACCTCGGCATTTGTTCTAATTCGGTATTGTCGGATCGTGATAGGGGCCGAAGATCTGTCTGAGGATTTTTCTCTCAAAGCATCTGAGTTTACTTTCCATTGCTTTTGTCAGCGTCCACGTCTCACACCCATACATGAGCACCCGTCTAATTACTGTTTTATATATCCTGATTTTTGATGTTCGTGTTAGGCTCTTGGATTTAATAGTGTTGTGGAGGCTATACATACATCTGTTTGCTGCCTGAATTCTCCCTTTTATCTCTTCCGTGATATCGTTATCTGTGGTGATAGTCGCTCCGAGATATTTAAAACTCTCCACTCTTTCAAAGTTATAGGGGTCTATTGTTACATTTTGTCCTATTCTATCTCGTATCTTTTGTCTGTTAATGCACATATATTTGGTTTTCTCTTCATTGACCTTTAGACCGGTATTTTTTGCCTCTCTCTCTAATTTATTGAAGGTTTCTTTTACATTGGTGACGGTATTTCCTACAATGTCAATGTCATCCGCGTATGCTAGTAGAAATTTTGGTCCAAACAGAACTACTGTCAGTAGTTCTGTTCTAATCTGTGCGGTTCTTACTACTTTTTCCAGGATTATATTAAAAAAAAGAGGTGACAGCGCGTCTCCTTGTTTCAGTCCACTGTTTATTTCAAACGACTCTCAGAGCTTGTTACCTATCCGCACTCTAGATCTATTAAGCGTCTGTTTAGGGGAAAATCGCTCGTCTATTATTTTTTAGTGTTGAAAACAACCCTTATTAGAAAAAAAATTGTATAATTTTAAATTAAGGCGGGCTATTGATTCAAATTATCTTTTGATGAAGTGAATGAATGTCAATTAATATTAAACAACATAATTTAAGATTTTTTCACAGTTTAACCTCGAAATCTCACCCCTAAAATAGTTATAATGTCATTGAATACTTTGGTCACCACTGATTTGCATGGAAATTCGGATTTAGGTTATATATACTAATCCTCCACTTAAAAATTGGTTTTGTGGCGTTGGTTGCTTTTAGTTTTCAGGTGGTGAAAACTACCCCCTGAAGATAATTTCTCTAAAGAAATTTAGATTTCTTTACTGTTTTAATTTTTTACCACATAACTTCTACCCTTATAAAAACCACCCCTTGCGAAGAAATTTGAATAGTTGTAGTATTTTTTTATTGAAAAAATATAATAATTTTTTTATTCAAAATTTTTTGAATTTATTTTATTTCAACTTAAAAATAACCCTTATTAGTTTGTAAGGATGGGTGAAAGAATGGCTGTGCCTTAATAACAGGTTATAATTCTTATTTTTAAAAGGGTTGTACAGCCATATATCTTGAAAAACAAAAAAACCAAAATGTTCAGAAAAGCGAAACCTATATTTTTTACTCTTCGAGATTTTTCATAGCATAATTTTTTTTAATTATTTAAAAACGGGATTTCATTCAAAAAAGTAAATTGTAAAGCGCTATTGATTAAGTTAATTTTCAATGGACCAACTATATTTTGAGCGTAACTTGCTTAGTTTTAATGCCAGAAAAACAAAAATAAAGCTTGTTTAAACACTTTTACAGTTTTCCCTGAAAAGTGCTTTATTTTTTGGTTATTTCACGTTGACATATTTGATTTGGAATTTGAGAAATAAGAACCTACTTTTTATGAGCTACAACTCTGCTTCTATTGGATCTACAGACTTCATGAGTACAACATTTTTTGTTTTTTTTTTTAAGGAACATTTCCACTCTCACACGCAAATACCTTAAAAAGTATTGCCTTAGTGAAAAAATTTTATAGTACAAAAATATCTTACAATTAGTTAGTTTATCCATTTTCGGACTTATTTTAAACGTATGTTTTTTCACCCCCGAGAAGCGGTGGCTTTCACTCCCCAAGTAAAAGCAGTCAAGTCCAAAAGTGTAGTAGAGGGTAAAAGGAACCTAAATCCAAATTTTTAGGCGTACATTTTATACAACATTATATTATGCTTATATTATGTAATATAAGCATACTTTTGCAATCATCTTGTAGGCTTTCAAAATTTATATTTGTGATGTATTCTGCTTTTTTATTTTAAACTATATATATACATATATATATATATATATATATATATATATATATATATATATATATATATATATCTGACCTTATTTAACATATATTATTGAGTTTTAAACAATCAATTATTTAAAACTCAATAATATGTGTTAAATTAGATATTATCAATTGAGTAACAAATCAATTAATGATTTTTTAAATGCATGTATGTACAATTTTTTAGGTAATGCCAAAACTGTTCGAAATGATAATTCAAGTAGATTCGGTAAATTTATGCAAGTATGTTTTGATTCAAGATGGATGATAGCGGGATGTATAGTGCAAGATTATTTATTGGAACAGTCCAGAATAACGTTTCAAGGATCAGGCGAACGAAATTATCACGTGTTCTATCAACTAGTCGAAGAAGCCAAGGTAAAGTAATTTCTGTGTTTTAATTTCTGATAATGTATATATATATATATATATATATATATATATATATATATATATATATATATATATATGCTTTTTATGTGGGTTTTACGAATTTGACTCCGCGTTAAATAATTCTGGTTTTGAGAAAAAGTTGTTAAGTCAGGTAGTAACGCTTCTTGCTGATGCCTGAAGTAGACTATTTTATGAGCCCAAGAGCATGATCTTGGTTCATTTTATTTAGTCGTGTTTATTTTTAGGCCGAGATCGTCACCTCTGGATAATAGGGGATCGAGATCTTCTAAGCTTTCAGCTAACACCGTTGTGTTGTCAGCGTATCGTATATTGGCTACTCGTTTACCATTTATTTTTATGCCTTCTTTTGAATCTTCCAGTGTCGTTGAAAGATGCGATCTCGTTAGTCACCGAACAGAATAGACCGCAGGGCACATCCTTGTCATACTCCACGGTTAACAGGTGTTTGTGTTGTTAGACTGCTCTAGTGTTACTCCTAGGTACCTAGTGGCCAACTGGCTATACAAGTAAAACGAGTCTGTATGTCTTTGTTGCTTAGTCCATTTTAATTTCCAATAACTCAAGCATGTTTTACAACCAGAAGCTTGTGCGTAATCTATAAATCAAATGCACATTTCCTTCTTCTAATCCATATATTTTTGTAGGAGAGCCTACACAACGCTTCTCTGGAACTTGATCTAAAATTTTGTTACAAAAATATCTTTTTTTTATATTTCTCAAGAGAAGAAGGAAAATCTACATACAGACAACTGTGACTGTGAAAGAATGGGAACCACCCGATTCCCATTCTTTCTCCCACACATTCAATAGGAAAACCACACTCACACGAAGCACCAATGTAGAAATAATTTTTTAGAGTAGGGACTATCCCGGTTAGTAATCCAATTACATCGACATTTTGCCGTTTAGATTATTACTTTCAAGTGTGTTTAATTCAAAGTAAACCCAAAAATAGTTTGGTTTTACGGTTAGTTACGCAGCTACTACAAAAGTAAGTAATATAAACCACATTTTTGCATTTAACAGTTAACATTTTACCTTATGTTTTTCTTAACTGAGTGGTATTACTTGCTCTTACTGAGGATGAGGTGACTAGTCCGAGAAAGTTTTCAACTTTTTTATATTCCATTTGTATTTTTTAATTTAACGTTTTATTATTTTATTTAATATTAATTTGAATTCGGTTTTCATTCAATCTTTTTACTCGGGTTTGTTTGTTGTTTTCAAATGTTGGTCTATTATTTGTATGTCATTGAATATTGAATGCTTAAAAAAGTAATTTAGTTGACTTTAATAAAAATTTTGATTAGGAGTAAAAATGAAACATAAAATTGTTTGTTTTAGTTTAACCAAGAACTAGCCAAACAGCTCTACCTGAGAGAAGCCAAATTCTACAACTACCTAAATCAATCGGATTGCATTAAAATAGAGGGAGATTCAAGAAGACTTGATAGTTTAATGTTAGCGTTTAATGTACTGCAAGTACCTGCAAACAAATGTAACGGAATATTTCAAGTTTTGTCTGCCATCTTGTGGTTAGGCAATCTAACTTTCGAAGACATCGACGGAGAGAGATGTCAACTGACCAAAGATGATGAGGATATTATCGAAATTTTATCCAAGTTATTAGGATTAGAAATGGACAACATTAGACAGGTTGTACTTCTGAGACAGATTAACGTTAGAGGAAATATTACAGAAATACCGCTAAAACTGCAGGAGGTAAGCTTTTTATTTACTTTTGGGCACCTTCTTATCTCTTGAATATTACGAAGAGCACAATGAGCAATACTTAGTTGGTATATTGAATGTCTATTTTCAATATTTTGTTTATTTTTTTTTCTATCAATTGATATGACATGGACAAACGTAAAAGTGCTTTTAGTTTAAGGCTGTGAATGAAAGAAGAAATCCTTCTGGTGAAATAAACTTCTCGGTGGATTTTTCAGTCGTAACAAAAGATCGAATTCGACTAAAATTAAATCTTTAATCAAGAGGTCAAGGACAAAGTTAAGCTATTGTTATATTTTTATGATTCTAATTTATTGTCTTTATTCTAATTTATTAAAACTCAAGATAATTTATTATCAATTTATTAAATAACTGTACAACTATTTATTACGTTCGTACATTTAAATACGCGAGCCCCGAATTTATCTTCTTACTAACTGCTCAATAAAATCCATGGTATTTATATATAAAATGCCGTTATCTCGAAAAGTCTGGGGATGCACCAATGACTCATTCAGCAGGTCTCGAAAAGTCAATCGCATTGACTTTTCGAGTGATGATGGTGTGAGAGAGAGAGAGATAGAGAGAGAGAGAGAAAGAGACTGGATTCTGTCACGTCAAAAGTTGGAATATACTTAAGAACATCTGCTTAACTATATGTTGTTTAACATATTTTAAATCCATACATCAACAATGTCAGTCTTTCTTAAAAAGTGATATACAATAATTGTGAGATGATTAGAAAGAGCTGGTAAACCTAAGGACGATGATACTCGTTATGAAACTTAAAATAATGTAAACTGAAAACATTAAAAACTTAATTTTATAAAAATGCGGTAAATAACAAATTGGTTCTGGTAATCCTTCAATAACACTTGTTCTGCTGTTTTTCAGGCTAGGGAGAACAGACACGCGATGGCCAAAGCGTTGTACTCTCGTACGTTCGCGTGGCTAATAAATCACATCAACAACTGCACAAACCCAGGTCAGGATTCGACAAGATTTATCGGCGTTTTGGATATTTTTGGCTTTGAAAATTTTGCGGTTAACTCATTCGAACAGTTATGTATTAATTACACGAACGAGAAACTACACAAATTTTTTAATCATTATGTTTTTGCTTTGGAACAGGAAATAGTAAGTATCAAGTTCAAGTACCAGTTCCATATATGTCAATTATTATTTTGAATTTAATTTCTCCTCCTTCAAGTTACGTTTCCCTTGGACGTTGACAACCAATTGCATAATATTTATTTTGTCTACTGCTGCTCGAAAAAGTAATCTGGTGCTAATTCCATACCATTAACATAGATTCTTGACTCATGGGGTCCTTCTTCGATCGCCGTTAATTTTACTTTCGATTATCAAGTGAGGCAGTTCCACGACTTAATAATTTCAGAAATTTATTTTCAATTTCAGAAAAGTCGCCTAGCCTGTTCAATTCTACATCTGATCTTGTGAGTTTTGCCTACTGTTTATTTAAAAAACAACCAAAGTATTTAAAAGTTATAACTTTTTCGATAGTATTGATATGTACTGGGATTCTATCTTGATTGCCATTAGACTCGTGATACTTGCTCACTACTATTTATTTGTCTTTTTAATATTTAGTTTTTCTAATAATAATAGTTGACAACTATTCCTATGTCTATGTCTTCAAAGATTACAGATCACAACCTTACCGTACTCCCCTTAAGACACGTATCTTTTCGGATATATTTCCATCAATTCAACTGTTCTGTATCTTCCAATACAAGTTAACAATTATTCGAGTATATTTTCTATCTAGACCGATTTTCTTCCTAATTCTATAAGCATGTCAAGATATACTGTATCAACAGCTTTACTTCTCGTTATCCCCGGTATTGCTCATACCATCTTAGCACTCTTAATCTGCCGGACGTGAGTCAAGTCTTTGATGACTTGTCTCTTGCTTTAGCAGTGCTTCATAACATTTAATCCCATTAGGTATTTCCAACTCTTCCTGCAGCTTTGCAGACGATCCTTACCAGTAGCTACAGCACGAATTATTTTCCTCTTTTCTACCTTGTATATATCCTTATCTTCCTCTGCTTTAGACCTCGGATACCTCTTTCTAGCCTATATCTTCTCCTTAACCTTCTTTTCCACTTCATCATCATTCCACGATCAAATTTATTTGTTCCTAGGAGACCCTTTAACAGACATTTCTCATACCGTATCTTCCTTCTCAAATTCTTCTAGCACCCACTCTCAAAGACTTTTCCAAATCCTTATTCTTTAACTTCCGCCACTTTACTTACTGATGTCCTACTTAATGTCTTTTTTGCCTCACCTTTATCTCCGTATTTACTATCATCAGTCGGTGTTGACTAGCTACAGACTCATCCTTTATCAGTTTACAGTTGGTAATCACTTTAGCTGTCTTCTTCTACACAGCACAAAATCTATCTGACTTTCCCTTCCTCCGCTACTAAAGTAACATGCTGCTCTTCATTCTTGATAACGAACGTATTAATCACATGCGATTGCGAAGTCAATCACACTAAATTTATAAAATATTAACTGCAAATTTTTTTTTATTTTAGTATATTCAAGAACAAATCCAATTTAATCACATAGCTTTCACTGACAACACATTATGTTTGGAATTGTTAGAAAGACCACCCCGATGTGTTTTAAGACTGTTATCAGAACAGTGCCATTTACCAAGAGGTTGTGATGCTTCCTATATAACCAATCTTCATTCTGAATTCGATAACCACGAGAGATATGTAAAAGGTAAGTTGAAATGATACATCTAAGTTGTAAAAATAATGTAACATGAATAATCTAGTAAGTAGAAATAAAGCACATTTAGCATCTCCAGCAATACATGATAGAAATGTTTAAAAGAGTTGCAGGAACTAGAACTGAATAAGTAATTTCTCACCAATAAGTTTTAATATTCGTGAATAGACTCAGATAACAAATGCATGACAATAAATTATTCCATGTGGTAGAAGATCGGGAATCACCAACGTCGGACAGTATTATTATATAACACGTGAAAAAGAAAAATGTTATAATATGCTGAATTCGTAATGAACGAAGATTTAGCGCTTTTCTGAAGAGAGTGGTGAGAGAAGAAAGACTAAAAAGTAGTTCGCCTAACAGAGAACTACTTAATATAGGCCAATCAAGTTAGGTTTTTACTCATCACAAGTGTATAGACGGGTTTGACAGTTGAAATAAGTAGTATGAGATATTACAAAAAGACTCTCATCTAGGGATTCATGAATTTTTTTAGTGGAAATATTTTTAAATAAACAATTAAAGCGTCAATATCATTATTTTGCTCATAACTTATAAACTTGTCTATTTAGAGATTTGACGTCCACAGACAAGTTGTTGAGAAAAAAAATACACAAAATGAGATATACTAAATTCAAATCGGTTAATAAACAAAAAAGTTATTGCATAATAACCAAGCAAAACCACTGTTTTTGATTATTGTTAATTACTTTTTTATTAATCAATAAAATTTATTTAAATGTATCTGAACTTAAAGACCTTATCGTGTTCGAAGTGTGTGCGAAAGATAGGCTAGATCCGTCGAATAGTTTTTGCACACATTAATTTGTTTATAAGATTTTTTGAAAAATGCACAAATTTCTAAGGCCGGTTCAGATAATTTGACTGAATGGATCTTAATAATCCGGGGCTTATTTTCTTTGTTGAGACATATATTAATATCCTATGGAAAAAAAGTTAAAAAAAATTACGTTTATGTACACAAAATGATTTAACAATAAAGAGCACTTTTTAAGCTTATAAACATTTACAATAACTCCGTACTATTTAGTTTAAATTAAATGGCAATAAAATATTCGGAAGGCTGGTTAAAAAACACAACTTAAAAAAAAAAAGAAAAAGGTCCTGCGACCATTAGGAGCCGAGTAAGTCCTTTTTTAAAAAAATCACTGTTACGTCAATTAACAACATTAAGGGCTGAAATTAACCAATCTTTTAGAAGAAAAGTCAAAGTTATTCACAAAATATTTAGCAAACAAAATAATTGAAAATTGATTAAACAGGAGTGTTGTAAACCAAGAGTACTTTGCGTTCCGACTCAAATGGAAGGAGTGGGGATTGCCGATTGCACTCAAGCCGCAACTCATTTTCCTGCGACTATACAACCGGTTTGTTGTATTGAAATATTTAGTGTTTTGTTTTATTTAATAATTGTTACAAATAATTAATGGTAAGTAAAATTCATCTGAATATTAAAAAAAACTACGTGTTGTGATATACATTAATATAAACACATGGTTGTACCACGTTGTCTGATTAATATACGGTTAACTTTGAATATAATATTATTTTACTATTATTATAAGTTTACGTGAAAATGAAACTATGATATTATTTATATGGAAAAATTATTAAATATTTCTATTTTTATTTTAAAACATGATATTTATTGTACTAATACAGATTTTAAACATTTATTTCAAAAATGTAAGTACATTGCTTTAAATTGTATACAAATGTATACAATATACTGTATAATTTTTGAAAGTTAACCAATGAAATTTAATATTTAAAATTTCAACTTCTGTAATAACATAAAATTAATTTATTATTTCATTAATAAATTTTTAGTAAACATTATTCAAAATGTTCATTTACTTATAACATTTATTTAATATAATCATATTTGAAATAAATAAATAGAAAAATAACAATAAAAAGACGACTTAAGAAAAAGTTTGTACATTCCGTAGTCATTAGCGGCTTTGTTTTGAATAATTTTGCAATGAAAGTACGTTAAATGTTATTATTTTAACGTTGTACCCCAGTTTAAAAAAAAATAACAAATTTGGTCCACTAGAACCCGAGATATGTCATTTTTTTCCAAGCACTTTATTTTGAAACCGTGCGCTCGACTTTTTTGGAGAGCGCGGCTTGTGTGCAATCGGCAATCCCCACTCTTTCCATTCTAGTCGGAACGCAAAGTACTCTTCGTTTACAACACTCCTGTTTAAACAATTTTCAATTATTTTTTTTGCTAAACATTTTGTGAATAACTTTGACTTTTCTTCTAAAAGATTGGTTAATTTCAGCCCTTAATGTTGTTAATTGACGTAACAGTGATTTAAAAAAAAAGGACTAACTCGGCTCCTAATGGTCGCAGGACCTTTTTTTTTTTTTTAAAGTTGTGTTTTTTAACCCGCCTTCCGAATATTTTATTGCCATTTAATTTAAACTAAATAGTACGGAGTTATTGTAAATGTTTATAAACTTGTGTACATAAACGTTATTTTTTTTAACTTTTTTTCCACAGGATATTAATATATGTCTCATCGAAGAAAATAAGCCCCGGATTATTAAGATACATTCAGTCAAATTATCTGGACCGGCCCTAGAAATTTGTGCATTTTTCAAAAAATCTTATAAACAAATTAAATTGTGCAAAAACTATTTGACGGATCTAGCCTATCTTTCGCACACACTTCGAACACGATGAGATCTTTTAGTTCAGATACATTTAAATAAATTTTATTGATTACTAAAAAAGATAGGACCTAAAAAGACCACTAGGATGCCGTAGTTTACCGTAAGTTATTGTATATGTCTGCATATATGTAAACATCTGCTAAGAGCTGGGCTACTGCTACTGGGGAATAAAGCAAAAGTATCAAAAAAAAAAAAAACAAAAAGAGAAATCATATGATTTCTACCTGGCGAAATCTAACTCAAATTTTTCCCACTGTGCTTTCTAAATTTTGCAAAGTTAACAGCTTGATAAATTACTCGGCAAAGGAATCGAAGACTGCATTCCACATGCCGTTCATCATGGTCAAAATTCGTATTGAATTTAATTTCTGGTACTCCAAACGGAGTAAAGAAATAAAATATAAAGACGGTACTAGATTTTTGTTTCAATACATAGCGGCTGCAAGCCGCTATGTCTGAAGAGATTTAAAGAGGTCGAAATACGTATAAGCGGCTTGCCGCCGCTCTGTATTGAAACAAAAATCTAGTACCGTTTTTATATTATATTCAAAAGTATTTTATTATTCAACATATTCTTCTCTTATTCGGTACATTTATAATAACGAACCTGACATTCCCCTAAAACTTAAAAAATATGTTGCACTGCAAACCAGGCGTCCACAACTTCTGTCACATATTCGTTGCGTCATCTATAGAAATGCATAAAAGTATATCGCGTTGATTGAAAACTAAAAATATAACGTAACTGACTGGACCAAAAACAATAATAGGTTATTATGTCTGCTACCACATCGACTGTGATAATATATGTCGCAGTTACAGAGGAAGCGTCAGGAAGAAATAATTTCCGATACAAAATGACAAAACAGCTATCGCAAAAGCCTACACACTGTGAAAGTTTTTATGGACGTTCAATACTACATAATTGAAAATAGTTTATTCCATTAGATTAAATTCAGATTTTCTGTTAACTGATAATCAGATATATAAAATATATAATTTCTAGGTGAAGATAGAAGAAAATGGGAAACAGAATTTGGAATCAAACATTATGCAGGCTGTGTAACTTACAATGTTAAAGGATTTGTAGACAAGAACCGTGATGTTCAACAAGATGTATTTTTTGATATTCTTTCTAGAAGTAGTAATGAGTTTATTCAAGAGTTGTATACTTTCCAAGATCTTTCCAGTACTCTGGCACAGAGAACATTAATGGTGAACGGAGTTACTTCCACGGTATCAAGAGGGACAAGTAAGGGCAAACCTACTGTTTCAGATACATTTAGGCATCAACTTCAAGCACTTGTTGATGTTTTGCAGGTGAGCTTTATACCTAATTTAATAATCATTAAACTAGAAATTGTTCCACTAAAGAGTAAT
The DNA here is from genome assembly GCA_918026665.1 of Diabrotica balteata. Lineage (NCBI taxonomy): Eukaryota > Metazoa > Arthropoda > Insecta > Coleoptera > Chrysomelidae > Diabrotica > Diabrotica balteata. Next base: position 117,345,338 of record OU898280.1, read on the forward strand.
ATTCTCATTGTTTTGTAGTTATTAGCATAAATTACGCAAGGCTAGTAGAAAAATTGTAGTGTAGTATAATGCGTATGTGCATGCGTGTGCATGTAAGACTGCTTGTGAGTGTGGTCGTTATGATGTTCATTTTTTAAACATAAATATTTTAGTGCTTATAATTCAACTAGCTAGCAAATTGAAAGTTCTCCAAAGCGATCATCCCCCTTATTATCAATATGTCGGAGTTATTCCGAAGAACCTTTTAGAGAACATAAAACAGCTGAGTCTTAATGAACATCTCTATAAGACCATGCAAAAGGCATTACTGCTCTCAACATCTAGAGTCGTAAGAAAATTTTTGGAAGATACTCCGACGTGCCAGGTCATCTAGGGTCCGATTACATGGAAATAGTCCCATCAGAGCTCAATCCCCTTGATACTCTAGGTATCTTGGATGAGTGATTTTGTTTTCCTTGGAGGGAGTGTGAGCCGAAGGCCTCAATCTGGTAACTTCTATAGTTAAGTCAAAGTATTTGATATGTATATCAGGAAAAATCTCAGTGCTTAGCCCAAATAGTAATAATTTGTAAACGGTTATGAAAAAACACAAAACAATTCACGTTTAAATTTATATCCAAACACAAAAATATCAAAATTTATTAGAAAATAATAATAAAAAAATAAAAATCATGAGCGTCCGCGTGACGTATTTTGTACGCCAATTAAACTCGTTTGGCGTACTTTTTACGCCGTTGCGACCAGTTGAGTATCAAGTCAAGAATTAGCCAAAATCCTGTACAAAAAAATCATTGCTCGGAAAATGGAATATTGCGCCGAGTTTCATAAATTGCATTACTTACTTTACTTTATCGTGTCCGGACATGTCATTTATAAAAATTTCGGCTTAGTATCGGGCTACGTAGGTTCCATCTTTGTTGGCGAGCCACAAATCTTCAAGGGTACATCGATGAGGACAGTTTCTGCATGTAAGAAGATGTTCCATATTCTGTGTTTTTCCACAGTCACAGTTCACATCATCTTGGTCTAATTTTCCCCATTTTGCCATGTTTGATTTTACTGTAGCAACCCCCGTTCTTATCCTATTCAAGGTTTTCCACGTTTTAAAGTCTAGGGTCTGGCTGCTCCATTGAACCTGGGGAAGTGGAAAATACTCAGGCGGTTCATCCTGCACTGTTCCAAGGAAGCTTTTCCTAGATTTTAGTCGCTTTCGTGGTGTTCGAGCTTTGTATAGGGCATGCCGATCGTCCGCGATATGTTTAATTTTCTCTATGTGTTCTGCAGCGCCTCTGCGTGTTGAGGGTTCTGCAAAACCCGCTGCTCTATATAGATTTGAAAGTGGCGTTGGTTTCATGCACCCCGTTACTATCCTGCATGTCTCATTTAGCGCAGTATCAACTTGTTTGGTGTGGGCAGATCTGCTCCAAACGGGGCACGCATATTCAGCAGTTGAGAAACACAGTGCCTGTGCCATTGTTCTTAAAACGCCAGGACGTGCGCCCCATTTGCTTCCCGTTAGCTTTCTGAGTATGCTGTTAATAGTTGTTACTTTCCCTCTTGTTTTTATGCCATGTTGTCTGTAGGTGAGGGACAGGTCCAGAGTTACTCCAAGATATATAGGTTGGTTTGTGTGTTCTAATGCATTACCATTCCACACAATTTGGAGTTTTCGCTTGGCTTCCTTTGTGCGAAGGTGGAAAGCGCAGACTTGGGTTTTAGAGGGATTGGGTCTCAGAGAATTCTGCAGGTAGTACGCTGTCATTGTTTTTAAGGCAGTTTCGAGTTTCTCCTCTACTTTTTCAAAACTATTTCCTTGAGCACATATTGCAAGATCGTCAGCATAGAGCAAGTGCTTGGTTTCGGTCGGAGTAGGTTGGTCGTTTGTGTATATATTGAAGAGTATTGGTGCTAAAACACTTCCCTGTGGGAGGCCGAGAGTGTCGTATAATTTACGGAGCAATATTTTGTGCCTTACTGTGTCATAGGCTGCTGTCAGATCTACAAAAGCAGCCCCTGTTATAAGTTTTTCTTCAAAGCCCTCTTCAATGTGTTCTGTTAATGCGAGGACTTGACCGGTGCAAGATTTGCCAGGTCTGAATCCTCCTTGCTGTGGGATGAGGTGCTTGTCGACATTTTTTTCTATTCTGGCGAGTATGAGTCTCTCGTATAGTTTAAAAAAAGTGACACAATAGCAAAATAGGTCTGTAGCTACTGGGGTCTTCTGGATCCTTTCCTGGTTTTAACAAGGCTATTACTTTAGATTTCCTCCATGATTTTGGAATTTTGCAGGTTTTGCAGCACGTGTTATAAAATTGCAAGATCCAGTTTTTTGCTCCTTGGCCTAAATGCTTTATTTGTTCACTGCATATATCATCCACACCTGCAGCTTTCCCGTTTTTTAACCTGTTCAGACCGTCGTGGAGTTCTTTTAGTGTAAAATGAGTTCCTAGGTGGTTTGTCTCCGAATCCAATCTTCTCCTAGTGTTTGGGTCCTTATATCGGTTAGTAGTTCTTCCATTCGTAAGGAGTTGAGTAGCGACTTGGTTTGCTGTAACCTTGCAAGGTGGTTTATGTTCTTTTGGATCACCGCTAAGTTTTTTTACAAGGTTCCATGCTATTTTGCTACTATGTGTCATGTCTATTTTTTCCAGGGTCTCAATCCACTTTTCCTGTCTGGCTTGACTTAGCTGTTGGAGTAGTACTGCTCCGCAGTCAACCGTTTCATGGCTAAAAGGGTCAGTGGAATAGAGGGTTTCGTATGTTCTCATTAGTTGTTTGGACTCGCTGGACATCCCGGGAACATATTGTTGTCTACATCCTCTAGGGATAGATTTTCTAGACACATTTTTGAGTACCTCTACGAATTTTTCGTAGTTCTCTACTTTTGGTTCAAGGAGTAGTAGTTCAAAATCTAGCAGGTCTGCATACTTTTGCCAGTTTGCCTTTTTGAAGTTAAATCTCCTTCTGAATGGAATAGCTTGTGGTCTGACAATTGGGAAGATATTTACACCAATTGGTCTATGCTGAGTTTTTGGTATGGGCCCATATACTACTTTGATACATCGGTCTTCGAGGTTGTTGCTTGAAAAACAGATGTCCGATTCTCTTTTCCAAACTTTGCTATGAAAAGATGGTGGAAGTTTAGGATCATGGATTACCGTGAGGCCATTCGTTTCGGCCCATGCTTCTACTGCGTCTCCATTTGCGTCCGAATCTGCATAGCCCCAGAGTAAACTGTGACTGTTAAAGTCTCCCAGTATAAGTTGATTGGCTTGTGATTGAAAATTAGTTGGGGGTGAAAATATAAAAGGCTGGTTTGGGGCTTGTATACCGAGGTTATTGTGCATTTTCCGATCTCAGTGGTTATTATCTCTATACCGTGTACATTTGTTGTTTCCACAGATGAGACTATGGTTTGAGTTCTCACAAATACCGCGCTCCCATGCTTATTGTGTGGTATCTCCGCAATCAGTTTCATACCAGAGACTTTCGGTCTCGCTGCAGTTAGATCTCTGTGGGTTTCCTGGATGCACAATACCTCACAGTTCGTGTTCTTGAAGAATTCTGATAAGATGTCTTGTTTGGCTGTAGTGATGCCCTCGATATTTATGCTCGCTACTGTCAGTGTTGGCTCTGAGAAGAACCGTTGTGGCTTGATCTTTGCCATCGGATTTGGTTTGGTCCGATGTTGGAAGGATTAGCCGTCTACTAGTAGACGTTTTCAGGGGACGCCGTCAATAGTGTTTACTTTGCAGTTGATGTGGCACTATTGATCTCGTGGAGGCTCCTTCCTTGTCCCAGGATAAATTGCATTATCAAATAAGACATGAGATTGGCAGCTTTGAAACGACAAATAGGATAACGCTTAATCGTTGCATTAAAACAAAATAGGAAAACAATTAAGACGCCTGTTATCCTTGTACGGTAACGAGCGTTACAAAGAAATCCTCTTTACAGAAGAAAAAATGTTTACTGTAGAGGAAACTTAATAAACAAAACGATAAAGTTTATGTACGGCCATCCAGGGAATCCCACGACCTAATGGAAAGGATCGAACGAGGTCATTATCCCACCTCAGCGATGATTTGGTGGGGAGTGTTCTATGACAGCGTTACGTCTTTACTTTTTTGTGAAAAGACGTTCAAGCAGAGGCGAAAAAATATCAGCGGGAGATTTTAACAAATGTAGTGGAGACCGTAGACCACACTATTCCAAAATAATATATAGAATATAATGAATATTACAACGGGATTCTGCACCTGCGTATAAGGTCAAAACTGCTCAACAGTTGAAAATAATGTCATCATCATCAGTAGCTCGACAACCTTTCTGGGTCCTGGCTTGTTCTAGGATTTTCCGCCATCTGTTCTGTTCTTTGCTTTGTTTTTCCAGTTGGTAATCTTAAGTGTTTTCAGATCTTGTTCCACTTGTTCCATGTATCTAAGTTTGGGTCTTCCCTTTGACCTTCTCCCTACTGGTGTTTGCCTCATTATATGTTTCAGTCTCCAACATCCGTTCAACATGGCCCATTCAGCGTAGACGTCCGATCTTTATAGATGTTCTCGGGTTCATTGTATGCTATGTATAGTTCAAAGTTATATCTTCTGCGCCATATGTCATTTTACTTTACCCCTTATATATGTGTCTAAGGATTTTTCGTTCAAATGTACCTAAAAGGTTCTCATCACTTTTCGACAGTGTTCACGTCTCTGATCCATATACAAGGACCGGTTTTATCAGGGTCTTGTATATTTTGCATTTGGTTTTTCTTGTGATGTTAGATCTTAGATGTTTAATTAGTTCATTATTTGTTTTATTGATATGTATTCTTCTCTTAACTTCTTCACTGATATTGTTATCTGCTGTAACTAGTGAACCTAGATATGTAACACTTTTCTCGCTTTCGATGTTATAGTCTCGTATTGTCAGGTTCTGTAGTTTTCTTTGGCCTGTCGATTTACTGACCTTCATGTATTTGTTTTTTATTTCGTTAATGTTTAGGCCACTGTTTTGTGCCGCTCTTTCTATTGCATTAAATGCTTCTATCATCTCTCTTTCGCTTCTAGCTATGATATCAACATCATCTGCAAATGCCAATATTTGTACACTTTTTGTTATTATTGTTACTCTGGTGTTGACTTTTGACTCCCTAATTATTTTCTCTAACGTGATGTTGAATGGAATACAGGATAGGGCATATCCCTGTCGTAGACCCGTTCTCACATAGATTGTATCTGTTAGTTCGTTTTGAATTCGAATTTTGCTTTGTACTTTAAGTGTTTTTTTTACTATATCAATGAGTTGAGTTGGAATATTAAACTCTTTCACTGTATGGATCAGAAATTCTCGATGGATGCTATCATAGGCACTCTCAAAGTCAATGAAAAGATGATGTGTGTCTATATTACATTCACTAGTCTTTTCCAAGATTTGCCTCAAGACGAAGATCTGATCTATTGTGAACTTCTGCCTGCGGAAACCACATTGATATCCCCAACTATTTGTTCCGCATATGGTCTCAATCGGTCGTAAACAATATTTGACAGTATTTTATATGCCACAGTCAGTAGCGTTATTGCCCGGTAGTTTTTGCATTGAAGCTGATCTCCCTTTTTATGTAGTGGGATAATTACTTCTGTATTCCAGTCTTGTAGCGGTTGTTTATTATTCCATATGTTCACTATTAGTTCGTGTATCGCATTCAATAGGGGGTCTCCACCTTCCTTTATTAATTCTACGCTAATGTTGTCTAATCCAGGTGACTTGTTGTTTTCAGTCTGGTAACTGCGTCTTGCATTTCAGCTACTGAATGGTGGGTTGTTTCTCTGGTATCCTTTTGATCCAGTATAATTCCATCATATAGTGGATCTTCGTTTTTTTCAAACTTTTCTTTGAAGAATTGAAGAAGTCTGTCCATCTTTGTAGTATTTCACTCTGTTGAGTTACTATATCTCCTTCTTTGTCTCTACAGATCATTGTTCTTGGTTTAAATTATTTTCTACTTTTGTTAAGTTTTTGGTAGAATTTTCTGTTTTCTGATGGATTATTTAGTTCTTCCATTTCTTGGAGTTCTTTTTCTATGTGTTCTGCGATGTATTTTCTTCTCTTCCTCCTTAGCATTCTATGTTCCTCCTCTGCCTTTCGTGTTCTATGTCGTTGTTGTATTCGTTGATATGCATTATTTTTCCTCTCTGTTATGTTACGACACTCTTCATCGAACCACTCTCCTTCAGTTGATTTGGGCTTTTTTGTAGACCCGGGGTTTCTTTGGCCGTGTCTTGTATGATGTTTTTACGCGCTTCCCATTCTCTGTTTATATCCTCGTGTTTTTGTCTATTTTCTAGCCTTTCTTTTATATATTCTTTGTATTTTGCCTTTTTGCTGTTGTCTGCTAAAATTTTTATTTCATATTTTTCAATTTTGGATCCCTTTTGCTTTTTAATATTTGAGATTCTGGCTCTTATTCGACTTTCCACTAGGTAGTCATCCGAGTCTGCATTTGCCCCTCTTTTGCTGCATACGTTTATTACATCTGAGTGATGTCTAGAGTCAATAATAACATGATCGATCATGTGATCCCATCTGGAGATCTCCACGTTCCCTTATGAATATTTTTTCGCTGGAGTCATGTGCTGGCAATGACTATTTTAAGGTAAGTTGCTAGATTTATTAGTCTGATGCCATTGTCATTGCATATCTCATGAAGGCTGTGCTTACCTATACTTGGTAGGTATTGTTGCTCTTTTCCTATTTTTTCGTTGAGATCACCATAAATAATTTTGATGTCATTCTTTGGGCATGAAGGGTATGTAGCTTCTAGTTCTTCATAGAATTTTTCTTTGACATCGTCTTCCTTTTCCTCTGTAGGGGCATGCACATTTAAGATGCTATAATTAAAAAAATGTTCTCTTAGTCTCAGGATGCACATTCTAGAGTTCATAGCACGAAAGTCTCTTGCGACGTGTTTAACACCTTTTTATTTACAATGAAGATTGTATTGAAAATAATGTACCCGAATTTAAAAGTAGTTTCCATCAAGCCCAGACCTTAATCCATTTGACTACAAATTGTGATCAGTTTTAGAGGCCATGGTCTGTACAATACCTCACCATAATCTGTAGTCATTGAAGCAGGCGCTGGTTGAAGCTGTGGATAATTTTCCTAAGGATGTTATCCATACAGCAATCGATGAATGGCCTAATAGTCTTTGGATCTGTATTCAGGCTAACCTGAATTTTTAATGATTTGTAGAATAAAAAAGACAGTTAAGATTTGATTTCGGTATACGCATATACGGTGCGATATACGGTATGTGCAAAAAACTGGAAGCATTTGAGATGTGGTTATATCGGAGAATACTTAAGATCCTGTCGACTGACCAAGTCTCAAATGAGGAGGTCAAATCTCAACAGTTACAATTCTTTGGACATATCCGAAATGAATCCAGATATGCCCTCCTTCAAGCCATCCTGCAAGGAAACATATTTGGAAAACGAGAAAGAAGAACATCTTGGTTAAAGAAACTCTGAATCTGGGTCAATACGTCTGTGCAGCTTTCCAGCGCTGCTGCAGATAAGATAAAGATTGCGACGATGATCGCCAACATTCGTAACGGATATACACATCAAGAAGAAGAATAGTGCTTCCACACCTTCCACTATTCGCTTATACGTATTCGTCCTGTCAGATTCCTCAAAGCGACAGTGCAGAAGCTCAAAAGAAGTAATTTTTGATCAAAAGAAGTAATTATAAAAATAACCAAATACGGACGTTATGGCGTCAACTAAGAACAAACAGTGGACATTCGAATATTTCTTAGATTTTCAAAACCAAAAATCAGATAATTATCCAAATCTGTGCTTTCTACAATTTTCAAAGGAAAACAGACGATGAATGGACTGACATGGGAATCTAAATTTGCATTCCACAACATATCAATTCATCTAGGTCGTGAATACACAAAAATATAGAAAAGACAATTAAAATTTGATTTAAGTATAGTGCATCCACTATTCGCTTATATGTATTGCGTCCTATCAGGACTCCTCAAATTGACTATGTAAGAAGCTCTAAACATGAAATCAAATATTTTCCATCAAAAGAAGTAATTATAAAAATAACTACATATGCACGCGATTGCGCCATCTGAATTTTGGTTTCGAAAACTAAGAAATCTTCGAATTTTGACTGTATGTTCTTAGATGGCGCCCATAGCTTTCGTATGTAGTTATTTTTATAATTACTTCTTTTGATGGAAAATATTTGATTTCACGTTTAGAGCTTCTATATAGGCGCTCTGAGGAGTCCTGATAAGACATCTTAAAATGTCGATTGTTTCATTTTTTTTGTAGTTTGTAGTTCATTCAATTAGTAATAAATAGTTCAAAAATTTTTCAAATCAAACTAGTAGTTTAAATTTTTTTAGTTTAATACCTTGTATGAATATTTATGGTAGGACTGCTTATAATCTTATAATATATATTTTCGTAATTTTTAGTCAACTACTCCATGGTACGTGCGCTGCATCAAACCAAACAAACACAAACTTGCAGATAACTATGACGATCAGTTAGTATTAGATCAGCTCAAATATTTAGGAATGTTAGATATAATAAGGATACGAAAGGAGGGCTTCCCAATCCACATGAGCTTCGAAGATTTTGTTATTAGATATCATTGTCTGTCCAAAAATAGACTGCCTCCGGATATGACCAACGCCTGTCTTAATCTTATCGAGACCCACAATGTGCCAAAGACGGAGTGGCAGATGGGAAAAACCAAAGTGTTTTTGAGACCTCATGTTCATGAACCATTGGAAGAAGCTAGGAACAAATTGGTACGATCTCAAGCTATTTTAATACAAAAAACGTTTAGAATGTACACCAAACGGAAAGATTACTTAAAAATTAGAAATGCTATACTGAAGATACAACATGCCTACAAAGGCTGGAAACTGAGAATTGAATTCTTAAAGAAACGTAGAGCTGCTATCGTCATTCAAAGTCATCTAAGAGGAGCTTTTGCTCGAGAAGTTGCCGCAGCGTTGAGAGAAATGCGTAGAGTTGAAGAAGAAATGAGAAAGAGAGAAAAGTTAGAAGAAGAACGGAAGCAGAGGGAAGCTGAAAGAAAACGAAAGGAAGAAGAGGAGGCTAAGAGATTGCAAGAACAAAATCAAGTAAACGACATTCCACCTCCTCCCTCTTTTGCTCAGGAAACTGAAGATTTAGAAAAGTGCGAAAAGTAAGTATATTTTCTAAAACTTGTTTTTGTTATTAGATATTTCTGAGTACTATTCGACCTCGATTATATTAGTCTCCCTTCTATTGCAGTACTTAAAGTAAGTATATTAGGAGGTTGCACTTGATGGAGCGTATGTCTATTGACAGTAGGTTAACATAAGCTGTAACTTTCTGTTCCATCGACGAAAGACTCTTGCAGTTAAAAATTGAACGGGAATATTTCCAGAACCGGAAGTTCGATCGAGTTTCATTTTAAAGCGGTTTTAAAATCCTCGATTCTTATAATTACGTATATGTATGCTACTTTGCTATTAAGTAGAGGATCTTTAGTAATGTACTCTAGCACCTTTTCGACTAACAGATGTTATTTTTTTTAAGTTCTGTTAAACGAATTAAGTCAGTGCTTTTAAATTAAACTGTGCAAGTCAATTATTCAATTAGTCAATATAATAAACATGCTGCTGGTATTTGAAAGGAAGTTTTTTAGAATGATATTTGGACTTCAAAGATATGACTTGACAGGACAGTGGAGAAGGCTCCGCTATGCTGAATTGGTGGCTCTCTATGGTATTGAAAACATCGTTAGACATATCTTTTGAAAGACCAGACGGTAGAAGATTAGTAGGCCGTCACAGAAAAAGATGGAAGGATGATGCTGAACCTGATTTATCAAGGATTGAAGTACAACAATGAGAAATGGAAGCGCAAAACCGTAGACGATAAAGGGTTTTAGTGCATACGGCGAAGACTCAACCCGAGTTATAAAGCTAGTCTAGAAGAAGTAGTTGATTGCTAGTTCCAACTGTTTATATTGGTATTAAACTGCAGGGATATGTTGAGTTCCCATAGCAGCGTCCAACCAAAGATCATCATCATCATCACTGGCTCGACAACCCTTTTTGGGTCTTGGCCTGTTCAAGGATTCTTCTCCATTCTGACCTGTTTCGTGCTTTTATTTCCAGTTTTTAATTTTTAATGTTGTTATATCATTTTCTATTTGTTCTACGTATCTCAGCTTCGGTCTTCCTCTTGTTCTTTTTCCTACTGGCACTTGTTTGAATATTTTGTTTGGTATTTCGCCTTCTTCCATTCTTTCCACATGTCCAATCCAACGTAGCCTTCCTATTTTAATGAATGTTATGATATCCGGATCCTGGTATATGTTGTATAGTTCAAAGTTATACCTTTTCCGCCAAATCCCGTTTTCTTTTGTGCCCTTATATATGTGTCGCAAGATTTTTCTTTCAAAGGTGGCTAATAACGTTTCCTTCCTTTTAGAGAGTGTCCAGGTTTCTGAACCGTATGTGAGTACCGGTCTTATTAAGGTTTTGTATATTTGGCATTTTGTTTTTCTGGAGACGTTATCTGATCTTAGTTGCCTAATTAAGCCATGGTAACATTTATTGGCAATAAATATTCTCCTCTTCACTTCCTCTGCAACGTTGTTATCAGACGTAACTAGGGATCCTAAGTCCAACCAAAGATCCAGCTCAAATAAGCAAAAAACGATATAAAAAAATATAATCCACCTCTACAGAATTGAAGTAACATGACAGAGCAGAGTTGTCCACTGACAGCTCACTGATACCATATAGGATATAATGAGATCTGAATACAGGAATTAAAATATTAAGTGAAAATGAAATTTGGAATTTAGATTAGAGAATATTTAGTAAATAGAAAGTTAATCGAAGGGTTCAGCGCCGACTATTTTTAGAATAAAAATAGTAGAATAAAAGAGATAAGTTAATAAGTGAATCAAATAAAAAAAAAAATGAAATAAAATAATTATCTAAAGAAAAATAACAAATATGTGACGTTTATATCGTTACAACTTCTAATTACTACTTCTAATTCAGATTCTTATATTATTTAACTAATATATTACGTTTAGTTATGTTATTCAGTTCTAGTTGTAATCTTCTTTGAAATAGGTTTTCAACGCTCTCTTATCTTGGGAGACCTAGTTTATATCCTTTGTTTCTCCCAGTATCTACAGAAGTGTTATTCTGTTATTCAGTTTTTATAGCGGCGGTACAAAATGGATAGATAGATCATGTTGACTTCAAGGGGGTAGTGATCAGATTCAAAGTTGACTCCAATTGACGTTAACGGCGATGGTAAAAACTCGCTCAGATACAAAAGTGTACGCCTTGGTGTCTTTTTCCAATTCCCTTCTGATAAAGAGAGATACTACTGCCTTCGTAAATTCATGTTTGTCAACCCCTGACCCAAAGTGGATATGTTTTCTTAGTTTCTAGTTTCGGTTGTTTTATTTTGTTTATCATAATGTTATAATATCCATAATACTTGTTGTTAATGTTTTCATATCGCTTCTTTTTTTGTACATTCCACATACCAATTTTCAGTGTCTTTTTTCTAACTTGAAGCCATCCTCATTTAAGCCCGTCAGATTCCCGAGACATGACTCGAGTAAATTCTTGTTCAAACACCCAATTTTTGTGATATTATTACTAAATCACAGATCACCTACCTCCTAGATGTTCCACGACAATGCTTTAGTTGGATATGAAATTCAGCGCTCCATAAGATTTGTCTCGGAACTAATTCAACCGGGAAATTACGCGGGAATTTCAAATTTTAATTTTGGTGGGAAAATTTAAATAAAGCTTAAAATATTTAAATATAATTTGGTATATTTGAAAAAAAAATGCATTTGACATTTTTAAATTCAAATATACACAATACTATTTAGGAAAAAATAAAACAAAATGTAATTTATTTATTTATTTAACACTTGTAAAACAACTTTGTAATTTAGAATAGAATAAAAATATGCTATTACCACTGAAAATTGTACAATTTTATGGAAAAAGCTTATAAAAAATCAGAAAAATAGCAATTTAAAATTTACTGAAATTACATAACTCGTCAATATCACAAAATAAAAGATAATAAAACACACAATGTATTCCAAAATTTAAATAAAGTGCATAATAAATCCTTACGAACTAATACATTTAAGTTTCTGCATGTGATACTGAAATATATATTTATACAAATAGTTTAGATACTTGTACATAACACTATTCGTTAAGAAACTCTTCTACTGAATAATAAGATCTTTCAGATAGATAGGACTTTGTTCTTTTACGGAACTCAAGGAAAGAAGAAGTAAATTTAATAATTTATACCATGATTCACTTCAGGTAAAATGTTTGTTAATTACATATTAGGGTTACTCACTTTCTGTTATATTTGCTTCCCCACTCAACATTGAAATACTTCTGGGATGTACATTAGAAGAAGAATCTAAAATCGATCATCAATCAGTTATTTGTTCTCTAATATCAAATATTTATTGGATTACCGTACAAATGTAAGCTAGGAATTGCATTTTTATACAATTTATGACTCCATGAAGAAACAAACTTATCTTCAAAGTGTCTGTGGCAGACTCGTTTTGTTTCAAAAACTGTATTAACATTCATCATATCTAAATTAGGATTATTTATAACACTAAGCCATTTCCTAAATCGTGTAATGTCTTCAGGATTTGGAAAGGCATGTCTAATTAATGACGAATTGGTACATTGTAGGATACAACATTTATTGTGAAGAACCATATTTAACTAATTATTATTAATCTGCAAAATACTGTTTGAACACCGCCAGGAACATTTAAAACACAGATCACTGAGGTACGGTATTTGTAATTTACAATTTACAACAAAATCAAAATAGAGTCTATTTAATAGACGCTAATATGACAATTGGCGATTGACAATTATAATTCTTAGTTGTGTTCTAAACCTAAACTGTAGAGTAAAGGTAAAGACAGAGTAAAGTGACATCTGAAGATTTGTATCGGTACTACAAATGACATTAAGTTTGGTTTGACCTTGAGCTACCTACGTGAAACGTCTAGTTATTAGTGGTCTGTGTACTAAATCGTAACCGATATGTGTCAGTTTGAAGGCGTCAAAAATTAGCCTTACGCCCTCTCTCGTCTGCTACAAGACGCATACTCATTTAATTCCTAGAATCATAAAAACAGTTTTTGGAAGTGATTATAATTGATAACCTCAAGAGTTTTCAATATAAATTTCTACCCTTCTCTTGGCACCAATATAATTTACCAACATTTATGCATCCTGCAACATTTTTTATTTACCCAAAATTCGATTAGACCCCTTTTAAGTCGTCTTTAAAGGATGAAATATTCTTATTTTATAATAAAAAGCTTTTCATGGAATGGTATTTATGATCTACTTATGTTTTATTTATGTCATTTGATCCAAGCGCACTGATTTATGTGGACTACTTAAAACCTTCAACTTCCATCGTATCTCAAACTTGTATAAATATGCTAAAACTACACAATTCTGTAATTTTAATAATTTATATTACTCATTGATAATAAACATATTTTTACAGAGAGGCCGAACAAGAAATAGCGGCCCTATCACAGATGGCTGAACAACTAAAACATAACAGACAAGAAGTACCTGCAGAATCCGTAGATTTAGATAATCTCTTCGCCTTTCTTTCCGATGTTCAACCAGCTAACCGTAATAAAATCATTGAAGAAATCGGAGAAAAAATGGATGAGTTGGTCGAGGATCTTGACGTCGAGCTAGAGACGGTGATTCAACAGGAGTTAGAAGGATTGGCGCAAGAACAACAACAACCTACACCACCAAAGATGGGACTCCCGACCCTTCCGGAACCAACAGGCCCTCCTCCGCCACCACCTCCAATTGATTTTCAGGTAAGAAACTGGAACTGTTGACTTACCTTATATTGACTTACTAACATGTGCTGGTATAGATTGGCGCTCTAATAACCTAACTGGCGAAATACGTATATGCTCTTTGAATTGCTTGGGTGCGGCTAAAATCTGTAAAAATACGCAGAGTAATAAATCATTCAGTATCCAAAACATCCAGGATGTACCGTAAAATTTAAAGTAAAACTTCTACACTGTACAATATATATTCTGTTTCTCCCTGTAACGTATAAGAATTTTTCATTGTTATTAAATAAAATACAGACTATTTCCATGTTTCGTCTACGTAATATTTATAATATATTTGTCTGTTTGCTTATCTGAAACAGAAAGACGCGAATTAAAACCTTAGGTGTAAGTATCAAAAAGTATTGTCTTTTAATAGCTTTGTTCAGCTACTTACGGTCTAAGTACAGGGTTATGCAATTGAACTGTTACCAACTTCACATCAATATATCTGACAAATGATAATGACAGCTACGTCAAAGTTAGCCCGATAACACTTCAGTATGTTGTTTATAAGCCGTCAAAAGCATTTGCATTTAAGTTGTATACATAGAACCACCCGAAGTAATTTCCCATCTCAAGTAATGGTATGGGCAGCTGTAATCGCCGATGGACGCTCTCCAATCGTTTTTATTGAACCTGGTGTCAAAGTCAATGCAACTTATTATCGGGAAATTGTTTTAAATGCTGCTGTGGAGCCGTGGGCACGCAAACATTTCGATTGTAGACCATGAACGTTCCAACAAGACTCGGCACCGTCTCATAAAGCTAGTGTGAACCAAGAATGGTTAAAAAACCATGTTCCACACTTCATTTCATCCACATAATGGCTTTTGAATTCACCAGATGCAAATCCGATGGACTATTCCATCTTGTCCATTTTGGAGAGTAAGGTGAGGACTAAAAAATATGAAAGTATGGGTGCGCTCAAGAAAGCAATTATACGTGAATGGGCCAACATATCGGAAGATGACATTCGTTCAGCATGCAACTCGTTTTTTGATCGTTTGAAGGCCATAGTCAAGGCAAAAGGTGGCCACATCGAGCGAAAGTTAGTGGATTCTGAAATTTTGATTATTTTCACACATTTTGTCATTTGAATCAATAAAAAATAATTTCACACAAAAAAATTATGGTCGTTTGAATAGGCAACAGTTCAATTGCGTAACCCTGTACAATCCTAAATCCTTGTTTTTCTTTTCAACAATTACAAGTGGGTTTAACCACTATTTTGGTAGTTTTCTCAACTTTTAAATCATACAATGCTTTTCTAGTGGTTTTAATTTCTTATGTAAATCTTGAGATGATCTGGTTGAACATGACGAACTGCATCTGTCTTTCTATCTTTCTTTCTTTCTTTCTTTGTTTCTTTCTTTCTTTCAATGAAATGTAATAGTCATTAGGAAATAGACCAAGTCCGTTAAAAACTATGGTAAATTCTTCTACAAAATTAGTCATAGAGTTGAAATCCACATCTATACTCCCTACTCAATTAATGAGATGAAGATTAATACATACAAGCATCCAACCCCAACAAAGGTATTTGATATTGAACAACGACAACAACAAACTTGATATCTGAAGATATAGTCCCTATTTTGCAATGAATACTAATTTCTCCCACAGGTTTTCTGATCATAATTCATAATCATGGATTTTGGTTTTTACATATCTACTCTCTTTCTACTCTTTGACTTTCTCTGCTCCAAAACGTTTGTTTTTTCTTGCCGCACATTCAAGCAAAATTGTTTCTATTGTGGAAACGGGTAAAAATTTTACCATATGCAAGACAGTTCTTTCCTCGTTGCTTGAACTAACAATAACTTCATACTTTTTGTGAAATGTTTTTGTTTGGCTTAACAGCCTCTACTATTCATTCAGATGTAATTACTTGTGTCTACATTTTACCAGTTTCATTTTATTTGCATGCTATAATAGTTTTATGTAATATCAGTTTGGATTCTCTTGAAAGACTTTGTTTGTGTTTTATTCCAATAACAATTGTGTCTCTAACCATGTCGTTCTAATCTTTAGTCATTTTCACTGTGTTCTTTCACTTAGTTACGAAACAATCAAAATGTCCGTCTTTTTGAACAATTCTGTTAAAATTAAACCGCTCCTAAATAATATTTGACTTATGGGAGTAGTACTCTTAAAATTTATCCATGATCGGTTGTAAATTTTTTATTCTTCTTCTACACTAAATGTAAAGTGTTAAACAATTCTAATCCATCATCTCCAAGTAAAGTCAACAATGTTTCAAGTTTCTTTTTTCCAAGCTTGTCTTCTAAATCGGTGGCATCAATCATCGCTGCTAGACATATATCTCCCTCATAACTTTACATATGTTTCGATCGTGTGCGTATTGCATCCAATTCCTATGACAACGTTCTAGATAGTCACTCTAACGTAACATTATATGAGTGTTGGTGGACCACTTGTGCTTCGGTAGGCATCATCTCTTGGTCTCCATTCCAGTATCCGTCCATCTGTTATCTGTCATTCAAGCCAAGTGATTTGCCCAGTTCCACTTCACTGTTGATATTTTCTCTACATCATCGATCACTCTTGATCTTTGTCGTAGCTGGCGGTTTGGGATCTTGTCTTGTATTGAAGCGCCCAATATAGCATGCTCCATCTCTCTTTGAGCCACACGGATCTTTTTCACTTCTTCTTCTTCTTAAGGTGCCGTGCATTTCTGCGTAGGCGTCCACCGTACATCGTCTTGTCAGGTGAGATGTTAAGTATTCAGGATTAAATAAGTCTGTTTTTAGCAGCATTGCGAAGCATTTCATAGCTGTGGATTCCTGTCCATTGTCGAATATTGCGCAGCCATGACATTTTTTTACGTCCCAGACCTCTCCTATACTCTATCTTCCCTTCGAGTATCAGTTGCTGAAAAGTACATCTTTCTCCTCGTAATATGTGCCCCAAGTATGCAGTCTTCATAATTTTTACATAACTAAAAAGTTCCCTATCCTGTAAGCCCGCTCTTCTGAGTACTTCCTCATTTCTGACCCTATCCGTCCCTGATATTCTAAGCATTCGACGCAGACACCACATTTCAAACACTTCAAGTTTGTTAATGGAACTGGCCTTTAACGTCCATGCTTCCATTCCGTATAGGAGAATAGGCCACACTTAACACTTAAGTATCTTGTATCGGAGGTTGAAGTCCAATTTGCGATCAGTCAGAAACTTACGAAGCCTCAAAAAGGCATATCTGGCTTGTTCAACTCTGCTCTTTATTTCATTCTCGGGGTCCCAAAACTCGTTCAGCAAACAACATAAGTATTTGAATTGCCTGACTTGTTCGATTTCTTCTCCAGGGACATATATCTTTGCGTTGGGGTAATCATTTCTACTTATAATCATTGTTTTTGTCTTCTTGATATTTATTTTCAAACCCCGAGCTTCACTTGCAAGAGTTAGATCTTTTTCACTGCATCCATATAAAGTTCAAATTTTCTAAAAAATTATCCAGTTTACCGCCAAATTGCCATCATCTAATATAAGGTATTTTGGGGGTTTAAATTGGTTTTACATTCCTCCAGACACAAATCAGTACAATTTTAATCCCCGGTCCGACCTGACCCAATGTAAGGTATATCTTGAGTTAAATAAAACTAGGAGTCTAGATTTAATGGTTGATTGAAACTTATTTTGTAAACGATAACTACATTTTTACCCAAGCGTTTTTAACTGGTGTCTTAAGCTCGTGTGTAGCTTATGTGTTACATATTCCAAGATATGGTCGGTGGCCAACTTTGGTGGGAAACCCTGTCAATTATACCTAAAGTATACATTTTGGTGCGGCTATGAAATTACTTCACGAGATTGATTTATTACTGTATGTAATTTTTTATAGATTTTAAGATTATAAATTCATTTTCTATTATTACTATGTATAATATTAGTCATATTTCATCGCTTTGTAACTCGTTTCATAACGGCATTCCATTTAATAATATAACACAATATAACAAATAATTTTATCATCACCAAATAGTACGACAGACAACAAAGTTTATAAGAAGAAACAGTAGTTGGAAATTAGTCAAGGAAAAGTTTTTAAAACTAACGTTTATGATTTTTCAAGAAATATGTTTTAAAAATAATGGATGATTCTAATCATTCTAATCATTAAGAAATCTTGTTGAAAAGATAAAGAACCTACACTTCAATGTTTTAGATTATGTCTGAACTACCTTTGTCCCTTTCTTATAGATCATTTTTGTGTATAGTATTTCATTTTGTTATTCAGGTATAGAAAACTTTAAGGATTACACTGGAAAATTTACTATAGAATGCCTTTTATAGTATGTCCCGTTCATTCATATTTATCTTGCCAGTAGGATGTGTTGAGGACTCTAATTGTCTCCCCCCTGTCTTTGGCTGTTTCTTTAGCTAGCTCTTCCTCCCTAACCTCCTCTCTCCCTCGCTCACTCTCTCTCTCTCGCCCTCATTCTCTATCTCTTTCTTCAGTCTTTATGGTCTGTCGCTATAGATTTCTGTCTACATTGTGCATAGGTTTTCTTTGCAATTTCCTGTGATTTGGTCAATCCATTTTGTTGGAGATCTTCCTCGCGGTTTCGGCTTCCGTTGAATGATAAGTCCCTGTAGCAGAAAAGATCAAGGAAACAAAAGAAACTGCCAGAATGACGATGATGATTTAAATACCGTTAACGCTTGTTTTGCGCTTGTCTTTTTTTGCTATGATGTTGATGTCATCAGAGTACGCTTCTATTAATAATGGTTTCTATTGTTATTTTTTCGGATTCTCTTATAGCTCTTTTCAAAGCAATGTTATAGCGAAATAAACGCTACTTAATAGGGTAACGAAATAGTTACCACGGTTGGGCTAGGAAGAACTGTCCCTAATGAAAGATGTTAAATGCTCTGCTGATTGGCAACAGGGCTACATAAATAAGGACACTTCAGTCTGGTAGAGGTTTCTTGGTCAGGGTTCGACAGAGCTAGAATACAAGAGTTTCTTAGGATTCAAGAAGCTGCTTAGGAAATATGTTCCTAAATTAACAAAAGGCAAAAGGTCCTTAGAAGCGAAGGGTTGGTAAGTCGACAAAACACGCAAGCTGTTAAGTTGGTTGTGAAAAGGGAAGGCTCGTATGAAAATAATGACTTGTCCTCAACATGCCAACTAGAAAGCGAACCATGTACTCCATGTGGATTTGTTAGCGATAAACGTAGCTAAAACATTTTTTGAGAGGAAAAAAATTAGGAAAAATTGTAAGATGATTTGACACGATTCAATGATTCATAGGAAGTATGATAGGCTTAGCGTAATCCTATCTATGTCTGGAAGGGTCTTGACAATCGGTTCTGTGCTCTAACCTACTTAACTTTTGAGAGTGTTGTTTTTAATAGTTTGAATTCTAGCGTGGCTTTGTAAAGCGGATTTATTTCTATGCTATTATAAGCGCATCTTAACTCCACAAATAGAAGTGGGTGTCAATTCCATATTCATAATTAAAGCTTGTCTTATAAAGAATATTTGATTGATCGTTGATTTTTCTTTTGCGAAATCCATACTGATCTGTAGCTATTACTTTTTCACAGAATCAAAATCATAAAGTGTAAGCGAATATTTCATAGGTCACGTTCAGAAGAGTAATTCCTTTATAGTTGTTACAGATTATTTGATTTCCTTTCGTGTCAATAGGTAAAACAGACACACACCCAAATTTGAAATTCCAAATAAGGTTGAAACCAAATTTCTTCCTCCACAAAAGTCACAATTAATTTCAGGTTGCACCAGAACCACCACCAGTACTGGTCGAAACAGAAACAAAGAATACTGCAGACGAACCAATCTATGAAGCTGTTCTTCCAAGGGAAGAACCAGTTCCTGTTTGTGTTTCTCCTCCTCCACTTCCAGCACCGCCAAGCCGATTATCTTCAGAATCTCCGAAACCTACTCCTTCTGTATCGAGATCCAGCAGTGGAGTGGTAAGTGTAAATGTAGGATCGGTTAGATAAAGATGAGATGTTTATGTATATAGTTTTGTAGATAGTTAGTTTCATCGTTTCAACTTTAATGCTTATTAATATAATTAAGAATATTTCATTCAACTTTTACTAATATTTTGTTCCTTTCTCTGCTTTGCTTTTTATTATACCTATATTTACCGTTTACATTTTTATATTTATTTATACAATTTTTTATATCGCACTGCATCATTGCTCCGAGAATCTTACTCGGTAAAGTTATTTATTTAATAGAAGGAATAAATGTAATTTATTAATACCTTATGTAGAGCGAAAAGTCCAGAATGTGACAAAAAGATCCTAATCCTCACAAATTCGTTTACAACCATTGATCTTTATCTCCTTTTCGGCCTTTCTGTCTAACCCTTTTTCACCAATCAATTCGATCTTCTCGCAATGTTTATATTATACAGGGTGACTCATGACCAAATTACAACTGTATGTTCAGGGACCAAAAATAATATTTTACTTATATTTTAATAATATTAAAATAAAAAAAATTGTCCATAAATCCGATTTTCATAAATGTCTGTCTAAAAATTAAGTGATAGCTCTTTTTAGTTCCTAACGATAAGGTATATATTATTAGGTTTGATTTAATATCTACATGGCGTCATACACCTCGTATTGAATCGAAGAAATCAACGATAACTTGTTTCTCAGTCAATAATTTCGAATGTACTTATATAAAAAAGATCCTACCATGGCAGCCCTAGGGGATGTGACTTTGTAAATCACTCGTTTTGAATAACCAAAACAAGATAAATCACGATAGTTCTAGGTGATCTCAATGCAAAAATTTGAAAGGGACAAAGCGGAAAGTGTATAGGAAACTATGGCCTAGGAAATCGAAACGAGATAGGAGACCGTCTGCTAAAATTCTGTCAAGAGCGGAATTTCATTATTACAAACACATTTTTCAAGTTACCAAAAAGTATACATGCCGATCTGCCGATCTCTTAAAGCCGTGAAAACATATCCTGGATCGGACGTGGCCTCAGATCATAATCCACTTATCGCCAAGATTACACTCACCCTTAAAAATATTAAAAGACATCAAAGAATCCCTACAATATACACAAGAAAATTTAAAGAACCTAAAATAAAAGAATGCCCCAACATGAACTGCATGTGAACTGCAGAAAATTGAACATAAACACCAATGATATTGAAGAGTACTGAGATCGACTAAAATATTGTCTACTGGAACCCTGTAAAGAAATACTAAAGACTTCCGCAAGGAGAGAAGAAGAATGGATGAATGACGAGATACTCAATATGATGGAACAACGGAAACAATTTAAAAACAAAGACAAAAATACAGAGAGATAAACCACGAGATCAGGAAGATGATAAAGCAGGCCAAAGCAAAATACTAATAAAAAAAAGTAATGCAAAGAGATCGAAGACCTTTAGAATAAATATGATCTGTTTAATCTACACAAGAAAGTTAAAGAATTGGCAGGATTAAGAAAACAAAATCCCACTCATGCAATTCTGGATAGACACGGGACTACTATAACACATACGGACGAGAAGGTACAAAGATGGGCAGAATATATCGACGAATTGTTCGATGATGAAAGAGGAGATCTGGAGCACATAGAACTTACGCCAGAAGAAATAGTTCCATATATTACAAAAGAAGAATCAGAAGACACTCTTGAACCAAATTTATAGTTCAGACGTATTACCCAAAGAGTGGTTAACGTCGATTTTTATTTGTTTCCCCAAAAAGAAAAACGCAAGAGAGTGCAGCGATTACCGCACCATAAGCTTGATGTCTCTTGTGCTAAAGTTACTACTAAAAGTCATCCATAACCGAATATATCACAAACTGGACATAGACGTTAATGATACACAATCTGGTTTTCGCAAAGGCCTGGATATATACGCGTGATTTATTGACTATAAGAAAGCATTCGATAAAGTAAGACAAACAATTAATGTCTTGAAATCAAAGAAGATTGACTATAACGATATCAGGATCATATCAAGTTTATACTATAAACAGCTAACAAAAGTACGCGTTAACGAACAGCTGTCAGAAGAAATTGAAATTAGTTGTGGAGTTAGACAGGGACGTATTGTCTTCAATTCTTTTTAATGCTTATAATAGTATCTTTTAGCTAGTAGCTTTTTCACAGTAAAATCATATCACCTCAAGATTTATACAAACTGATGTCACTTGTATTTAAAATTACCATAACTTCAACCTTCAGTTGATGAAGTTGAGTTCAAATTTCCCTAACACAGCTGAGCACACCCGTACGGAGCTGCTCGATCTTTCATTGGCGTCAACATGGTATTATAATAAGGAAAATGTATTCGTGATTATATTGAAAATTTTAGAACTCTACTGATTAAATATACAAAAACGTGTCTTATTCTTAATAGTATAAATTTGATACAACAACTGTTTAAGTTTAATAATTTAAAAAATATTCATTTGAATTAAATATATTCAACAATTGTACACCAGTGATACGGGTATAAATGAAAGTAAAAGAAACTTAAATGACATTTTGGTGTGTGGCCAGAATGCCGACAGCGTTGACGATAATTTACAATCTTATAGAAGATCCTATATAAGAATTCTGTTTATGTTTCTTTTCATTTGGATTTCAATTTGATTATTCGCAGTATGAATATGTACGTATTTAATATAGTTTAATAGCTAATTCTCTGAGACCCAATCCCTCTAAAACCCAAGTCTGCGCTTTCCACCTTCGCACAAAACAAGCCAAGCGAAAACTCCAAATTGTGTGGAATGGCAATACATTAGAACACACAAACCAACCTATATATCTTGGAGTAATTCTGGACCGGTCCCTCACCTACAGACAACATTGCATAAAAACAAGAGGAAAAGTAACAACTAGGAACAGCATACTCGGAAAGCTAACGGGAAGTAAATGGGGCGCACGTCCTGGCGTTTTAAGAACAACGGCACAGGCACTGTGTTTCTCAACTGCTGAATATGCATGCCCCGTTTGGAGCAGATCTGCCCACACCAAACAACTAGATACTGCGCTAAATGAGACATGCAGGATAGTAACGGGGTGCATAAAACCAACGCCACTTTCAAATCTATATAGCGCTGCGGGTTTTGCAGAACCCTCAACACGCAGAGGCGCTGCAGAATACATAGAGAAAATTAAACAGATCGCGGACGATCGGCATGCCCTATACAAAGCTCGAACACCACGAAAGCGACTAAAATCTAGGAAAAGCTTCTTTGGAACAGTGCTGGATGAACCGCCTGAGTATTTTCTACTTCCCCAGGTTCAATGGACCGGCCAGACCCTAGACTTTAAAACGTGAAAAACGTTGAATAGGATAAGAACGGGGGTTGCTACATTACAATCAAACATGGCAAAATGGGGAAAAATAAACCAAGATGATGTGAACTGTGACTGTGGAGAAACACAGAATATGGAACATCTTACATGCAGAAACTGTCCTCATCGATGTACCCTTGAAGATTTGTGGCTCACCAACAAAGATGGAACCGACGTAGTCCGATACTGGGCCGAAATTTTATGAACGACATGTCCGGTCACGATAAAGTAAAGTAAGTTTAATAGCTTTAAAAACTAATTATTGTTGTGTATTGTGATTGTGTTTGAAAAATACCAAAGCAACTGAATAGTCGCTATAAACAGCTAGTGGCTAAATTATACATTTTTATGTGATCTTTTATAATACTATGTTATGGATTAAACACATCTTGTTTTTCGCATTATTGAAAAGCGAAAAAAGAAATTTCGAAAATGTGAATATTTTCTTCATTTTAAAAATCCAGTTGACTATAATAAAAAAGTTTCAGTGTATAAAAAATAACATTTTTTTAGTGCAAAATTCCCCAGTTATTAACTATTTTGATGTTTTGGCAACGCTGTGGGGTTCTGACGCCGCAAATCTTGAATGAGTGAAATGATTTTTGTAGGATAAATTCTATAGTGCCACAGCATCCACGGTAAACATATTATAGCTATGCATTATATGCAATGCAATCTATAAAAAATTACAGAATATGACCATTTACAGAAATATTGTTATAAAACAGCTTAAAAACATATGACAGATCATTATACAGTGCTAGTCATCTTGTTAAATATAATTTTTGGCTTCTGCCAAAGAATTGTGCCTTATTAATCTTGAATTGATCTGAAGAGATGATGCGTATTTTCATCAGACTTTTACTGTAGGCGTTTTGTATAAATTAAATCAAGTGACGATGGTCTCCCATTTGTCTAGTCTCTTTGACCATTCAATCCATTTCTAAACCAGATTAATTTATTTTTATTTACTGACAAAGACACAGTGCAACTCTTATTAAAATATTAAATTTGTTATTTTTCTTAAATATGGTATTCAATGTTCATCTTGTATTTGATTACAGCATCCAACTTGGAGATATTCACACGATCATCAACAACAACTACAACTGCAACAACAGCAGCAACAACAGCAAATGCTTCAACAACAAGAAATACAAAATAACGCCGAGAAAGAACAGAGACGCAAGTTCCGGGTAGAAAAGAAATTACAAGAACTTAATGAAAATAATGAAAATGAGAAAATAACCGATGATATTCAACTAGACATGGTGGAATTTGCTAATAATTATTTCAACGCTCATGAAAGAAGTCCTGAAGGTACTATAATGGCCACCTTAACGAGAAAGAGACAAAGCTCAGAAATGATTCCGAAGGAAGAGATGGTTATATACTATAAAGGGAATTCAATACCAAATTCCCATATTCATTTATATGATCCAGACAATATAAATATTGCTTGCAGTATATTCCGGGTAAGTTAAAAATATTCAGTTAGTTCATTTTTATGTTTAGTCTGAAACATTTCTTCATCCCAGATATATACGGTATCAAGAAGATTGAGCTCAGGTGGGTCTCTTTCCTTGTTAAGTCTTAGCTGACTTGAGTCCTAGCTATTCTGGAAATCTCCCAAAAATTTGGTTAGATATCGTTTGGGTATTTTTCTTGTTAGGAAATGCCTGACAGGCCCAGTTGGATGTTTGATGGTTTCTTGTACTTGTATGATATATTTCAGATAATTTTTGGTTGGTATAACCTGATCCTGAATGTCGAGTAGTGAACTTTCTGTCTAAGGGAATATATTTTTCTGATATCAACCAATAGATCGACGCTGTATTATCGACATTGTCTTACAATGTCTGCCATGCAGGCGCACGTTTTTTCTTTCTTAGAAAGATGGTTTCCCAGTTAAGGAAAATTTTGTGACAAAAAGGTTACCTACTGCGCATCTAAAGTACGTCTCAATCTGAACATGAGTTCCTACATTAGAATCTCCTTTCCTAATTGCTTTCCTATATCCGTAAGTCACCTATTTCCCAAATAACGTCGTTATTTAGGGTCACCTTCCTCCTAAATAATGTCGTTCTTTCTCTTTCATTACGAGGAAGATGTTTTTTAGCTTTGTGAGGTGTGTTCGTACTTTTCGCTGAAAATTTTCTTTTTACGCCGTTTTACTCCACTAAAAATACCTGATGCGCGTAATTAAGCGCGGAACATGCGTCCGTATTAAGTGCCTTAAACAAATTTTTACTGTTAAAATGTGAGCTGATCTACTGTTTTACTCTTCGTATTAACTCAAAGTTAATTGGTCTCCTAAAATGTCAGTCCAGACGTTAACTTTTTGAGGACGTTGAGTTCGGTAAACAACACTTCTGTGCTGGTTTTCTGGCGCCGAATACCTCGTCATGGAAGCATTGTGTCAATGGAAGATTCGTCAGTAAATAAAATGTTTTTAATAAAATTGGGTTCATCATTAGCCTTCGTTATTAGATTTTCTCAAAACTCCATTCTGCGAAAGTAGTCGTCTGGACAAAGCTCCTGCGTTTTCGAATATTTAAAATTCTTGTAAACGTGCTTTTTTCACACTTTCGTTAAAGTAACACTGCTAACATTTAACTCCCTAGCTTATACTTGAACGTGTTGAAACTATCTCGACTGTTGCACAAATATACTGAATACACAAGTTTGTGTATTCCGATATTCTCTTTCCTCAACTTTTTTTGGTGACACTTCTTGAGCGTGACATTTTCTGCAATTTTTGAAGTAATTAGAACTAAATTTTTTAAGAATATTATGATTGGACTGTACTGGTCTCCCCTCAAAAAACAGAAAATAAATCTACACACTGTTGTCCAGAATTACCACCATAAAACCATTTTATTATTTGAACCTTTTTTGCGGGCGTATAAACAGACATGTTGTTTACAAAAATAAGTTAAAAAACTACGTTCTTATTGCACAACCACTTCTTCTTCTTAACATGCCATACACCAAAGTGCGTAGGCGACTATCTCATTACTAGAATTCTGTTCTTGGCGGCGTGACACAGCTCACCTGTATTGTGTATTCCTGTCCATTCTTTAATATTCCTTAACCAGGATAATTGTTTGCGGCCGGCTCCTCTCCTACCTTCGATCTTCCCTTGTAGGATTAACTGTGGTATTTCATATTTTGCTCCTCTCAATATGTGCCCAAGGTAACCAATCTTGCGTTTTTTAATTAATTCAAAGAGTTCTCTTTCCACGCCGGCTCTATTAAGGACGTCATCGTTTCGAACTCTATCCACCCAAGGTATGCGCATCATTCTTCTCAATGACCACATTTCAAATGCTTCAAGTTTGTTGCACAACTACTATCTAATGATAAATTATTGGCGACGAGACACTAAGGCTCGTGGAAAGTCGACGGCGCGCAGTGTTGCCATTTATAGTGTGTATATCTAATTTAAACTTAACGTACGGTATTATATTAAGATAATCTGATTAGTTATTGTATTTAACACTAGCGCCACCTATTGGCAGATTTAGACAAATAAGTTTTTTGTCGGCGCAGAAATACCTACTTATCAATTATGCAATAGAAGTTTTTTTAAACGATTTTAAAACATGCTACAAGAAAATAGTTTCAAAAATATTTCTAGTTGCGTACATATTTTATTGCAAATTATGTTCATATATTTCATTTCAGGATTTAAACAAATACATAAGGGGAGAACTGAACGGGGAACGTGAACTGCAAGTTATTCAGTCAATTGTAGGATATGCATTAGAACGAGAAGAACTAAGAGACGAAGTATTTGTTCAATGCATTCGTCAAGCCACGAATAACCCAAGCACAGAAGGAACCGAAAGAGTATGGTTGTTGTTGTGTCTGTGTGTGGTTTCTTTTCAACCATCCAAATTATTATATAGATATTTTGTGTCTTTCCTGAAAAAGAATATTGTACATCCTGGAAGAATTAGTCAATACGTTCAATGGTGTTTGGACAATTGCAATAACAACAAAGTTTCCGTTCGGGAGCATCCTCCATCATCAGTAGAAGTAGCTGTAAGTACATATAAATCCCCAACACTAGCTAATTGTTTATCAATTTCATCAATCTAATTACTGTTTATAACTTAGTACACGTTATATAGTAACTTAAAGCATTTTAAAACAGTTAATTTTGGAACAAACTCGTAATGAAATAAAATAGCCACAATTAAATTTTCTATAAGATACGGCTGGTTCATAATGTTTTTATTTCTTGATCAGAGTGTCCTAACGACAAAAATCAAAAAGTTGAAGAGTGCAGCTTTCTTATGCGATTTTTACATTTTGCCGCAATTATAGTCAGTTTCTATAAAAGTGTTAAATAAATAAACGTTGCTCGATTTTTGCATTTTTTACGATTCTCATGAAATCATTAAAATGTGTCACTTTTCCATTAACCAGTCACTATGGAATTTCCATTCTTATAGAAATATAAGAATATGAGATAATATATATAGAAAATAATATGAGAGAATATAGCAAGTCAAAAAATCAATACATAGTATTAAAAAAGGAATATATATATAACGTAACTATATATCATCACAAAACGTTTAGAACGAAAATTAGATTTCTATCAGTCTAAGGAGCAAGCTGAGTTTAGGAAAGGTTATGGAACGAATGACCACCTACAAGCACTTAAAATACTAATTTAAAAATGTGTTGAATATAATAAACCACTCACGTTGATTTTCATAGACTTCAAGAAAGCTCTTGATACCGTGGAATTACCGGCAGTATTAGGAGCATTAGAACAAAGCCGAGTAGACTATAGATATACAAATTTGATAAAACATATATACAACAACGCAACAGCATCTGTTAAACTCCATGACTTTACCGATAAATATAGAATTGAGCGAATAATTAGACAGGGCGACACCATCTCCCCCCAACTATTCACTGCAGTTCTGGAATATGCCTTTAAAAAACTAGATTGGGCTAAAAGGGGAATAAATGTTGATGGTGAATACTTAAGCCACTTGCGCTTTGCAGATGATATTGTCAATATAGCCGAGAGTTTAAATAAGGCTCACAAAATGATGGAAGAACTAAAACAGGCAATAGAACAAATAGGCCTGAACATAAACTTAAAAAAAACAAAATACATGACCAATTTAGTTCCAAGTGATGTTATGAGGGTAGATGGGAACGAAGTAAATCAGGTCTTTAGCTATATCTATTTAGGGCATGAAATTAGAATAGGAAAAGACAATCAAACTTGTGAGATCCAGCGTCGCATAGGCTTGGGATGGGCAGCATTTGCCAAGATGCGAGATATTCTAAAAGGAACGCTACCGATTTGCTTGAAGAAAAAGGTTTACAACCAATGCATACTGCCAGTAATAACATATGGTTCCGAAACAATAACTTTAACCAAACATTCTGCAAATAAATTGAGAGTAACCCAAAGAAAAATGGAAAGAGCAATGTTGGGAGTAACTAGAAGAGATATAGTACCAAATAGGATAGTGAGAGAGAGGACTAAAGTGACAGATGTCATAGAAAAAATTGCACAAGCCAAATGGAGATGGGCTGGACATATAGCACGTTTAAATGATAATAGGTGGACCAAAAGACTCATAGAATGGAGACCTAGAGAAGACAAAAGACACCGAGGCAGACCACCAAAAAGATGGATGGACGACTTGAGAAAAACAGTCGGAAATTGGATACAGAAGGCGCAAGATAGAGAACAGTGGAAGAACATGGAGACCTATATCCAACAGTGGATGCAAGAGGTTGAGGAATGATGATGATGATGATGAACGTAACTATATACAAACAAAAACACATATTAAACAGAAAACATTTATGACAAGTGGTTCAGTGGATGTTCTGCAATGGGTCATATATTCTTCCGAGTAGTAAAAACAATGTTTTAGAAGATATATTTTATAACTTTATCGAAACTATTACAGCTTACCTGTTTAATACTTTTTGGCAAAATATTATAGTAGTTATAATTAAGACAATTTTTTTCTGAAAGACTTAATCTAAAGCGATTTGTTCGTAGTGTGTGACAGTTTCGCGTATTGTGAACGTGGACATCAGACTGCTTTAATAAATGGGCACGTTTTCTGTGAATGTCAGTTAGAATTTGAAATATCGACAGAGTAGGTAGCGGCATAATTTTGAATTTGATAAAGAAAAGTCGGCAGTCTTCTAGATTACTAACCCCTGCTAAAATCCTGACAGCTTTCTTTTGCATTCTAAAAATTTGAAGTGCATTTGTTGAATTTCCCCATATGCTTACACCAAAGTTTAGGTGAGAGTGGAATAAAGAAAAATGTCATTTTTAATTTTTTAAAGTTGACAATCCTTGCTAGTTGGCGAATAACAAATAATGAACTTAAAGATGAGATATGAGTTGACTAGTTGAGTCGATTATCTATGGTTATTTCCAATAGTTTAACAGTCTCTTTGTTATCTGGATCATTGTGTAAATTACTTGCAGATATAACCAAATTTTGCGTTTTATCAGAGTTATATTTTAGTTTGTTTGCAGCAAACCATGAGCTAGATTTAGTAGAAAGTTCCTCATGAGACATTTTTAAATCATTTCCTGATATAACGTATGTCGTATCATCTGCGAATTGTATGGTTTTGTACGAAGATATGAATTTAGGCAAATCGTTGATATAAATAATAAACAAAATAGGTCCTCAGACCAAACCTTGTGAGACTCGATTCGATCGGGGTTTACGGATAAAAAATCGGAGATATGCCACATAGATAAGAAATTATAGCCACATAGATAAGAAATTATAAGCATAACACAAACCGGCGAAAAAATTAGCAAAATATCTAGAAAATCCAAGATTCAAATCAGTTTCCCGTCTTTTAAATCAACATAACTCTTGTTCTAAGAGTTTAAAATGGTTTATTCAGAGTGCAAATGATGGCTCAAATAATTTTCAAAATAGTATTGTCTCTAAAACTTAAGGTATAAGCCAAAAGCGATGAAAATGCCGCGGAGAATCGACACGACGGTTCTAATCAGATTTTTGTCTTTCAAATCACCAAAACTCTGGTTCTAAGAGTCCAAAACGGTCCAACTGTAAAAACGATATTTACTAAAATATCAAATCGGTTGTTTGTCAATAAAATTCAGAGTTGGTCGGTGCCCTAGTTGGTCTTGTTTGGGAACAATAACATTATAAGTTCCTCTAACGTTTTTCAAAAATCGATCATTTTGTCATAGCCTAACGTGGCAAGGAAAAAAGTTTTACATACTTGCATATCTAATCCGTTAGCATCCCGTAAATAACATTAACGTGCACAAAAAAACGTTAAGCTTACTTTAAGTTCCCACTACTGCTTGATAACATCTTCTCGTCTCACTACGTTTAATACTTCTGAACACTTCAGCATGTAGGTGTTACGGGATTTTTTTATTTTGTGGTCACTAGCGACAGATGATAATTTCTGCTTTTTTATCTCAGCACGTGTTGTCTCAATTTTTGTTCTCTTTGTAATTGTTCCCTTTTTGGTGTACATCTTAACGTAATTGTTTTCAGCAATTTCTATGGACGAAGTGACCATGTAGTTGACCATACACTTGAGTAATTGATAAATAGACGCATCTTCTTCGACTAAACTTTCATTATCAGACATAGCTGGAGACAGGCAGTCGTCATTTTCATAGCTAATACAGCCTTCTTCTGTAGACGCTGCAGACGTGGACTCGCTACAAAAACCGTCTTGCTTTGGATCGTAGTCGGGATTATTGTTAACATTTTTGGTGTTCACAAGCTTTTTATTTGCATTTAGGCGTTCTCTTAATTGTCTTTTTAAGGCAAAATTAACTTGCCTAACCACTGCAATCATGAGTCAATTTCATAAACACTAAAAAGTGCTAAAACAGGAGTACATAATATGTAGCTTTTTCCTTAATTATTCAGTAATAGAATCATGAAGCGTGGACCAGCTCCAGCACAGTTAATGTACTGAAAACAAAAACGGAACTAAATATTATAAGAGGCACTTAAAACAGTCATGGAGGTAATATTATCTAGCACAATAAATAATAATGATTAATTACCTATTATTAATTAACTCAATTATAATTATTAACATATTAATAAAACATCTGGTTACTTACTTCGAGGTATAAATCAAATTTTGTACACTAAAAACTGACATTAACGGAAACAAACACTTTCGATTTTGAGGTTATGTCGTTTTACGGTACAATGCTGAATATTGCAATACTGACTGTCCTATCTATTACAATAGGACATTTAAGGTTTGTACATATCAGATAGGACGTAATGCTTAGTAATCAGGTTTTAGTTTGAATTTAGGACAACAAGCATCACTTCAGAACAGCTATTTAATGACAGATAGGACAGCTCAGTTTTGAAAGGAAGATAAAGAATACTTTTCGCTACCGCCCAGTACTGTTAGGACCAAAACTGCGATTTTGTCAGTTAGGATCTTTCAGCTTAGCAGGGCAGAACAGTGGTTAATATATTGAAATTTTTAATTCTGAATTTAGCCTTCAAAGAGCCAGGGAATGATACATGTAATGCATATGTTATCAAATTCAAAGAGTACCTTTTAAGAGGACATACCCACATGGAGGTTTATGTACGAAAAGAAAGACAAAACAAGTTTTCCGGCCAATTTTCGTTAATAACTACATGGGATTGGTAACAGCTTTTCAGACTTTGTGGCAATAAATCGGAGCTAGCGGAAATGGAAACCATGGACTTTAAGAATTTTATCCATTTATCTAACAAATCCCGATCTTATTTTCACAATAACAAAAAACACACTATACTATCGTTGTGGTGTCGGGGATAGGAATTTCTCCATATAGTTTTTGTGGAGTTTTGCGTAGACTAGGCGCCCTCCTGTAAGAACTCAATTTCACAAGTTCACACCATACGAAATTATTGTAAAGATCTATTTTTACTGTAGTAAAATTATATAAACTGAGTACCGTTCTCGTTAAATAACATTATTTTTTATTATTTTCAAGGCCATGAAAAGGCTTGGTACAATAGTATGCAGATTTTTCTTCCTGGATGGTCGCACTAAAGCAATAGATGTTCATCCGACAGATACAGCTGGAGATGCAGCCAAAAAATTAGCAGAAAGATTAGGTTTAAGAAATTTGGAAGGTTGGGCTATTTACCAAAGTCGACCTGATGGAGAAGAACATGTTAGAGCTCATCATTATTTATATGACATTATAGCCCAATGGGAACTGTAAGTACTAATTTTTCATCAATTTATGTTTACTTCTATACATACAAAATATCCTAATAAGTTATAGCATTGAAAATTTTTTTATTATCAATTTTAGACAAAAAAAGTTATTTACAATAAGTTCTGCAAGTACTAAAACCAAAAAACCCACCCATAGGTTTATTTTTTAAGTCGTATACGACATTTTTCAAAAAAACTATTAATTTTGCTCAGCAGTAAAGTATCTTTATTTTTGACAATTCTAGTGGTACCCTAAGGTCCGATTGTTCGAAGGCTAATAAAAACTTGACAGTAATCAAATATTTAATTAAAATCAAATTCGTCACATTTGGAGGTTATGTTGACTGATTTATTTTATTGAATTTTATTATTTAGCGTTTTAATTTAAAATAAACCATAATTATTAAACTCTTTCTGATATTAATTTCATGTTTTTATTTACAAATCAATAATAATAAGCAATTTTTAATAATATTGACAGATGCTGTGACTTATTTGATTGTAATTAAATATTTGATTACAATCAAGTTTAGATTAGCGTTTGAACAATTGGCCCTAAGTGTTTCTCCTAAATCGGGACCAAACTATTTTAAATTCTTGTTATAACTTCTTGTTATAAAAATAATTTGTCAATACACACGACCGGTGGTTTACAAAATTTAAAACTGCAATGTGAGAACTCGCTCTGGTCGTGAACTATAGTTGGGCCGCCGATCAAATAGAATTATCACGTAAACGCTATGCGCTGGTTACGAGTTGCAGTTCCCAACGTCACAATCAATATGGTTTATACTAGGTCAAGAAGAGAGTGAATGCGGTAAAACCCATAATATACATATTGAAAACTTAATTCTATTTTTCACCGTAATAATGGAGTTGTGATATTGATAATTTATTATTGATTATGTCGTATGAATAGTGTGACCAACTTGTGCGAAAAATCATATCAAATTGAAATTTCTGTATTTTAATTATCGTCTTCTGAAAAGACGATTCAAAAACAATAACAATGCATGTATACACATGAATCATCTGTGTTACGAGGCATGCTGCATACAACAATGTAATGAATTCTGATCAATGTTTATTTTTCGGTTTTGTCAACCATTTTAAGTAAACAAACTTCTTGATTTTGTTCTCGCTATTTAAAATCAATTACATCGAATGATTCATTTGCAAACCACTACGTGCTTTGAAACAAAATCAAATCTGTTTCGTTGCAATATGATTTTATGTAAAAATTTATTTTATGTCAGTAATCAGTATCAAACCGCAAATAATGCAAGTTAAATAATCAATAAAATGATGATATTAAAGTTCTATATTAAAAAAAAATGGCCAATTTTCATTGAAAAGTCCCGGATTTCAGGTATTGTTTTTCAGCCTTGACCCGAATTCGACTGAACTGGAGTTTTTTCAAGTTGGGCGTATTAAAAAAAAAAATAATAAAATATGACAAAAAGAGGTTATCTTTATTCTTAATTAATAAAAAATTAATTACTATTGGTGTCCTCGGATGAAGTTTCGTCGTCACCTAAATTAATAATCATTGGTTCTAACTGCTTTTCTATAACAAAATCTAGTTCCCACAGCTTGGACATTATGCCATCTACATATTTGATAGCATTTTTCAAGGAATCCGATATAACATTACTCAGTGCTTCGCTGAAAAGTACTGTTACGTTATTTAATTTATATGTGGTATTTTTTCTTGCAACTTCACCCTTCACGTGGGCCTATATTAGCTCAATTGGGTTTAGCTCGCAGTTATAAGGGGGCAATATAAGCTTACATCTACCTGAAGACTTAAGAACTTTATCTACCACATACTTTTGTTCTATGAGATCACTTTTTACTAGCGTTAGTAACTCAGCTTTGACAATGTCGTCAGTAAATATTATATTTTTTTGTCGCAACCATTATACATTTTTTATATTCTTGAATATTAGCTTCTCGCATAGCACAATTTGGTATCTTTTCGTATTTTCTGCTATGTTAGGACGCATTATCTAGGACAAACTGCCCTTTTAGCTAAAGTTGGCTAAACCGTTTGTAGCCACTCTTCAAAAAGGTTGGAATTTATGTTTTCATGGTAGTCGCCATTTTTTTGGATTAAAAAAAGGAGTCTTTTCCACAAATCCATTTTTAGATCCGATATGTAAAACAATTTGTGCCTTTCCAGAAGGATGTTTTAAATCTGTACAAAGGTCTTTAACATATGCTTGTCGAGCACTGGTGATTGACATGTCAGTCCAGACTCTGCCAACAGTATGACCAGCGTTCACCCAAGTTACATCCAAATAATAACTAGTATGGTCTTCCTGCATATATTGTCTTATAGATCGCAAGTATCTTCTCCTCCATGATATAATTTCATTTTTTTCCCTTTAAATCACTATTTCGACATCTTTTCTTGAACCTAAAGCAATAATGAATCATAATTTATTCGTCTTCCGGGTTTGGACCGTGTCATTTGTGAGTGACCCAAAAGTGGGTTCATCTCGACGTTTCGCTACAATTGTATGTAGCTTCTTCAGGAGAACAAAGAAAAAGAAAAAGAAAACAAAAGACAGGAAGATGCGTAGTTAGCAACGGTAACTCAGTTACTCAACGCAACCAGAGGCGAATACTAACTACCAAGATGGGCATTTGGTCACAGTAACAGGTAGTTAGTATTCGCCTCTGGTTGCGTTGAGTAACTGAGTTACCGTTGCTAACTACCCATCTTCCTGTCTTTTGTTTTCTTTTTCTTTTTCTTTGTTCTCCTGAAGAAGCTACATACAATTCTAGCGAAACGTCGAGATCAACCCACTTTTGGGTCACTCACAAATGACACGGTCCAAACCCGGAAGACGTATAAATTATAATTCTGACTCTGGCCGTGGAAGCCTACGATCTCAATAATGAATCAGTCCAGACAAAAGGTTTATTATTAGAGAGAGAAATATACTTTATTAATACATACTATATACCAAAAGACCATAGACCGAAGTCTTTCAGCCAGTTTATTATTATTTATATGAGATTTAATATTAGTTAGATGGTATTAAAATTGTACTGCCCGAAAATTAATTGATTTTTCAAAAGTTTTTTTTTAAGTAGTTTTCTTTGAATTTGGAATGTTAGGGTTTTCTGAAAATTCATAATTTTTTGAACCGTTGGAAGCTCATTTAGTAAAAAGGAACTGTGAACAATTCGTCAAATCATGCTCTTATGTTCATCGGTAATTTCATCA
Source organism: Diabrotica balteata (assembly GCA_918026665.1). NCBI lineage: Eukaryota > Metazoa > Arthropoda > Insecta > Coleoptera > Chrysomelidae > Diabrotica > Diabrotica balteata. The sequence continues at coordinate 117,381,164 of OU898280.1, forward strand.
AGCATTTTTTTCAATCTTTGGTAAGGTTTTAGAGGTTTTAATTCACCATTATTTTGGCGATTTTCTTTTAATATATTGTAAACAGATAATTTGTCAATACTTAAAATAATTTTTATTAATAGTATTATTAATAACATAACAATATAAACAATTTACCTGTAGCTTCAGCAGTGAATTTAATAAAACCTTCGCAGCCCTTCTCTGCGTTTAACTTCTTAGATGTTTTTTTATATGTATTTAAAATTACACATTTTTTTAACAGCAAATTTTGTTTTTTTTTGCCTTTTTCGTGGAGGCGAATGAATATTTCCATACATATTTAAAACAAACGATAATTTAACACAAAGTTTTTTTAATTTGTTATCACGCGGCCTTGGGATTCTAGCTGTTCGGCGGCCCAATTTTAGTTTAATAAACACGTAATTGTATATAAATTTGATAACATCCATTCACGATTATTATTAGAATTGTCGGTGTCTGTTGACCACGCAGATGTTCGCTGACATACGTCAACATATTGTTAAATTTGTCTCCGAGAAATGTAAAAAGTAGCAGTTTCACCAACTCACACCGGCTATATCTCACAATGTCGAAGATTGTTAATACAAAAAGTTTATCAGAATTAAATATCACATTCAAATATACGATTTTTTAAATAAAAAATCAGTTTTTTTACCAATATTTCCTACTTTACTAATTAATTTTAATTTTGTTAATAATTTAATGAACGTTTATCTGTTCCGATTAATAAAAATACGATCATCTTTCCATTGCTTAATTCCCTTCAACTATTTTACAATTTAAGTACGTAATAAGTGCATTCGCATTGCTGTCTATAACCGCAGTCCGGTTTCTAGAAATCCATTTTTAGATCCGATATGTAAAACAATAAGTCGTTTCCCTTTCCAGAAGGATGTTTCAAAGCTGTAGAAAGGCCTTTAACATATGCTTTTCGAGCACTGGTCATTGACATGTTAGATCTAGACCACCTTATAGATACACACTCTGGATATGTCTTGATCGGTGTTGTTGAATTGGACTATCCATAAGCTAAGTAAATATTTATGTAGGAATAACAAAGAAATCCATTCCTGTAAGCTCCAATTCACAAGTTCAAGTTAGCAGTCACACATATTAATGTGCAATTGTATGCACAAGTTGGCGACCTAATCCTGCCACACATATATTCTAGTAAGGCTAGTTACGTGTTGAAGGCCTCCATGGCTTTCAGCAACAATATCCAAGTGTTCATTTTCAGTTGTCAAAATTACGTACAACATCAACTTTTGAAAATCCATAATATAAAAATATTCACAGTCCTTAATAAATTCAGACGCTCAATGTCCAATTGGATGATCAATGTTTGCTCCATGTCTTTTGTGGAAAACAAGTTAAAAACCATACTCAATAATTTTCCCAGCCCTTTATATTTGATTAGGTGCTAAATTATGACGCTCAATGATCAACATAGTGCAATTGGATCATTCATTTTTGTTTCATGTCTTGATTTGTAGAAAAAAAATCAGAATTTTACGTATTTGTATGTGTTCATGTTTTTTTATAGAAGAAATTCCAATAATAATTGTGTTCCTGCGACACTTTTAATATGTTTGTTTACAAATTAATAATTTATTGTGTTGACAAAGCTCTACTAACACTTGATCTTGATTGTTTAAAATCATAGGTTTTCAATCCATTATTATGTTATCTTAACATTCTAGGAATCAAAATAAGTTGGTACCACAAAGTGGTTTATCGACGTTAGGAAGACGAAGCGGTCAAACCGTGAGTGGAGGAGAAAATAGATTTATTTTCAAAAGAAGGCTCTTCAAATCTAGTCGTGAACTTAGTCAAGATCCTGTAGAAGTTAATTTAATGTATGCTCAAGCTGTACATAGTGTTGTTAAAGTAAGTACTTTTTCAATTCATAATACTCAAGTTATTCACTATCAAGTGCGAAATAATCATTATTACACCACAATATTGAAAATGTTTTTATTTTTGATTTTAAATTTTTTGAAATAAATGCGCCCTAACAGCCTAAACATGGGCGATGATGATAAAAGCCTACCGGTAACATGGCCACCGCTGCTTCAGCATCACCCGCATATACCGTTCATGCGCATACTGAGTGTATAAAAGCAGCGACACAGGGTAAGACCTGTCGTCGCTCGGCACTGAGGACTAGGCAGATTGAGACCTCAGTGCCGGTTGATGATTCTCGTATATCTGAACTATAGAGAGAATAAGATACTGCGATGTCATGAGAATGGGGAGTAAGCGGATTGGGACCCTGAACTCCAACTGAACCATATCCCTCTTGATAATGGCACCAAAATGGATGCCGAAACGAGAACTTATAATTTTCATTCACCTGGCTGCAGACATTTTTCCGAACATTTCATTCACATCTATGGGGAGGATTTTTCATTTTTACTAAATCTTTTTTAATCTTCTTACACGCAAATACAGAGTTCTCTGTGACCTTGCTTTCTTTAAATCGCGTCGTGACCATCAAGTCATTCCAAAATATCTTCAAATTAAACATCGCATTAAATCTCCATCCATTTTTAAAATTCTTAGAGCAACTGGTTTTTCGATTCGAAATTCAATTCATTCCACCTGATGCAAATTAGACACAACAAATTCCCGTCTTTTCAAAACCATATACTCTCACAATATCCATCCATTATTATGTGACACTTTCGATCATCGTTCTCATCAAAAAGCCCTACACATTTCTGACAACAAAACCCAAACCCAGAAACGCAAACTTTCCCAACTTATCAGTCAGCAAAATCCACAGCCCCTTTCGAATCGACAACCTTCTACTGCTGTACGCAATTTCTCAGATATTAACATACCCGATTCAGCTACTAAAGCTCTGACAAAAGGTTTCAATTTTTCTGTCACTCCTCTTTCCATCCCAACTGAGAAAATTATTTGTCAAATTGAAGAAGCCATTTCTCATCTTCATTCCGACCAAGCCAAAGTTGCCAGACAAGATTTCGCAAGAATTCTTCGTACTTCTAAACCCACATAATCAGTCTTTCAAGTGCCAAAGACGTGCCAATTTCAAAAATCCATATGCCCAAAGTCCCCCATCGTCAGTGCATTCAACTGCCCCATTCATAAATTAGCAAAACATCTCGCTTTATTCTTACAATGGGCGCGTTCAGCAGACGGAGCAGCTACCGCTCCGCTACTTCCGAATCCATCGTAAAGCGCTGGACCAAATGTCATAAGTCAAAACCTGCTGGATTCCGCTACCGCTACCTTATCTGTCAATGTCAAATAATTTGTCATTTTAAAATTAAATATTTTGTTTATGTTTTAGATTGCCAATTTAGCTTGACTTTTAAATGTTATTAAACTTTAGGCCACATTACTAGCGGACAAGGAAAATAATATCCAGCTAATTGGAAATGTTGTGGATCAGTTGGCACAAACTGAAGAATTAGAGCTGAATAATGCTGAGAGAGCTCAAGTGCCTCCTAATCAAAATTAGCAACTAGGAAATTTAGGAGTTATACCCATTGGAGCTACAATTCCTTTAGATAAAAAAGTGCTGTTCACCACCTGGGTTTTAGCTAAACCAGAATCGTTTGTAGCCTGTGGCGACAGGTTCAATATAGCCAAGAGTACAACCCATAGTGTATTTTTAAAGAAATTGTGTCAGCAATCTTATTATTAATGCCTCATGCCTCAATATATAATGTGGCCAGATAACCATAATGAAGCAATAATAGACTTTGATCCACAGACTTTCTGAAAACTGAAGATGAAACGCAAAGAATGGGCAAACTTACCTCAAGAACAAGTTGATGCTTTGGGCATCTGACTATTAAAATGAACAACAAGACTGTATCTTTTTTTAGTCAACCATTGCAATGTTTTCATTTGTTCGTGTTTTTGTTAATTTAATGCATTTGTAACATTTTTTTGATTTTTTTTATAGTAATTTAGCTGGTTTAGTATAAAATGTAGTTCATTTTTCATTAAAAAAAATTTAGTGATACTTTACAAAATCGGAAATACTGGGTGATTCCATGTGTATATTATTGATTTTTATTAATTATTATTGATGTGTGTATATTATTAAACTATATCCCATACATTTCTTGACAACTTTTCTCCATCTTCTTTAGAGGTGATAATTTAATTTAGTATTTTTGCCCAGGTCTATGTACAGTTAACTTGTTTGCATCTGTAGGTAATATAAATAATAATAAAAAATAAATAAAATTTGGTTTATATGTGCAGCTTGTTGGGACTCAATAAAGAGTACTTACTCTACCAAGACCACCTTGAAAATCTAAGAATGGTTGTATATGTAGCACTGCCAATGATATTCTTGCATTTTCCTCATAAGCCTTAGTTTCCTATTATTCACTATCATTATGTGCCATGCAACATCACAGAGTATGAAGGAGAGTAGTTCTTCTGTGATGTGGGTATTGTGATATATCTTCCTTTTTATGTATGGTGCAAGTATTCCAATCGCTGGGGAGGGACTGCTGTATTCATATTTCTTTTCTAGGCTGCTGTGATGCCACTGCCAGTGATATTCGAACTACCTTCTTTATATAGATCTGCTGGAAAATTAGTTACTCTTGGCCCAATTACTACCTTATAAATATTTTTACTTGTTAATTGAAAAATATGACAGACCCCTATTTTATATTTGATGCCATTCAATCTAGTGTTATAAAACATAAAAGAGAGTGGTAGTTTTAGGTAGTTAGACTCAGTATTACAGAGTTATTAGGATGTAAATGTAAGTAATAGAATTAAAACAGTATTAACGAAATGAGTGGAGTTTGGCGTGATGGAAAAATACTAATAAAGCTAATAGGTAATGTGGGGGTTTAACAAAATAATGTACTATTACGAATTAATAGTACTAAGATTAATACCAGCTATTCCTTCGATAGCTCTGGCAAGATAAATGAACTTTCACTCATAGGTGCAAATAACAAATAATATAAAATTTAAATGGTTGCAAAAACAATCAAAAAACAAACAAAGGTATTAAACTAGGTGAACTTACCGAACCGCTAATTAGGTACCATAATTCACTACTATAAAACCAACCGATTTCGATGCATCGACGCACTCGCGAGGGTTGTGTCTTGCGTCTATTCTGCTCAACGACTTAAGCGCTTGTGTGCTACGGGATGCATAGCATACCCGAACGGTACGAATAGGGATCGAAGGTATACAGGGGGAGGACAAAATGTCTTGATTAATTTATACAACCATATTTGAATTTAAACATTCTCCCCCCTTTAAAGGCCATAAGGTCTTTAAAAAACAAAACGAATTCTAAATACTATCATTACTTAAACAATCAAAACGATAATTACTACAAACAATTCCTATACAAATATTAAACAAATATTCAAAACTTAAACTAAAAAATAAAAAAATTAAAATTAAAATGGTGGTTTTGTCGTGGTTCTATTCATAAAAGCCGAACAAACAAAATCAGTAAAAAAAATGCTGACCATTTAATCTTCATCTATCGGCACGGGACAGACTCGGACAAGAGGCCGTTTTAAGGTTCCGGTAATCGTACGCACGGTAGCCACTCGAGCTACACCGTCTTTACCCTCATGTAATTCAACAAGACGCGCGAGAGGCCACTTACACGGAGCCAAATTATCCTCCTTTAAAACAACTAAGGTGCCGATTTTAGGTACAAAACTAGGATCTAACCATTTACACTTTTGTTGCAAGGTGTGCAAATATTCCTTTCGCCATCGAGCCCAAAAGTCTCTATGGATGCGCTGTAACAACTGCCATCTGGACAAACGATTGAAGGATACCTCCGAAAAATCAGGCACAGACAAAGATGTCAAGGGTTCAAGAGTCAGGAAATGTCCTGGGGTCAAAGCATTGAGATCTTCAACATCATTGGTTAAAGGGGTGAGAGGGCGTGAATTTAAGACGGATTCAATTAACGTCAAAACGGTATAAAATTCTTCGTAAGTCAAAATTTGTGCCCCGACTATACGACCAATATGTTCCTTTACAGAACGAATTCCGCGTTCATAAATACCGCCAAAATGTGGAGCAGCAGGAGGAGCAAATGAAAACTTAATATTTTCCTTATCGAGAGCGCTCTCCATAAAGCTACTAAGCTGTCGATAAGCACTGTGGAAATTAGTGCCATTATCACAAAATACTTGCGATACTCGACCTCTCCGAGCGACAAAACGTTGTAAAGCGGCCAAAAAGGCTTCCGCGGTCAAATCACTAGCTAATTCCAGATGTAAAGCCTTTGTAGCGCAACATACAAATAAACACAAATAGGCCTTTTGAGTTCTAACTCCCCTGTAACGAGACATGGTTATCGAAAACGGTCCACCATAATCTAACCCACAAATCGAAAAGGGTTTAATGGCACCGAGACGAAATTTAGGCAAATTACCCATAGGGGGTTGTAAGTTTTTGGGAGATTGTTTCCAACATCTAATACATTTGGACAATACTGAATTAATGGCTTGTTTAGAAGACAGTATCCAAAACCTTTGACTAATCAAAAATTGAGTACTCTTAAATCCAGCATGTAAATACTTCTCATGATAATAACGAACTAGGTTACGAGTATCAATACTACGAATGTAAACGACACAAGCATATCCCTTTTCACTAGCATCGGCAAATCCATGAAGCTCTAAGATGGGACATGAAGAAATATTCAAAAAACGAGGAATTTTGAATTGTGAAATAAGAGATAATTCGCTCTTATATTGTTCCCATACACGAATTATTTCCGAAGGAGGGCGATCATCCCATTTAAGACCGGTTGCCCAAAGTTGTTGGATTAAATGTTTAATGAAAAACGTAATAGGTGTTAGGTAACCACAAGGATCATAAATTCGAGCTAGTTCGGACAAAAACGATCTTTTGGTACAAGGGACGTCTTGCAATTTGACTGAAAATTGAAAGACGTCGGACTGTGCAATCCACTTCAAACCAAGGATTTTTAATGAAGGACCATTTGCTTCTGGATCAAAATTAATGGCATGAGGATTAATATGGGATTCAGGAAATTGCGACAACAATTTGGGTTCATTCGAACACCATTTCCGTAACTCAAAGCCTCCTAACTTTAACAAAGTAACTAATTCGTCAATTAAAGTTTGTGCTTCTTCGAGAGTCGAAGCACCAAAAACAAAATCATCAATATACGAAGCATGACGAATAAGCGAGACGGCTTTAGGAAAACGAGAGCCTTCGTCTAATGCTAATTGTTGAAGGGTTCTTAAAGCAAGATACGGCGAAGATACTATTCCAAAAGTAACAGTTAATAAACGATATTCCTGAATTTCCTCAAGGCTAGAAAATCTCCATAACACGCGTTGATAATCCGTGTGTTCAGGAGCGATTAAAATATTGCGATACATCTGACGAATGTCCGCACACAACGCAAAACGATTAAGTCTAAAATTTAACAAAAGCGAGACTATGTTCTGTTGTAGCTTAGGACCGACCAGTAAATATTCGTTCAAAGATTTGCCAAGACTGGGACTTTTCTGAGACGCATTATACACAACTCGAATTTTATTTGAAACACTATCTGGTTTCACAACGCAATGATGTGGAATGTAATACTTTCCCCTTTTCTTTTCGGCATTAGGGACTAACTGCATATGACCTAAATCAAGATACTCCTGCATATGAAAAGAATATTCTTTTTTCAAACTTGGTTGACGAGATAAACGACGTTCTAATGATAGCAGTCTATTTAAAGCAATATCATAGCTATCTTGCAAACAAGGCGGCGATTCACGAAAAGGCAAAGACACGACATATTTACCTGAGACGTCCCGATTATGTGTTTCCCGATAAATGTTTTCGCACAGAGCGTCTTCTGGTTCTGAAACTGGCTTTTCCGGTATGTTTTCCAGTTCCCAAAATTTCGATAATGAAGAATCTAATGGGTCTTCAATATTTGAAAGACAAACAAGCGAAGTCGACGAAAGATTAGGTGTGCTAGTAGGTCCTAACAAAATATATCCAAAAACGGTATTTAGGGCATCAGGTTGTCCCGCTTTACCTTCAATTTTACCTTCTAACAACACCTTCGAAAATATGCTACAACCAATTAACAAATCAATAGATTGACTACAGTTAAATTCGGGATCGGCTAACTTTAAATTTTTGATATAATTCCACGTCGATATGTCAATTTTGGTGCTCGGCAAATCCGAGCAAACCCGATCTGTAATAACAGCTTCCAAGTGAAACACCGGTGACTCCTGATGACGAGGTTGGATAGAAAAACTTATTTGACCTTGATTCAGCTTCGTTTGCATCGAATTGAGTCCGTTAACTTCAAACGAACAAGGAGTTTTAGGCCAACCTAATCTACTGGCAGCTTTTCGACTAATGAACGAACTCATTGAACCCGAATCTAAAAGACATCTCAAGGGCTGTTTACACCCCTTACTATCAATTGCATGAACCCAAACGGTACCGAGCAAGATTTCCTTTTTTGTTTCGTTTTTCCTCCCTACAAAACTAGCAGCACAATGTGATATTTCAGGCGAATTCTGTTCGACTCCCGATGCCCCTGGATTATTAGTATTTTCTGTGGACGACTGACTATTGGAACGATTTCTATCGAAGTGCAGCAAACTATTATGAAGGTGACTATTACATTTACTACATTTAAAGGACTTTGGACACGACTTGACAGAATGATTAGCCTGATTAAGACATCTAAAACACGAGGAAGATTCTTTACAAAATTGGTATCTCTCTTTTGGAGATTTCTTCAAAACAACGAGCACTGGTTTAGAAAATGACTTTGCTTACATAAAGCACAGCTTACTAATGACGAATTTGTAATAAAGGATGAACTACGATTATGCCTAGACTCATTCGAATGTTTATAATTACCCTTAGGCTCCGTATAAGTTGGGGCCCGCGACGACTTCTTAGATTCGCTTACGCTACTATTCAAATTATCGTAAGCAATGTACTGAGTTTCAATAAACTCAACTAATTTTTGAAATGACGGGATTTTATTCGATTTATTTTCTAATTCAAATAATTTTACTGAATCCGCGTCTAGTTTCGACAAAAGTAAATTAAACATAATAAAGTCCCAATGTTCTGTCGGAAGGCCTAATGTTTTCAATGCGGCTAAATTTTCTAAAAACGTGTCTACTAATTTAGCCAGATTTTTCGAATTAACTAACGATATTTTCGGCACGCCCATGATCGCATCCCAATGCGCGGTCGCACACCGACGAACATTTGTGTAGCGTTTAACAATTAAATCGTAAGCAATTTGATAATTATCGCTATTTATTGGCAAATTACGAATCAAACTAAGTGGAGTCCCTTCTAAACATCCTTTCAAATACTTAAACTTTTCTACTTCTGCTAGTCCTGCGTTATTATGTACAACCGAATTATATAAATCTAAAAACGAACTAAACTCCTTAAAATCACCGTTAAATTTAGGCAGTTCTATTTTAGGCAAGCGAATGTTAGATTTTGGAACTACTACCGACCTAAACGGTTCTGGAGTTTCACATTGTGGCTCAAATAACTCCGCACTAAATAATTTTATTTTATAAAATTGTTCCAAAAATAATTCCCGAACATTTTCTTCGACCCTCGTATCCGCGTCTGGTACAGCAAGAATATTACTAATTATATTTGTGTGGTGTTTCAAGAATTCATCGCGTATTAAATCTAATTCTTCCACCCTGATTTTAAATAAAGGTCGGATCGAAATATCCGAGAGCGATTTAAAACCCAAATCGAATATTATTTGCATATCGTTTAAAACAGTCTTTCTCATAAATTTGAGCTTTCTGTTTTTCTCTTCTAACTTGTCCATTGCCAATGTCTAATAAATTCCAATAATATACAAACGAAAAATGTACAAAAATGTTGTCTAAAACCCCGAAATGCTCGAAATTAATGATTTGAAATTCGATACTTTATTAAAACGACTATAATCTCCTTTTAAAAAATCCCATATGGTGCACTTTAAAAGGTCATAAATTATTCTCGGGTCTCGAAGTTAATAGCTTTCGACAAGAGACGCAACTTAATCAACCCTCAAAACGATAAAAAAATACGACATAAGACGAAACCAACCATTCAAATTTATAATATAACAAAATATTTTTTTTCAACAAATGAGTTCAAATTCGGCGAGATAGGCCAATGTGGGGGTTTAACAAAATAATGTACTATTACGAATTAATAGTACTAAGATTAATACCAGCTATTCCTTCGATAGCTCTGGCAAGATAAATGAACTTTCACTCATAGGTGCAAATAACAAATAATATAAAATTTAAATGGTTGCAAAAACAATCAAAAAACAAACAAAGGTATTAAACTAGGTGAACTTACCGAACCGCTAATTAGGTACCATAATTCACTACTATAAAACCAACCGATTTCGATGCATCGACGCACTCGCGAGGGTTGTGTCTTGCGTCTATTCTGCTCAACGACTTAAGCGCTTGTGTGCTACGGGATGCATAGCATACCCGAACGGTACGAATAGGGATCGAAGGTATACAGGGGGAGGACAAAATGTCTTGATTAATTTATACAACCATATTTGAATTTAAACAGGTAAACTCAACAGGACCTATTTATTATTAAATGTAAAGTGTGGATACAAGGAGAAGTCTCAGAGTCATTTAAAACTAACCGAGGACTGCTTTGGGAGATGCACTATCATGCTTGGTATTCAATCTACTGTTAAATGCTGCAGAAAATCTTGGAAGGAGGCGACTGAAGTGTTGTGATAAGGATAAGAAGGTACCAGTAAAACTAAAGGACAGGCTCTATAATACTGTCTTGAGACCAGTGATTATTATATGGTACTGAATATTGTACAGTAAATAGGAATAAACAGAAATTACATGGCTGAAATGAGCATGCTTCATTGGGTGAGTGAAGTAACTAAAAAAGATGAGGTGAGGAATGAGTATTTAAGAGTAAGTTTGGGTGTGGCTTTTATTAACAAAATGAGGGAATATCTATTAAAGAGGCAAAAAGACAAATAGAATGATGATACTTGTAAATATTTTGGTTCATTAATATTTATGTTATATTTACAAACTTTTCTTACTTAGCTTATAAACACACTTTCCTCTGTAAAATCATTAATTTTAATAAAACAAAAGCTACTAAAAATATATCATTTTATTTACATTATACAAGTTTTATTTACAGTGCTATAAATGCAGTTAATACAATAAACTGATTTGGAAAAAGAATATATGAATAGTACAATAACAAAAAAACAACATATATTCACAATTTTTTTTTACTGAATACACTGAAGTGTACTTACATTAAAATCTGGTCAGTAAGACCAATTATCAATTTGTTTCTAACTTAAATTCTAATGAAAACTTAAAATTAGGTGTCTACTCACTAGTATCTTTCCTATTATTTCTAATAACTAGCATTAAATTTAGCATGCATACTCTCACAACACTTTGCTCTGCTTTTCACTCACCCACTATACCAGTTCAAAAGGCTTTGTTCTTTTGAGCCTTCTCTCTAGGTTCGTATTATCGAGGAGCTGGATAGCCTCGACATTTACATGATGATGGAGTCGTTGTTCATGGCTCTCTGCAAATTTCTTGATTATCTGATTGACATCTTCCATCTTGAGGTCCCGGTGAAGATTGTTGTTCCTAACGTACCAAGATCTACGATGTTCCTCAGCACTTTATTCTGGAATACCTGGATTACATTGATGTTACTAGGTTTGGCACAGCCCCAGAGTTGGCGGCCATAGGTCCATACTGGCCTCAGTATTTGTTTATAGATTAGGAGTTTATTATTTATAGATAGAGAGGAATGCAAAATAAGATAACAAATCAATTCAGAAAAAGTCACAAGGTCTAATGGTTTTAAGTTATCTAATGCATGCAGGTAATGTAACACTATACACAATACAAAAGCTGAAGTCGAAAGTATTACAAAGTTGGATCAGAATTATCACTTTTGAAGAGGAAAACTGATAGATTAAAAATTTGGAGATTCTTTGAAGAGTTAGCTAATAGAAGAGTTCTGGGAGTAAAGTTGTTATAAGAGTATAATCCGACAAGCAAGAGCTGGCGGGTGAGCTGCGCAAATAGAAAAGGAATTATTCTAAGAGAGATAGGAGAGGTACTTAATCGCGATTATAGGTATATAGTATAGGTACTTAAACGGTTATACACGATGTGAACTCCTAGCCGACTGCAATAGAAAAGAGCAATTCCTTCCACTTTTCAATTTGTTCTATGCGCAACCCGCCAGCTCTCGCTTGTCGGGTTATAATTGTATCTATGAAAAGAACATAAAAAGTCTGCACATACCTAGTTGAAATATTGAAGACTAATAAACAAATATTTTGGAGAGAAGTTTGAAGCAGGTGCACAGACTGTTGATAATTATAAATAGAACTATTCAGTCTCTTTGATTTCTACATATCTCAAGAGTAGTTCAGTGTACATTCTAATGAAACATATTCACAGTATAGATGCATCCATACAATGGCATGACAGAAAATTGTACAGTCTTAAGTTTAGGTGCAATGTAATAGGGGGACAAAACTGTGGACCAGTAAATAAAAAGGGATCTAACCATGGAGAAGGGGATCAAATAGCAGAGATGTATGAAAAATCTCTGATGGTTTTCCTCACAAAAGCAAGTAGCTTCATAGATTTCTGTATTGTTGTGGAAATGTGTGATTTATATATAAGGTTAGAGTCAAGGTTCACACCTAGATCCTTGCTTTCAAAAGTAGAATATAGGGTTAAATTGTGTTTACTATATTCGAATATTATTGGGGGATGAGGAAGGTGCAAATGAAAATTATGACATTTTGACACATCCAAATACCATTTTGTGTGCTCCACTTAGATATACGATCAATATCCTTCTGCAGACTTCGGCCTGGCACTTGGTTATTTTAAAGCATTTTAAATTGCAGTAAATATATAGTAAAGTTTCACTTACTTGGAAACAACATATTAGATAGTTGAAAATAAAATTTAATATTACACACAATTATCATCTAAATAAAGAAAGCTATATAGTGCCTGAAACAATGACTTTGATACCTAAGTAATAAAACCATCAATGAATTGAACCAATAATTACATATCAGGCATGATATCAACAGAACTAAGAAAACACAAACAGAGAGGAATAACACCAGCTTTCAGAACAAACAATTACTTAAGCAAATATAATATATTAAGTACCAGAGCCAACATAAAAAACATTTATACAGTGGGGTATAACAAACTTAATCAAAAACCCAACATACAAACTTATACCTCTGTTAAACCGGTAGAACCTTCAACAAATGTATATTTATACCAGAACACAAAAGAGCTTTCAACAACAAAAAACACGAGTCTACATGCACACTTCACCTTTTACAAATGTCGCCAATTTCCAAAAAATGTAAAACATAGAGAAATAACAAATAAGTTATTTAAATGTTATTTCTCTATGATGTAAAATAAAAACAAAACAAACACCTAACCCTCAATTTTAGTACCGAAATGTCAAGAATGGCATTTCTCTCAACATGTTGGATGGATGTAGCGATACTTTTTTACGCTACCAAATTTGACAGGCCGCTCCGGAAGTAGCGCCGCGGTAGCGGTTGCATTTTGCAGACTTTTACTCAACAGTTGTGGAGCAGCTCCGTCTGCTGAACGCGCCCAATCATTAGCCGAAAACTCCTCGTCCTTTGTCAACAATCCTTTCCATTTCATTGGTCTTCTGAAAAACATTTCCATTTCACCGTCAGCTATATTCTAGTTAGTTTTGAGATTGTTTCTTTATTCACCATCATTCGTATTATTTAGATATTATTTTAATGGGAATAAGCCACAATTGAAGGTTAAAATAAGTTAATTGACATTTCAACTTTCACTTCGGAAATCGTTCTCAAAATACAAACATTAATGGGCTACTAATAATGTATTTTGAGAACGATTTCCGAAATGGAAGTTGAAACATCAATAAACTTATTGTAAACTTCAATTATGGCTTATTCCCATTAAAATAGTATCTACTTTAAAATGCCACAAGAAAATAACTTCAGAACAATATTCGTATTGATGAAACAATTTCCATTTTGGACTCTAAGCATTAAATTTCCCCAAGACACATTATCTCTTATAAAAAACTTCATATCTAATACATACTTTTCATTCCAAAATCATTTCTATCGTCAAATCAAAGGTGCCCAATGGGGCCTCCTCTCTCCCGTAATAACTGATATCTACATGGAACATTTCGAAACAACGGACCTATCCTCATCAAATCTCAAACCCACCTGCTGGTTACGGTATGTTCACAAAGGTGTGATGACACCTTTGTCATTTGGCCACATGGTAAAGACACATTAGATCTCTTTCTCTCCCACCTGAATGGAATACATCCTAGTATTCAGTTAACCATGGAAGTTGAGTCTGAAGCGTCTTTGCCATTCCTTGATATCAACGTAAAAACTCTTATTTTTAGATCACTAAACATTTTACTAGACTTGTTTAGTCATTGTTTATTCGCATCATTACATTTGATTTGATCTTTTGACCCTACGTAAGGTTAATAATTAAATTGTTTATTCTTTTTAGTGTGATGATTTTCCTGTAACAGAAAAGGTTGCTTTGCAATTAGCTGGTTTACAGGCACAAGTAGCTTTAGGAAATCCCAAAGATAATAACAAACTCGAATACTATAATGATATTGACACATATCTACCTTATAGGATAAGTAGGACAAGAGGAGATGATGTGTGGGTATGTAAAACATCTATTATTTATTCAATAGGTATCTAATGAAACGCTTTGTTTAAGGTACCGATAATTGCTCAAGCTCACAGACAATATGGTGCAAACCGCACTGAACTGACAGCAAAAGCTCTCTATTTGTCCTGTGTTATGCAGTATCCGTTATACGGTACCACTATGTATCCTGTAACGTATCGCGGTTACTGGTCTTATGGTAATGCTTTGACATTAGGTGTCAATAGTGAAGGAATTATGTTGATCAAAAACGACGACAAATTTGTCCTAAACGAGTTCCACTATCAAGACGTTGAGAGCATACTTCTTGACCCAAGTGATAGTTTTATTACAATAACTTTACAAAGACACCTCAACGACAATAATCATAAATGTTACGTGTTTGAAACACCACAAAAGAATGAAATAGGCTCTCTAATAGCTAGTTATTGTCCCTCTTTAGCTGGATGGCTAACAGAAAGCGAAGCTCCGATGAAGAAAGTTAAGGCGATTACTAACGAAGATAGAGTTAGACTCTATCATAATCTAGTCAACTGTAGACGAGCGTTGGTAGACCACGATATACTCAGAAAACCCATTGACACATCAGGAAACTTTTTGAGAAATACTTTAAGGAGGTTAAGCAAGCATAAGCTGGATAAACTGAGGCAAGAGCACGGCGGGGATACTGGCGAAACATATAAAGGATTCCATTATGCTTTTTGGGCTTTTAGTAGACAATTGTTGCCGCAGAGTATTAGTAGAATTCCTGAACCGGACGAACAGATTATGTTACAAGTATTTCAGATTATTTTAACTTATGCTGGTCTTGGACAGAATGGTAAGTTTACTTATTATTATTCTTAAATATATATTTTATATTGACCTAATTCTTTATATTAAAAGAAGTGCAAAAAAACTATAATTTCAAGAAAAATGACGAGTGGTTTCTTGATTACTGTTAAGTTTGTTTTTACAGAATAACATTAAGTAGCAGTATCTTAGATGAAGTGTAAATATTTAATAACCAGGTTTTCCTTTGGTCTTTCTCTTTTACTCATTTTATTTCAGGAATTTTAATTCAGCAATTCTTCGTATTCAATGTTTACTATCTCGACGTTGAACATGTCCTACAACCAAACAATCTTTTCTTATGTTTTCAAAATTTTTTCCATTCTTTTTTAGTTGTTTTTAATCTTATCTTTTTTGCCATTTTACTCGTTCATCTATGAATTTATCTTCCCTCCACATGCATTGGCTCTCTTGTGGGAGGTTTTTTTACGCTTGGATTGTTTGTCATTCAACTAGTCACAATTTTTTCACTTCATCTGTAAATAATTGGCAAAAACATTATATAAAAAAATATCAACTTAACTTTTTATATTATCTGTATTCCGGTTTTTAATCGCAAACCTCTATTTCTTGCAGTACTGCTCATCTACAGGTCAATCCAATACAGCAGCGTATTCTAGTCTAAGTAGTAGATCCATTTATACGATTTTATAGTATTGTATTGATGTCGTTTCCCCATTACTGAGAATCATAATTTCCTCCAATACTCCTAACAGTTTTTTTTCAACGAAGGTCGACCCCCCGACGAGATAGACCGATGACTAAAAAGGGAGACTACAAATTGGATTCAGATGGTGTCAAATTGGACTAATTGGAAAAGCACGTGAGAGATCTGTATCCAGCACTAGACGTTGGAGGTTAGATGGTGATGATCATTAGTAGTCAATCCAGCTTTTTCTTTAGGTTTCTTTAGAAAGTTTTTTAGCTATTTTCTCAAGTCTTATTCTAATATTCTGTCAGGTTAATGAGATTTGGCCCCACATACAACAATTTGTATTCTTCCTTTATCCTTTTCACTTTGTCTCTTGAATGTAAATAATCTGTACTTTCCTTCTTTTAAGCACATGTACCAACTCAAATACTTTCACTATTCCAAGACTCTATCCTGATTTTTCTAACATGTATTGGTGTTCCCTCCAAAATACTCCTCTCACGAAAATCCTAATGGATGCTCTGCTCCCGGACAATTATTTTACGTCAATCCTTGCATTTTCCTTACACACCCACTTTTACTTTCTTGTATCATCATTCCTACTGTCAGGACTATCATTTCAGACAATGTATTGTTAACCGTATCCTGCAGCTAGGAGGATACGTCTATTAACTATTTATGTGTCAAATATAAAAAAAATATATAAATATGAGTCGTTTTTTAGGTGAGGTTATTCGCAGAGTGGAAGATGAACACGTTACTCTTCTACAAACGATCCTGG
Organism: Diabrotica balteata; assembly: GCA_918026665.1. Taxonomy (NCBI): domain Eukaryota; kingdom Metazoa; phylum Arthropoda; class Insecta; order Coleoptera; family Chrysomelidae; genus Diabrotica; species Diabrotica balteata. The sequence continues at coordinate 117,398,238 of OU898280.1, forward strand.
AGCGGTGTATGAGAAAAGAATCTTTACTTTGCGAACTTTATTTACAATTAATAAAGCAAACCACTGACCATCCCGATCCTAATTCCAGAGTTAATCTGAGGCACTGGGCTTTGTTGTCACTCGCATGCTCTGTAGTTTTACCGCCCAATAAAGCCATACGGAGGTACCTTATTGCACATTTGAAACGATGTAGTTCTGATTTTGTTACAGAAGAAGGAAAATATGCAAGGTAAGTTATCAAAAAGTTATATCATTTTAATGGACATTTCTACCTGGAAAGTGGTTGGAAATCTTTAACATTAGTGCGAGGCAGTATCAATACGAGTAAACAGAGTGGTGAAGGAGAGCATGGATTGCTAAATGGGTGTGCTTTGGCAAAATTTTTGTAATATGATGTGCGATCCTTTATGTTTTTTCTTCATACGTTCTAGTAAGATAATGTTTTTATACTTTGACCTACGTTTTTTACAGATAAATAATACCTCACGGCTCTTCTTCTTCTTCTTCTTTTGTCTTTACTTTTATTGAAAATCACAAAAAATTATTGTTCTTTATCGTTTTGCAATTTAAAATATATTATTTATATTACTATATTGACTAAAACAGAATTGAACAAACAGAAGAAATCCTTACGGCAGACTTACACACAGTGAGAAAGTATTTCCGTAAATGGAGGCTCCAACCAAACGCTACCAAAACAGAGGATTCCAGTTTTCACCTAACTAACAAGCTTGCAGGAAGAACACTGAATGTTAAATTCGAAAACACCACACTGGTCTACAATAAAACACCAAAATAACTTGGGGTGACTCTTTATAGAACTCTATCTTTCAAGGAACATCTGTCAAAAACAGCGCAAAAACTTAAATCCAGAAACAACATCATCCAGAAGCTGTGCGGCACAACATGGGGAGCATCGACTTCCACCTTGCGATCATCTGCCCTGGGCCTTGTTTTCTTAACTGCAGAATACTGGCTTAACAGCCCACATACACACAAAGTAGATGCCCAATTGAATAACACAATGAGAATAATTGCTGGTGTTATCAAATCCACCCCTACGCAATGGCTCCCAGTCATGAGCCACATTCCACCACCCAGACTACGGCGTATACACTCCCTCACTAGTGAGTACCAAAAGATATTTAGCAACGAGACCCTGCCAATTCATCAAGATATAGATGCTGCCAACGGTAACCGTTTGAGCTCCAGGCGACCGCCAATAAAAACAGCACAGATCGCAGTGGAAAATGAGTTCAACTTAACGACCACTTGGACTCGAGAATGGATGGAACAACAAAATAGCAGCTTACCCTGCATCACACAAAAACCACCAGGTTTTGACTTACCATGCAACACATGGACTATGTCACAGCCCCTTTACTTACAAGCCATGAAGTAAAAAAGGCAACACCGCATTCTATGCCGTCGGTAGTCCGATAATCAGCTGTAAGGTCTACCAAAAATTAAACTAATTTGAATTTTAGGAAACTGATATTTTGAAAACTGCAATTCATTACAGAAATACTTTTAGGGAAATTAAATTAATAAAACCCTATATATACCTAATAAATATATATATAAAGTTTTATTATTATTAAGGTTATATTATGAATAAAATAATCACTAGAGTAAAATTTATTGCACTTAAAATACAGTGTCAAACAGTTAATCTTCCAATCAAATGCAGTCAAGAATCTCTAGAAATTTTAAATATTAAGTACTTAAGCATATAAATAACACAATACATTAACACGACATTTAAAAAGATTATTAAAAATACAAAAGATATAAAATTTGTAAGTAAAAACTTAGTGTAACTATTGTGATTAAAAAATTCATCCTAAGAAATCAGACACAATATAAATATGGTTCTAAATTAATCTAATTCAAAATTAAATATTTTACTATTTACTTATAACTTTTATTGAATTTTCATACTTAGGTATACGAAAGTAGCAATTTTAAATATGAATAGGTTTGTTGTCATATAGACCAAGTTAAAAGAGGTATACATGAAAAATGTGTTGAATGTAACATGCCATTTATAACTTATATATCGATTTAAAATAGCTTATATTCTCAAAAGATTTTTAAATGTAATACTCAAATTTGTTATCACTTATCTAAAAAGCAGATCTATATCGAGAAAGTAAGTTCTCTAATTGTGACCATCTTGTTAATTTACTATATTGTAAAATCCATTTCAAATCATTACTACTTAATCTATTCTTACCTACATTGACAATTACACTAAAATTACTGCTAACTATTACACTACTTATACTTATTACACAAATATTATCACACTCGTGTCCCAACTGATTAATGTTTAATACATAGAAATATACAGTCAATTGTAATTTTACTTGTCCAGTTTTTCAATGGGATATTATTGTATAAGTCTCTTAAAAATGATTCAAAGGAATGTATTAAATCATTGTCTAAGACTTCTGTTATCTCTTGTTCCCTCTTCTTATGCAAAAAGTTTCTTCTGTCTTCGGGATTCCTTCTTTCTTTAGTACGATGAACAGTTACATATGATGGTACTTCAGGAAATATATTAGGAATTGCCTTATCTTTTAATTTGTGAAATATTAACTTTTCAATGTGTTTAACATTAACATTTCCATCTTTATCTTCTCATTGTTCAGCCGCTGAATATCATCTTCATGAAAATGTTTGGCACATACTACGGAAGATTTGGTAATTGTATAGCCTTCTCTATGAATAGAGCATAGCCCAGTATACCTTCTTTGGGGATCTTTGGGAAACGAAAACGTACTTTCTGCCTGTTTCGTTTTTAAAGTACTGGCATAATTGGTTTTGCAACCAGGTACACAACAATGCCAGGGCATCTGTAACAAAAAACAAAAGTATTATTATTGTTGTTTTTAGTTTACATATTTGATGTAACGATGATGTAATGATTAACTTAATGAAATTTCACTTATATTAATATTTTCTAATTGATTTAAACACAATTTACAAATAAAACATTCGAATAAAGTTTAAAAAAACACTAAATTCAACAAACTTTAGAAGCCTTCCTATATGAAATGTTAAACAAAACAAACCACGGTCGGACTACCACGCGTTGTTGCCAAATTTCTACTTCATGGCTTGGAAGTAAAGGTGTCTGTGACTATGTTGAACCGAATCAGAACCAAACATAGCAGATGCGGTTATATGATGCACAAATGGGGTAAACGATCATCCCCACTCTGTGACTGCTAACAACCACAAACCATCTGTTACATCACAGAACAGTGTCCCACGAGATCCTATCAAGGCAGGTCAGAGGATTTCTAATGGCTACTCCAAAGTCGATAGAATATATAAATAAGTTAGATGTCCGTTTGTAAACATATATGTATTATGTTTTATACAAATTATGTGTAAATTTAAATGTAAATGTGTCAAGTGCCATACGATAAATAAATAAATAAATTGACTAAAACGAAACTGCCAACATTGTAACGCAAATTGAACCTGATAGGGAAGTGAGAATGCCCAGAAGTTGGTTATTATGGAGGGTAATATAAAAATTAACCCAGGAGAAGTTTAGTCTTGGAATTTAAGTCGGGCGAAGAATAGCAGGTCTATATACGTTCACTATGCAAACGGTTACTCATGGGTTTTGAAGGACACAACGGCGAGCTTTGGGACATTAGGTCACATATGTCTACAGATCGCTCATTACAATAGTCAGAAATAATAGAGAATATTATGAATCCGACTAACCGAAAGAAAATGGGTAAACAATTGAAACAAATAGAAAGAAAAAAAGGAGGCCATCTTAATTTATCTCTCAGGGATAAGGAAAACTCTTAAAACCAAAATAAAATACATTTATAAACAAATAACAAGATACAATCACACTTACTTTATATGTTTGTTGGACTAAAACGTGTATTGACTAATCTTTTTAATATTGTTTCTAGTCAAATGTGTTTCTTTTATTGCTATGATGCGTATTTTACATTTTCTAAGTTTTTCTATCAGTTAATTAATGCTCCCTCCTCGTATAGTCCTTGTACATTTCATGTCGTGATATTTAAGTACTTATTCGTATTTTTTGTTTCGGTATTTATGTTTAAAGTAATTTTCCTGTTCACTGCTATGGTCCGACGACGGTGTAATGGGTCGTCTTTTTCTTTTTTCACTGCTATATGCCGGTTTTCATGTCCATTATTTTATGCCATCCACAGTTAGTTTTTGTACCCTATCTTCACGTTTTTACCTTTAGCCTCATGTGTCTTTCCTTTTCGGTCTGGTCATCGTTGATGAAGATCTTTTTTCTAGTAAGAAATCTTCCTTTTCTTTCATTACCTTTTGTATACAATCTTTTACGTTATTTTTTAAGAGTGCCTTATCTGTTGCGACTATTGGTAGACCCGTACTTATGCAATTTCTTTTCATCTGTTTTTTAATTCTTCCTTCTTTGTTTTCAACCTGGGTTAATTTGATTTTTGTTTCTTCCAATTCTTGCTTTATCTTTATATTTTCAATTTTCAGCGCTATCATATCTTCTCTGTATTCCTGATTTTCATTCCCAATTTATTTCAAGTCTTCCATCATCTTCTTGAATATACTCAGAACGACGTCCTCGTCGTCTGAATGATCTTCCCTTGGTTTTCTTTTGCTTGCGGTTCTGACAGTTTTTTGCTCTGCAGGGAAGGTGAAGTTGACCCTCTATCTTTTCTCCTCTTGCCTTCGGACGCGTAATTATCACTGTTCGTGTTCGTCATCATGTCTGTTTCTAAGGGCCACCAAAAATCCAGTTCCTATCAGTCCTCAGTTAACAGAATTATTTTTACCCTTGGCAACGTCGCAAATCTAACTTAGGTACTCTTATCACTTTAAATACTAGGTTTTACTGGAAGCGAGTTTTTTTCATAAATTTCTCACTACGCTATTATGAAGTCTTTTTAAATTTACATATGTAAACAAACCGTGAATTATTTGTCGCTACTAATCGCGATATTGGAGTTTTATTAAGAGAAAAGCAAATTTACTTTTATCTGCTTAGTACACCGTTGCCGATATTGTGTCGTCGTTATACCATTTGGGTAATTACCTTGTGTCGCGTTACGAGATGTCATGGAACCCTTTCTGTGGGTTTGTCTGTCGCATATAGCAGGAGTCACCAAATGGCGGACCTCGGTCCTCATCTGGACCGTGAGCTTGTTTTTTGCGGACCGCCGTTAAATTCAAAATATACCTAGTAATAAAATAGTGTAGAAATACTCGTAATACTAAGCATAAAAGAATTTCGGCCCACTATTGCTGCTTAATGAAGCTGCAAATGATCATTTGGGCTTCCTCTTGAACACAGAAAACCTTCAACTATCGCATTTTTGGCGGATATCTTCAGACATCTAAACTTCTTGAATTTAAAGCTATAATGCAAGGGAAAACTTGCTTGAGAAATTTCTGGATATTAGAAGTTTTTCTAAACAGATTGAACTTTTTTCTTAGGATATTAAGGCAGAACTTTTGCATTTTCCTCTCCTTAAATCCGTTTGTGATAGTTATAAAGATATTGATGTTACATAGTTCTTACGTTTTATTAATAAACTTGATTTGGAATTTAAAAAACGATTTAACGATTTCTACAAAAATGACACTGTTAAGCAAGTTTTTCACTCAAGCCTAATGGTGTATGGACCAGCGAAGCAACATACACATTACACCGCAAAAATTTAATAAACAAAGACGGAAGAAAAAAATATAATAGCTTTATAATAATCTATTTCCTTGAATTTATTCCATACCACTCCCAAACGAGGTGGCCTAATTGCCTGGTTTTAAATATGTAACCAAGATGATCTCCTGAGAGGTTACAACTACTGAGGGTCTCTGAGTATCCCCCCCGTTTAAATCACTCCTGCTTTAGTGCTGAGTGTCCGGGCCGCCTAAGTGTAGTAGGCTTTCGAAACGGAGCCTCAGAGAGTATATTTGATGACTCCTGGCCTATAATAATCCAAACCGTTTAAAGTTGTGTAGTTCCTCCGTATAGAGGAAAACATGATCTTTTGAGATACAATGTGCGATACGTCATTATTTATTATATATTTATATTTAATCTAATGTTACATAGAAACACCAGAAAATATTTACAAGAAACGCAAGGCAGTAGTTAAAATACTAAAGTCCGTCGCTGATACGGAACGCTGTCAAATATCAAAACAAAGTAGTAATAAAAACTTTCATTTTTCAGATTCGCGGAAAAATGTCTTTCTAAAACGCAAGGTACTCGGAGAAGACAATGGCCTCCATCTAGAGAAGAAATTTTATGCACAATAAATAGAAGACCAGTTTACGCTAGGTTCCACTTCATGGACGGACAATATCATTCCGTAGAATTTCATCCATCTGCCACTGCTAAAGATGTTCTTGAAGTAGTTCGAGACAAAATTGGACTAAGTCAAGAAGCAAAAGGTAAACTTTTAAGAAATAAGCATTATGTTTCTTACAGCCGATATGTTATAAGAGATTCATTTAAAACTATCGTTTCAATAACTCTACAGCTCAAATTGAGTCTTGGTCTTCTGTAATTTCCATCTCCAACATTAGCAGTTCTGCGCAAGATCTGACATTTAATTTTGCGCGTTCTTTGTCACTTCACTCTTCCATCTAGTTTGGACCTTCTGATATTTTCTAGTGCAATCTTGGCAATTTGTATTATCCCTCTTTACTGTATGATCTCCTATTTAATTCTCTAGAGTCTAAATGATTCGGTATAGTTGTTTTTTTAACAGTTGTTACCTATACCTGTATTTACAGATGAATATAATCACATTTATGTAATTGTATCAATTCTAAATTTAAATAATCTACCTTTCATTCAATAAGCAAAATAAATAATTCTGAAATAGAAAACATCGTTTTCACACACAACACAACTAGGTACTATACGTCAAGAAAGACCGACATTTTCATCTTTAATGTCAGGGTTATATTTATTACAAAGAGATTTATTGTTACATTATATATCAATAGGCGTGTATGTCAAACAACATATTGTCACTATGTTTACATTATTAAATTAACTATTAATCTTGAATTTTACATGTTTTTAAAATATGTTATTTTAGGTTATGCCATATATGAAGTGTTAGGAAATTCGGAACGTAGTTTAGCAGCTGAAGAAAAAGTGGCTGACGTGATGGCAAAGTGGGAGAGATATCGAGCCGCAACTACTGCCAATTCAGTTAATAATACTGGTACCGCTAAGAGAGCTAGGCCTCAACACCACTTTTTCCTATTTAAGAAACATCTCTTTATGGATAACTTTATTAATTTGAATGATCCTGTCGAGAAAGAACTCTTATACCATCAAGTATTACACGATTTAAGAACCGACCGGTTTCCTATAACAGACAAAGAAGCGGTAAGTATTTTTTTCTCTTAAATTTGCTACTACAATCTATAACTAAAAACATCTATCAGGTTTAACTTGTAAGTTTTCGTATATCGTGGTTTAAATGCAATTAATTATTATAGATGATGCTAACGGCACTCCAAGCTCAATTGGAACTGGGAGATTTGGAAGAAAGTATTCACGATTATAGACCCATCGCTGCTCATTGCTTACCAGCTCGTATGGTACCGATGTTACCTTGTGAAGGAGTCCAAATGCACCACCAATCGTTAAGAGGAATGACACCTTCTGAAGCAAAACAAGCATTTTTGAATCTCATCCAAAGTTGGCCATTACATAAAGCGACTATATTTGATGTTATGGTAAGTTTTAATAATACAGAATTATTGTTTTCATATTACAGTCAATTACATTTTAAAAACTGCTGACAGCCATTGCTAATCTAATTATATTACGTATTGGACACATTATACTGGGTGGCCTACAGTTCCAGATTTTAAAATTATTTTCAAATTTACAGGATACTTCATAAAGTCATAACAAATAAAAATTACGTTTATTTTAATAAATTCTCTCTATTCGCTCAGTAGGTAACTATGACGCCATATACCTCTCGAATTTACTCGGCAGTACTGGGCATGTTTTAGTATATTGCTTAAAATAAGAAACATGTAACATGTGATGATGAATAGTTAAAAAAGCTGCTCTCATTTATGTTTACTAGTATTGAAAAATATTTGGTTTGTTTATGAATACTGGACAAAAAAATTAGGAACAAGTAAGAGGAACTTCGTAGAATTGTATTTTATCATCGAGTTAGGCCAAATGTGCGTCGGTAACACTTCATCTAAAGAGACTGACTTGATAGACGGACACGTGAAGAAACCGAAATATCCGATAATCAATCATAACTCCGTAAACGTATCTTCATCTCATCCTAAATTAATATATCTGGACTTCGAGCAGGCCAACCAAATCGTGTGATTTGAACATCATCAAGATAGTCAGTAACAATCCAAGCAGTGTGTAAATGCAATGTAGCAATGTATAAATGTTACGTCGTCTCCAGGAATAACCATAAAGTGTAAAATATGGTGTTCTAGAATTTGTGTCAGTTACCTATTCGCATTCAATGTCCCATTCTCGATAAATACTAACTCCGTTCGAGCGTCAAATAATATGCAACTTCATGCTATAACTAACCCTCCATCACGTGAAACCAAAACTATGAAGGTAATGGTTTTTAGGGATTAGAGTAAGAGGCACTTTTTATTTCAAACGCTTATAGAAACAGCGACAACAACAATTTTTTTCAAAACCATTAGTAAACTGTAAACATGTTACAACCGAAAATAGTTAAAAAATAAAAATAATTTCTAAAATAAATTCAAATTATTACACGTATTCATCCCCTACTAATTTTAAGAGTTAATATCTAACCCTTTCTTTACTTTTTTCAGCAATCCTTTACATCAAACTGGCCTCGAGTCTTGTGGTTAGCCGTTGACCAAAAAGGACTTCATCTTCTAGAACACCGTTCTCGAAATGCTTTGTGCACATACGACTACAATAGCATTCTCAGCTACTCTCCTGCACTTAACTGTCTCATGATAATTACAGGAAGCGATCGTAAGCAGAGTAAAGTCATTCTCACAACAGCACAAGCATTCCAAATAGCAACGCTTATTAAAGAATATACAGAGGAGATACACGGATATGCGGTGGATCAGAGAAGAGCTGAACAACAGCCGAAAACTCGCCCAATCAGCGGATTACACCACAACGCTCCCATGGTACCTCCTCAGCCTAGCTAGAAGAGGGTTACTTTCGCAGACCAAGTTGGTAAACCAAACTACTAAATGGAGTCAGGTTTACTTGATCAGTTGGTAGAAATATTTGTTATGAGACTGAGATCATGTTATTTTTGCCATTGCCGTTTTTATTTTTTCTCGATTACAAAGAATGAAAAGTTCGACTATTTAGCAAAGCATTTCGAACTGACTTTATTTCTTCATGGAGTGTTGACTGTTGCTGCAGCAGATATTTACAAAAATATGGCAAAGGTCGCACTGTTCTTGGAAGGTAACATTTTTTGATTCCATATTTGTTATACAAATTACAATATATGGTCGCATCGACCTATTTAGTATCACCGAATTCCGTTGTATTGTATCCAAATATTACTCAAAATAATTTTTTGGATTATCTTCTCTGACCCTTTCTTTCTTTATGTCTTCATATTATTCTATCCTTTATTTTTAGTAATACCTTCTTAATTTTCAGATTTGAATAATAAGAAAATTACAAAATGAATAATCTTTCACAAAAATCCAATTTTCTTCTGAAATATTTTTGCTTGACTATTGACAGTCATTTTACAAGCAAATCGTCTATAATTATATATATAGCGAGTGTTTGCAACTTTAATTTTGTCGCTTCTCGCATCCCAATCGCCATAATTTCTTATCGGCCCAGTCTCCTTCTTGAAGACCTTTATTTTCCATTTCTATATGAATATTGGATATCCATTTCTTTCTTGGCCTTCCCTTTTTGTTTCTCTGTGTAGGTCTCCAGTTCCAAACCTTTCGTGGTATCCTTTCTTCGTTCATCCGTCTCAGGTGTCCATACCATTTTAATTGTTTTTCGGCTATCGTATCCATTATTGTGTTCTTTACTTTCATTCTCTCTCTTATGTTTTCATTTCTTATGTGGTCAAACAAAGTTAACCCGGAACATCTTCTCCAGTACATCATTTCCGTTGAGAGGAGTTTTTGTGACATATTCTTGTTAAAGACCCACACTTCTGACCCATACGTCAGCACCGGCTGAATCATAGCCTGATATATATTTTTCTTTGTTTTCTTAATTAAAGTTTTATTCCACAGGATCGGATGTAGTGTTTTTATCATGTTTTTTCCTTTTCCTATTTTTCTTGTGATATCTTTGTCGTCTCTCCCGTCTTCGCTTAGTGTAACTCCGAGATATTCGTACTGATCAACGTTTTTAATTAATCCGCTTTCTGTTTCCATGTCTTGACCGATGCCTCCTATATTCATGTATTGTGTCTTTTCGGTATTAACCTCTAATCCCCATTTTTTGAATTCGTCTATTAGTTTGTTTATCATGTACGTCATACGTACATGAAATCGTCTATAATTTCTACACTTAATCTATATTTCACCCGAATTATTTCTTTGAGAATGATAGCGAAGTGGTTACAAATATCTATACATTTGCTTCGTTTGTTATTTTCTAAACTTTCCATTACATAAATAGAACTTTTGATGTCTACCCAGTGTGGGTGTTTGGATTTGTTCTAACTATTTAAATATTTCGCTATTGATCCACGGTTACTCTTACCTTGAATAGATATCCAAATTGTACCCATTTTCATGTTTAAGAAAAGTCAGTGCTAAAGGTTCAGTTTTCTTCAAATATCTCAATATCCTTCGTGTTGCATTCCAAGCCAGAAGCTAACTCAGCTTAGAAACTTCTTTTTTCCAAACCATCCAGTACCTTGAGATATTTCTTTGACTTCAAATATTATTTAAAAATGCAGTAGATATATTTGGTTGTCTGATTTTTAATCTTTCTGAAATAAATGAGATATCATAATTCTGACAGTTGACATTCTTGCAACAGGCGCATAAGATTTTCATAATACTCTTCTTGGGAGTCTCTTGCTAATAGTCGAATTTCTTCAACCAATTTTCGTTCATTTTGAAAAGCCACTTTGTAACTATTGCCTTTTTGACAATTGGAAAATCTGCAGTCACTGTTCTTCATCGGTCACCAAGTTTATATGCTTTCAGCTCAGTTTCTATAGCTTTATGCGATTCTATATTTTGTACAATTGCTTCATATACTTAGTCGAATTACGGCTTGTTAGTAAACAACATGTCATGTACAGATCATATGTTCAGTCTGATATGTTCACTGCTTCTTTCTTCTTCTGTCATCATATTATTCTATAGTTTTCTTCTTCATCCTTCTTCACTCGTTTCGTTCTTCTTCCATATGAAATGTTTTATGTCTTTGCACATATATTGCTTTATTTGTATTTCGTTTTCTATAATCTCTTTGTCTGCATCTTGACAGCTGACAAAATATTTTGGATGAATTTAATACAGTTTAAAATAACCTCTCTTTTTTCCACCATTGTCTTTGAATCCGCAATATTGATTGAAATTTCACTTGGAAGGATCTGAATATTAACCATAAGTCATTGGTTACTAGATAATCAGTCGCTTTGTCTATGATGAAAATTACATTCTACTCGCTGGACGTTTATTCGACTTCTACACTAAATTCTACAATTTCTTTCACTTCTGATAGACTGTGTTCTTCTGCATACATCTAAATTCCGTTGATAGCTTGAATTCCGCTTCTGTTGTTAAAATTTTGTTGTCTTCTTCTCTGAAATCTTCCTGATGATGATCCTGATTGGAAATTTTGATAATTATTTAATTTGATGATGTTAATTGGGAGTTTTATTTGTTTTATTGGACATGCTTTTTTTTGTATTGCCTTTTGTCTATATCCATAACAGTAATAATAAAAGATACTTGCTCCACTGTGGAATGTATTTCTAATGCATTCTTCTCACCTGTCAACTCAACATCAAGTAATCTTGTTTTGATGAATTCCACGGTCAAGCAAGCAATTTATTTAAACCCAGCCTGTGAGACATGTTCGCCTCTAGGAATTACGTTTGGGTGTAACAATTCTTTATCAAAGCTTTAGCCAATACTTTATCTTTGAAACCTGGTGCTTCTAATTATCTGACCATAGATTTACATTTAACGAAAAGCTCGTCCAAACTACCTGTCTATTTTAATTTTAGGGATGATGATTTTTTTCAATAATGTCATGTCTTCCTTTCGATGATGATATTTTTTTAAGTATTCGCATTTTTTATGTAGTACAAGTACTTATCTGTTCTTGATTTCGACTAAAATTGATTTTTCTTTCGCACAGTTTTTCATTTGTTGCATTTGATCGTCTTCAACTCCTTGTGTTATTCCATTTTCTACATGTGTCTTTTTATTGCCATTTTATGCTGTTTTCGTTCATAAGTTGTAAGAATTGCCAATGAAAATTATCAGTATCTATTGCTTTGCTGTCTGTAGTATTTTTATGATATATTTATCCATATAATTTCTATATTTTTATTTTTTTAATAATATTTAACTATTCAGTGTATTTCAAGTTGCTTAAGTTAATTCTTGGTTATTGGCGTTTTTGCTACAATAAATATGCAACTTGTGTACATTGAAAAAAATGTTACCTTTCTTATAATTGAAACCATTGGTAAATTTATCAGTTTTTTAATATTGGTTGTTTTATTATCTTATCTAAGACTCTTAAGATATTACGTACTCCATAGAAAAATCAATGATAAGATAAAGCTAACCGATAAAGACCGAGAAAGAGAAACTAGTTTTAAGTAGAAAAATTGCACTATTTCTATTAAAAAAATTAGAGCCAAATTTAACTGAATAATGAGTAATCACTGTTTTTAACTAATGGCTTAATTAAATGATAATTATTTTAACAAGAAAATATTTTATTTATTGTATCAATATTTTACAAATGTGTTACAGCTCATTTAAGTACTTCTACCGACTGTACTTCGCACATTCGTCGTTCTGCAATGCTGCATAGTGCCGAATATGCTGGTCTGCGAAAATATTGTTTTTTTGTGAAACGTGTTAAATATACTAAAATGTTTTAAGAGTACTAGTACCAATATTTACTAAGAGAACTTTGTATCAATAAGATTTACAACCAGTTTTTTTACTTTACAACTAATACGCTGCTCCAAAAATTCCGAATACCATCAAGCCATGAGTTATATCACGATAGGTGATCTGACTCTTGTCACTGAGATTATTAAATAAATTTTTATGTAGCTGCTGGGTTTAATTAGATGTAACTGACATATTTATTAACAAAAAAAAAAAACAAATTAATTACTATTAAACTGGGAATAAGCCACAATTAAAGATAAAAATACGTTTATTGACGTTTCAATTTACACTTCGGAAATCGTTCTCAAAATACAAACAGTAAATTAAACAAATTTTGTTTTTTGTTACATAGTGAAAAATTCTTCTAATAATTTAATTTTATCTGACTCATTTATATTGACAATTCAGACATACATTATGCATTTTAAAGTAGACGACTTTAAAATGATATTGCCAATATTGTTGAGTTGCGCTCCTCGGACGACTTTACTTAAAAGATAGTTCATTCGATTACATGAAATCAACTTTAACTTGAGAATATCCGTCAGAAAAAAATCATAGCATGTAATTCGTCTTAAAAAAGACAAACACATGACATGATGACAGTAAAATTCTCTTGTTAGTGATTCCATAGTAAATTATGAGGGAAAAACCAGGAAAAAAAACCTCATAATACTATCCCGACATTGTAAGTATTTGTTCGTGAATTTAGTTTACCTTCAACAAACATCAAAATTCTGATTTTATATGTTACGTTATTTAAAAAAACATAAATGATGTATCCTCTATATGTTACTGACTTACTAATACTGGTATTTTCTTATTAATAACTTCCTCTTTCAATATTGGTAACCAGATCCTACTACATTCTGCCGAGGCATTTGCGACACAATTGGCCTCATTTAGCATAATTAGAGCCGCTTCTTTGATTTTCCTTTTTTTACCATCCGTTTCTTTTAGGACTACATTTGAATTATTCCATTGAACCCTATGTTCATTATCCCATGCGTGTTTACAAATTTTTATAAATGCAATTCTTTGTCCTTTCTTATTGAAAGAAACAACAAACACGTTGAGATCTATTTTGTCCAAAACCAAACCTAACAATGAACAAGAAAGGACAAAGAATTGCATTTATAAAATACCTTGTGAATGCGATCAGTTTTATTTAGGTGAATCATCAAGGCCATTAAATGTTAGAATAAGTGAACATCAATCTTATATTAAAAATAGGGAATTTGATAGATCTCAAATCTGTAAACACGCATGGGATAATGAACATAGGGTTCAATGGAATAATTCAAATGTAGTCCTAAAAGAAACGGATGGTAAAAAAAGAAAAATCAAAGAAGCGGCTCTAATTATGCTAAATGAGGCCAATTGTGTCGCAAATTCCTCGGCAGAATGTAGTAGGATCTGGTTACCAATATTGAAAGAGGAAGTTATTAATAAGAAAATACCAGTATTAGTAAGTCAGTAACATATAGAGGATACATCATTTATGTTTTTTTTTTAAATAACGTAACATATAAAATCAGAATTTTGATGTTTGTTGAAGGTAAACTAAATTCACGAACAAATACTTACAATGTCGGGATAGTATTATGAGGTTTTTTTTCCCTGGTTTTTCCCTCATAATTTACTATGGAATCACTAACAGGAGAATTTTACTGTCATCATGTCATGTGTTTGTCTTTTTTAAGACGAATTACATGCTATGATTTTTTTCTGACGGATATTCTCAAGTTAAAGTTGATTTCATGTAATCGAATGAACTATCTTATAAGTAAAGTCGTCCCAGGAGCGCAACTCAACAATATTGGCAATATCATTTTAAAGTCGTCTACTTTAAAATGCATAATGTATGTCTGAATTGTCAATATAAATGAGTCAGATAAAATTAAATTATTAGAAGAATTTTTCACTATGTAACAAAAAACAGAATTTGTTTAATTTACTGTTTGTATTTTGAGAACGATTTCCGAAGTGGAAATTGAAACGTCAATAAACGTATTTTTATCTTTAATTGTGGCTTATTCCCAGTTTAATGGTAATTAATTTACAATGCCACAAGAAAATAGCTTCATAACAATATTTAAAAAAAAACATATAAAGAATCATTATAAATCATGTTCTAGGTTTGCACCACGTTATTTTTCAGTAACCAATTAAACGTATTGCTATACTACATTTAGCTTCTTCACGAGTGCGATTGGGAAAATTAGTGATAACTAGTAATTGGTGATTTTTGGTCTAGGGGAGAGAAATGAAACGGGGGAAAGATTAAAACTATTTGTAGAAGAAGAAGAATTTGCAATACTAAATACGTTCTTTCTTCAAACTACCATCAAGACGTTTCTATACTTGGGTCTCCCCGCAATAAGTTAAAAGTTATCCCGGTGCTGACATATCGTCAGATCATATTCCTGTTATTGGTAAATTCAGGTTTAGATTTAAAAAGGTTACAAAAAATAAAAAAGTTTTAATGAATGACAATATACTGCAACTCATGAAAGAAAGAAAAAATCAAAAAACAAAAGAATGTATAATAATATTCAGAGACAAACAAGAACCAAAATACGACAGGTCAAAGAAAATTGGTTAAAATCACAGTGTGAAGAGATGAGTTGTTGGAACAAAAACACGATACTTACGTTTAATATGCATAAAAAGGTAAAACAAGTAGCTGGTTTTTAAAAATAAAAATCATCTAGCAAACTGAAAGATCAACAGGGGCACATCATCACAGATAAAAATCAAGAAATATGCATATGGGCCAAATAGATACAAGAACTCTTTGATAATAATAGGTCCAATCACATCAGATGAAGTGGAAAAAGCAATATCACAACTAAAAGATGGCAAAGCTCCTGGACCTGACAATGCTTATGCTGAACTTATAAAGCTATTTAATACAGACGATAGTGAACGACTATAACAAAAATATTCAATGACATATATTTAAACGGAGTAATACCAAGATCATGGCTGAAGTCAACGTTTATTGCTCTATCTAAGAAAACAAAATCCGTATCCTGCAATGCGTTCTGGACCATCAGCTTAGAGTCACATTTTAAAGTTATACTCCATTCCACGAATATACGACTGTTTTAAATTCGGTTTAAGGTCTCTATTTGAATGGTCCAATGTGCTGAACTGTACAATAGTAAATTCTCCCTATTTTTAAAATACTGTTATGACTTAAAATTTAAATATGAAGTCATGATATAAAAGTTGATAGTTTATAGAATAATTATAATTTAGATTTTAAAGTATATAATTACTATCATTGATTTTAGTATTGTAAACAAGTTGTTTTTTGAATTAAGTGATTTAAACGAAGTGTAACAATACTTAGGTGGTTAAATAGTGTAATTTATTTAGTCGAATATTTAATTAGTATTAAGAAAACAAAAAAAACTTACTTATTCTCTTATTCTCCTAATCTAAAACTCTCATCAACCATCAGATTCACAGAACTTCACCATAGGAAAGTACATTAAATACAAAGTTGTCTACATCTAAAACACGTCTCGGCGTTTTTGGCTTCAATAAACAAATAC
Source organism: Diabrotica balteata (assembly GCA_918026665.1). Classification (NCBI taxonomy): domain Eukaryota; kingdom Metazoa; phylum Arthropoda; class Insecta; order Coleoptera; family Chrysomelidae; genus Diabrotica; species Diabrotica balteata. The sequence goes on from OU898280.1 coordinate 117,414,938, forward strand.
ACTACACTAAACTCTCTCTTAACGGCACCTTTCTTCATCGGACACCTCTATACGGACAATTTTTAAAACTAAAATCAGTCGGCGATATATAAAACTGCATATAAATGTTCGTTACTTTTTAATATCTGTAACGACTCGGTACTTCAACTATCAATAGCCGGTATGTTATACCCTTTACTTTCGGGACTTTTAAGAGTTCTTCTTCTTCTTCACGTGCCATCTCCGCTACGAAGGTTGGCTATCATCATGGCAATTTTGACCCTGGAGGCTGCCGCTCGGAACAATTGTATGGAAGTGCAAGCAAACCACTCCCTGAGGTTTCTCAGCCATGACATTCTTCTCCTACCTATGCTGCGCCTACCTTCAATCTTTCCTTGCATAATTAGTTGTAACAGTTGATATTTATTCCCATGTGTAATATGTCCCAGGTATTGTAGTTTCCTCATTTTAACACTCAATTAAGAGTACATACTCAAATCAAACAAATATTTAAAACTAACAATGTGAAATTATAGATCCTTTTTCTGGTCTCCAAACCATCGTTCTGCCAATTTCTTTTCATTTATATGAAAAGTATATTTCTTTTTATTACAGTTGTAGTACCTCATATAGTAATAAAAAGTGTGATATTAAAGGAACCCGGCACGCCTCTTTGGGTTTTTGTTATTTTCGGATTAAATTTCACAATAAATTTTGCGTCTATCTGAACATATATTAACTGAAATAATTTTAGTGTAAGTGTCAAACTAACAGTAAATCCATTTTATTGGAATACTGTTTAGACCAATTTACTTTCATACTTCTACTTGCACAGTAAAATATTCGTTGTCGTAATAATCCAAAACAGTCGTATATTCGTGGAATAACCTATATTTCTAAAAATTATACTTCAAAGGATATATAGACTATGCGAAGAAAAAATCAGCCGTACACATTTTGGTTTTCGGAAAGCAGTGGGTACGAGAGAGGCTCTGTTTAATATACAAGTGCTATTTCAACGATGTAGAGATGTGAATTGCGATATTTATGCATGCTTCATTGATTACCATAGAGCATTTGATAAAAAATCCACAAGGAAAATAAACTCCTGCAGCTGGCTGTTTACCATGTATCACAAAAAGAGGTTTAAATATTTGTAAGTAGGTATATTTAAAAAAACCGTTAAAAGGCTACATCAAAATAACAAACGTTTTCGGAATAATAATTCCATTATCAGGTTAAAATCAGGTTAACATGCCTGAGCCACCAAAATATTAGGGTAAAACCCTTTACAGTAATTAAAGTTACCAAAGAATGTGCATATTGTTGTTAAAAATAAATGATGTTTATTATTTTATTAGATTTTACTTCAGGCAACATATAACCATGCCTTACGTGAGTACCAGCGTCCGGAGGGTAGACCTCTTCAAGCGGATTTCAGTTGGTAACTCAGTTGGTAACTCCAGTTACCTGAAGGCATGTTAACCTGATTTTAACCTGATGATGGAATTATTATTCCGAAAACGTTTGTTATTTGGATGTAGCCCTTTTAAGGGTTTTTTAAATATACCTACTTACAAAGATTTAAACCTTTCATTTGATACAGTAAAACACTACAAACTGATGGAGATATTAACAAATATTGGAATAAACACCTGTGATCTAAGAATTATTAGCAATCTTTTGTCGCCAACATCCGAAACGGATAGGCACTACAAGAAGAAGAAGAAGAAGCTTTGGGACATCCTAAAATTACAAATTAATAAGAAGATAATACTGGCTCACCAAAGTATTTTGGAAGCGGTGGGTGGATAGTTGGTAGGGTGCATTAATAGATTTGGTTGTTGAGGTTTGTAATAGATGCCTATTTTATGAATTTGGGATGTATTAGAAACGTAGATAACATACACTGCCATATGGTTTATTTTAAAACATTACCTTAAATACAATAATATTATCAGCCTAGGCTGCTATATAGCCACATGTGGATGATACACGTTGATTGGCAGGAGGTTGATAAGTATATCTTTAAAACCGGAGTACCGTGTACATGTTTCACCTTTAACAAAAAGCAAAAAATAAAATGATCCAGAAAATATTTCAATAAGTAGTCTGCCGTGAGATGAATTATTTGTCTATTTCTGTAGGTTTTTTTTGTTACACCGATGTCTTTGACAGACATATTCATTTTATTGTCTCTTGTCATATTAGATTAACGTTCGAAACGCATTCATTATTCTTAACCACAAGCCAAATCTTGTTTTAATCGAAAGATTATGATGTGACAACGTTACAGTAAAATGTTTACTCAAAATTTACCACGGGAACCTGCTTATTAGAACCGAAATGATAAATTGGTTTCAAAGAAAAATATTTGTTGAAAAATTGTTATAAATATGCAGGTTTCTGTGCACATTCCGTTATAAACATTCGTCGAGTTTATATATCCTGAACGCAACGGTATATCAATTTGTTTGTGAATTTTTTCTGAATTTCTGAATTTCGCAGTATAAAATCAAAATTGAATTGTATATTTTGAAACTACTTGACTTAAACAGAAAGATTTAATTTCGATTCAGGGCATCCGCAAGCCGCTTATACGTATTTCAATCTCATTACAGTGGTACAATGATGCAACTACAAAAGTGTAACTTTTCAGGAGAGCCAAAAATCTAAATTTTTTTTTTACTTAATACCTCATGCAATGAAGCATAATGAAGTTACTGGATTAGTATTGCAGTTATATTTAGCCACCGTGATATGCTGTAACTCTATTACACATTCTTAATTTTTCATCCCTAAATTTGATCTCCAATTGCAATTACGTCATTGTTGCCATAAAAACACTGAGGCAACAATGACTTAATTGCAATTGGAGATCAAATTTAGGGATGAGACATTAAATTACAAACTAAATCGAAACGTAACATTCTTCGTATATTTATCGTCCCTACTCGACGCAATGAGTACAAAAATTGATGGTAATTTATATGGGTAAATTGTTGGTACATAGTGGAATATTTTTATTCTCAGTACCGCTCTGAATGGCTTGCTTAAGCTTGGGTACACAGTTTACTTTAATTGCTATCGACGTATCTTCATCGTGCCTCACTAGAGGTCTCTAGTTGCATACTCTGGTAGTTATTGTCATGTAATTGCCAGAGTAATCGGTGCGTTTTGATTTGGTTTGAGTCTTCTTCTTCTTACAAACTCCTTCTGATGACGGGTAGACCCAGAAACACGTGTCAGGGAATGGTAAGAGACTCAAACTAAATCGAAACGTAACATTCTTCGTATTAAAAATTTAGTTTTAGATATAAAATTTCTACATACATACTCATTTTGTAAAATTTTTGGTTACCTAGCTAGTTTTGAAAGGTGAAATTGAAGTAAGCACAAAAAGTCATTGAAAAAGTTTATTAATAAACAAATCGAAAATTGTCGTAAAAGCAAATAATTTTAATAAAAAGGAACTTAAAAATAAAATTGAAATTGCAAAAAAAGTGTCAACGTAAAATTTAATCGTAAAAGCTTTAAAAAATCCAGGAATTATATGTTTTGAAAGTAACTGTTTCAAATCTTTTAGTTTGTTATCACCTAAAGGGATTTTTGAAGAGTAAGCCCTACGAAGCTGGCATTTCGGTGAAAACAATTCCGACCAACTCAGATCCCTTATTTTTTAGCAAACATCAATATTCGTCTACGTTGATTGTTTATAACTTTTTTTATACAGGAAGTAATCTTTCCCTTTTAAGATTTGAAGTAGCATTACCTCCGTTGTTTTGAAGTGACATCCTTCCTCGCAGTGGCGGCTCGTGACATCTGCTATAGGGTGTGCTGCATGAACCACGGTCAATATAAAATAATAGAAATAGAATAACATACGAAAACAAAAACAATAAAATTAGCTTTAATACTAATTAATAGTAACTAATAACGACATGCTATAAAAATCTGATTAACTTACATTTATTGCATTTTTCTAAATTGGAAATTAATACGCCGGTCCTTTTTTGTCGCAAACTTTTCGATTACTTTATCGTTAAAGTTCGGTATTGAAGCGATGAACTTTTTTTCTATCGAGAGTGTGGAAAGGGCTGTTAATCTGTCTTCGCACATTGAATTTCTTAAAAATGTTTTGATCCGTTTTAAAGTTGAAAAACTACGTTCAGCTTCTGCTGTGGTCATTGGCGTAGTCACCAGAATTTGTATCAACTTTTTGGTTTCTGTTAATGTGTCCTCTAAATTATTAGAAATTATAAATTTTAGTAAAGGCACTGCACCTTTTAATGTTCTACACTCGATATTGGAATACAAAACTGACAGTTCTGTTCGCAAACGGTTTTTATCAAAGAAGTTATAAGCTGTACAAGTTAAATCCAATTCATTTTCAGGAAACTTATTATTATATTTTTCGAAATGTTCTGAAGATAAAAGTGTTGCGGCAACTAGATGATTTGTATATGCAAACCGTTCTTTTGCATTGTTTATAATAACATCACAAACTTCTAGACAGGCAATACGGTGATCCTGTTGGCTGTTATTTGGGCGTTTCCTTTTTTGGACACTAGGCGCCGCATTTAAATTTGAAGCTTGATGTATGATAGGGTCTATTTTATTTCGGACATTGTTAATACTTTGCTCAAAAACATGTATAGCTTTCTGTGCTTCGGTTGGGTCCATGTTCTTTTTTTGAAGATTATTGTACAAAACGTCAACATGTGGCATAATATAATGAAAAACAGTCAGCCAGAAAGTAAAATTTTGATCTTCCAGAATACGTCTAAGTCCTCTTGCTTCCTTGGAAGTAATAGCATTTGACTCTTCTTCTAGTTGCTCCATACACTCAATAATAAAGTCTCTATATTCGTAAACGACATTTACTGTACGAATATTGAAATTCCAGCGTGTAGGGATTGAACGAGGAATATTTTTTCCAACTATTTGATTTAAGACAGCTATTCTTTGAGGTGAATGACTAAAAAATCCAGGTATATCATGTAAATCTCCAAAAAATACGCGTACTTGGGAATTAATAGAACATGCTCTTGACATTATTAGATTCAATTGATGGGCGTAACAGTGCACAAAATGAGCAGTTTCATATTTTCTCTTAATTATTGTTTGCACTCCGCCATGTATCCCACTCATAACAGCTGCTCCGTCATAACTTTGTGCAATGAGCTTATTTTTGTTATTCTTTAATATTGGGTCTAAAACATTCAAAATTGTGTTAGCTAAGGTTTCAGCATCATGTTTTTCTGGAAGCAAAAAAGTCCAAAACCTTTCAACTGGAGCACCGTTTTTTACATAACGAAAAACAATGACCATTTGAAATTTCATAGAAACATCCGTTGTCTCATCAGCTATCACTGCTAAAAATGGGGCTTCATTGATTTCGTTTAAAATCTCCTCAGCGTATACTTCTAGCATGCAATCCAAAATATCATTTTGTATTGTTTTTGAGGTACCTTTGAAAATTGTCGCATTTGTAAGGTGTTCACTAAGTGTTTTATCAAGTTCAGCAGAAAAATTCACTAAACCACGAAAAATTCCAGGGTTATCTGATGTTTCAGATTCATCGTGTCCTCGTAAGGCGAGCTCAAAAGCCCCACAGAATTTTATACAGTCAATTATTTTTGACAAAACATACCTGTTTTTCGTCACCTCTTCATTGTGTTTTTGTATATTTATCCAATAAGCAGAGTCAAGTTGGGCCTGTATATTAAGTTTCCCAAATAATGCAAATCGCATTTCATTGTTCATATGAGTTTGCGTGTTTTCATGCTTCTTTATTTTTTCACTTAAATGCACTAGATCCCGCACTCCTGTCTCGCGCCACAATTTTTCCTCTTTATCTGCGCCGAATAATGCACACGGAAAACAGAAAAAAGCATTTTTTTCGGAACATCCACAAATCCACTGATTTCGTAGATACATGTCTTTATTAAATTTACGCGTATATGTTTTTCCACGGCTTTTACCGGACACTTCAATATTAAGATCAGGCATAGGACGGCCACGTTCTTTTATAATCAACTGTTGTTGATAGTGAAGTTTTTGAAATTTATTTACACCTAATTTAAATTGAAACTCCATTGTTTTAAACACGCTCGAACAAAACAAATTAAACAAAATTGTAACCTAAGAATTTCTAAACACGGCACAGATGCAACGGTCACGAATAACTGTCGTGAATTGCAGCTCGCAAACACATTTCCGAGGCCGTTAATCAGCCGATTGCCGAAGCACATCGGCTAAGATCGCCGTTTGCCTAATAAATGCATTTTACCGCTGCCAGTGTTTCGGTTGTTATCGACGCGGCTTCACTGGAGCAGCAAATACGTAAAAAGATTGCTTCACTGGAGCACCAAATACGTAAAAAAATTATACGGTTTCACTAGAGGAGTAAATACGTAAAAAAAATAATATTAATCATCGTTGTTGGTGAATTATTATTAACAGTTTATGTTTAATATGATAATATGGCAGATTTGAAATAAAACTATATTAATTATTCTTTAATAATTAAGATTTGCTATGGTTGTTTGGTAGTTCTGCAGCTCAGCAGCACATAAAGAAAAGCCGCCACTGCTTCCTCGTCTTTGGTGAAATCTAGTCCCATTTCATTGTACAGTGATTTTACATTGTAAATCTAAGTACCATTTCTTTAACGGTTAAAGGAGCTCCTGTTTTTTAAGCATTCCTAATGAATTCAATGTATTGCTCGGGAATGTATATGGGCCCTGGTTGCCTTCTTCACTGCTTTTTCTATTATGCTGTGGACTGAATCACCTTCATTTTGGATGTGGCCGCGAACAAGGTAATGCGAGTAATACCGCACTTGTGAGTAATATAATTGATGTCCAAAGTATTGACAGCAAACAGGTACATGGCTATTAGAAATTTATTTTTTTTTGTTTGCCTCCACAGTTATCAGCATAAAAAATCACATCAAATGGGCAACAATTCTTTTAGATAGTAATAAAAGCAAGATTCGATTTCTATTGCTTCTCTATTCCCCATCACTTCATTCGAAAAGTAACAGCTAGCTTTATCAATTTCACAAGTGTTATCTGTTTCGGAGACTTGGTATTTTTTCGCCTTTACTTCTACAACTGTAAAGTTATAACAGTTTAAGCGAGATTTGTAAAAAATGCAGAACTTTGTCCTATTAGTACAGGTATCACTGCTTATAAATCATAAATAGCTAGATATATATTGTTATCAAAATTGTTTGTTTTCAGTTTATCGTTAGTTTTTTTCTGTACGACTTAGATCCTTTTCCTCTAAGTGACTTTCAACGGTTGTTTGCATATTTTCTTTTTCTTCTGCTTCGATATTTTTAAAAAATTCGCATTGGTCACAAAGATCTTTCTTCGGGATAAAAAAACTCTATATTAATTTCGCTGTTGAAAATACGAGAATAACAATCGTAGGTTGCTGACTCTTCTTCTTTTGCTTCTTTTCGTTCCTGTATATAGTTACTGTAAAGTTCCGCAATAATTAAACCACCGACTATGTATTGCCTCGAAGAATCAATTCGAAGATACTGACTTTCAATTCGTGGAATTCAATTTATATGGCTACGAACAGAATCCAAAATTTTGTCACTTATTTTCTTGTGACTCTCGTGCTTCTCACGTTTATCTTCTGGTATTATAGTAGTTTTTTTACTTGAAACTGGTTTAATTATAGAGCGAATAGCTCTTTCAGTTATTTCAAAAGTATTAATTAGATATGTTTTACATAAACGTTCTTGTTTTTTCTTGCCTGTAATAAAAAATACACAATTTGCATTTCTGGGAGTGGTTTATGATGTAGAAATACGTCGGTAGCTCAACTCAAGTGGCTAAATACAATAGGGGTAACCAAGTAAACTCATTTTCGATAAATTTGCAGTTACGTCAATGTTCCACCGGGACAGCGATATGTAGTTGCTCTGAAGCTTAGTTTCGCCAAGTAGGTAATCTTAGTATTCCTAGTGTTGTTACTTGTCCCTAAAAATACAGTCCACCGATTGCAAGGTGAATTGAGGGAGAAACTTTACCTGCATCTAATTGTAAAGTATTGTAGTGTAGTGCAAATTGAGGAAGGGGTTTATCACCGAACACGTTACAATTGGTTAGTTGTACATAATTAAAAATTAAATCATTTATGGAAAATAAAACAAATAATTTTAGCAAATAATGTACGGATTTAACAATAATATCTGGGGTATTATTCTTGATGGTACTTTTATAATTCTTTGGAGCAGTGTATATACCAAATTCAAGAGTAGATGTCTACATGTAATACATATTTCATATTTCGTTGCCATATTGGAACAAATTGTTTTTGTAAAAAGACTGAATAGCTGAAATATACACCAAACACGCTACATAACGTTATAATATTTAATAATGAAATCAGTTGTTTCCTTGAATATATCTTCTTTGCACAAAAAGCATGGACGTGTATAAAGATTTTGTTTGCCACTAATTTAAAGCTATTTAAAAGCTGAGGACTTATCTGATTATACAACATGTAAGTAATAAATATTTATAAACTTTTTTATGAAACTTAAAAAAGTTGACTAATCGTCATCATAACCCGTGCCATTCTCCTTTTTATTTTTCTATTTCAAGAGATTTCTGCAATACTGTTCTGTACTATTGGACGGTTAAACTTGTATTGCACATTTAAACCTGTACTGATTCATTTTCTCATCAACGATACTAAACTTACAATTCATTCATAATACATATTGCCAACTGTCAAGAATTGCACGTGAAAGAATGTGCACAGAATGTAAGAATTTCTTGAAATTTATCTGTAAGTAAAATTTAATGTTCCATTGAAACAAAATGTGGTAAACTAAAACATTCAGTAACTATGATATACATAGCGCAAAGTATTTTGAAGAAAGTAGCATCATTTTAAGTGTTTCAAAACATAAAAATATACCATTTAAATTATTCGGAGTCTAAGGAGCTACATGTGCTGTTCGACATGGGTCTCTATTATATTGTCCAATTTCCACAGCACACACTTCCAGTATAGAGGCAGCCTTAAACTATTTTAATATAAGGTTGAATGTTCGAATAATTGAACTTTGATGGTATACAAGGCAAATATCGAACACAGTTATTAATTAAATCTTGCCCAAGTACTTTCGATCAATAAATCATCCTCAGGGACATTTCGTCAGTTGTGGCCTATCCGACATGAGCAGAATGTCATACATGTAAATTTGGACATAACAATACAATACACAAAGACAAACAAACACTTTAATTTTTTTTTTAAATGGAGAAGCTACATGTTATATAGAAGCCGGAGACAGAATTATTCTGTACTGGTATTAAAATTTAGATATCTTCTGGACCAAACATCTTTTGTAAACCAGTTAGTTGTTATTAGTCGTTTATTGTTTCTTGTAAAAATTTTCTTCCAATTTTCTTCTAATATTTTTCTTGTTTTCTTCTAGTTCAAAAATTGATTCAAGTAAATTGAATGTTACGGGAATTTGGGATATTTGAAGAGTAAAATCAATTTTATGATCCGTAATGCAGAGTAAGCAATCATCCACATATTTTTTGTAGAAATGTATTGTATATATAGAGTGTTGTTTTTAATATTTTCATTGAGAAGCCTGGATTTTAGTAGGAAAACCTGATGGGGTTTTTAAAGGGAACAAAGGTTCTGGCATATTACACTTTACTTATTTATTTCAAAACTTACCATTGTTTTATGTAGTGTTTTCCCTTTGTACATGCTCCATCGAGCAAAAAGACAAAAGAGGGAATGTAAAGGTAGTGGGGGCAAAAATATTGTTAGACAGGAAGTGCCATCTTGAGAGGCCACATTAAACAAGGAAAGAGAGTCTTTCCTTGTTTAAAAAATCAAATTTAGTTGGGTTATGTTATTGTTTGTCCCAACTGTCACATGAAATCTTATTTATATTGAAGTTTTTCTAACAATTTTATAGCTAACAAAAACTATTTTATAGCTACTGTTAATAAGTGTCGGAAAATTTAAATTTTTCGCACTCACATTTCCGGATATGTCCGCCATCAGAGGCCACTTTTTTGGTCTCCTTTTCATAACGATTAGATTCCCTCTTTTGTCTTTTTGCTTAATGACATGTTCAAAGCTCAATAATCTATCTAACCGATGATATAAACATATATTCTGATTTATTTTGGAATACTACGGGGATTCCCCATTAAAATTTTAGTTCGCTTTAAACGCAATATTATGGTTAATGATAATTTGTGTTTTGATTAACTGGAGTTGATTATCAAAGTATGACATATGTAACTGTTTATCTAAAACGTGTGGTTTGTTCTCATTATATCCAAATTGTTTTACTTTAGAAGTAAAAATTATGAAAATAATACCGAGTTATCATGCTCTGTTACGGGATTCCCAAAGTTTTATGTATCATAATACTATTTTAATACATTGGCTGCTATTGGTTGATTTTATTATGAGGGAAACCCAGATTGGCTGTACTTTACATAAGGAACCTACGCTATCTTTGTAATGCGGTTTATCTATATAAATGGATATTTATAACTATATAATATATAAACATATCAGTACTTGTGATAATTCCGTAATTTTTATTCATTTTATTCCGTAATGAAATTGTACTCAATATTTCTAACAATTATGAGAGTTATAAATTATAATATATTATCGTTACTTGCATTAGATCAAATCAACTAAGATCTTCAAAGATTGCACTATATATCACTTATAGATTTATTTAGTAGTAATAGATAATTTTTTTTCTAGATTTTTTCGTAAATTTTAAAAATCTCGCCATTCCTCTTCTTCTAAGTTTACAGTCGGTTTTGTGAGGTGTGCTTTATGTTTTTTTTTAATTCTCTGGAAACCATCTGTTTTACACCAGTCCAATTGGCTTAGTGTACATATTTCTTTAACTATTATACAAGTCTTCGGGACTTTGGTAGATCTGTTAAATATAAACTCTCCGTCAACATTAATAGTCCAGTCATCAGATATCTGATCTCTGAAAATTATACGAACAAGCTGAATTTTGATGAAAATATCAATTTCAGGACCCCAAATAGCAAAGAAGTTTACCTCTTAAGTCCCCCTCGTAAAAACGGAAAAAATCGATTTACCAAGGATCTGTAGGCCGTAGGAAACATATTTCAAATAAAAAATGAAGTTGTGGTAATTTTGAATAAAAAGGTTTATTAGCACTTTTTTTGTAGAATGAATCGTTATCTCAGAAACAACGCTTGAAGCGACCCGTGATTTTCAATGTCAGGTACACGGGAGAAATCAATTGAAGCGTTTATTTAAAAAACAACCTTTGTCCAACAATTAAAATTTTGGCAAATCAAGAAATACTTTTACTAAGATATTCATTGGAAATAATGTGGATATCAAAATAATTTACAAGTTGATTTCATATTTTTATTGATGTTTTACACAAAAATCGGTAGAAACTTAGCAAAATATATTGAAAAATGAACATATTATCTACTATCCTCGTAGAAATAACAAAAAATTCTTTGATGTCTATTCGAAACCACTGTTTAGTATCATCGCTAAATAGTTCTACGACTGGAAAATGGTCTTTAGTTTCCCGGATTCTGGTTCTAGATTAAAATAAAACTCTTGATTAAGAGGATTTTAGAGATATTTAGTTAACCCCATTAGATCGCGAAACTTTGGTGGACTTATTTTATTTTTCGCTTTATTTGATTTTAGAGTTATTTGTTTTAGTGTTGTTTTTTCAGTAATAGTGAGGAACGTCCATAAGCTGTAATAACTTTGGATGTATTAAAACTTGTCCAGGATACTTCTCAGATATTCGGTACAGTCTTGCTGGTTTCAATAAAAATTTTGGTTTTGGATTCTTCTTCTTCCTATGCCATCCCCATTAACGGAGGTTGGCGACCACATTTTTAAAAGCTTCTCTGTCTTTTGCAACGTGGAATAATTCGTCTACAGTCATGTTTGTCCAGTCTCGAATATTTCGCAGCCATGACTTCCTTTTTCTACCTATTCCCTTTTTGCCATCGACTCTACCCTGCATGATGACCTGCAGAGACTATATTTATTATTTCTTAGTATGTGTCCAAGGTATGCAGTCTTGCGTACTTTTATCGTTTTGGATTATTTAAAAATAAATCCTTAAAACTTTTATCCATAAAAATCCAGTCAGTTTCTTTCCCAGCATTGACCACTTTAAATGGAGTGACCACCGAAGTAAACCTTGACCGCCGAATAAGTTCATCCCGTTCTTCTGGAACATCAACAACTACTTAAAAAAAATATTTAAAATCCTTTATAAAAGGTATATAATTAAAACACCCAATTGGGCTACATCACATCATAAAACGTTTTCGGACTCTATATTCCATCATCAGTGTGTCTAGGTATAAATGTTTTGAGCCACTTTCTATTTGGGTAAAACCAGTTAAATGTTATTAATTTAAATTTAGGTTACATGATTGGTTCTTATATGATATGATGTTAAAGTTACAAGTGGAACTGATAACATGGCAACGTAAGACTCTACTTGAGGTTGCTGGTCCTGAGACAAAGTGTGTACGAGGACTTGTTGATAGCAACTCTATATATGATACTTTTTTGCACGAGAAATGAGACTAAAGTCACTATCGAAAGATAGATGTGAATGTCCTAGTATTGGGTGTACGTGTGTTATCCCTAATACTTATTTCTATACATGCACCAGAATATATGAAAAGCTATTAAATATGTAGTTTTTTTTTCTAATCCGGGTAACTATCAGAGAAAAATCATAGTTAATTAACTTTACCGAGTATATGATCTTTTTAGATAATGAAATATCATGGAAGTTACTTTATTTTGACCACATTTAGCCATTTCTTTGTGATAGGTATACATATGGACCTCATTGCCTCCGATGTCTTGTACACCAAACATAGTAGCAAAGTTGTCTGCTGTAGAGAACTTTATTTGTAGTCAAATTGGATAGCGGAAAATTTTGCAAAAGTTAACGGCTATTGCAGATACATCATTACTAAGCTAACATTTATATTTACTTTTTTTATGTATATTATAAAATGCTTTAGCGTGATGAACGTTTCTCACTTGAAGCAATTCCTTTTTTGTTGATTCATCGATATTCGGTAGATTGAGTTGGGTTTCAGTTTTATCACATAATGTACAAGTGTCACATCTGCAGTAAGAAAAAAATATGAGGCCTGGCTAGTAAATAACGAGACTGCTTATGAAAAAGAGTTTTATTTTAAAAATTATTCTACAATCGAATGCTCTCTTTCAGTATATTCTGCTTCCCTCGCCACACACCGACCATTCGTTTTCTCCATTGGTCAAAGCAATGCTGCAAGTCTTCTTTTGTTGGAGCTTTTAGGAGCTCCGCCGTTTTTCGCTTCACCTCTTCCATCGACTCGAACCGGATTGCATTTAAGGCAGACTTGATCTTCGAAAACAGGAAAAAGTCACAGGGTGCTAAATCAGACGAGTACGGAGGGTGTTTGAGAACTGGAATGCCTCGAGCGGCCAAATAACGCTTCACAGGTGCGTTGTCCTGGTACAAGATCCACGGCTTGTTTTTTCACAACTCCGGCCGTTTATTAAGAACTCGTTCTCGCAGCGTTGCCAAAATAGTAAGTTTGGTTTACAGTTTGACCCTCTGGAACCCATTCAGTCATCACGATGCCGTTAATGTCGAAAAAGAAAAATGATTAGCATGGCTTTAAATTTCGATTCGTAAGCTCTCAAGAAAACCTGAGCAGATCTGTTGAAGGACGAGCTTTTGGTCAGGGGTCAAATTTTTTGGGACCAACTTCGCACAGACTTTCTTCATGTTCAATTCGTCATGTCAAATTTTTCTGACAAATTCTTTACCGGCGTTTACAGTCTCAGCAATCATCCGAATGCTTATACGACTATCTCCGTGCACAATTTCATTTATTTTTTTCCCTGTTTGCGGAGTTGAAACAGAGACAGGTAGACCTGAACGTTGGTCATCTTCGGCGCTCTCTCGGTCTTCAGAAAACTGTTTATACCATTAGAAAACATGCGCATGAGATAGAGAATTCTTACCATAGGCCTCTTTCAACAAATTATAGCACTCAGTCGGAGTTTAATTTTAACGAGAAATTTTACATTAATCCGCTGCTCATATTTTTCGTCGCACATTGTTATCGGCACGAGAAAAAAACACGTTCTTATCTAACCTCTAAAGAAAAATACTACTACAGCCACAAAAACGTGCTTTCGTACTATAATAGTAGACACTTCTAGCTATCCAATGCTGCATTCGTTTCCCACTCTTCTCCTCTAGGATTTCCCTCTTCCCGGTTGTCGAATTTTATACATAAATGAAGCTACATGTGGTGGACCTTTTTGATGTCGAGCTTTTGTTGCTATCTTCATTTCACTGTCACTAGTAGTACTGTGGTTAAATAAAGCAGCTTGTGGAATACAACTGAACAGGAGTAACGCTAATGAGACTTAATAAATATGAATCCTACTCATCTTTTGTCTTTATATCGTTAAACATATTCAGTAAGTCAGAACTTTGTTACTGTGTTTTTACATAGAAGCAACGGTAACGTTTACACCTAAAACCAAGATTAAAGTCATAAGCATTGAGAAAACAACTTGTTATTATGGAAAAACTTAACTAAAGTCATTTCCTGTTGTTTGGACAACTCCATGCATTTTAGCTTGCTTTATGGTTTCCCTTCGATAAACTTTTTTTCCGTTCTCGTGGTTGATTTGTAGTTCAAATTTCACAAATGCTATCATCTATAATATGAAAGGTATTGTGTTGAATAGTTTACGCCATGATGCAGTTAGCGATGACCGTTGACTAAGATGGGACAAGTGTTGCATTTACAACAAACCGCATGGACATCTGTTGTTTTTTCTTTCCAAAAAACTTTCCCAATTTTCTATGTAGTCTACTCCGGATATCTGTGATTTTTTACACAACTGAATGTATGAGATCAATAAAGAAACCACTATTCTATGCGAACAACATATAAAGTCAAATTTGCAAAAAATTGACATGTGTTGTTTTCAAATAAACGCTTCAATTTTAAATAAAATTTGTACCAACTTGACGGTAAAAATTTGACATCTTTTGATAAGATTAGCCTATCAAAAAAAAAAAATCAAAATGTGTGTCAGTTTGTCAGTTTCTATAAAAGTGTTAATAAATAAATGTTTAGCGATTTTTACCATTTTTTACGATTTTCATGAGATCAGTTATTTTTATCTTCCATTGAACGGTCACTATGGAATTTTGATTATTAGAGCTCAATCTTCAAAACATATAGCCTGAAATTTCGGTTTTTGAGTTTTGGCAACAAATGTGAGGCATTTGAAATATGCTCAAATAAGCCGAATTTAAACATTCACATCACAAATGATCGCCCGTGACGGAAATGCCTGTACTAAAAGTGTATTTCCTCCCCTATGAGTCGGGATTCAAGGGGAAGCCGGGAAGTATAAATGGTAAACATTTTTGGGGTCCTAAAATTGACATTCTCGGCAAAATTCAGCTTGTTCTTATGATTTTTAGAGTTTCAATGGCAAAAGTAGATCTTTTATTTGTCCCTTATATACCCAGGAATGTTGTATCAAGGCGACATCGAAGCTTCTCATAGCAGTAGCAAGTTCTGCAAAAACCTTTTTGGTATGCTGAAGGCTCGCCTCTAGGACCCCGATGTGGGTTATAAGATCAATCCAGCACAAAGGCAGAATCCGCGACAGGGGTTTCCTCTACTCCCATATATGTTTATCTCTCTTCCTATATATGTTTCTTTTCAGACTCAGACGAGCCACTTATTTCCAAGTCCTCTATCTGGGTCATCATGTCTATTTTATTCCCAAGAATTGGGATGAAGTGCTGTCAGGCACCTCGAGATTGGTGAGCTCAGTAGTTAGTGCATAAATCTCACCGTATGATGAGATGGTTGTGAGGCGGCTGTCTGGTGATGTACTCATTGAACGTAGGTGTGGCCAAATAGGACAAACTGAATAGAAAATAAAGGAGTAGATGTTACTTGAGATAAATTGTGGTTAATAAAAGCGGTATAGGATAACCAAGGCATGATTCAGTCAACTAAAAATTGAGTCAAAAAACAGGTTTTTTAAAAGTCCGTTTTCCTAGGCGAATGTATGACATGTCTTGTCAACTTTGTCAAAATTTGGTAGTTAGTAATAAATTATACGTATATTATTTAAGATTTTTATTGAAGGAAACATTTGATATCATAAATATAATAGTTAACTATATACCAAACTAACATTTACTGTTTGACCATATATTATAGAAATGTTACAAACTAGTCAAATTGTATATATTACTGCCGAATAAAAATGGTATATTTATTGTACAGCTTCCACTGTACGCACATTGTTTTATATTTTAACGTTTCTTGCATTGCTTGAATTTTATATAATATATATAATGACTTTTTGATGATTTTTTAACATTGTGATATACATTTTTTTTTTATTTTTATAAGTTTCTGTTTTATTTAATGTCAATCTATAATTTATGTTGTGTAATATAACTATTTATATATCGCGGTAATTAAAATGATTACATATTACATTAATATTTTATTTTTTGACCTTTCCTTTAAGCTATATAGACATAAAAATTAACAAATAAAAGAGTTACATTTTTTGATATTGATATTGATATAAATTTGGTGATAAACGTAATAAACAAACTATGCAATAGATTTAACTTCATTTTTCACTCATAAACATTATATAAACAATGTATCAACTCTATTTGTCGGTCAGATAGCTCAGCGGGCTGTGCGGCTGCCTCTCATTCGCTTCACTGTCGAATGGTTCAGTGGATGTGGGTTCGAGCCCCAGCTCGGTGTACTGAAAACAAAAAGTCTAACGCAGCAGTTTAAAATTCTAGATGAATCTGCGGCTTAGACTAGGATATGCTGGGATCTGATCGGCCTATGGTGGAGCAGTACGGTAAGAGATAAGGGCTTGCGGCTCGGTGATACTCCTCCATAGATCCCTACCGGACGGGCGTAACGCCTAAAAAACCGAATATATATATATATATATATATATTATATATATATATATATATATATATATATATATATATTTATATCAACTCTATTTAATTTTAAATAATAAAGACCAGCAAATTATATCGAAAAGTGATACAATTTTGCTAAAAAAGCATAGAAAATCGTTAATATAATCTTAAAAATAAGTGTGTATGTAGTTATTTTTGTTAATTTTTTTGTTTAGTTATTTCAAAAATAGCTTCGAAAGTCTTTTTTTGAAAATTATTAACAACTTTGCTAAAAATGCACAAAACACTTTAATTTCGCGTGATACTACGGACTATTCACTCATCTTAAAATTTTCACATAATCTGACCAATCACAAACCAAAGACAGCTTGTGTTATCGCGAAAACACCAACTGTCTTTCAATTCTGATTGGTCTATCAGCTTCGTGTTTTCAACGACATAACCATGGATACCGATCGCAAAGCAAAGTTTGACGTTTACCAAAAAAATTATTGTAGCTGTATACGTCAAAATGAGTCATTTCGGTGGTACTTCAAACGAAGTTATAAACCAAAACATTGAAGAAAATATACCGAGTAACACAAGAAAATCTAAATCTTATATATGGAGACAATTTATGATGTTCTGTGTGGATCGCAACTACAAATTAGATGCAGAAAATAACAACGAAAGACTAGCATTCATTCTAAAAGACTGGGCCTTTAACTTGCGAAAAATTGAGGGTAGTGATTACAAGAAGAGTGTTATTAAAACCATATGAAACACTACTGCAAAATTGGTACAAGAAAAATATTTCTGTGAGTATCAGAGACATATTGATCCCTTCAAAGATATAACCTTCAAGGAAGCAAGAGCGGCTCGTGATAATAAGAGAAAATTGTTGCAAACTGTACCCGATAAAAGGAAAATAAGTTCTATCGCTATGACTTCGGATGAATATAAAAATATGTGCTTACAATGGGACGAAGACACGCCAGAGGGACTCCAAAAGAAGTTTTTTCATATAGCTGCCGTCGAATTAGCTTGGAGAGGTAACGAAGCAAGTTTTTCCATGTTACATTTTTTCAAGGAAGAGACTAACAACAAAGGCTGTTTAACAAACAGAATTGCATATAACCTGATATTCTCCAAAACCCGCCAAGGTGGTGATAAAAACTGTGCAGATAATAAATGGCTTACTCAAAATTTGAAGAATCCTGAAATGTGTCCTGTGAGATTATACCGGAAACTTATATCGAAAAGGGAAACTATTACCAATGATAGACTTTTTCTGACTGTGAATGGCAAGTGGAATAAATATAATAATAGTAATTGGTACAAGAATTGTCCTATTGATATTAATACAATATCCAAATGGACAAAAGTGTCTGCAGAAAAGATAGGATTAGACACTAAAAAAGTGAAAATAACGAATAACTCTAATCCTGCCACTGCAGTTAGTCAGTTACTACAATCTGGCGTTAGTGAACAACAAGCTATGAAAATTACTGGACATGGAAGTTCGAACTCGATGAAACCGTATTTACATCTTAGTGCCGAACATCATCAGAACATAGTGAATACTTTTAGGAATACTCACAAGTACATCAAGTAATAATAGCAAGAATACATTGTATCTACCTAATAACGGTCATACTATTCAAAATTTTTACAATTGCACCGTTTATAATAATTATAGTCGAGAATAATGTATTTTTTTCTTGTACAAATTATGTATTTTTATAGGTAAAAAATAATTATAACAAATTATTTACAGTTATAATAAATCTTTTATGATTATGACTAATTGTGAATTATTCAAAAAATGGGTAGATTTGGGTTACCTAGATCAATTGTATTATTATTAAATTCCTTCCTCTCATTCTACTGAATTTTTGACCTATCACTTTGTTCATGAAATAGTCTAATAAAATACCACTCGTGATTTAATTTAGCTTATAAGTCTGTCTTTTATTTCTAAACTCAACTAAGTTTCTTAAAGAAAACACTACTCGTCCTACGGACTCGTGGTGTTTTCAAGCAACTCAGTTTCGTTTAGAAGTAAATCGACAGACTTATCGCGAAAATTGAATCACTAGTGGTATTACTCTTGATAATATTACTAATTACTATTGATATTGCGTAAACTGCAGCTATAGCTGTTACTGTCAATACAGAAACCATCAAAATATGTAAATCCGAATTTATATCCATTCATGGTCTTCACCGATTTAGAGGTAGAATAAATAATATTGTATCGCAATTAGCTTCAGGTACCTACTTCTGTAAACAAAATAGATGGTCGTGGAAAACATAGTAAGAAACCAAACAGAATAAGCGTGAAGCTATTCAGTATGTTAAAGACCATATTAACCTTATTCCTAAGTACCAGAGTCACTATAGTCGATCTCACAATCTGGGAAAGATTTATTTAAATAGTGATATGTCAGTAACTCGTTTATATGAAGAGTTTTATGTTCCATGGTGTGAACGTAAGGGTATATGATCTGCTTTTACATCGACATTCAAAAAATCTTTTGTACCGATTTTAATATAGGTTTTAAGTTGCCAAAATCCGACACCTGCAAGACATGTGATAAAACGCTGATTAAAACAGAAACAGTAAAAGTCGAAACATAGTAGTGTCGAATTAACAGCTTCTTTGACGACAAATTTAAATGTTCACAAAGCAAAAGCAATGCACGGCTTGCTAAAAAGGAAACTGTTGATGCAAAAACCAATGATAAAAACAGGCCCTGCCAGTACCGAAACTGACTACAGTAGTAGGAGTAGCTTTTTACTACAGAAAAGTATGGCTTTATAATGTTGGTATACACGACTCTGGTTCGGACAAAGGGCACATGTCTGTATGGACGGAAGACACAGCTAAAAGAGGTAGTGATTAAATTGGAAGAGCTGGTTTAAAGTTTTTATCTAATAAGGCAGGCATTGATGAACTGGTGTTGTTCACTGCAACTGTCCAGGACAAAAAAAACTATACGTTAATGGCCTTGTGGTTGCAAATGGTTAAAGAACTGAAATTTAAAAAAATTACCCACCGCTTCCTTGTTATCAGGCACACGCACTTACCATCAGATCGGAACTTTGCTCTCTTAGAAAAACAGTATCGGAAATATACGTCATTAATATATTCCTTATCAGACTGGTATGGTATTAAAAAATCGAATAAAAAATCCACAATAATAAAACAAAATGACTTTAAACACATCAGTATACTACAACAGAATGCCAAAAGAGCGACCAAAACTGACGACGGTAACAAACTTGATTTTTCACGAGTGTTTTCATTTATGTTCGACATTAATACTCCCAATGATTGTTTTGTTAAGTACGATGTTAATGGTACATACCCGGAAGATAATTTATTAAAAAAAGGAAGGCCGACACTGCTAACGCTCGATTCGTTAACACTTAAATACAAAGAGCCTGTCAAAATTTCGAAAAAAAAAGATAGACAAAACATAAAAACTTTATATTGTTCTAAAACTATTTTCTTGTGGCATTTTAAAGTAATAACTATTTAAAACTATTTAAATGAGAATAAGTCACAATTAAAGGTTAAATTACGTTTAGTGGCGTTTCAATTTTCACTTCGGAAATCGTTCTCAAAATACAAACATTAGTAAATTATACAAATTTTTTCTTGTTACTTGGTGAAAAATTTCTTCTAATAATTTACTTTTTTTCTTCAAACGTCAAATAATGACGACATTACTTATCTAACTTGATCCTGTCACAGTTTGATGTCTCCGACGGCAGCAGTTTTTTTTCCCATTTCTTTACGGCGGAGGGAAAAATGTTGTCATGGCAACAATATGGAACATATCACAAAGCAACAATACAAATGTCATTAACAAAAATTAAACATCATTTTTATTTATAGTAATATTAAAAGTACAATTAGGTAATGATGCATTTTCAAAATTAAAACCGTGCAAAAATGTTTCCGACTCTTGATACGCATTGGTAATTGTTGATGATACTGATGGTCGAGAACAACTTTCAGCAATTATTCCCGATATTGGCGGCTTGCGAACAACAATAAGCTGTCTTTAATAATTGCAAACAACTGTCAAACAACTGTAACCAGGGAGACGCAAATCCCACCGACGACTTAATTATTTTAATTTCTAACATCTAGACGACTTTGATAGTTATCACAGTTAATTTCGAGTAAAAAAAGCGTATGAATTGTACTATTTATGGTTGAAAATTGCTACGTTTGAAAAAAAAATAGTATACTCTATTCGGCAAAGAAGCGACTTTTCTTGACTTGCCCTCTATTACGCGCCTTTCGGCGCATAATATCGGGCGCGTCAAGAAAAGTCATGCTTCTCCGCCTCATAAAGTAATATACTATTATCTGACTTATTTATATTGACAATTCAGACATACTTCAGACAACTTTACTTGTAAGATAGTTCATTCGATTACATGAAATCAACTTTAACTTGAGAATATCCGTCAGAAAAAATCATAGCATGTAATTCGTCTTAAAAAAAAAACAAACGCATGCCATGATGACGTTAAAACCCTCCTGTTAGTGGTTCCATAGTAAATTATGCGGGAAAACCCAAAAAAAAACGTCATAATACTATTCCGACATGGTAAGTATTTGGTGGTGCATTTAGTTTACTTTCAATAAACACTAAATTCTTATTTTATATCTTTGTTATTTAAAAACATAAATGATGTATCCTCTATACGCTACTGACTTACTAATACTGGTATTTTCCTTTTAATAAGTTCCTTTTTTAATATGGGTAACCAGATCCTATTACATTCTGTCGAGGAATTTGCGACACAATTGGTCTCATTCAGCATAATTAGAGCTCCTTCTTTGATTTTTCTCTTTTTATCATCTGTTTCTTTTGGGACTATATTGGAATCATTCCATTGAACCCTATGCTCATTATCCCATGCATGTTTACATATTTGAAATCTATCAAATTCTCTATTTTTAATATAATTTTGATGTTCACTTATTCTAACATTTAATGTGCTTGATGTTTCACCTAAATGAAACTGATCGCATTCACATATATTTTATAAATACAATTCTTTGTCCTTTCTTGTTCATTGTTAGGTTTAGGTTCAATGTGTTTATTGTTTTGAATGTTGTTGAAATGTTGAATTTATTTCCTATCCTTTTAAGTTTTTCTGATAATCCTTTTATGTATGGTATTGCTATTTTCTTCGTATTATTCCTTGTGTATGCTGTAGGATATCGTTGATGAGTTAAACAACTTAGAAATAACAAGAACTAACAGAACAACTGATAATCAGTCGTAATCTATTTCACATACCTGCAAGGGATAAAAGTGGTTCACTCCAAGTTTTTTTTATTTTTTTTACAAAATTTTTCATTTTTATTTTTTTATGATATGGCATTAAAAAAACACTAGCCCTTAATTTTTACCCTTCTATTATAAACCCCTATTTTTTCAGAGCCGTATTAGCGTCACCGAGTTAGTTGCCTTACTCCCCCGAAACCGCTTTACCGATTTTTGTGAAATATTATATTTATATTTGGTAGGTATGAGAATCGGTTGTATCCCTAAGATCTATCCGGTCCCTATCCCTAAGAGGTAAGGGTGGTCCATCCCAAACATTTCATTTATTTTTATTTTTTTATGATGTGGCATTAAACAATACCTACTTAACACTTAATTTTCACCCTTTTATCACCAATCGCTATTTTTTAATAGCGAAATTTTATATTTATATACGGTTGAATATACTACTCTGAAGTGTCTCCCAGGAAAGTTGTTTTCATTCAAATCAGTCGACAGTTTTTCAAATCGGAATATATATATATATATATATATATTATATATATATATATATATATTCGGTTTTATAACGTTTTACGACTCCCAAACGCCACTGTATTCTGTTTTGAGTTAGGTTCTCGTCCAGATTTCGAGCGCTAATCGCTTTCCTAACTCCCAAGTTCCAGCTACATTCATGGTGGATGTCAAAGGCGTAGACAAAGTCTACTCTGACGCCGACCTAACCCGAACCTTCACCGACGTGGACATCCCCGTTTCTGGTCACCTCCAGTGAACTTAAGTACACGAAGATGTTAACCAGAGGCATATTCATGGACGGGCTCCGATTACATGTCGAGCTCCCCTTGAACTCCAACCCCGTCCCTCCTGTAGCCAAGTACTGCGGCCGATGCAGTTAAAACGGGCATACCATCGCGGAGTGCCCGTAAAAGCAGTATTGGTGTCGGACTTGCGCCAAGATCCCAAGTCCTCCTCCTGTCCTACTCCACAATCACCAAAATGGCCCAAGTGTGGCGGCGACCATGTGGCTCATTCGACCAAATGCCCCCACAGAAGGGAAATTCCCAAAACCCAACAAGAAATACAACCAATAACCACAGAGAAACGTATCCCACCCTATGAAATGTCTTCAGATATGAAGACAGTCATAGTAATAGGCGTCACCGTATTTTGGATGTCACAAACCAGATCTCAACTCTAATGTTCGGCCACAAGAGCGCTCTTGTGGTTCATAACAACAGAGCATCCATCTCCTTCCTGCCCTGTAATGGACAGCTCTCTAGGCACTGTGAACTGCCAGGGTGTTGCGAAAAAATGCCCCTTTATCATACATATCCTACCACATCATAATATACTACAAATCCTTGCCCTCTCCGGCACCCTCTCCTCACCCGGATATTG
Organism: Diabrotica balteata; assembly: GCA_918026665.1. NCBI lineage: Eukaryota > Metazoa > Arthropoda > Insecta > Coleoptera > Chrysomelidae > Diabrotica > Diabrotica balteata. The sequence continues at coordinate 117,438,671 of OU898280.1, forward strand.
TAATCTACACCGCCCCCGAAGCCAAGTATCTCGTGGTACTGGTTTCCTAATCAAATATGATATTCCTTTCTCCCCTCACACTATTCCACTTCATGTTATTCTTAATGGTGAAGACTTCCTGACAGTTGACATCCACCTCGATAATAATACAACACTTACACTAGTCTCTTATTAAAACATCCTGCCCAACCATTATCCGAAGCATTGCTCGGTTATGTCTCCAGCCGGAAAAAGGCAATTACACTTGAAGACTTTAACGCCAGGAACACTCAATTTGGTGACACGGCTACGAACCGTGCAGGCAATGACCTTTTGGATCTGCTCCTTAACCTCCCCCTACACCGAATTCGTAACCGTGAGCCGTCTGTTATGGGTTCTCAGGGCATATCATCCGTCGACCACATCGTGTGTACATACGATGTGTTGACGTGAGTAGATCACGTCCCATCAATGAGAGGCTTTCCTCTCTGAACAGGAGTTATATAATCAGCACAATCCTGGGCCAAAAACTCAGAGCGCCAAAAATCCTAAAAACTAAATGCTCATCCATCGGCAATGTATTCAGAAGACGACCCAAACCCAAAATCCCTTTCCTACCCGCTAGTTTACTGGCTCTTACCAGCAACGAACTCCCTGATGAAACATTGACATACAGGAGGCAACTCCCCTCTACTATCGTCGTCGCCATTAACTTTAAATGCTCACTTCGAGCTTGTTATACACAGTGGGATCGGTTTTATATGGTTTCCCAATCCCATTGCACAACGATACCTGTCTATTTCAGAGGATTCAGCCACAGCTGCCCTCTCGCGTCGCGTTTCATAAAGTTATTAATAATCAAATTTGTAAATTCACCTAATTTCACATATATACTAATTATATTTTTTAGATAAAGAAATTCTGAAAAGAACCGTTTAACCATTGCCTTTCACCTCTGATTGCCCAGGCGCTCCTCCGATGACCAGTCACCGAAACACCAGTGGATCCACTACGTAAAACATTAGCCACACAAAGAAAAAAAAACAAACCACGTCCTGAAGAGGCGGAAAGCCTAAAGCAGGACAACAAAATTCCAGATCGAAGAAATCACCCAATGAGAGTTTAAAACTGACAATGGATTATATCTGAAGAGAATACAGTTAGTGAATGACTACAAAATGTTTGAAAAATCACTCACGGGGTATAGAGACTTACATGGGGTGATATCGCCGTACACAGAAAAATACTTTGTACTTTGATATTTTAGCAAAATAAAACGTCGTTTTTAATATTACGAGTACAAGAATAATAAATTAGTTAAGAATACGGGAACGTATTCTTAACTAAGTAATTACTAAAGAGCAATTACATAAATCTGTTATCGAAGGTTTTCCTGTATCCGTCTTTGATCGAAGGTTGACAATTTCACCATCAAATATATTTCAATCAACTGTTATTGTAAAACTCTTCATACGTCCAAGCCATTCCATTGTTTAATGTTCCTAAGCCACATTATTTTTCTACTCTCTTCTTCACGTTTGCATTGTATTTTCCTGATGCTAATCCACATGTCGAGTGTCAACGCTGCGATAGAGCGCAAATAGGAGAAAATTTCTTCCTAATTATAAACTCTATACAAGTGAAAAAACTGAAATTAATCGAAATAAGGGATTTATTCCATTTTCCCTCTACACACTGTTAAATGGTATACTAAACTAGTATAACTATCATACTAATAAACCTTGCAGATACTTCGATCAATCAAGAATGATTATAAAAAATGAAAAATTGTTTATCTAACTAGGCTAGGCATGAAATCTATACAATTCACATAATTGCTTATTAATTGATTGCATATGTGATATTATTATTCTCAATTATAAAAAAAGTCCATGCAAGGAAATTTTATGCTTCTCCTATTATTATAACTAAATACCTCTAGAAACTTGTTCCTATGAATTTACGGTATAATATAATAATGCGATCTTAATTTAGTCGCAAACTAAATACATTTTTTAAAATTAGATTAGGGCACCATAAGAAGAAGAATGCTATTACACTTTCAAAAGGTGAAAAGGTCCCAAGATAAAACGATATGTATAGAGAATAAGTCCACCTACTTAATTAAGAAAAATTAGATATTATCCTGAAGCTCTTCAACGGTATCTTCAAGCGATTCAAGACACATTCCAAAGTATGGGCTATACTCTACTTTTATCGCTTTACCCAAAACTGCACCTAAGTAATTTTGCCAAGACGACAAACAGGTTAATAAGCCTTATGAACTACTTTATGAAAATCTTTTTAGACTACTAAAAACAAGATTATTTACGACATGTAAGGAAATTAGTGGCTGAATTAGCTTTAGGTTGAAAAATGAACTTATATAACACAAGGTGGTCGATAACGTAAAAGGTGAACTGATGATAGAATATTTATTCAATAATTGGGATTTAATGTTAAGGAAATAAAAATTATCGTGAATGTGTATTAATATAAAGCAGCAACAGGACAACTTCAAAACTAGGACGAAACGAAATGGTTCTTAATAAAAAATGAACTGACGCAAGAGTGTACATCTTGTTCGATATTGTTAAGATATAGGTAGACACATGATTTCCCCTTTAAGACGTGGATATACAGACGACTACTGGACTACGACTAATGCAGGAGATACAAGAATGATATCCTTTGACGAGACAAAAATTAAAAATGAATAATCAGGCAGAAAATAATATATGTGAAAATACAATTTCATAGTAAAGAATGTAATGAAATTTAACACTATGAAAGTTTTTATGCCTGCTATTTGAAAGGAAGGTTTTTAGAATATCTTTATTTTACTTACTTAACTTAATCAGTAGACCCATTTGTACCTTTCGGTGGTGGGCTCAGAATAATATTTGGCCCTCAAAGAGATGAATTGACAGGAGAGTGGAGAAGGTGCTGCAATGCTGAATTGGTGACTCTGTATGGTACTGCCTTATTCCCCGCCACTACTCACGAACGACGCCAATGCGCTGCAGAAAAATGTGTAAATAAAACTGGTTATATTTTGTGACCTGAAAACCAGAGGGTACTAATTCACAAATCAGAAATTTTACAGGAGAGAAAATTTAAAGTTTAGAACATCACAGTAATGCGATTCCATTTGAGATTCCATCTTTATCATATTTTAATATTTTCTCCTTAGTATACATTTCCTGTAAGGAACCGAAAATCCATTATCATCTTTGTTTACATGAACATCGTATAGTGGTTTTTGACTAATGCACAGTATTCTCAGAAAAAACTGTTTACATACTATAATTTTTTCGGTGATTTTTTTAAATATTGTAACATTTTTTTTATATTAAAATATTAATTATTTTTAATTTCTTTTACCCTTGTGCGATACGCCGATGATTAGGAATTCCCGTGTTTACGATCAGAAAATAATATTGGATCTACTAAATTATAATGGACTTCCCTAATTACTAAAGGTAGTTAATCCTTTCCGTCTTAATACTCAGTATGAAAAGATCTAATGTTTTTGGGTATGCAGGTTCTTTTACATAAATTGATAATTTTCGCCGAAGGCCCTTATCTTTTGACAATAACTTAATCCCAAGTATTGTCTGCTTCTCATTTCCAATTGTTGGTACCGGTAACTCAAAACTTTCGGAATTTTTACTTCCTCAGAATTACCTACAACAATAATTTTAAGTGGGGGAAATACCTTCTTCTTCTTTTTTTGGATAGTTGGTGAAATGTTTAGTGGAACCAACTTACTTCTCGGTGGGCTCTCGTTGAGCACAGGTCGATTATCTCGTGAGACTTCTCGGTGGCCTCTCGTTGAGTGTGGTTGCTTGCCTGAAATTATCGTCTGTGTGAATTATTTTCTAAGTGTGTATACACTCTATATTTCAATTTTCTTGTCTTAGACTATATTAAGTTATATATAGTTCTACACTACCTTTAATGGTACCTAATTAAATTCAGTGTTGAATACCAGTACAGTATATTAAATTCAGTAAATTAAGCTGCTGTCATCAGGAATTATGTAAGTTACCATAATCTTTATCTGCAAATTATCTGGGCGAGTAATATGGTATGGTATCATACCACCTGCCATTATCTGGACGTATCACCCATCATTCATCCATATCTTCATCTGTAGATTGCCGATTTTTATATTTAATTTAAAGAACAATTCAAGAAATTTCCATAAATAATAACTATGAACATCTCAGTTTAGCATTAATTAATAGTGCGAGATAGTAACCCACCTAGCCAAGTGCGGTTTGGCTAGTTAATGTTTTCAATTCTGTAACCTGTTTGGTTTTTTTTGTAAATTTAGAGTTAACAAATTTTTGCTATCTTTTGTATTTGCTATAATTTTTGCTCATTATCTTTCCTATAATATCTCGAGATACGCCAAATTATATTTGTATATGATTGCCTTATATATCTTGGTAAAGGTATTTTTTTTTATTATATTATTGCTTAATTTTATACATATATAACACCATTTCATAGTTGTGTATTTTTATTACTTGTGTTGCATTTAGCAGCATCATAATTTTGTGTTTAATATATTGTTAATGTTTTATGCATATATTTTATTTGTCAGCTCCTAACAAGTTCCCTGATAAAATAGTAGCTCTAAATATTTGCTTAGTATATTAATTTATTACTATACCTTTGACCAGTAGAAAGATCAGGCTGATTAAGTTTCATAGGTAAGTAAGTGTAATACCTAATATATTTATTATTTGTTTATATATTGTGTTGACCAAATTTATTTGATAATTAACGGTTGGTATCTTTCCTTGGGTTTGATCTCTGATCTCTGAAGGATATCTTTCCTTATCTCTTTTCTTTTCTAAGGTTTCCTAATTTTCTCCTTAACCCCAAAAAATTGAGTGGCGCCCTGTTTCTATCTTCTCTTATCTTTGGTAATTTTACCCATCTATCTTTTTGTATATTTCTGTATCTTTTCTAATATCTCTTATCCTATCTTTACCTTTTTCTTCCGTTGGATCCATTCCCGGTTCCAAAAGCTAGTTTCGAATCCATGACTCGCTCTCCACCAACCATCTGGCTGCCGTCCGCAGTGTCTCCATTGGTTATCTTTCTAGCACCATCCAAAAAAGATTTCCGAGGGTACAATATTCAAACGAAAAATATTTTTTATAATTAATCTCAATAGGTAATGGTGCTTTATATTGATACGATAAATATGACTCATAAAACTGTAAACATATCATTTCTAATTCTATTCTATTCTAAGTATTTTCTAGTAAGTTCTCCGCTCCGCTAAAACCTGTCTGGCGTGACCTTCCATCCTATACGACACAGACATACATATATACATATATATATATATATATATATATATATATAGATATATATATATATATATATATATATATATATATATATATATATATGTATATATATATATATATATATATTGCCTTTCAATTGATGATTCACAAGCGTAGATCAGTAGATCAATTATATATATATATATATATATATATATATATATATATATATATATATATATATATATATATATAATTTTTTGATCTACGCTTGTGAATCATCAATTCAACAGCAACTCTTTTTTCTGCATCACTAAGATGTGAGGACTTCTCAATTTTAAATTTAGTTCTTCACAAGTGCAGCATGAATCAATCTGAGGGCGACCAAATCGTAAATTCAAGTTGTCCTTGAAACACTTTAAGAAAAACTCATAGTTGCATTTTGACTGACTTATAACATTTAAGTTTTGCGTCCAAATATTTTATAGTTTTTCCTGCATATTTACTTTCTTTAAATGGATAACTTTCAATAATATGTCATCTTAATAATAATTTATTATGACCACTAATTGCATGAGTGCCAATTTTTCCCACGAAGATCCTTCGGGGTTTTAACCATTAATAATAATGAGCGAAGCCTTCTAATACGACTTATTTTAATGCCATAGAGCGACTTAAATGCCTCTAAACATACCTTTTCTCTGACTTCACCCACAATTACCTTGTATCTAAAACAAACATTATGAGGAATCCTGGCTTCTGCACCTTCTTTGCTGGGTCTATGGGTTTTAACACTGTTGAAGGTAATCAATGACTGTACAAAAATGTTCTGCTCGTTGTTGGTTTCCAATGTTCTCAAATGAACGAATATCTCTTCAGCTTAGTTGTGCAAGCGGTCTGTACACTTATGCTTACATCTGAAATTAAAATAAGTTTCGATGAAATAAACCTTAGTTTATTACGTGAAAAAATATCAATTCTACAATGCAAACATATGCTGTATTCATTAAACGTTATTTTAATACCAGTGTCATACTATTTTATTATGGAGCTATAGAGACTGCAAAACGTATCTTATCTGCAATCAAGACCAACAGTGATAGCTGGTACAACTGTACCTTTGTACATAAGGAATCTCCTCTTCACCTTTGAGTGAGTCTAGCATGTCTCACGATATTTTTTTCCACTTAGTTTCATTTTTTACTTTTCTTCCATCGCTAGTACTGCTTTGTTCTTCATCCATCGCAATTTTTACAAAACTTTAATTAAATGATGCTAAATACAAATTTAACTCGATGTTGGTAGACAGATGTTGGTAGTGAGTCAGTGAGTAACATTCTGAGTCACTGACATAGAATCTTTTAGTTTACAATGATATATTTCAGCTTTCTATTCAACATGTATAGAGAGTACTGACATAGAATGTTTTTGCACCAAAAGATGCAATTCTGTTCACAGAACAATTTTCCATCAACATGTCAAAAATGAAAAAAAAAAAAAAAATGATAGAACGTTTTTGTTTACACCGATTTTATTGTTGTATTTACAAAACCTTACGACTCTAAAATATTATCATTATGATTTCAATAAACTATCGGGAATATCGTAGGTCAAGGAAATAGTGCAGCAGCCGCAAGGCGTTATGCAATAAAATACCCCAATCGAAATACACCCGATAGACGATTATTTCTGACCATTGATCGTCGTTTTGGGTGTTAATGGAAAACACTCGAAATGTTAATTGTATTAGAAATATTTTGTTTACCGATGAGGCTACCTTCAGTAGAACTGGAATAATAAACCATCATAACGAGCAAATTTGGGCTGACGAAAATCCCCACGCCAAAAAACGACTTATCACCAAAGGACTTTCAAAGTTAATGTTTGGGTAGGAATTGTGGATAACAATCTAATAGGCCCAGTATTTCTTTCCAACAATTTAACTGGTAACTAGCGGACCAACTCGACATCGAGTTTTGATGTAAGTTTTGCTGATATTTAAGAGGGGCGGAGTATAACGATCCATCGTTTCCGTTGCCTGGTGTAAATGTTCCAAAAATCCTAAAAATAAACTGTATTGACGCCAATTTTTTTAAATTGAAAATCTATACAGTAGTTTTTTAGGATTTTCAGGAAGATTTACATTAGGAAACGGAAAGTTTTTGAAAAAAAAACACCGTCTTTCTCTCACAGTAAATGCTGTCATTTTACTTATGAGAAATATAAACACAGCAAAAGGTCTCATAAATGGCACTCGACTCAAAATCAAATCACTTCACCCCAATTGTTTGGAATGTGAAGTTTTTATAGGACAGTCGGCTGGACAAGTAATTCTGTTACCTCGCATCAAACTTTCCCCGGCTGAAGGAACATTCAGTTTTTCAATTACGCGGCTCCAGTTTCCTGTTCAGTTGGCCTTTGCAATGACCATCAACCGTGCTCAAGGACAAAGTCTCAAGAAAGTTGGGATCTATCGAAGATAGATGGACGAAGATAGATGAAAAATTCGACGAAGATGGATCCATCTGGACTAAAAACGTCGTATTTGACGAAATATTCCGTGATATTTAGTGATTTTCTTATTCTTATGTGATTGATTTTGATTGTATTAAACTAACTTTGATTGACTTTAATTTTTGAACTTAAATGAATTAATAAATATTTTATACTAGAAATTCGAAGTTGGTTTTTTTGTTTGCAATTTGGTTAGTTTAGTTTAGGTTAGGTTAGGTTAGGCCGGTTTCATAATTCTGAATTCAATCAGTACCTAAGTATAAGAAAAAACAAGTCGGGGGCATATTTTAAAAATACATTGAAAATTAGGACTTTGAATTTTAAAGAATGAAACCTGTAAAATTCCTATACTTTACTATAGGAAAAATTCATTTTATGGCCGCCATTTTTAAACCGGTTTGAATTTTTTAAATTTGAAACCTTAGGGGGAATCTACTCAACAATCTGTTTAATTATTCGAAAAAATTATTCTCCTATCTATCACCGTTTAGGAGGAGTATTGCGCACAAAAAAAGGGCTTAGCCTTTTAGTATATAAGATAATTATTTGCAGTTCTTGGCAAACGGTTTAAAAGAGTATTTGCAAGAAGTGAATATTGCAATAAGGCAAAATATGTGGTTTCTACAAGATGGCGCTCCACCGCATTACAGTAATGTAGTCCAGGAATACCTTTGCAGACAGTATCCTGGTCGGTGGATTGGAAGGGGTCGTCACACCTATTTCTTGGCCACTCAGAAGTCCAGGTCTTAACCGCATGGACTTTTGCTTTTGGGGGTTTATGAAAGAGAAAGTGTATTCTGTAACAATAGGGGACAAACAGCAATTGAGGGTTAGAATAATTGAAGCTGCAAATCAATTTCGTCAGAAAAATATGATTTTTCAGCGCATTCGGGTTTCCTCATTAAAACGATACCGAATGTGTAATGAAGAAAATGGGGTCATTTTGAACATTTATTGTAATATCATATTTATAGAGGTTGTAGACATTTTTTGTACCTGTTAATTCATTTAAGCTACCTAAGATTTTGTACCTAAAAGGGCCGTAGTCAATAAAAACTGTTTTTTGAAAAATAATGAGGCAAACATTTTTTAAAAATAATGTCTTAAACTATTGATGCCATAAAATTCATTTGATTTGAACGTACTCAAAAGTTTGGGGAGATTTAGGGCTGCACACCCCCTTAAAATTTTTCTGTGAGAAAAATCTTTCAGAACAAGAAAGTAACGTGTCCATTTTTATTTCAAAATGTCAAGTAATTTAGGAGGTAATGTAAAAAACAATTTTTATTTTGTAACTCAAAGGGCTATAACTTTTTTTGTGTACACTTTTGTACTAAGGTAAGTTGGATTCAATCAATTTATTTTTGTTCCCGGAATGCGTGAATTAATTTATGACATACCTTTTTAAAACCCTGTATATATATATATATATATATATATATATAAGTATTATTCAAATCATCAATTATCATATTGAAACTCAACTGTAATGGATTAGTTACTTGTAATTTTTTTAGAAAAATATAATTATTATCTATCTCTTCTATTTCTTGGATAAATTAGAGTTTTATTTTTAATTTAACATTTTATTTCCTACTGTACAAATTTAATATATAAATAGTTTTAGGTCGTATTTGTTTGTTTTACGAATATTTTTCCGATAACCTAATTAAATTTTTTAAGTTTCCTGGAATCGACTAATAGATATCAGTAAACTCCTTATCATAAGAGACGCTAAGATTATGTTCATATTGGTTAAGTATCTGTTTGCCAATTTTTTTTTGTAACATATTTACTATTTGTAATACATTTAATGTCAGGGATTCCCCTCTGCAGCTTTTTACTAAAAAGGGTTGCGAAAATCACGGATTCAATATGTGGTTCACTCATCGGACTTGAGAGTGGATATAAATGCTCGAAACTATATTAGCATTTAAAGTGCATCTAGTTTACCGGTAGCTTATACAACAGAGCGATCAAAGTGTAGTTTAAAATAATGGATAGGAACAGCGAAAATAATCGAGCAAATCAAAAGAATTCTAATAACGATTCTTATTGGAAGAACAGAGGATATTCATCGAAACCTTCAGATGGACAAGGTAAGTGGAAACATATTTTCTAAACAGGTATAATTTTTATTAAATGGTCAAATACTAAATTTGTATCAATTTGAGCCACAATTGATTGTAATGACAATTACATGTTACCGAAAAAAGTTTCTATTTCCATTCCGCAAAAAGTTCTTAAATATATTATAAAATCATTTTGTTAAAAACCATGCATAACCGCCAGTTTACGGTTTTCTAACAAAAATATTTAATAATCTTTTTTCAGAACGATTTTGGGAGTGGAAATAAAAACTTGTCACTTGTTCACTTGTCATGCCACAAGGAAATAGTTTCAGAATGTTAGTTTTTATAATATAAATGAATATATATATATATATATATATATATATATATATATATATATATATATATATATATATATAGCGAGTGTGTGCAACTTTAATTTTGTCGCTTCTCGCATCCCAATCGCCATAATAATTTCTTATCGGCCCACCAGTCTCCTTCTTGAAGACCTCTATTTTCCATTTCTATATGAATATTGGATATCCATTTCTTTCTTGGCCTTCCCCTTTTATTTCTCTGTGTAGGTCTCCAGTTCCAAACCTTTCGTGGTATCCTTTCTTCTTTCTTCCGTCTCAGGTGTCCATACCATTTTAATTGTTTTTCGGCTATCGTATCCATTATTGTGTTCTTTACTTTCATTCTCTCTCTTATGTTTTCATTTCTTATGTGGTCAAACAAAGTTAACCCGGAACATCTTCTCCAGTACATCATTTCCGTTGAGAGGAGTTTTTGTGACATATTCTTGTTAAAGACCCACACTTCTGACCCATACCTCAGCACCGGCTGAATCATAGCCTGATATATATTTTTCTTTGTTTTCTTAGTTAAAGTTTTATTCCACAGGATCAATTGTAGTGTTTTTATCATGTTTTTTCCTTTTCCTCTTTTTCTTGTTATATCTTTGTCGTCTCTCCCGTCTTCGCTTAGTGTAACTCCGAGATATTCGTACTGATCAACGTTTTTAATTAATCCGCTTTCTGTTTCCATGTCTTGACCGATGCTTCCTATATTCATGTATTGTGTCTTTTCGGTATTAATACTCTAATCCCCATTTTTTGAATTCGTCCATTAGTTTGTTTATCATGTACGTCATATCTTGTAGGTCCTTGGCAAGAACTACCTGGTCGTCTGCAAAGAGGATTGTGTATATAGGAGTGTCATTTACCCATATGCCCATTGGGCTGCAATTTCTCATCCAATATTTTAAAGCACTACCAAGATATATTTTAAATAGGGTTGGGGAGAGGCAAGAGCCCTGTTTGACACCCTTTGTTTTTGTGAAACCCTTGGAAATTTGGTTTCCAACCTTAATATAAGCTTGGTTATCTTGATATAGCTTTTTCACGGCATTTATATATACTGCATTTATACCTGCGTTTTCCAATGTTGTCCATAGTCTCTGCAGTGGTACGGAGTCAAACGCTTTACGGAGATCTATAAAAGTGGCATAAAGTTCTAGTCCTCTTGCTAATCTCTTTTCCGTTAGATGTTTGAGAGTAAATACATTGTCGACATAAGATCTCCCTGGTCGGAATCCACTTTGTTCTTTGATCTCTGTGGCTTCTTTTTCTATTCTGGCTTTTAGAACTCTTTCATACAGTTTGCCAGTGGATGACGTAATGCTGATACCTCGGTAATTACTGCCGTCATTCCTGTTTTCCTTTTTGTAGATGGAATTTATGTACGAGACTTTCCAATCTCATGGGATACTTTCTCCTTGTAGGCACTTGTTAAACATTTTACAAAGCAATTCTAATGTTATTGCAGTGGCATGTTTAAATAACTCGATAGGTAAATCACCCGGCCTAGGAGCTTTATTATTTTTCATTTTTTGTAATGCATTTTTTATTTCTTCTACGGTAATCATCGCCACTTCATTTAACCCCGTTTCAACTCTATCTATCTGTGTGTCTGGAAACTGTGTACGTTGTTCATTTAATAGATTTTCATAATCATTTTTCCATCTTTCTTTGTCTATGGGGTTTATTATTTTTTGTTTCGTTTGTATTTTTTCTAAGACTGTTGATAGTTTTCCAAGCTTGTCTGGACCTAGATCCTCGGACCATTGAGCTTATTTCTGCACACTTGTTGTCCCAGGTGATGTTTTTTGTTTTTTTAATTTCCTTTTTTCACTATGTATTTGTATTTGTTATAGTTCTTTCGGTCTTCCTCATCTTTTGTCGCTAACCATTTGAGATACAGTTTTTTCTTTTCTTCTACCAGTTCTAATAAACCTTCTGTCCACCAATAATTTCTACGTTTTACTTTTTCTTTCGTACCTAGAGCTTCTAATGCTGCTTCATGAATTTTGATTTTCAAAGTCTCATATATTTATTCCGCTGTTCCGTTTATTTCTTCGTCTAATTTTTGTGCCAAACGTAGTTTATAAAGAAAACTTGTGGACTCATTCTTTAAGCTGTCTATGTTATAGAGCCGTGTGGATTCTTTGTTTGTCTGTTCTTGGGATTTATTTTGTTTAATATATCTTATTTCCACGGGTGCCTTTACTAGTAGGTGATCCGATCCACATTCTGCCCCTCTCCAAACTTTTACATCGTAGGGTCTTAAAGATGTCTCTTGTTTAACTACTATATAGTCTATAATTGACTGCAGTTTTCTTGTCTTTTGAGTCCATGTATATTTATTTATGTCTCTACGTTTGTAAAATCCATTCAGTATTTATTAGTATTCAGTATTTATTATAAATGAATAATAGTTTTTAAATGATTGTTCAAAATCTGTATTTCAAACATTTGTAATATTTTCGGACAAAATACCATATAAAGGATAAAAATAATTAACACAATGCCTTTAACTACTTAAATATTTAATTTTATAATAATTTATGCAACAAGTTCTGAAAGTGATATTTACGGAATATATACGGATGAGCAGGAACTTTCCAGCACTCGTCTTTTGCTCGTCCTGGAATCGTACGAATCCCGTAAAATCATTTTTGGATCGTATTACGTACAATATTTTTTCCGCAGGCATTTATTATGTTAAAAAGAATCTGAATACATTACAAATAACATAATAATTACTCTCATGAATATATTACTCATGAATATTAATTACACGATTATAACAATTACCAATATTAACATCATTAGAGATATTACTTACGCAAGAAGGACTTCTTCATATATATTATGTACTTTTTTATCTATTGCTCCATTTTTTAAATAAATTGTAGACAAATTTATGCCTCTCTCTTAACTTTCTTCTTTTTCTTTTTTTATGCAGGCATGACGATGTCTATTTTTCAATGGGAGCCCAGTAAGTTGTTCCATCGTTTTCATGGTCTTCCTATTGAGAAACCGTCTCTTGCCGTCTTTACTTCTCTATTTGTTGTCATTCGGCTTATATGATCATTCTATTCTACTCTTTTATTTCTTACCCAGTTCTTGATGTTCTCCACCTTACATCTACGTGGTATATCTGTAATTCTAGCTCTGTTCCATGTCTTACCATTATTTATACTGTGTGTTTTTAACCCTTCTGTTTCTAACATCCGTTTTGTCCTCTCTGTGTCAGGTCGTGTTTCTTATCTTCTAGCTCCAATGTACATCTTAGTAAATTTGCTGTTGTAACCATGCATTTTGTCTTTTTTGGGGAAGTTAACATGTTAAGTTAAAAAAAAAGAAAATCTTGAAAGCTTTGAGAAGTGGTGCTACCGCCGTATACTAAGAATAAGTTGGGTGAATAGAATTACAAATGAAGAGGTAATACGCAGAATAAATAACGATACAGAAGTTATCATGAATATATAAAAAGAGAAAACTTGAATACTTAGGCCACCTGATGAGAGGACAAAAGTACACGTTCCTACAAAATATAATGAAAGGAAAGATCCAAGGACGCAGAAATCCAGGCCGTAGAAGAATGTCCTGGATGAGAAATTTAAGAGAGTGGTTTAGCTGTATCACTAATGAATTATTCAAAACAGTAGTTAATAAAATTAGAATCGCCATAATGATATCCAATCTCCGATAGGAGAGGCACTCAAAGAAGAAGAACATGTTAACTTTCCTGGCCGTTACATTAAATTATTGTAACATATGTTGTAAATCATCTTCAATCTGAGAGAGTAGTATTGCGTCGTCTGGATAGCAGAATATTTTAAGTTGTTTTTCTATCATTTGGTATTCTTTTTTAGATCAAATATTTTTTTGTTATTCCATCTATAATCAGGTTGAACAATTGAAGACTCAGAACACCTCTCTATCTTATATATATATATATATATATATATATATATATATATATATATTTATATATATTATATATATATATATATATATATATATATATATATATATATCCCTTATGTACAATAAGTGGCTAACGTCCCTTAAATTTGATATGGACAAATGTCTTCTTAAGGCCACGAAACATAGATATGCCAGTTTGTTGTATTCTAGATTTCTCAATAGAAAAGCACTTGTCTCATTATAAATATAGCGTCGGTGCATGATCTTCCCGACTTAAAACCATGTTGTTCTTCTGCTAGTATTATAATTTCATTTAGTTTACTTGTTATCACTTTGCTTGTTAATATTAGTGATGTGTTTAATAAATTAATTCTTTTGTATTTTCCGAGTCCAACTTGTCTCCCTTTTTGAAGAGAGGTATTAGGATGCTTGATCTCTATTCTTGAGGAATTCTGTTTTATTTTATTATTTTTTGGATTAGTTTTAATAGTTGTTTGGTCATATCCGGTTCTCCGTACTCTAGAAGTTCGTTCGGTATACTGTCCTCTCCTAGTGATTTCCTTTTTTTAAATTTCCTTAATTCTTTCTTTATCTCTTCCTCCTCAATATTTATTTCCTAGTTTGTCATCACCTCTGGTGTTGGTGGTTCATTATCGTCACATTTAAACAAATAGGGATCAAAAATTGTCTATCCGTATTTACTTCTGAATATGTTTCTGAATATATGAAAATTATATTTATATATACAGTAAAACCTCGATATAACGGACTACTTGGGGGAACGGGGTGTCCGTTAAAGCCGAAAGTCCGTTGTATAAAAATATATTTAAAATAAATCAAAACACTTTTTTTAAATATATATGTACACTGTATTGAGATATATATATATATATATTTATATATATATTATATTATATATTATATATATATATTATCACGACGTTCGTCGTGAAGTGACGTTGCTGTGGATACCGACGTGCTTGTTGTCGGTAATCATGTTTTAAAAAATGAAACAAGTTTCGTTTGCAATTTCGATATTATCCATTCGATGTTTCAACCTTCGTCTGCTCTTTCACTTTCAGTCATGATGTTATATCTAGGGTCACGTTCCCTAGCCAGGGTCACCCTCTTTAGATCTACTACTAGCCATTGTAAACATCTTCCTCAGCTGCATGTTCTCCTGCATTATTATTTATTGACCTACAGTGATCAGTAAATTCCAACCCTTCTAAATCTATGCATCTTGGCCATCAAATAAATTCTTCCAACTGTTTTTTAATGTTGCTAAAGTTGCCATCTTCTGAACACAGAATATTTTCAGAGGGATGAGCAGGAGCGTCGTCTAAAAGCAATATACATTTACATATTTTGACGGTATTCCAATTATGCTCCTCTTGTACTAAATTATATAGAAATTTTTTGTAAAATACAGTTTTTTTGATCCAGACCTGATTTTTTGTCCGTTATATATATATATATATATATATATATATATATATATATATATATATATTTATACATACAGATTCTGTCGCTATTGTCATTTGTTTTTTCATGTAGAGTTCCTTTTACGTTTTCTATTAGGTCTTTTCAGTATCCTTCTTTCCCCAGTTGTGCGTTTAAGTCTCCCAGTACTAATAGCATTTTTTTTCTTAGTATTTCTTCGCATGCTGTATTTAAGTGTTCATAGAATTCATCTTTTTCTGTTGGATGGGATATTTCAGTTGGAGTATATATTATATTGATTAACGGTACATAGTGTCTTTCCATTTTTAGTCTCAGTGTGGCGAGCGGATTGAACTTTGTTATGCTGTTTTTGTTGTGCACATAAATGTATATAAAAAAAAGCTCTGGAAACAGCACGGAGTTTCCAGCTGTTCTCCGTGCGTAGAGGTTTTCTCCTCGGCTCTGGAACTCAATTTTTTGCAATGTATGTTACCTGAAGTCATATTTAATTTAATACTGAACATCACAGTTTTTTAACAACAAGATTTATATTCTTTTATAACTATATGTACTTGAAATGGTTTTTACCCATGTATTTTTGGTGGCTCAGGCATTTTAACCTAGCGATTTTAAAACCTGATGATGGACTGTTTAGTCCGAAAACGTTGGTTTTTTTGATGCAGCACTTTTAGGGGTTTTTAAATAAATATACGCACTTACGAAGACTAACCTCTTTTTTTGTGATACGTGGTATACAGCCAGCTACAGGAATTGTTTTCCTTGTAGATTTTGATAAATGTATATATTTTTTTGGGATTTCTCCTGTTTTTTCTATCTTACTTTTTTTATCGCAACGATATTTATTGTGTACTGTTTTCTTTTGCCATTTCTTCCATCTTAACCATTTTTAATAAAGTCTTAATATTCCATTTTGCTATTTTTTGTATATTTGTTACTTCCTTTGTATTTTTTTATTGTTTCCTGCTCTTTGCACCATTTGTTATTTTTTGGTGTGTTTTATTTGCTGGCATCATCTTGATCTTGTCCCTATTTTTGCCAAATTCGTTACCGTTCTCTGAGATCCATTTATGTTTCTTCATTTTCACAAGTTAATAATATTTCTTACTTCATTTCCATACTGTCTCGTATTTATACTATAAGTTTCTTGTATCCTGTCTTTTCTCGTTTACCTGCTAGACTAAATTTTTTGCTTCTTGTTTAATATGAACAAGGAACACTAAATAAAAGTAAATCTGAACTAGCAAACCCAATTGAAAAGTTCTACGCCAATCTGTATGGTTTGGGAAACGATGCCCTAAGTTCTCAAAGCAGAACTTGAAAATGTAGATAACGAATGTCAACTCAGAAGTGATGGCCGAAATAAGCCACGAAGAAATAGAAAGAGCAGTAAAAAATATAAAAAGGATTAAGGCTTCTAGAAGCAATGGGATCCTAGCAGAACTGCTGAAGGAAGGCGGAGAAAAAGCCATCACATATCTAAAAATAAATTTTACTTCTTTCACAACTTTACAAAAACTTTACAAAGATTTTTATAAAAAGGTTAACAATTAAATTTGACGGATATCAACCAGTAGAACAAGCCGGATTTAGAAAAGGGTACAGCACCTGTGACCATCTATATACTTATGTCTGGCTTTTATAGATTATAAAAAAGCTTTTGATAGCGTAGAACTGTGGGCAAATAGTAGGAGCATTCGTCAACAACCAGATCGACTTCAGGTACAGAAGGTTAATACATAGTATTTACGAATAAGCTGAAATGATAGTGAGGTTGGGTAATGGAATGAAGCAAGACCGGTAAAAATAAATCGAGACGTAAGACAAGGAGACACAATATTTCCAAAATTATTCACAGCTGCCCAGAAAATATCTTAAAAAAGTCAATAGACTGGAAAAATAATGGAATCCCTATTACCAGAAGATACTTGAACCATCTTATATACGCAAATAATGTAGTACTAATAGCCGACACGTGTAATGCACTGAAGACGATGATTGACGAGCAACACACAGAATCCCTAAAGAAAGGACTGAAAATGAATTTCAGCAAAACTAAATCAATGTCAAACAAAGATGACAAGCCTATGATAAACATCCAAAGAACAGAGATAGAACACGTAGATGAATATACATATCTGGGTCAAAATGTCAAGGTTAGCAAAGAAAATCAGACTACCGAAATAAGCAGACGTGTAAAAATGGGATGGGCAGCATTCAGAAGACTCTCATACGTACTTAAAAATAAAATATACCTCAAAGACTGCGAACCAAAGTGTTTCATTCCTGTATTCTACCTGTGCTTACATATGGAGCTCAAACCTGGACATTAACTTAAATCAACATGGAGATGATCAGAAAAACTTAGAGAGCTATGGAACGACAGATGCTGGGTATCTCACTCAAAGACCATAAAACCTGAAGACCAAAATATGAAGACATTAGTAATAAAACAAAAGTAAAAGACGCTGTCGAACAGGCAGCTTAACTAAAATGGAAATGGGATGAATATAACGAACGTCTTAAGGATGACCGATGGAATAAAGAAATCGGGAATTGGTGGCCATATGAAGCCAAACGACCACGAGGAAGCCAAATGCACTGGAGCGACGGTATTAAACGTACTGCAGGAGCAATGAGGAAACGTCTTACAAACAACAGAGATGAATGGCGAGAATTAGGAGAGTCCTATATTCGGTAATGCGAATAGAGAGAAGGGCTTAAAAAAATTTGGAGCGTAAAGAACTCAGAGAAAACAATTCAGCGAGATCGCCGAAGTTTCATTAATACGTTTTACATAATAAGTTTTCTGCCTTGCAGTTTAGTAATTTGTCATCTTATCTGCCGTATGTGTTTCTCGATTTTTTTAGTAGTAAGTTTTGTAATGCTTTTTTCAATTATCTTCGAGATTTAAATGGGAATTTTAAACCTTTCCTGCATTTTCACTTTTTTAGGTTTGACGACAACATATATTTATTAACGTTTGACATCAATACCCTAACGATAGTATTAGCTACTCTACTAAGAACATATTTCTGAATTTTTAAAAATATTTAGATTGTGAATACGATAACTAAATAGTATGAAATTAAAGTTTATACACACCTTAATACATGTGTATACTGCCGGGTGACTTAGAAACACTCGGGCCAGACTACCTCGTGAGATAATAAACATCTACTTAATTTCCTTGGTCCATAAATAACTAAAACACCTTCCTTACAATTGCTAAAATTTTAGTAATATAGGAATACTATTAGGATAAGATTTAAGAATATATTTACAATAAACTGAACCAAAAAATTGAAATATACCCAAATATATAATCCTATACTATTTATCAGAAGCATGGTTTCAGAAAATCGCAATTTCTAATTTGCCCACGGGAAATCTTTTTCTCCGGAGTTGGTTTTTTCATCGATGCTCCGAGATTACGGCTAGGCCTTAAGGATCATTCAATCCAGTCAATACCTACGTTTATGATATTCTGATTTCTTTCAAATAAAAAGAAATAAATGAAAGAGCTTTACTGATGTATTTACCTAAATAAATCAAGCCTTAAGAATAAATTTGAAATTGAAGGAAATTCCAGTTCATTAGAAACTTCTTGAAACATCTCATTAGATATAGTATATAATTACAGAGCAGAAGTAAATTCTTAGGTATTGCTTTTAAAAATTTGTTGATCGTATTATTAGATTTAAATATATATATATATATATATATATATATATATATATATATATATTATATATATATAAAAGAAATTTAATCTTTGCAGATAAGTTAAATAGTAAACTCTTAAATATTGGGGAAATCTGCAAGAAAACTCTAATGTGTATCAATTATTTCACCTAACGTTTTCGCCAAAGAGAATTAATTTGGCTTCTTCAGGGCTAAAAGAGAATAAATTATAATTAGCTACATAGATTATCTATAAAAAACATTTACCTTACCGTAAATTTTAGAAATGTCGAGTTATGATGTTAAAAAACTTTAACAACTTTAACAACTTTAGTAACAACATAGTGGTGTTTTTTTGTTACTATGTGCAAAAAAGTTTATTTGTTAACGTTGGAAATGTATGGTAGCCTTGAACTTAAAACGCAAAGGTTTACCCAAGGTTAATCGAAAAACCCAATGTAACTACATTTAAAGGAAGTAATTCTTTGAATTGTCGGCAATAACTAATTTTTGATTGTTGTAAAGTTTGAATGTGAGCTTCTGTTTTCATAGAACGCAAGCGCCGAACAATTACAAGTAGTGCTTTTGAATATCTATGTCGTTAAGGTTCATTGGTAAAACCGATGAAGTTAGATCCCAGTCTGGGGAGATATTAGTTTAGAATTTTCTTAATTGAAATTCTTTTTTTTTAATTAGTATATTGTTCATTTATTATTATAATAATATCTTATTGAGATGTATCTAAGAAAAGCAAGGGAATGTTATCTTTTTTAGTTAATGAAAATTATTATTAAAGTAGGTTAGTTGTTAATAGGTATATCAGTTAAGTTAGTTATCTGTGATGTTGTATTGTTCTTGGTATCTGATTTAAGTAAGAAGTGGTATATATCGCTTAGATTCTTAATGTCACTCTTAACATTAATAGAAAAATCGTTAAGGAAATATAAGACATTTCAATGAACTCTCTTTTAGATTTATTGTTCTCACGGTGGAGAATTGTAGTGTTCGTATAGTCTATGTGAACCAGTGGAATGGACATGTTTGGCTAATGCACAGCGGTCAGGGTGAAGTCGAGAATCACTTTTGTGTAGTGTAATACGTGATTTCAATAATTGAGATGTTTGGCCGATGTAGGAATTGTTGCAAGAGAAGCATGGAATGTTGTAGACAATATTACTAAGCCTATCTAGCTACCATATAAGATAATATATGGTAGCTAATAATTATAATTTATTCTCTTTCAGCCCTGAAGAAGCCAAATTAATTCTCTTTGGCGAAAACGTTAGATGAAATAATTGATACACATTAGAGTTTTCTTGCAGATTTCCCCAATATTTAAGAGTTTACTATTATATATATATATATATATATATATATATATATATATATATATATATATATATATATATATATATATATATATATATTGTTATGCTATGTAAAATTGAAAATAATTTTGGTTTGCTTAATATGTTTCAAAGTACGAAATATAATAATTCAAATAATTCGACTAATAAACTATAAAGAATATTTCGGAGAAATGAAAGTCCATTATCCTGGATTACCTGTAGTAAACAAAATTTTAAAGATGTGTATAAATTATTTCTTTTGTAAAATATATTCGAGTGTCGAGTGAAATTAGTGAAACCATGAACAATGCGAGCGGGTTTTCCAAATGGACTTATACAGTGAATAAGACAATAGAATAGAAATATTTAGAAAATATATTTCTCCGTTAGTAGAAACCGATGAGCATGTTAATAGTTTTTAGGAAATTTATAATTGTAGATAAAATTGTTGTTTGTTATATAAATGAAGAGATGGCGATCATTGTGACGAGCTTTGATTGGAGGAGATTGAAAAAAGTGGGATAGGTATGGAGGAAGGAAAGTTTAGCTAGATATTTGAGGAAGAAAAGATAATCAGTTTTTTGTTTTCAGATAATCAGTAATTTGTTTTTAACATCTATATTGCTAACTTGAAAATTTAAAAAAAATTACATATTTAAATTGTCTACAACTTTATTTTTATTAGTTTTTATCGTAAAATAGAAAATAAAAATAAACAAAAATAACTAAAAATTTTTGAAAAATCTTTTGTGTGCGTTATATCTTTTTTCTGGTCATTTGTCAATAAAATGACATTAGAGAGAGACATGACATAATCTCGACTACAAATTTATTTAAACTTATCTGAGTTTTACATCGATACGAATTTGACCGGGTTCCTGAATGACCGGGTGTTCCTTTGACATTGATATTGTCTGAACCGGTGGCTTTTCCATATTTCTGAGATTTTACTGCGTAAATCACTTCTTCTTTGGTTATTTCTGGGCCTTTTTCATTTACTCGATTATCTGTGAATGGTGGAGAAACTATACCTAATGCTTATTTACAAACTGAAAACATGTTCCTTGTTGTAGCATGTTTCATGAGCTTTATTTGTCTGTCGTGTAGTTTTTTTTGGCATTCTTTATCAAACCATTTCCTTGTTCACCAGGAATCTACGTTCCTGTAGTTGGCTGTATACCATTTATTAAAAATTTAATTAAAAATCCTTTGTAATAGGTATATATTTAAGGCCCAAACGGGCTAAGTTAAAAAGACATAACGTTTTCGGAAACCATGTTCCATCATCAGTGTCCTAGAAAATAGTTAACCACTTAATTAAAAAGAACATAGGTTAAAATTTTGACTAAGGTTAATGAAAAATGTGGTTAATACTTACTAGGAGTACATGAATGTAGCCACCAAGATTAAATATATGGGTAAAAAACCCGTTAACAGATGTTTAATTACATTTAGTTTTAAAAATACGTTATAATAATTTAAGATGATAGAGTTACCGATGGATTAGGTAACATGGCGACATATGACTCCACGTTGAAGTTGCTAGTCCTGAGATGGTATGTCTTCTAGGACTGTATGAGTGCAACTGATTGGTAATGACATTTGATGACAATATTGTTAAGTTATGACGGAAATTATCACAGAGCAGTCAATGTAGCTGTATGTTTCTACTTAAGACAAAAGCCAACGTTATTTAAAATTGTGAAAATTAAGTTAACTACTATAACAGTATCAACCATCAATGTTGTAGTTTTAAATTTATGTAAATAAGATGATATAAGGGAGAAAAAATTGTATGGTTGTAGTTAGGCAACTAACAATGCATGTATGTAGCAATGTAATATAGAAAATTTTTTTATTATATGGCCCTTTATGTTTCTTAAACATTTGGTACCCAGAAAATATAAACTAGACACATGTGGAAGGTTGAATTTTAGAAATTTTGATGTTAATGGTTGGATCTGAATATATTTATTTAGAATTGGAAGTGTTCTTGTATGAATAAAATAAAACTGTTTTAGTAAATTCACAAGGAAAACAATTCCTGTAGCTGGCTGTATACCACGTATCACAAAAAAAGAGGTTAATCTTTGTAAGTGGGTGTATTTATTTAAAAACCCTTAAAAGGGCTACATCAAAAAAACAAACGTTTTCGGACTAAACAGTCCATCATCAGGTTTAAAATCTGCTAGGTTAAAATGCCTGAGCCACCAAAATACATGGGTAAAAACCCTTTAAATTACTTATAGTTATCAAAGATTATACATCTTGTTGTTAAAAAACTGTGATGTTCATTATTAAATTAGATATGACTTCAGGTAACATACATTGTAAAAAATTTTTGAGTTCCAGAGCCGGGGAGAAACCTCAACGCACTGAGAACAGCTGGAAACTGAGTTTCCAGCTGAACTCAAAGGTTTAAGTACTGGTTTATACCGACCATGCAAAAAAATGGTGGAGGCTATTACGACGAAATGGATGCTGCATATTTTGAGTCATGGTTTAAAGGGACGTTGATACCAAATTTACCAAACAATGGTCGCAGAAATGTCGGTGTAATGCATAATGCATCGTATCACTCCCGTAAAGCTGCATTAAAGAATGGATAGTAGAAGGAGACATTTTTTTAAGAAGTGCTATTTGAAATACAAGCGATTAGAAGCAGCTCGTGTTTTTAAAGGTCAATACAGTACATCAACTTCGTATTTTAAGGCTTTATCCTTGTAATACCTCTATTAAAAATGAAGATTGACGACGGCTAAGCACGCGTAACAAAGCAAAATTGTTTTAATTATGTCACTCATGTCGTTGAGAACATGGACACTGAGAGGTGAACCGTGGACAACCTGCAAGATGGCGAACTCCAATTGATTGTACACGCAAACACAGGGAAGACTAGTGAAAGCGAATCCAAGATGCCGGATGTAGAGGGTACCATTATAATTAAATATCGATGAGTAACCTCGATTATTTTATAACCAATATAACCAATAACCTATAGGAATGTGCAAACCGTTTGGTCCGCTATAGGTCAAACTGTTTGGATGTCACAACTGTCCAAAATGTAAAAATGGCCACTTTTTAAACGTTAATAACTAAAATGTTGAATTTACAACTTAGATGTAGGACATAATACACGAAATTTATTAATTATCGAAATTTTATTAACCATAGTTTTTCCATAATCGATTGACTTAGTTCCCGGAATCAAAAATGTTTAATAAAGTGAAGACTTAAAATAATGTGGTAAGTGCCAAATTAATTATTTCAATTAATTACTATTTAACTGGGAATAAGCCACAATTAAAGGTTAAAGGAACAATTAAGCCACAATTTCCACTTCGGAAATCGTTCTCAAATTCAATTTCTCAAATCGTTCAGTATTTTGAGAACGATTTCCGAAGTGAAAATTGAAACGTCAATAAACATACATTAAACTGTAATTGAAAAACACTTCAAATTAGGCAACTAAGAGATGAAAGGGGTGCACTTATAAGAGATATCAACCAAAAAATGCAGAGATGGACACAATATATAGCACAACTTTTTGAAGACAAAGAGAGAACAGAAGCACCAAAAGAATTTAAGGATGATACTGGACCTGACATTATACGAGAAGAAATTGAATATGCAATGAAACAAGCTAAAGGTGGTAAATCACCCGGGCCTGATGTTCCTATCGAATTACTTAAAATTGTGAATACTGAATCTATTGATCTTCTTTTGGATCTATTCAATACCATATATAGAACAGGTATAATACCTAAAGAATGGCCTAAATCAACAATCATACTGCTTCCCAAAAAAGCCAATGCAAAGGAGTGCAATGAACATCGCACCATAGCCTTAATGAGTCATGTCTTGAAATTGTTTTTAAAAGTAATTCACAATAGAATACATAAGAAATTAGATAAAGGCATAAGTAATACACAAATGGGATTTAGGAAAGGACTGGGAACACGAGATGCACTGGTTGCATTAAGTGTTCTTTCGCAGAGATGCTTAGATATTAATTAGGAAGTATATGCCTGTTTGATTGATTTTGAGAAGGCATTTGACAGAGTGCAGCATAATCGACTTAAAGAAATTTTAATAAATAAAAACATAGACAGTAGAGACATTAGAATCATCTGTAACCTCTATTGGAATCAAACAGCAACAGTCAAAGTTGAAAACGAACTGACCAAGGATATCCAGATTCGCCGTGGGATCCGCTAAGGGTGTATTTTATCACCCTTGTTATTCAATTTATACAGTGAAGCCATCTCAGAATTAGCGCTTGCCGAGATCAGTGAGGGCCTTATAATAAACGGTGAGCCACTTAATAACATAAGATATGCTGGCGACACCGTCCTTCTGGCAGTAACACTAGAAGAACTGCAACACCTTGCTGAACAACTAAATATATATTGCAACGATTATGGACTAAAAATCAATTTGAAGAAAACCAAGTTCATGGTATTTACAAAAGCACAAAACATCAAAGTTAAGCTAGTACTAGATAATACAGAAATTGAACAAATATCTTTGTACAAATACCTTGGAGCATGGATCACAGAAGATACTGATCAGACAAAAGAAATAAGATGCCGCATTGAAATTGCGCGGTCAACTTTTAATAGAATGAGAAAACTTTTTTGTAATCGCGATGTCAATATATCGCTCCGCATAAGAATGCTTCGATGTTATATTTTATCTACCCTTTTGTATGGAGTTAAAGCTTGGACACTTAAAAAATACAACATTAAAAACCTAGAAGCATTCGAAATGTGGTGTTACCGACGTATTTTGAAAATATCATGGATGGATCGCAAAAAAAACGAAAAAGTTCTCGAACAACTAGGAAAACAATGCGAAGTTTTAAATTCCATAAAAATCAGGAAATTTGAATACTTGGGGCACATAATGAGAGGTGAAAAGTATGAACTACTAAGGAATATAATGTAGGGTAAAATCAAAGGTAGAAGAAGCGTAGGAAGACGTAAAATCTCGTGGCTACGCAATCTCCGTGAATGGTTTGGAGGCAGTTCAATTGAACTATTCAGGCGAGTAACCAATAAAATTTTAATTGCCAGAATGATTTCCAATCTCCGATAGGAGTGAAACTTGAAAAGGAAGAACCTGTAATTGTGGCTTATTCCCAGTTAAATAGTAATTAATTTAAAATGCCACAAGAAAATAGCTTCAGAACAATATAATTATTTCGAAATAATTAATTTTTTTTCTTTCACAATGAATGTATTAGAAATAACATAGAATTATGTTTTTGTGCATTAAATAATGTTGCGAACTTTTTGTTGCGAATTCTTTCTTTTATTCTAATTTGCATTATAAATTAAAATAAAAAAAGTAGTTTTACTCGTAATTGAGCCCTGCCGTAAAGATCTTTGAACAGTTCTGTACGTGTAAACACTACTTGGACCTGTTTGCTCCCAGAAGCATTATCTGAAATGCGACAAATTTGCATGCTGCATTCTCAGTGTGACTAACTATATACTTGGACATTTTATAAGGAACTGTTTGCACTATTTCTGCTCTATATTGTCATAATATCATGTTATTACGACTATTATGATACATATAAGATCTTTGTTTTTCTTCAAAGCAATAATTAAAAATAGGTCTTAATTTTGCCAAAATATTTTCCATTGTTTATTTGTTGCTTATGTTATGCTGCTTATTCCGCTGATTATTGACTTTTGTTTTCATAATGCCCAGCCTTTAGTGGTTATCAAAAACCTAAAAGTTTAACTTTTGTACTGACTTGTACTTGACTGAAAGTATATGTGTGCCTAATATTCTAGCATAAAAAAATCTGTTAAAAAAATATGTTAATTCATGATTGATACCTGTGATAATAGTTATTTAACCAACAAGTGTAATAATAAGGGCGATTAATAATTGAGATATTTTAACGTTCGTTTAATGTTCGAGATTGTTAATCGCCATTTTAATTCACGAGTTCGTTACAAAACTTTTCCGTCGTCCCTACTTTTCATAAATAAAGATATCTTAGTTTAAATTTTTATTTACTTAACTATAAACAACAATTTTTTTAGCTTTCATTAACTTTACTTAAAGTTTAATTTTCCTTAGTGGTAGTTTTATTATTGTAAACATTAATATTCGAAATGGTACAATTACTGAAATTAAAGAAAGGTATTGATAAATGATTATCTGCTGTATAGTAGTTTGAGTAATTTATATTTAAGTCTTCTTGGACCTCTGTAAATTCTGTGATAGAAGAAGAAGAAGCAGTGGTGCTAAAGGAAGTATTTTGATAAGGCTTAGTGGTATTTTGTCCGAAGAATTTTTCAGCCGTCTCAAGTTTATTCTGCATAGAATTATCTATATAACTTTCTCCTACAGCAGTCGATTTCCAGCCACTTAGTCTTATAATAGCTGAAAAGTCTGCACCACTGTCACACAGTATTGAGGCAGAGGAACGTCTAAAACAATGCCCAGTGTAGATATGCGGGTGCTCTAATTTTAAGAATTTAGCAATAACGGAAGGAATTTTGGAGAACGTATTTATGCCAACTGGTTGTGTGGAATATTTGTTATTTTTATAAAAAATGAAAACTCGTTTATGTGGTGTGTGTGCTGGCCTTAAAGAAATATAGTTTTTGATCGCATTGAGAATGGTATTTGCTTCGTTATTTACTATGGTAAATATTCTATTTGTGTGTGTTTTTGATACTTTTAATGTGACAAGATTGACCCCAAGTCTTGAACGTTATTTGTTTCTAATTTCAATAGTTCGTCCTTTCTTAACGCACCAGCCACTCCAAAAATCAATGCAACCTACAAAATAAAATGTTATGAAATACGAGTATTAAATATATAAACTTAATTTACTGGTTTATCATTAGAAACACGTCGTTAGAAGCATCAGAGATGAATTTCTGGACTTGTTCCTTTTCAAGTGTTTTTGATTTCTTTGGTACATAACTTGTTCTTGTTTTCTTGATAAACATAATTAACTTATTATATTTAGACATATCAATATTTGATTTTAAACTTAAGGTTGATTTTAGCATCGAATATTTGGGCCACAAACTTGCTATTAGTCCTTTTTCGGCAATTTTTGAAAAATATGTCAACAATACAGATTCTGAATATCGTATTATTTTTCTCACGTCACACCATGCAATAAATTCAGCGTATGTTTTTTCGTACAACACTTTGCTTTTTTCAGGCAGTAAATTCAGATATTTCATTTACAGTTCCTGCCACTTCTGGTGGAGGTTAATTAAACTCTTCGTCAATATCCATATTTTAATTTTTAAAATACACAGAATCTTAAACAATAAAGTAAATATTGACATACAATGACAGATAGTACTAACAGCGGCTACTTCATTGTAAATTTTTTGGTGGGAATATAAATAGGTATATGTTTGGTTGCCTACACCACAGGTCACTGCCAATCACAGAGCGTTTAAATAATTTACGCAAGCAATGTATGTTGTGTTTTCTATAATGAAATCGTTCATTAATACAAAAAAAAAATTCATTAATAGGGGTCATTAATCAATGATTTTGAGGATGTTAAAATTGATCATAAATGGACCGTCGACGGAAAAATAAGTTAATTCTCATTAAAAATGGGAAACGTGAATATATGTTCCCTATTCGTGAATATACTAGAGCTATGGCTATCTAATCAATATCGTGTCTTGTCTTCCACACTATTAAATTTTTAAGGTAATGGCTAGTCACTCATGCTTCCTTCACTCATACAGAAAAACGAAACCCGCTCAAAGTTGGTAACACTGTGCTCCAGATTTAAAATGTATTTTACCTCAATAATGCAACGGAACTGTAAATAGCTATTTTCAATTATTAATATCCCAAACAAGAAATAATTTAAATATTAACACATATTGGTCTTAAAATAATATCCTATATTATTCGAATAAGTAAACGTTCGTATTACGATTTTCCTTTTAAAGAATTTAATTATTAACATCTCGTAAAATAACATTTTCCGGTTTCACCTAATATTTCTGCAATATATTTCGATAAATTGCTAACATATTTCGCTGGAGAGCTGCGGCAAAGAAGTTTTCATGGCCATAGAAACTTTTGCTAAAACAATTTTCTGGCAAACGAGGGTGACAAAGCAAAGGAAATCACTTGAGACGTAGCTGCTGTGCACGAAAAAGTCTTTCGTCACATTTTATCCACTATTTAGGAAATTATTGTGTTCCTCTGCTGAAACAAATAGGCTCATTTGCTTATCAGAGTGCGAATTTAAGGAAACGCATTTACTTTTGGGAGTGGCTATAACTCCTAATGTTTTAAGATTATTTAACTTGAAGAGTCAATAAAGATAAGATTTTTCTTATGTAACACTTTCCCCTATGTCTGGATAACGTTAAATTCTCTGTTCGCTGTTTATTTTTGCTTTATAATATATTTATGTTATATTTTGGTTGTACGTTTGATATATTCTTCGTCTTTTATTGTTTTATCTTGTCCTTATATACTTGATAAGCTAGTTATTATTACTGTCTATTTTTAAATGTTATCTGATTTTTACTTCTTTATTATTCATCCATGTGTGTTTTTCCGTTACTTTTTATTATATATATATATATATATATTATATATATATATATATATATATATATATATATATATATATTAATGGTCTTTTTAACCCTTAAACGGACACACCAGTCTATGAGACCTTTAGTGTCACATGCTGAACTTTGGCAACCCTGTTTGAGGTGATGTTCTCTCCTTCCAAATATGCTAACTATCGAGGTCCGTAACGCGGGCAACCACAATTAGTATGTTCTGCAACAATTTTACAAGCCGGGTATTTCCTATTAAGAAAGTAATCATACAGATACTTAAGACCGGATGTTTCAAATTATGTACTTTGTACATAACAATGACAAAGAGTCATCTCAGCTTCTTGAAGCTGAGCAACAACTTTTTAACGGGTGGTTAAAGCATCCACCGATATAAGGAAGAAAATGGCGGAGAACCACAGTTTTTTATTGGTAAAAAGACAAGAAGAAATATAAATGATTAAAAAGTGCATCGTTTTCTGTTCAAAAAACGCCAAAACGTAACATTATTCGCCAATCTCTCGGACGTACCAAAAAAACTACCCAAATAGTAAACCCTGGCAAAACAGAAATTTGGAAATGCTTATTTGATGAACCAATGATTAATAAAATGGTTCAATGCACAAATGTTAAATTAATTTCAATTGGAAGCAAACTAAAACTTGAAAGTAGTAAATCAAATTATAGAGAAACTGATATTGTGAAGGAACTCGCATTTATCGGTTTGCATATAAGGTCCAACTGAGAAACCTATTTTTAGATCAACAATGTCCATTAAGCGCTTTGCAGTATAAGTGAGTGATCTAAGGTTTAATGATACCACAATTTGAGAGGAAAGAAAAAAAATGGACCGTGCTGCCCCGATCTACGAAATATTTAATGCTTTTATTCACTACTTTATATTATCTATATCATCACTAAAACTACTTTATATTCATCCAATAAAAAAACCAGGAGATGTTGTTAGTAATATTTAACACTTTAATCAATATAAGT
This sequence comes from Diabrotica balteata, assembly GCA_918026665.1. Classification (NCBI taxonomy): domain Eukaryota; kingdom Metazoa; phylum Arthropoda; class Insecta; order Coleoptera; family Chrysomelidae; genus Diabrotica; species Diabrotica balteata. Next base: position 117,468,894 of record OU898280.1, read on the forward strand.
TGTGTCAATAGTTGCATATCATATTTGTGTTACCGTCAAAATCTCCCAATGATAAGGATACACTTTATTCAAAGTTTGGGTAGGATACTCATAGAACCACATCTAAGAAGACACATATTAATTCTAAATCTTCCTAGAGATATAAGGTCACGTATACGCGATGTTGTTCCTAAAGAATTAGAAAATCCCGCCAAAGAACTTCCGTCTGACAACTGTCAGAAACTCAAACATGCTCTATCTGCCCACCTCAGAAAGAGAAATAAACATCATACAAATGCATAAAATTCAATCCTATTTGCTTGTAGTGCAGCAGAAAAGTATGCAATAATTATACTTTAATGAAGGTTTACCTTTACCAAGCAAGAACAGGAAACTTCCTTCAAAACGACAATGGACAGCTTATCATGGATGACAAGGAAATCCTAAAAACCTGGAAGGAATACTTCTATCAAAGAAATACATCAAACATAGAGGTACATACAGCTGAAATAGAAGACCAATACCCGACATACGAAGAAGTAATACAGGCAATTAAAAAACTTAAAAATAATAAGACATCAGGTAGCGATGGTATATCAGCAGAATGCTTAAAACATGGAGGAGAAGCGTTGTACAGTTCTATATACAAGCTAAATAAGACATTTGGCGAGAAGTAACAATGCCAGATGAATGGAAAGAAGGGGTTCTTGTACCAATACACCTAAAAAGAAACAAAAAGCAATGTATTAACTGCAGGGGAATAACACTCCTAAACACCACCTACAAAATCCTTGCAAACATCCTGCTAGAAAAAACCAAAATATACCCAGAAGAAATCGTTGGAGATTATCAATGTGGATTTAGACCGGGCCGCTCTACTATTGACCAGATATTCACAATAAAACAGATATTGGAAAAATGCTGGAAGTTGGATCGTGAGCTTTATCAAATGTTCATAGATTTTAAATAAGCATTTGATAGAGTATGCAGGGACAGACTGTGGACAACGATGCAGGAACTTGACTTTACAAAAAAACTAGTCAGGTTGATACGGATGTGTATGGAACGGTTACGATGTAAGGTAAGAGTTGGACAACAATACTCGGAGACATTTAAAATAAAAAATAGACTAAAGCAGGGAGATGCACTTTCACCACAACTCTTAAACTTAGCTCTGGAGCACATAATCAGAACTACAAGAATCGAAAAACCTAACACAGTATTTCATCGAGATGGACCAACCTTACTACTGGCATTTGCAGACGATATCGATCTAATAGGAAACACACGATTAAGAATGAAGGAGACTTTCGTGAGGTTCGAGAAGGAAGCAGAGAAGATGAGGCTCCAAATCAACGAAAATAAGACGAAATGTATGTATATGAGCCGTAATAACCAAAGCAGAGACAGAATCGGACAGAACATCACCATCGATGCCTTTAACTTTGCGCGCGTTAGAGAATTCAAGTATATTAGAACAACAATAACTGAAGACAATAACGGATCACAAGAAATAAACAACAGGATTCAGGCCAGCAACAGATGTCTTTTTGCCCTCTAAAACCTTATAAAATCGAAACAACTAACTCAACGTACGAAGATACAGGTCTATAAAACAATCATACGACGAAGAACTTTACCCAGACGCCAACATTAGAAAAGAAATAAGGTCCAGAAGACTCCAATGAGCCGGGCACCTCAGAACACATTCTGACGAACGAACAGTAAAATTGGTGTGGGAGGAAGTCCCAACTGGAAGGCGACCACGCGGACGCCCTCGTCTGCGGTGGCAAGATAATGTAGCAAGAGACCTAAGCACTAAGGGCGTGGAGAATTAGATGAAGGTTGCTCAAGACAGAAAAGAGTGGAGGCATGTTGTCGAGTCGGCTAAAACATAACGCAACATAAAGGGTTGTAACGCCACAGAGTAAAGTAAAGAGTATGCAGCATCCCTCGTAATACAGATGATTTATATGTATATATGAATTGGTTTTGTTTTTGAATCGTCTTTTCAGAAGACGATAATTAAAATACAGACATTTGAATTTGATGTTATTTTTTGGACTAGTTGGTCACACTATTCATACTACATAAATCAATAATAAATTGTAAATATCATAACTCCATTATTACAGTGACAAATATAATTAGATTTTCAATATGTATATTATGGGTTTTGCCCCATTCACTGCGATAATTGTATACTCTCTTCTTGACCCAGTGTAAATCGGACTTATGACGTTAGGAACTGCAACTCGTAACCAGCGCATGGCGTTCACGTGATAATTCTATCTATTCGGTGGCCAAACTATAAACTAAAATATTGGCCTATAAAGTCGATAGATATAGAATGAACTTATGCTGTGATAGTTAAAAATTTTGAAACATAGTTAATTATAAATTTATACTATTAAATATTAGATTCCTATTTATATTATTAGTTTTTATATGTGATTGTATGCATATACATGTGCATATTTTGGTAATGTTGTGTTGTATATATTCTGCTCTCTAATCATCAGCATCTGGAACAACAACTTATGAAAATAGATATCTCTCTTTCTTTATTTCTCCCCTTCCTTTTACCCTATCAGGCTGTTGGATTTGGGCTAGCTATTTTAATTTCGAGACCTACCATTTATCTTAGGTGACTTTAATGCTAAGTTAGGTAGAGGAAAAGTTTCTGGATTGATCGGAAACTTCGGACTTGGAGCAAGGAACGACAGGGGAGAGAGAATGACCGAATTCTGCCAACAACACAACATGGTAGTGACAAATACATGGTTTAAATTACACCCTCGCAGATTGTACACATGGATTTCACCACAACACAATGAAAGAGTAATACGTAACCAAATAGATTACATATTGGTCAACAAAAGATATCACAATGCAATCATCAGTGCAAAAACATATCCTGGAACTGACATCAATTCCGATCATAATCCTGTTGTTGCAAAAGTTCGCGCAAGATGGAAACTAATAAAGAAACAAAAACCTCAACACCAACTATTAGACATCCAAATATTGAAAAACGACACCATACATAAGACAGTAAATAAAGAATTAAACAAAAATTTAGGAAATATTGACCACAATAGAATTAGAGAGTACGATGACATAAACGTTCTGTGGAAAACTATTAAAGAACAAATGAACAATGTAACGGAAAAACATCTAAAAGTAACACCTAGAAATAACAAACAGGAATGGATGACAGAAGAGATTTTACAATTAATGAACAAACGAAGAGAATCTAAAGGAAAAAATGACAAGGACGTAGAATACAAAAGACTAAATAGAATAATTCGAAAAAAAATAACCGAAGCAAAAGAGAAATGGCTGGAAACAAAATGCGTTGAAATAGAAGAACTGCAACAAAGGCACGATTTTTTTAATTTACATAAAAAGGTAAAAGAAGATAAACTGAAAGAATGGGAAAACTATATTAAAATTCTTTTTCACGACATACGAGAAGAACCAAGATTGGAAAATAACAACGAAGGGCCAACAATTCTGAAATCTGAAATCATAAATGCAATTAATCATCTCAAAACAAATAAAAGCCCAGGTCCAGACGGAATATACCCAGAAACGCTCAAATTAATCAGCGAAGAAAATATCGAATTATTTGTCCTTTTATTCAATCGCATTTATGATACGGGTAAAATACCTAAAGATTGGCTGGAGTCAATATTCATCCCACTACCAAAAAAGCCAAACCCACAACACTGCAATGAGTTCCGTCTGATAAGCCTTATGAGTCATGCTGTAAAAGTCCTACTAAAAATCGTACATAATCGTATCTATAAAAAGTGCAAAACAATCATCAGAGACGATCAGTTTGGATTCAGAGCCGGCATGGGAACGAGAGAAGCCCTTTACTAGTTCTCGCCCAAAAATGCTACGACCAACAGAAAGATATATTTATATGCTTTATAGACTTCGAAAAAGCATTTGATAGAGTAAGACACGACCTACTATTAGAACGTTTGCAAGAAGTCGGTTTAGATGGAAAAAACATCAAATTCTTAAAAAACTTGTACTGGAACCAAAAAGCCAGAGTTAGGATCGAAGGTTCCACATCCGCAGAAGTAGAAATTAGGAGGGGAGTTAGACAGGGATGTGTTCTGTCGCCTCTGCTGTTTAATCTTTACTCCGAGTTTCTATTTAAAGAAGCATTGGAGGATTCCAAGGATGGAGTCAAGGTGAATGGCGTAAATATCAACAGTATCAGATACGCCGATGATACAGTGTTAATTGCGGATTCCGACTCAGGTCTACAACGACTCATCGACAAGACCAACTCGACCTGTGAGCAATTTGGTATGAAAATAAACATTAAAAAAACCAAAGTGATGTCAATCCGAAAAAACCAAAACGTACCTCAACCTTGCACAATAAATGGGCACATCTTAGAACAGGTCAATAGATTTAAGTACCTGGGATGTTGGATCGATAGCAGCCTAAATCCTGATCAAGAAATAAGATCGAGAATAGAACAGGCTAGAAAATCTTTCGAAAAAATAAAAAAACTGCTTTGTGATTCTCGAATAAAACTCGAAATTCGACTACGTTTATCAAAATGCTACGTCTGGTCGACTCTTCTATATGCAGTTGAAACGTGGACCCTTAAAACATCAACCGTAAATAAATTGGAGGCCTTTGAAATGTGGATCTACCGGAGAATACTCAAAATTTCATGGACATCGCTTACCTCAAACGAAGAAGTGCTGCATAGAATAGGCAAGGAAAGAGAACTTTTTAACACAGTAAAAGTAAGAAAAACATCATACCTAGGCCACATACTGAGAAATAATAAGTACCAATATGCCCAACTTATAGTGAAAGGAAAAATCGAGGGAAAGGGAGGCCTAGGAAGGAAAAGACTATCATGGCTCAGAAACATCCGACAATGGACAGGGCTAAATTTTGAACAGCTAATAAGAACAACTGAAGATAGAGAAGAGTTTAAAATTGTAGTAGCCAACCTCCATTGAGGAGAGGGCACTTTAAGAAGAAGAATTTTAATTTCCATTTACCCATCTTCAGAGAGTTCTTCCATCAGAGAGTTCTTCCATCTCTAGTGTAAGGAATAGATGTGTGTAAATTCTGCTCCATAATAATTTCAATTTTTGGTTATTGTGAGTCGATAATTTTGCTGATTTTGCGTGCAGTGTGTAATACAAGAATAAAAGTGTTAAGGGTAATTATAGCAAAGACATTGGAAGAGAGGTAAGTGCATAACCTCGATAAATTTAGGAAGGCGAAGGAAATTTTATTTACTCTCAACACAAAAAACTAAAAACAAAACCGGCCCAGGTAATTAACACTATAATAATATCAGTTTTAAAAGCTAGAGGTGGGCGTTGCCACATCAAACCGTTCCAAAGTATCTGACAATTATTTTAATTGAAAATTAATTTATCCAGGAAGAAACCGAGAAAATAAATTACAACAAGCTACTACTTGAGAGAACTATCTTCCTTCGACGCGTTGAGTGGGGAGGTTAGCTCTATCGCGAGTGGTAGCAGCAGAAATATGGATTCAGATGATAATACATCCGATGACAATCGGAAAAGAAATAGAGAAGAAGAGGAACTATTATTTGGTCCCAGTAAAAAAGTACAAAGAAGCCCAATTAAAAGTCACAAAGATGAAAACAAAATAGATCAAATACTAAATATGATAAAAAATTTAACAATAGAGTTACAAGAATTAAAAACTGATATAAAAGAAGTAAAAACGGAACAAAAACAATACAGAGAAGAAATGAGGGAACTCAAAACTGAACTAGCAGAACTAAAACAAGAGAATAGTAAAATCTGGAAAGAAAATGAACAAATCAAAAAGGATCTGAATGAGACAAAAGAACGCCTTGAAAGGCTGGATAGAATAAGAAAAGAAAATAATGTGATAATACAGGGAATGACAATAGAAACTGGAGATAGAAGAATACTTAAAGAAGTGATAGAAAATTTTATGACAAAAGAGCTAAATATTACTGTAAATATAGATGAAGCATTGAAACTAGGAGATAAAACATGTTTAGTCAGATTGCCAAACAAAGAAGAAAAAACAAAAATTATGGAAAACAAAAGTAAACTTAAAGAAGTGAAAAAAGAAAAAATATATATAAACAATGATCTAACGATAGAGGAATTACAAATACAGAGGGAAATACGAAGAATAGCAAAAGATGAAATAAAGAAAGGTAAACGTGTCCAAATTAAAGCCAACAAACTTATAATAGATGGTCTAGAAAGGATATGGAATAGAAACACCAACCAGCTGGAGGACCATCATGGAGGTGGTTCAAAAAACTAGCAAGGGATGAGAGGATACATTATTCGTTGACGGACGAGGCAAAGAAACAGGAAATAACTGCAGATAAACCCGGGCACAACAAAAGTGAAATAAAGAAAAATGGACAAGAAAACAAAAATAAAGGACGAAAACAACAGAACAAAAAAAATAAAGAGTTGAAAATAAGCACATGGAACATAAGAACTATGCTAGCTACAGGAAAAATGCTAGAAATAGGAAAGGAACTCAAAAAGTATAAAATAGATATTGCAGCACTGCAAGAATTACGCTGGGAGGGACAGGGACAGATTGACAAACAAGACTTTACAATGTTATATTCAGGAGGAAAGAAGCAAGGGCAAAAAGGCGTGGGATTCATGATACTTAGTCACCTAAGAGAGAAAATCATAAATTTCAAGCCAATATGCGAAAGGATGGCCTATGTTAGAGTCAACAGCAAACCATTTAATATATCAGTCTTGAATTTATACGCCCCCACAGAAACAAGCAATGCAGACGAAAAAGAAATCTTTTATGATAAGGTCGAAGAGGAGATAGAAAAAATACCCAAAGAAGATGTCATATTTGTACTGGGAGACCTCAACGCCCAAATTGGAAAAGAGGACTTTTTACAGCAAATTGCAGGAAAGCATACAATACACGATAACACGAATGACAATGGGCAAAGACTATGTAACCTAGCAACAAGAACAAATTTGTTAATAAGCTCGACAAAATTTGAACACCCTAAAATACATAAGGTAACATGGAGGTCACCGGATCAGAAAACATATAGTCAAATTGATCACATAATGATTAATAAACGAAAACAATCGTCAATAAAAGATGTAAGAACGTTCAGAGGTGCGTGTGCAGATTCAGACCACTACATGGTCACAGCCATTATAAGACAAAAAGTTAAAATTGAAACAAAACAAAAAAAACCAACATAAAAAGTGGAATGTCAATAAATTGAGTAATGAAGAAGTAAGAAAAAAATATGAAGAGGCAGTAACAGTTCAAATAAAAGACAAATATAAAGTAGAAGATATAAGCACAGAATGGGAGACGATCAAAAAATCAATAGAAGAAGGTGCAAATATGCAGATAGGTAAAAGTCAGGCTAAAACAAGAAACGAATGGTATAACCAAGAATGTAGAGAAATAACAGAAAAAAAAGTGCAAGCCAGAAATAAATGGCTAAGAACAGATAAAGAGGAAGACAGAGAAGAATATGAAAAATTAAGAAGGTATGCTAAGAAAGTGATAAGGCAAAATAAAAGAAGATGGGTAGACAAAAAAATGCAGGAAATAGAGCAGGAAAGAACAAACCGAAATACGAAAAGTTTTTACAAAAAGATTAAAGAACAAAACAAAAAATACAAGGGCAAAACAAACGGAATAAAAAATAGAGAGGGAATAGTGATAATAGAGGACCAAGAATACAAACAAGTATGGAGAGATTACTACAGAGAGCTCTTGACGGAGGAAACAACAGAAGAAGAAATGCATGACGAGGAGGAAACAGTACACGAAGAAGAAGCAAATGAAGTAGACATCGAAATTTCAAAAGAACCAACATTAGAGGAATTGGATGAAGTAATACAGAGAAGCAAAAAATGGAAAAGCCCCAGGTAAAGATGGAATTAATATGGAACTAATAAAATACGGGGGAAGGGAACTAAGAGAAAAAATACTGGCACTATTGAAAAATATATGGAAAGAAGAGAAAATGCCAGGTGACTGGGAGGTAGGGCAGATCATAACAGTACATAAAAAGGGAGACCAACAAATCTGTGAAAATTATAGAGGAATAACATTACTAAATACAACATATAAAATATTGACATCAATAATAAAAAAGAGGTTATCAAAGATCACAAAGAAGTCGGTAGGACAGTACCAATGTGGATTCACAGAAGGAAGATCTACAATAGATGCAATACACACAATAAAACAAATAATGGAAAAAGCAAACGAGTATAAATTAGAATTGGAAATGTTATTCATAGACTTCAAACAGGCATTTGATTCAATTAAAAGGAACGTACTAATGACAGCACTTAAAAAATTAAAAATTCCACATAAACTCAGAAAATTAATAGAAATGACAATGAGAACTACAAAAATAAGCATAAAGACACAAAGAGGAGAGACAGAGGAATTCAGTATAAATAAAGGGATGAAACAAGGAGATGCCTTATCAACAACGCTATTTAATCTAGCATTAGAATATGTACTGCGAAATATAAATAAAGGAAATCTCAGAACAAGAGGTGGTCAAATAATTGCATATGCAGATGATATTGCTATTATTGCAAAGAACAGAAAAATAATGAAAGAAATGCTTGAAGAAATAAGAGAGAAAGGGGAGGTAATGGGGCTAAGATTAAATCAAGAAAAGACAAAAATATTAAGATTAGGGAAAAAACCAATGAAGGAAAAAATCAAAATAGGAAGTTCCGAGTTTGAAGAAGTAGAATACTTCAAATACCTAGGAGTTACAATAAGTAAATCCGGAGAAAGGAAATCCGAAATAAAAGAAAAAATATTAGCAGCGAATAAAGCTTATTTTGCAAACAAAAGATTACTTAAAAGCAAAACACTGACTAAAAAAAGCAAGATGAGCATTTATAACACCATAATTAGACCAATATTATTATATGCAGGGGAAACAATGACGATGGTTAAAAAAGATGAAGAAGACTTAAGAATTGCAGAGAGAAAGATTATGAGAACCATACTAGGACCAATCAGAACAGAGCAAAATGAATATAGAAGCAGAACAAATGCAGAAATTAAGCAAGAACTTAAGGAAGACATTGTAACTAAAATAAAGCAATGCAGAGTTAGATGGTTAGGTCACATTTGGCGAGCAGGCGATGAGGCAGTGACATACGCAATGATAGAATGGAATCCAGGAGGAAGAAAGAGAAGGGGAAGACCGAGATCAAAGTGGCTACAAGAAGTTGAAGAAGACCTCCAAAGGGCAGGAGTCAGTGAATGGAGAGGAAGAACTAGAGACAGGAAAAAATGGAGAGATATTGTCAAGAAGATAAGATAAACAAAAAAAAAAGACTGATCCACTTAAGAAATAGGATCTAGAAAGCATTTGCGGTTTAACCCCACGTTGGGGTGTATAGCCATTATATATATATATATTTACCCATCTCTTCCATTCTTTTCTATTTCCTGCCATTATTTTCAATTCCTCGAGTGATTTTTGTTTAAATTTTCCCGTCTCTACTACTTGCTGTATCCATTTTTTACTTGGTCTGCCTCTTTTTCTGTTTTCGATGTTTTTTGCTTCATAAACTTTTCTTGTTATTCTATTGGATTGTATTCTCATCAGATGCCCATACCAGTTCATTTGTCTCTTTGCTATTTTGTTCATTATCGGTTTCTGGTTGGCCATTTTAATAGTCTGCATCCTAATAGTCTCGTTGCTTAATCTATCCCATTTTATCTTTCCAACTATTCTTCTTAGATGTTGTCGCAGTTTACATGTTCTCCTTTTTTGTATATTGGCATGATGATATTGTTCTGCCAGTCTTAAGGGATAGTTTTTTTTCCCACGCCGCTTTATATATTTTCCATAGCCAGTTTATTCCTTCTTCTTATATGTATTGTACCATTTCCGGTTCAATTTCATCATCTCCACCTGCCTTGCCTATTTTTATATTTGATAATCCTTCTATTACTTCTTCTCTGCTTATTTGCTCTAGCTCTGTGTTTTCTTCGCCTTCATTGATTATATTGTCTTCCTTTATCACTTCGGTATCAAATTTTTTCTCATAATATTCTTTCCATACCCTAGCTACTTGAAACTAGATATAAATAATAAAAAGGATTTTTTGAGACATATCAAGAAAAAGAAAATAAAAGCAGAAAACAATTCCGACAATAAAATTAACAAAATGAAAAATGCAGTTCTGGAAAAGAAATGACCAAACGACAAGTACGTGATGATTTATATGGAAGACTTTTGCTTGCAAAATGATTACAATATTCTTTTGGGCTTATTTGATGATCAGAATGTCATTTAAAATAATAATACATTTAATTTTTTAAGTGGACCGTATTTTTTAAAACAACAGAACAAATAAACAGAAATAAACAGTTCGAATCTTCTTTAATATTTATATCTCACATTTTTTGTTATTGTATCTATTACTTATCAAATAACAGCTTGTTAAATGTCAAGCTTATCCTTAATAATGTTTATTCTTGGATAAATACTAAATATCATTTAATAGGTCGAAGATAATACAAGAGGAGGGACATTTGAGCAATGTATTGGTTGTTAAGCTTAAAAAATGGCGGCATAGTTTACGATAACCTAAAACGAATTAATTTGAAAGAACCATGGAAAATCGTTCGTATTGTTTGTTTAAACACTAACAAGTCTTATCAATATTGATTTTATTATTAGAACAAAAAAATTGACAAAACATAAACAATATTAAATATGACAGTTATACAATAACTGGTTAGTGTTTAAAATAATTTCAAAACCTTTCAAACCGATTAGATTGATAAATATATTTAATTAGATAATAATAATATATGTGCAATAGTAGGGTAGGTGGAGGTAAAAGTCCGCACTTTACATATATGCAATATTTGCCACACTTTTGATTGCAGTATACATGTTAGATTTGTCGGGCCATTAGGACAACAAATGCCCTTAGCTGTAAATATAAAACGACAGATAAATAGATGTAAGAAAAAACTAAAACGCAAAGTAAAATATTTTACAAATTGGATTCTTGCCCCATTAATTGGGACAAAAGTCCACATAGTGGATCATTGCCCCCTTTGAATGAAAATAATTTTATAAAAAAAATTAACAACGCATCAAATACAAATCTTTATTTCAAAACATTACACATATTGTCAAAAAACATTATCTAAAAACGTAAACATACAAACAAGTAGATATATGACCTAAACGCAAAAAGATAAAAAATAAAATTTTTGAAAGTTGAAACACATTTTAGGTTCCAGTTTAGAAATACCACTGTAATCCTCATCTACTATTACAGTAATTACAGCCGTAAACTTTTACTATAGCAAACTCTGCTTGACTTAATTCAGATAATTCGTTTTCAGCATCACTTTCAGGAAAACTTAAATTGCTGCTACTATCATGAAGTGATATTTGCGCGTCCGAGTCAAAAGAATATTCATATTCCTTTTTCTTTAGTATATTTCGTTTTTCTTCAAATACTTTTCTTACTGTATTTTTGTTTTCCTTAATGTCTCCTTTCTTTTTTTCTCGTTCATTTTGTATTTTTTCTCCAGCTCTGAGATTTCCATTTGCTCTTTATGTGGAGTAGATGCCAGAAGTGTAGATTTCAATCCTTTTCTTGTTCGTTTTCTCTTTTTGGTTAGTTTTGGCAACGGAATGATATCTGATGGAAACGTAGTAGACATTTCATTTTTCGAGCTTCCAGGTTTTGATTTCAGGTTACTTGAAACCTGTTACCTTGTTACCTATCTGGTAGATTTTCAATATTTCGCTGTTCTGCTTCACCACTTAATTCTTCTGCTCTGTCATTTTCCTGACTTTTGTCTTTGTCAAATACAATCCTTAATCGTGTATCTTTATTATTTCGGTCAAGATCATCTACTTCTTCTTGCTCTTGTTTAGTTACTGAAGAAGGTAAAAATCTTCTTCAGTAAAGATATTTTCATCTAAAGGGAAAATACCTGTCATTTTAAATCCATTAACAGCTTTTTCTATAGAGTTGTCTCATAGGTCTGATTGAATAATCCAACGACGTAGTATTTAGTGACTACTTGTCCGGGATTATATGTGGTCCAATTATCACACAAATCATCATAGTAAGCTTTTAATTGCCTAAAAAAGTTTCTGTCCAGTGGTTGAGTTCGATGGCTGCTATGAAGTGGGAGGCTGAGGAAATGGATGTTATTATTTTTTGCGTAAGTAATGGCCTCTAGAGTGGTATGGGATATGTGGCTATCCAAAATTATTAGCACTGGGCCTTCAGCGGTAGGATTTGTATATTTGCGAAAGTGCTCCAAAAATTGAAGAAACTTAACTGAATTCATGTATATAGAATCAGTTGCAGCGTCCTTTATCAAAAGAGGATTTAGTCTTTTTGCGTGCGAAAATAAAGAACGGTGGAACATAGTGGCCTGTTGCACTCATAGAACATGCAGCTGTTACAGTTCCTCCTTGCTCTGTAGCTACATTTTTTGTTACTTCTTTTTTTCCAGTAGGAGCAACAAGTTTAGGTAATTTATTTGGTACTGTTTTTAAACCACTCTCATTCATGTTGTAGATTTTATTCGCTGGAAATTTATATTTTTCCAAGACAGATTTTAAATTTTGAAAATACTGTATCAATTGATGTTTCTTGAACCCCATGGTCATAGCTACACTAGTTTTTCATGGTTAGTGAAAGACGGTTTCGTTTCATAAAATTTCTAGTCCAATCTCTAGCTGCTAGTTTTGATTGCTTAGAAAATTGATGCTGGATACCATTTCTTTCTGCAAACTGATGCCAGAAAACGAAGCGATTTTAGGGTAAGCCCATAGAAACGTAAGTCTAAAGCTTTACATGGTCCACTTATATTTTGCTTTTTCTGCTCTAGAGTAAATACAGGTCGAAATCTACCCAAGAAATTAATGTTGCTGTCCGCTTTTAGCCTCTTTCGAATGGTAGATTCATCATAGCCAAGAGTTCTACCTATTTCTCGTGTTGATAGATCTGTTTCCTTTAAATGTTGAGCCTGCATAAAAACATCCTCTGTAAATGGTCTCAGGTTCTCATTTTTTCTCTTGTACGTCCTAAAACAAAAATGTAATTTTTACAAACTTTTAAGTAAAATTCTAGATAATAAACAAAAACATGCTTAATGAGGCAAAAATCCGCATGCGGATCTTTGCCTCTTCCGGCATGCGGACTTGTACCCCAAAATTCACTATTAAGTTTAGCTAGGCATGTTTGGAACAACCTAACCTCAAATTAAAGATTTTGTTTCTAAACATTATTTACAATAAACCGGATTACATAAATTAGTTAAAAGACTTTTTAGAAAAATAGTTTAACACATACAATCTTCAAAAGAATGATTAAAAAAAATTAGATTAGAACACCAAAATTTAAAACTTACCTCATATTTTCGTTAACTACCGCCGCACGAAGCACGTGTATAATCTGCAGCGCTGTTCGAAAGGTACCGACTGATCTAAGCAAGCAATTTGATTAAACCCAGCCTATGAGAAATGTTCACCCCTAAGTATTACGATCGAGTGTAACAATTCATTGGAGCAAGGTGTGTTAACTCGAGTATAAACAGGAGTCACCCTACCGTGCTCCAATGCTCTAGACCATCCCTTTCCCCCCTATAGCAGTCTGATGCGCTATAGAGGCACAACAATCAGCCAAATGCTCTTCATGTAGAGGTCCTGGGTAATTTGTACTTGGTGACCCTTTATTATTAAATCCTTTCTAGGATGTATTGTAGATAAGTACACCCTTAAGTCATCCTTTAAAGATTTTAGTTCTGAACGATTGTTGTTTTTGATGGCGTTTATCGACGAGAAAGCGAACTAACAGATATAAGAAGTTGAAACTGTAATATTGCATTCATGGCTTGCTTTGTGATCAGTGGATATTCATTAATGTGAGGAATCCCAAATTATGCAACATATACATTAACTTTGATTTTTTTTAGTTTTGATTGAGCCTCTGCTTCTTCAACTGGTTTCCTGTACTTAAGTTTAAGTCCACGGTCATTTTTTGTATCTATTAGTTCACCCTCTTCATCAGTAGTAACAAAGGCGGTGTCATAGGTCGACTCGATGTATATATTTTGTATTCAGTCCATCGATGACGTATCGAGGGAAGAAAAATACTTTTTGATAGACTTACTAAGACTTTTTAACAAAAGGTCTGACAGATTTAACTCTACATTACAATTGTTTGTTAACTGAAACATGTCACACGTGGCTTTATTTTCAACTTTCTTTATCCATAGGAAAAGCTTTTGCTGTAAGGAACTGATTTTATCAGTAGAGGTGAAGATGCTTTTTGGCTTTCCCTGCATGCAGTTATTTAAAATAGAAGTACAATTTGCTAATATTATGGAAATTGGCATATTCAGACTGTTCACAAGTAAAAAATACTAACAGCTTCTCTTTACGTTCATAGAATCTTTAAAGAACACGTCAGCGAGATAACCATCTTACTTCTATATGCAACAATTGCTGCATGACCTCAGAATCCATAGCAGAATACAAACTGTTAAATAATCTTGCTTTTAAAGGTATACTTTTGATGTAGTTCATCATTTTCCCAACAGTTTGCAAAATGTTATTCAGTTCCGGCATCAATGACTTCGCAACAAGTGCTTTCCTGTATAAACAACAGTGTGCAAAAATAATATCTGAATTTCTCGTCTTATACTAAAGCCAGAAACCCTGTTAAGTGTCCTACTATCGCAGGGCGATCGCTTGTGCAAACACTCAAACAAGACAACCAAGACAAACCAGCAGTAATAAAATAACTATTCACTAATTAAAAAATGTCTAGTCCTGTTGTATTTAAAGGAAGGTCTTGACAAAATAAATACTATTCAATTACAGTAGATTCAAAGATAAATCTAACAAAAGCACCAACCTGGGGTTCCTCAGTTATATCTGTGGATTCGTCTACTTGAGGCTCAAAAAAATCAGCTGTTTAGAGTTTTTTATTTACTTGGGTTTCAACATCCTTAGACATGTCTTCGATATGGTTTTTTAATTGTATAATTAGATAATATATTTTTAACCTCTTTTTCACATTCTTCACCAAACATAATTTTATCAATTTCACCGCATCCTGGCAAAATAGTCGTCTAGTAGCCACAGCGTAAGTGGCTTCTTGTACTTTATCCGACATGGATGAAAGTTTTTTAAAATTGGAATCATGAGTAGACTGATTTGAAAGAGCCTTTTAAAATAGTCAATAGGTTTTTCAGCTGTAAATGAATGCTTTATGACGTGATGATGAGTGAAACCGAACGATAAATAGTTTTCATGGTACTGACAAACAATTCTCTTTACACAACTACTAGTGGCAATCCGTTTTCGTTTTGCAGTTACACACTTCAAAATGTTTTCATTATCAGTCAGATGTTCATTGCATTCACTTGAACTTGTACTCACACTAGCACTAGGTAATTCATTAAACATCGATCCATTTTAAGAGCGAGCAGTAGCTTACCTCTGACTACAACGTGCAAAGAAATTCATATGGGACTTGAGCGTTTGACGTTTGACCAACGACTGTCTGTGTGAGATGTGAGAATCGATGAGAATCGTGAGGTTAAATCCAAGAAATTTTGACATTCTAAATATAATATTAGTTTAACATAATTTTTTTTGTCTGCTTGAGTTCAAGATTAACAATGATGCTTAGGCTCAATGTTGTATTGCCATAGATAGTACGTTTCCGATGTTTAATCGATGGTAACCATCGATGTTTTTCCAACGATGTTCACTTCTATCGCTATAAGCGTTGACTGAATAACCCAAATAACCCATTTGGGTTATTCAATCAACGCTATAAGCAATAATTTATTAAACTAACACACGTCTGCGTACGATAGTGCTGCTACCGCATTCTGTTGGTCGAGTGTTGAACTATTAAAACAGCAGACAAGCGCAGAACAGAAGTTTTATTCAATGAAAAATAGTCGGTAAAAGTATCACGGCGAAATAAAAAAGTAAATACTATGAGTAAAAAAGACGGTAAAATTTTACGGACCACCTCCTGGGAATTAAGGACACACTGGTTGGAAACTTTATGTCAAGGTGTTGGACATTACGTCATCTGTGTTGGGGTCATGTTTTAATCGATGGTTTCTTTGAATTTAAACCGAGATCACGGAATACCTAATTTGAAAGGTCTCTAATCGCCTTTTCAATGATGCAATCATTTGAATATTTACCCCTACAAGGTTAACCAAAGCTGTTGATTTATTAATACAATTAGTTTAAAGTAAATGTTTTGTAAAATACAATCAAATAAGAAAAAATGTTGGAATTGGCTACCTTCAGCAAAGATGCAATCAAAAACATAGGCAGTTAATTTTTTCTTAACGTTTTTGAGGACTGCAGGAGGTATATTTGCAATTTTCGTTCTAATGTCTAGCCAGAGTCAAACCTAGAGTCTTGTCATTAGATATATCCTCTTTTACCTATCCACCTAGCTAGAAAAACTTTATTTAGGTAATTTTTTACCTCAGAAAAGTAGTGGGAGGCAGCCGATCTTGTCATTTCTATTTGAAAATAACTGATTCGGCTGTGACATCAGATAATCCTAAAAAATTTCAGGTAAAGAGGGGCAGTAAGGTTTTCATTCAAAAAAATATGGTCCTACAATATGATTGTTTATAATGCTGGCCCAAACATTCACCTTCTTAGCATCCTATATTCTTCCATAAAATGTAGATTTTCACTTGCCCAGTATGCATATATCTGGTATTTTACGTGACCGGTGTGCATAAAAGCCGCTTCATCTGAGAGCAATACTTTATCTAAGATCTCTGTCTTCTTCTTAGGGTGCCTGTCCGTTCCGAACGTTGGCGATCATTCTGGCTATGATAATTTTGTTGGTTGCTATACGAAATAGCTGCGTTGAGGTCTTTCTATACCATGCTTTTAGGTTAGCAAGCCAGGATATTCTTCTTCGTTCTGGGGCTCTTTTTCCTTCAATTTTACACTGCAAAATGCATTGGAGTAGCTCGTATCTGCCTTGATTTCTCATAATATGTCCCAAGTACTCCAGCTTATGGCTCTTCACAATGTTTACCAAATCCGCGGTTGTGTTCATCCTCCGCAGTACTTCTTCATTGGTGACTTTGTCTGTCCATGGTATCTTCAGGATTATTCTGTATAACCATAATTCAAACGCCTGAAGTTTTGATAGAGTTTCCGCCTTCAATGTCCACGTTTCTACTCCATACAGAAGCACTGAGTATACGTAACATTTAAGGAGCCTTATTTTTGTTATCAGGGTGAGGTCATGGCTTTTAAACACAGAGCTCATAGCCAAGAAAAGATCTCTGTCACATCGTTCGATAATTATTTCACAGAATTCGACTCATCTATCAAAGTGATCATGTAACAGCTCCTCAACAACAGTTCATTATTAATGCCTGCCTCGAACTGGTACAGGAATTTCCTTACATACAATGTCCAGTTTCTTGGCTTCGGATACTAATTTTCTACCACTTCTGGGGAGACCATGGCCGGTTTCTCGAATTTGGTTTTAATTTTGCTAATTGTATATAATATTAAATAAATTACGAACTTCTGCCTGAATCCTTACTCTATCTTTAAAACCAATGATTATTAAAATCTTGAATCATTTTGTTTCTATTTCATTCTTGTTATTTTTTTCCTTCTTCTTCTTCTTCTTTTTATATAGATATGACTTTTTTTGTTTTTCGTGTACCTCCAGTAAGTTGTCCTCCAGTCCCCTCGTTTTCGTGGTCTTCCTACTGATGGTTTTCCTATTGAGGAACCGTCTCTTGCCGTCTTTACTTCTCTATTTGCTCTCTACTTACTCTCTATATCATTGTATTTTACTCTTCTATTTCTTATCCAATTATCGACGTTCTCCACCTTGCATCTACGTCCTTTATCTGTACTTCTAGATCTGTTCCATAGTGCCTTACCAACAATTTTTTTAAGTGTTTTTATATAAATATTTTCACATTCTTCTTATTACAGTGTCTTGAAAAAGAAACAAAACAATTCCGAAAGCTAGACCAAACACGTATATTTCATATATATATATATATATATAATATATATATATATTTATATATATATATATATATACATATATGAAAATCACTAGGTTCTCGGGAAGGACCGCGTTGAGAATTTAATGCTCGACGTTTCGGCTCCCATTTTGGAGCCAATATCAAGAGGGACTCGAGTGTCACTCGATACCTCGACACTGAGGAGTAGGCAGATTGAGACCTCAGTGCCGAGAGACAGTTCTTGTATTTATAATACAGAACACGATACTGGTACGTTTCGAGTGAGGGGAGTAGGCAGATTGAGACTCTGAACTCGAACCGAACCGTATCCCTCTTGATAATGGCTCCAAAATGGGAGCCGAAACGTCGAGCATTAAATTCTCAACGCGGTCCTTCCCGAGAACCTAGTGATTTTCATTCATCTGATCGCGGAAAGCTATCCGAACATATATATATATATATATATATATATATATATATATATATATATATATATATATATATATATACACATATATATATATACGTAACTATCAAAGGTAAAATTCATCAATATCAGGTATCATCATAAAATTAATATGCCTGCTATATAAATTATACAATTTTCTAACAAAATAAAATCATACCATAAATTGGCAACATGTAAAACACTCAGACAATATTTTCCTAACATGCTCTTCGATTCTAGGAATTAATGCGAAAAACTCTTTCTATTCAATCATCGACAAAATATTTTAAATCCACTCTAAACTCCATGTGAACATATTTTTAAAGTTAACAAAAATTAAATTTATCATTTAAATCTTCTTCTTCTATGGTTCCAACTCTGGTTCAGCTACTCTCCTACTAAGTTAATCTTTACCCAAAGACAACTATTTCTTATCGAAATTGAAATTGCCAAGCTGCTTCTAAAGTAAAATTGATCAATATCAGGTATCAAAATAAAATCAATATGCCTGCTATATAAAAATATATACAGAATAAAATCATACCATAAATTATCAATATCTACAATACACAGACAATATTTTCTTAAGATGCTCTCCGACTATAGGAATTAATAAGAAAAATTGTTTCTATTCAATCACCGAAACAATATTTTTAATCCACTGTAAACTTTGTGACTCTGACTGAATGTCTCTTTAAAATTAACAAAAATTTAATTTATAATATGAATCTTCTTCTATGGTTTCAAGTCCTTCTGGTTCAGCTACTACTAAGTTGATCTTTATCCAAAGAAAACTATTTCTTATCGAAATTGAAATTGCCAATCTGCTGTTGCCTCTAGCTCTCCGAATCTGATGTCCTCTCAAAAATATAGACAGCCTAGCCTGAAATAATTTGTGTTTAAAGGACTTAAAATTTTGAACTTTGAAGATCTCTGCTTGCACTGCTTTGCTGTTACCAGAAAACTTCTGAATTTTTCTTTCATTACTTACTTTACGCACCGGCAAAAAACAACAATATTTAT
The DNA here is from genome assembly GCA_918026665.1 of Diabrotica balteata. Classification (NCBI taxonomy): domain Eukaryota; kingdom Metazoa; phylum Arthropoda; class Insecta; order Coleoptera; family Chrysomelidae; genus Diabrotica; species Diabrotica balteata. Next base: position 117,488,434 of record OU898280.1, read on the forward strand.
TTTTCTCTTATAATTTTACGAAGAAATCAAAGAACATCTCTCATTCAAATTTCGGAAAAAACTCCACTTTTGTTTTAAATTTCAAATGCGGTTTTCTCTTCTACCAATTCTTCACAATTTCTTCCTTGACCAATCGCAATACTCCAAAAAACGACATATCTTGTAGTTTCTCCCTATTTTTCTCTATCCTCATTTCGTCTTATTATACAAACAAAATATCTACCTGTTTCTTGTTGATACAAATTCTACCTCATCCTTGGCCACTTGGAATACATAATATCCAAATCTATTGTTTTTACTGCATAGTAAACTTACCCACGTTCTTATTCAAAATAATTTGTGCAAATATTTCTTACTAAAATCCTTATCTTGACTACTTATCTCTAAGTGCAATCACTTAAAAATAAATTTTAATATGAGAAAAATCCCGAAACTGCATTTTAATTAAAAAAATACATGATCATGATATGAGAATCATTACAAATTTATAGCGATATGATGAGAAAGTGATAATACGATTAGACCAATAAAAATCTAAAGAGATATATCCTATTCTATAAGAAGAGGAGCACGACAAGAACTATCCCCACTACTTTTTAATATGTACTCAGAAGAGATGTTTAAAAAGATACTAGAAGACATAAATCAAGGCATATCAATTAACGGAACACTAGTGAAAAATCTCAGATATGCAAGCGATACAATAATAACGATACAATATGTAATGGAACTGAATACAAAAAAACAAACATCATGATTGTCAAAAAGAACAGGATTAAAGACGAAACAATCTAAGTAAAAAAAGCTTTAGAGAAAGTACGCAAAATACAATTACTTAGGATGTAAGCTAAACGAACAATGGAACCGCATCCTTGAAATAAAACAACAGATTCATATAGCCAGAAGAGCTTTCAATACGATAGAAGCAGTACTACGCCATGGAAAACTGGGAATATAAATTGGAAGAGTCTCTTTTATATGGAGTTGAACCTTAGGCAGTTACAGACTCAACTGAAAGAAGACTTGTCATCTTTAAGATGTGGTGTTATCAAAGAATGTAAAAAATATTATGAACACGTAACAAACACCAAACTATTAATAAATATGAAAAAGAATAAGAAATTGTCAACATTAAATAGAAGAGAAAAATGAGCCACTCTGGCTACACGCGAAGAAATAAAAAATATGAGTTGATAAAACTCGTTATACAAGTTGATGAAATTCGTTATACAAGGCAAAGTAGAAGGAAAAAGAAAACTGGGGAGACGATGGACGTCCTGGTTGAAAAATTTAAAACAGTGGAGTGAAAAAACAACGATGGAACTCTTCAGATTACTGTAGACAAAGTAAAATGGGCACTCGTGATCGCATATGTCTTTAAAGGATGAGGCACACGAAGAAGACGATTGGTACATAAAACTCTTACATCTTCATTTGTCCTTTTAAATCTATTGCGAATTAGGAATTCTTGAAATCACTTTAAATACTATAGAGGAATTGATGTAGAACCGCCGACGAGTTAACATCGTGAGCGTTTCAGCATCGAATATATCGTTTAAAAACTGGTGTAGTGTGCCTGATGTGGTTTTTGTACGATAAGAACAATTAATATCTTTTTAATAAAAAGTGATTTGAAACATTATTGTATAAAAATAGTTAATACAAATAATTTGCCGGCCCTATAGGCCAGGCATTGAGAATTAAATTGTTTAGTTAATACCAACAATTGACGTGTAGCTTATGTGTACATGAGTAGCACAGGAAATAACATCAAACCAACTGTTCCTTCCACAACAATGTCTCAACAAGATTCATCAATTCGCAACAAACAAGATACATCAAACAACAACACTTCTACAATGTCGTATGTAACAGCAGCAAAAACAACACCGAAACCAACCTACCCAAAGAAAGAACAAGCAATCATACTCCATGCCGAAGACAGCCTCAAATTATTTGATTATGTAAGAAAAGTATCATTTCTTAAAGCAGGTATTCCGGGGGATGAATTCTCACATATCCTTAGCTTTAGAAGACAAGTTTATGTATTTCCGCCTTCCGAAACTTTTAAGCTCCAAACCTCCCTTGTGCTCTCTTTCGAAGATAATGAAAACCGCATCTTCCTTTCTACTGACAAAATGGAATGTTTCGTTTGTAAAAGATCAGGGCATGTCGCTTCAAATTGCACAAATCCGCCAGGAAGTACCTCTTCTGACCAGACAATCGTTTCATCTCCTTTAAGAGCCGAATCCACGTCTACTGAAAAAAGCCCAGAAACCAACACTGTACCTTTTACACCAACTGAGATATCTCCTCCAGTCAATAATATACCACCTACGTCGTCAAATAACAACTCCTCATTAGAACAACCAAGTCAACATATTACAAATACACAAACACACTATAAACGCACACACTCAGAACTTTCATCTCCTAGTGACAGAACTAGCATAACTGAAGGATCCACTCATAGTGAACAAACTAATATTTATGCCGGGTTTTCCAAACCACAAAGCAAGAAAAAACTTAAACGGTCAAATTGTGACTCAACCCTATCCGAAATAGCAAAAACAATTATACGCGAACTTTATAAAGAAACCCCACAAATATTCATAATCCCAGCAGATAACATAATTTCTCTTCTTGAAAATTGTCACGGTAGTAGCGATCCATACACAGAAGCATTAAAATTTACACCGGACATCAAATCTCTTATTTGTACGTTATACCAAATCTATCCCAACCTTAATGAAAAATCAACCAAAAATAGGCTAACTCGTCTTATAAAAAAATTTAAGGTCAAAACCGAACTCTTAATGGGTGATTCTACAAAATTACCCAATCTTGACTTCTCACACGAAACAACGGACGATGAGTACATCTCTGATACATCTCAAAACTCACAGACATCTCAAAAATCCTCTCATTAACAAATTCATAATTATTCAATGGAACTGCGATGGATTCTATCCTCGCCTGGCACGCATACAACAACTTATTTCCGAAACCAATCCTGACTTTATTTGTTTACAAGAAACAAACTTTACAGAAATACACAACCCTCATCTAAAAAACTTTGTTGGTTATCACCATATCAGAACTACACACCGACGCGCTAGCGGAGGAACAACAATTTTCGCATCAAATGAAATTTTTCACCGTAAACTTCACCTAAACACTGCATTAGAAGCTGTTGCTATAACAGCATGGTGTCCAGAACAAATCACAATATGTAGCTTATATATTCCTCCTAATTATACATTGACAAGCACTGAATTAGAGAACCTGATATCTCAAATTTCTGGCCCATTTATTATGGTTGGAGATTTTAATGCACACAACACTATGTGGGGATCCAAAAATACATATGGTAGAGGTAAAATAATCGAAAATGTCATTAAGAATACTGATATTAACTTATTAAATACAGGAAATAGTACATACTTTCATGTTCAGTCAGGAAGCTTCTCATCAATAGACTTAAGCTTATGTGATCCCAAAATACACCCGTTACTAACCTGGCATACCCTAGATAGCTTATTTGATAGCAATCATTTTCCCATTATTATTACTAACAATGCAGTCAAATCGGAATATACAAAAACGAGATGGAAAATCTCAGATGCTAATTGGGAACTCTTCAAACTAACTGTAAAAGAACGCACAGATGTACTCAAATATCAAAATAACATAGACGAAGACATAAAACAACTAAACCATTGCATAGACACGCTGAACTCATACAGGCCAATCTATCTTACCTGTACATTATGTAAACTTTTAGAAAAAATGGTTAATAAAAGATTACTTTGGTACCTCGAACAAAATAAAATTCTCGACCAATTTCAATCAGGCTTCAGACCAAATCGATGCATTTTGGACAATCTTGTACTTCTGCAATCAACAATTGCGACTGCGCTATCTAACAAAAATGAAGTCATTGCAATTTCCTTTGACATCGAAAGCGCTTTTGACTCTATACCGATTTCTGTGATACTAAACAAACTAATCAATCAAAAGACTGATATTTTTTGTACACACTTATGACAAGTCGAAAGAAAATGCAAAAAGTATTTTTGAAGTGTGTATATTTTAGGCAATTCCTAGCTGAGCGCTTTCGGCTTTACAAAGCCATCATCAGAGCTATGGTCAATTTTAAATACCACTACAAAGGAGAGATCTCATTTCCTTAAGTTTCACAATTATGATTTTGTAGGAGTTGGAATTTTTTTAAAACATATAAAAAACATATAAAAGGTCGACACTGGACGTCACAAACACGTTAAAAAATTGAAAAATTTTTTTGTCATGGTACGGGTTTAAGACCCGACCATCTATTGATGTGAGGATGTAGACTGAATAGCTATTCAGTCTACATCCTCACATCAATAGATGGTCGGGTCTTAAACCCGTACCATGACAAAAAAATTTTTCAATTTTTTAACGTGTTTGTGACGTCCAGTGTCGACCTTTTATATGTTTTTTATATGTTTTAAAAAAATTCCAACTCCTACAAAATCATAATTGTGAAACTTAAGGAAATGAGATCTCTCCTTTGTAGTGGTATTTAAAATTGACCATAGCTCTGATGATGGCTTTGTAAAGCCGAAAGCGCTCAGCTAGGAATTGCCTAAAATATACACACTTCAAAAATACTTTTTTGCATTTTCTTTCGACTAAACAAACTAAGCCAGAACAAGCTATCCGGTAATATATATTCGTTTATAAAAAATTTTCTCACAGACCGATCCTTTAAAGTAATTACTAATGGCAAAACTTCCTCCCAGCACACAACCACAAACGGTGTCCCACAAGGGTCTGTTCTAAGCAGTACACTATTTCTCCTTACTATTAACGATTTTAGCTCATTTATAAACGACCCTAAATACGCTAAGTAAAATAAACAACTGGGCCAGTCAATCCGGCCTAAACTTTTCCTCATCTAAATCCAAAGTTATTCATTTTACTAGAAGACAAAACACGCAATCTCCAACCATTACTCTGAATGGAAAATTTCTCCAAGTATTAGACCAAATAAAGCTTCTCGGCATTATTTTCGATAAAAAACTTTCCTGAAGACCACACATTCGAGAACTTAAGGGTAGCTGCCTACAAAGAATGAATCTCCTTAAATCACTAGCCCATTATAGTTGGGGAGCCGATGAGGAAACACTACTAAAAATATATCGAGCTCTTATTCGCTCCAAACTTGACTATGGTAGTGTTCTCTACATGTCATCAAGTAAATCACTACTACGTTCACTCAATGTCGTCCACAATACTTCCCTTCGACTTTGTTTAGGAGCATTCCGATCCAGTCCGGTGGAAAGTATTCATGTAAAATGTTTCGAACCTTCGCTTCATCTAAGACGACAACAACTTCTACTGCTCTATTTCGCTAGAGTTTCAGCAAATCCCACAAATCCCACAAGAAACCTCATCTGTAATAGACAATTACCAGTTACTAATAATCCTAGAATGGTACCGTCCACTATACAGATGCTACTTCCTTATTTAGATATCAATCTGTTGTCGACCAGCCCTTTCACGGTCCCTCAAACCCCTCCATGGATATGTAAACTTCCAAATTTTAATATCAAATTATCCAAATATAATAAGAATGAAATATCACCTTCCATTATCAAACAAAGATTCTATGAAATACTACATCAATGCAACTTCGATAAGATCCTTTACTCAGACGCATCTAAGACTGAAGAAGGTGTTGGTTGTGCTGTTACAACGACTACAACCACCGTCAGCTTGTTTCGACTCTCCAGCAATTGCAGTATTTATACTGCTGAACTATATGGAATACTACAGGCGGTGAAAACTCCACTCAATGATGATAAAACTATAGCAATCTGTACAGACTCTCTGTCCTCCATGCAGTCCATAAGAAACGTACATTCTATCCACCCAATAGTTCAAGAAATCCAGAGCATATGTAATCGTCTTCAAACTAATGGACTAGCAGTAACGATATTGTGGGTCCCATCACACGTTGGTATTCCAGGTAACGAAAAAGCCGATCAAGCAGCAAAACAAGCATGTTCTCTTAACGTTACAACAGACATTCAAACATCATCAGATCTAAAAAGAACAATCAAACATAAAATAATGGACCTTTGGAATGATCAATGGAAAAAAAGCAATACCAAGTTAAGCGTTCTACAACCAAACATTTTCTACCAAAAGCTCTCACCAATGAAAATAAAGGACAAATCTATCATTCGAAGATTGAGAATAGGACACACACGCCTTGCACATGGACACCTAATGAATTCCAGTAATCCGATTTTGTGCCAGTATTGCAACACCACGACTTCCGTAGCACATGTACTTCTTTACTGCCAACACTACCTAGCGGCCAGAAGAAAATTTAATCTTGGTAACAACCTAAAAGACATTCTTATTTCAAACAGCAGTAACTACGAAAATATATTAAACTTTTTAAAAAACACAAAGTTATACAATTTAATTTAAAACAAAATGTATTAAAAAAGTGTATTGTAACTAATTTGTACTACATGTAAAGTATTAACCATGTAAACATAAATGTAAATTGTACCTGTGTCAATGACCATTAGCTGTCGAGACACATATGTTCAAAATAAAAAAAAAAAAAAAATACTATAATGCACTTTTTACCGAAATACAAAAATATCCTTATTTATTTATTTCTTAATTTTAAAACAGGTTCCTGCATATATAATTTTTAAAGATTTTTTCAAGTATATAGGTCTAACATCTGTAATTCACAAATGTAATACCATCGAACTACTTTAGGGAAGAGGAACATCATCTTAAATGTGCTCTTTATTTTTTTAAATTTGTATGTGACAAATAAAATAAAAAGCCTCACTGCTATACAACCTCTAAAAAATAGAAAGCTTCACAAGCCACCACATCTTCCTTCCATATGAAAATATATTAACGAACTTTAAATTATACTAGTGACATATACTTTGAGTTTTTTAATTTTTATATATCAATTTGAATTACACGTAGGATCTGTGAGTAGCGTTTCCGTCACAACGGATTCTCAGTTACTCCTCGAGTTTTCCTTGAAAAATCAGAAAGAGTTATTCGGTTAGAAAAAATTTACTCGTCGACAGAAGCTGTGTTAAATGTATTTCAGCTCTTATGTCTACACCGTTTTGCCCTTGATGGATGAAGTAAAAAATATATATTTCGCTTCTTTCGCTTCATTTCATTTGCGAGGTTTAACTTGAAAGAATGTTGTTTAAATGTTAAACCGGCAGAAATGGGGGATGATATACGTAAATTTTGATTTGGGTGTGTGTAGCTGCTCTGATGTGTAAAATTTAGGGGTGTGATTTCGTTGTTAACGATTTTTTATGGAGTTTCTGACTTTTGTGTCATTGCTATACAAACAGGGTTAGGCTAGCTAATTGGATCAAGAAAACATTTTTTAAATAATTAACCGTGACTTTAATGAATATTAATGTGTTGAGCAACATAGGAAACGTTTTTTTAACTTTCGTGTATTACAAAAAACAAAAAGGTATAAAATTTATTATTACGACCTGCATAACCGCTAAAAGCTGCGATATTCATATTTGATTATTTTAATTTATTTGCCTATATAAAATAATGAATTTTGTAATTTAGATAAACATATTGAACGAACAGGTATTCTGTAACTCATGCAAAAGTGGTACACTTTCAGCATTAACAGTATATTGTATGGTTTTGTATTATAGTATATTGTACAAAATATTAAATTTTAAGTTTTTACATATTAGTTGATTGTTATTTTTGTTACATTATATTATTATTGCCGACCATTATATCTACATGTTGAGTTTGGGCGCGAAACATAGCTTCTTAGATAATTTGACTCGAACAATATCTATTGTGCTTTTGACAGTTTATATATACATATATATATATATATATATATATATATATATATATATATATATATATACTTCACCTAATTTACTTACCGTTGCACGTCATTATCATTGACAGAGATCGAAGTTGATATAGATGCCAAAGTATAAAAAAATCCTGACTCCATTTTATATCAAATAGGTCACATAATTATTGCAAAAGTATTACCATCTCTTTACAACGACTATTTCAATTCTTAAGTGACATTTTTGAAATAAAACACAATAATTTTGTTCTAAAAAGAACAGATTTTATTAAATAGGTAACAATATAAAACAAGAGGTATTCACTTTAAAATTCAAAATAATAAAGTACAAAAAATGTCAACACCGCAACTGTCAAATAAGTGTTACCAATTTATGCCAAAACGTCACCTTCGTTCGATTACAGTTACAGCTTGTTCCGAACAAATGTTCGAAAATAAACATATTATTGTGTATTTCTTTAAGTTAACATTAATAGAGATCTTTATTGTCTATTCGCTTAGCTAGGGCATATTTTGACAGACTCATTGTCGGAAACCTACAACACAACAATTCCTACTTCTCAGTATTAATAGCTCAAGTATACTACTATTGAAGACTTCTTTCTTTGAAAAAAAGAAGAATTATTCTAAATAGTGGAGGTGTATACTAAACCCATCAAATTTTCCCTGTATAAAATATAATATTTGAATTGTTACAATTTAAAATATTGTAGTAAATATTTGTATTATTCGCGTTGTTTATTTAATCTAATATAGTTTTATTGTTTTATTATCTTTGTTTAATTCTTTTGTTAGTTCTATTCAGTTAATTGGTTAGTTATATTTTAAATTTTATTATTATGGATAGTTCAAGTTTTCCATTTGTTCCATCAGCTAATGCGTTGGTTTTAAGTTTTTCTTAATAAATATGATAAAATGTTTTTTAAAAGTTAATATTTTTAGATTAGTTGTTTCTAATTTAATATAAACTTGTTTATACTTACATGGAGGTTTTTGTTGTTTGTTTGGGTTTATATGACTGCAGACTGCGGCCAGGACACCACAGATCACCTGGAGTGGTCTGTGCAGGACACTGAATTCATTCACCATATGTGGAAGATTTTAACATCCTCAAATGCTAATGAGCAAAAATTACTATTGAACCACGAATTTGCCTAGTCAAATTACTAATATTTGCTTTTAGCATATGGAAGTACACTTATTTTGTAAGATAATAAAACAACAGTTTATGTTAATGTTATCCAATGAACTGTTAATCTTCAATCATTGATTCCATCCTAGTCACAACATAAGGAACTTGCTATGTCTTATTTAACCTCACTTTGACTTTTTAATTTTGTAGAATTTATTCCCACTTTTTTTATTTTGTACAATAAATAATTTTATTATTTGCTATCAATACATTATACGGTGTAAATAAATAAATATTGATTGTCAGCAAAGTTCTATTTTATTTACTTTTGTTTACATCAATATTGACTAAGAGCACGTATGCTTGGTTGTATAGTAATTTCCAGCCACTTCGAGTCTGTCAAAAAGTAACTAACTTCGCAAAAAAATAATTACTAAAATCACTAGACAGTTCGGACTGGGAATAGCGAACCGGGTATAAATATTATTTCAACGCGTATATGATAAAATATGTCTTGTGGCTGTAATGCCAGTGTAGTCGGTAAAGTGATTCTAAAAAAGAACACACCTACCGCCTAAATATTTCGTGTTGGTAGCATGTGACCTGAACGCGGATGACGTGCAACGGTAAGTAAATTAAATGAAGTATATATATATATATATATATATATATATATATAAATAAGTAAATAGTCTGTAAGTAAATTAACGTGAGTTAGGTACCGTCAAGTGACGGTTCTCTAAGTAATACTGCGGTAGGTCTTCTGGCCATACTCTCTTCAATCTTCTTTCGGCAATTGGTTGGGTAAATAAACTATTTATCAGTTCGTTGTTGTGATCAGTGGTACGATTTTTATATTTTATTAGGTGAATCTTTATTATGTCCTTAAGTAATGGAATGTTCAGATCATTTGGAAGTGTTTGGTTAGATACATACCATGGAGTTTTACTTATCATACGGAGTATTTTGGATAGAAATGTTTAAAGTATCTTTGTATTTGAAGGTTTACTACAGCTTCAAAGTTCTATTTCATATGACCAAACTGGAATAAGTATAATAGCTTTGTACAGAAGCAGTTAAATTTCAAGAGAAAACTAAGACCTTTTGTTAAATAGCCAGTTCATTTCTTTCAGTTTAAGATATAGTTGTTTTCGTTTAGTTTTAATGTGCGTTGTCTATGTAAGTTTTTCATCCAGATGCAGACCCAAGTATTTGACAACTGGTTTTATAGGAATGGGAGTATTATTAATACAAACTTGTGGACGTGTAGATTTTATACCACAAGGAAACTAAGTTCCTGTAGCTGGCTGTATACCATGTATCACAAAATATTTATTTAAACTCATTTATAAAAGGTGTATAATTAAAACACCCAATCAGGCTACATCACAAAATCTTTTTGGAATCTATACCCCATCATCAGTGTGTCTAGGTGTACATGTTTTGAGATTAACAATTTTAATTTAGGTTACATTATTGGATATTATTTGTTATGATGTTAAAGTTACAAGTAAAATTGATCACATGATAACGTAATACTCTACAGGAGGATGCTGGTCCTGAGACAATGTTACGAGAACTTAGTTGATATCAACAAGTCTACCTTATACTTGAAGGACCGAAAAATTAAAATTCAATGCACTCGAATAAAAAACAAAACATTAAAGCAAATTAACTCAGAGATTTAAAATAGACTTATAAAGCGACGCATCTACAGAAACTTATTAATATATCATTTTCAAGTCTCTAATTCAATGGAACATAAATGGGTATTAAACCCATTTAGAAATGTTAAAATTATTAATTTTAAAACATAAATCTAGTTCAATATGTTTACAAGAAACCAACTTCAAAAACGACAAAGCTCATGACTTAAAGAATTTTAATTATTTCTTTAGAAATTGAGAAAATGAGAAAATTTCTAGCGGAGGGATATCAGTCTACATAAAAGCTAACTTTGATGCTTAACCAATAAGACTCACAACAACTATCGAAACAATTCGAATTAGAGTCACAGACACAATTTATTTTTCAATTTGCAATATTTACATTCCCCTTAATAAAGAACCCGATTAAAAAGAAATTTCAAACCTATTCAATCAACTACCTGCTCCATGCATCATATTTTAAGATTTCAATGCACATAATCCGTTATGGGGTTCAGCAAAACTAACATCTATAGGTCGAAAATGGAAAAAATAATAGAAGAAGTCAACTTAAATATTCTTAACGACGGACAACATATGCGCTTCTACATAAGAACAGGTGAAGGCTCTAGTGTAGATCTATGTATTTGCGAACCATCAACTACACATACTCTTACGTGGGATATGTTACCAGATCTATATGATAGTTATCACTACCCTATCATAATAAGCAATGAACTACAATCAACTACCTTGCAACAACTAAAATGAAACTTAAAATCACAGAATTTCAAAATTACGTCGAAAACAATCTGCAAAACTTAAACGAAAATGTAGATATAGACAAAACAATGTATTCTCTGACAAACGTAATCACAGAATCAGCAAACAAGTATGTTGGACTAACTAAAAACAATCAAAACAAGCTTTTAATAAATTCAAACGACACAAACCTTAAGAAAACTCTATAGAATTTAAAAAATTAGAAGCAGTCGCTAGGTATACCATTAAAAAGCCAAACGTGACTCTTGGAAAGAATATGTCACCACAATACATAGTTCAACTCCCTATAACAACTATATGGAATAAAGTCAACAACATTTCTAGATCCAAATTACATAAATCAATTAACTTTCTAACTCAAAATAACACTATTTATAAAAGCCCAGAAGAAATATCCAATACACTAGCATCTACTTATGAATATATTTTAAATAACTTATTTAAATTATACTTCCAATTTTTTAGATATTAAAATAATAGAAGAAAACAATCCTATAGAATATTACGATCAAAACAATCTGAATATAACAATATTAGAGGAAGAATTAAAAAATGTATTTCAGAATTGTAAGAAAACTTGTCCTAGACCCGACAATATACCGTTTATATTTCTTAATAATTTAGGCCCCCAATCTAAAGAATTTCTACTGAAAATCTATAATATAATCCTATCTCGAAACGTGTTTCCGAAATCATGGAAAAATTTAATCATAATACCTATTCTAAAACCAACTAAACCAAAATCAGATTCACAAACATACCGACCGATATTACTCACATTGCCGTAATATAGGCAAAGTATTAGAAAAGGTAATAAACGATGGGCTTATGTAGTATTTAGAATCAAACAAATTAATTATTCCACAACAATGTGGTTGCCGAAAACATCGCTCAACTTTAGGCAACATTGTTGTCTTGATACAGTTTGAAAATATTTAATCATTAAAACACTCAGCAACTAGTTAATAAGAGGAAACATATTAAAATACATTTAAAATTTTCTTGAAATCAGACAACTTTAAGTTCGAGTTGACGGAACGTATTCTAAAACAAAAATTCATCAAAATAGTATACCACAAGGATCAAACTTAAGCACAACTTTATTCTTAGTAGCAATAAATTTGATATTAACACAAATTGAAAACCCCGTCAAAGCTAGATTATACGCTGACGACTTTAGTTATTTTCTGTAAAGGAAAAAATATAAAAACGATTCACAATCACATTCAAAAAGCGTTAACACAAATTGAGAAATTGAGAAGTGAACTTTAGCTTAACACTTCAAAAACGAAAGCAATCTGTTTCTCAAAGAGAAATCAAATCCAAACAAAGAAAATATTTTCTTATCTTAAAGACTGTCAACTATTTCAACAGATCTAAAACGTACATTGTAATACACCTACATATTATTATAGTAAACGTATGTATATACATTAATTGTATCAACTGTCACATTAATCTAAATACGCTAATGACCCTGCGTGGTTGATGCGTTATTAAAATAAAAAAAATATATAAACGGTGAGATTATTCTACAATATTTAATTATTTGATAATAAACAGAAATAATACATTTTATTTTCACTCCATATTCATTTATTCTTAAAGCTTCCATGATTTCTTCATTATTAAACATAAAAATATTTTTATTATCTCGATTTTGGTTCATATTTTTCACTTAGAAGTACAAAAGTATAAACAAATAAAAGTATAACCAAGCCACACGACAGTGTAATTTAGACTGATAAAATATCTTGTATCCTATCCACGTGCAATTAGTTCCCGCCGAAATAGCATGTATCTCAAAACTTTCTGACAGTTATGGAGATACGAATTATTTTGTGACTTCCTTGTTATACGAGTTTTTTTAGAGATTATTGTAAATGTTCGACGTAACGGGTATTGCAAACTGTTACATATTTAAGTGTATATTAGTTTGCCGCAATAAACTCATTATTAAATAAGAGTGGAGATACGAGGTATTGTTTCTTAATCATAAATACGCTGTTTCAGGGGAACCTGTAACATCCGTTTAATTAATAAATGTGCTGTTAGACAATATTACTGGTCCACTATTTACTGTAGCTAAAATCAATAGTTATTTTATCTAAATTTTTCATTGCCTGTTTTTGTTTTTAGACAAATACAAAAGTTCATCTTCCAGTATGTCCAAAGCCGATCAAGATTACAGATCTAAACAAATGAACCCAAATAACGATGCCTATTACAAATCGGGAAAAAGATAGGTAAGAATATTTTTATTTTTCAAACAATATTTATCGTAACCCTTAGACTTGTAACATTTGCAAACATATTGGAAAAAAACAAAAAGTAGAAATCCAAAAATTTCTTTGTTGTCGAAACTAAAGTTCAGATTTTTGGTTTAAAGCTGTGCCATTTCTAAATTACAAATGTCAAAATGTCAAAATGTCAAAACAGACAATGAAAGGACCGATATAGAGAATCTGAAATTACATTTCACAATATATCAATTTATTTAAGCACGTACTTTTTGTGAAATGGTTTCTTATACTCGTAGAAAGTAAAAAAATATAAAGAAAAGACAGTTAAAATTTGATTTCACGTAAAGTGTCTCTGTATATTCGCTTATATGTATATCGACCCACTAGGACTCATCAGAGCGACGGTACAGAAGAGCTTCTGTGCCAGTCTGAACTGTTCTGTAGGCTTTCCAATTCTTTGCACATTATATCGTATATTTTACCTCTATTGCACTTCTGTTGCAATTCAGGTTTGCCATTCAAAGAATTTTTCAATAAATTTCTTCCATACTTGAAGTTGTTCGCTTCTTTCTATAATTATTCTTTCTTTGCTGTCAGCTACAGTGCGTACATTGTATTTCTTTTTATTATTAAAGGTTTCTCTTAATTTTTTGTAAAAGTTAAATATATAATGTTTTTCTTCTTTCTTTCCTCATTTTTATTTTACTTCTTTAATTTTTGAATCAATGGCTTTTTGGATTTCTTGATAAAGGAGCAGGTTGTTTTGTGTTTTCTTCTCTCTTCCATGAGTTCCAAAATATCTTTTGTCATTCATTTTTTACGTTTATTACTTTTCGTATTCGTAAGTTCTTCCCTTTGTACTCCAACTATGGTATTTTTTATGGTTTGCCATATATATTATATTTCCTTGCCTTCTGTTATTATTGTTTTTTCGGGTCTTCATTAAGTTTGCTTGCTACTTTTTCTTTATTAGCTTGGTTTCAAAGTATTTCAATTTGCACTTCTTTGATTTGTTTCGGTCTATTGTTTTTAGTTTTTGTCTGGATTAATAACAACTGAGGTGTGGTCTGATCCTAAATCCATACTTGAATAGGTTTTTGCACTCTGGATATTTGATTTAAATTTATAATTAATCAAAGCAAAATCAATTAAATTCCTTCAATAATTTGATTATTGTCTTGAGGTGATTTCCATGTATAGATTAGCATGGGAGGAAGTTTACACCAGGTGTGTGATATTACATATTCTTCTTCTTGGCAAAATTGTATTAGAGGATTATCCTGTGATATTAGCTACTTTTTCTTGGTCGATTTTTGGAGTAAAGTGGCCTAATTATATTGTTGATGTGGTGTTTCCTGAGGCTTTTTGTGATGTCCTTTATTCTTGTTCTTTATAAGAAATGAGAATAAGCCACAATTAAAGGTTAAAATACGTTTATTTACGTTTCAATTTCCACTTTTCGACTTTTCTACGAAAATCGTTCTCTAAAAACAAACATTGGTAAATTAAACAAATTTTTTTTATTAACTTGTATTACATTATGTACATATAGTGTTCTTATATTTAAGTTGTAGTAGCGCTATCGTTTCGGATTAAAGGTAAAGTTTCCTAGAGATTTATCAATAATTTTGTGTACGATAAATGCAACGCCATATTGTTGAGAACAGTTATTGTCTCCTCCAGACAAGCAGGATCTTACTTAACTCAATTTTACTGTTTCAATAGTATTACTGCATATTACTTAAATAACATTATGGACCTTTCCTTCTCTTATTAGACTTTGAATATTTCATGTTTCAAACGAAAATGTTCTATCAATAATTCTTCACTGTATAGCGGAACAGTGTCTTCCAAATAATTTTCGTTTTAGTTCTTTTATTTCTATAAAACCAAATTTGCAATTCTTCATCACTGCTTGAAGTAAATATTTCACCTTCTTCATGGTTTATTTCGGTTAAGTCAATGGAATCTGACATTTTTAATAAATTGTTTTTCACAATTGTAATTAATGATAATTATGATATATACCAAATGAATATATCAAAAATAAGGTTATGTATGTTATATTGTGTTATCGGTTATTTGCATTTATGAAATTGTGGATCTGCGCATATCTCAAACTATGAATTCATGAAACAGTACGGAAATTTTCGGACCGTTCACAACCGTCAGGGGACTGCTAATTCTGTTACTACAAACACCAAATCATCAACTGCAAACTGTCCGAAACTTTACTACGAACACAATATTTTATTTACGCATGCGTCTGATGATTGCCAACGGTTTTCAACCGCTCTACGAACAAACGTAATAACAACAGAATATTTTGCACAAAAACTGTAACGAAATAAACGAGTTTGTTTTACAAAAATGTTTATTTATACCGGGTATTGAATATCTCGCGAAATATAACACTGTTCACTGTATTTTTGAGAAAACGTCACACACACAGATTATAAGACAAGAAGATCGCCAACCTTAATGTTAAAAATTGCCGATACGATTTACAGCGCCCTCTACGGTAAAATTCTACACTAAATGCTAATAATTTTAACTTACCTTAACTAAGGCCAAAAAAAAGAAGACAGAAATCTGTTAATGAGAAGCGGGAAATTCAAATTTATATGACGCGGGAAATTCAAAATTATTGTAGGAATTCTCTATAATTTAAAGGGACACGGTCAAGATAAATTGTAAAAATAAAAATATATCCGTCTGAACGTTTCAATCTATCACATTTTTAACAATACAAGTGTGTTGGTCGTGTTTGAAGTTAAATTCGTTAAAAATTGTTTAGAAATGAAATAAACCGAAACGTTCGGATGCAAAGAATTTTATTTTTACCACCATCTTGAATAAGTCCTATTAAATTATAGGAATTAAAATTTATTGGTTATAAAACAAACCATTATTGCTGTAATTTATTTCACACATTTGCATAACATAATTTTAACAATGAGTAAATAAATCATAAAAATTCTATTTGGCAAATGTGAAGTTCATAGTTCATATGACAGAAGAAAGATAGAATAAGGTTAAATCTCACTCAAGCTAGGAAAAAAATTAAAATGTTCTATATAGTACAAGAGTTTTATTTATGGTGGTGGTGGAGATATAAAAACATAAAATACAAATAACAATGTCCAAAGAAAAATAACAATTTTAACTATAGTAATACAAACGTGAAAATATCAAAATTTATCTGACTCATTATTAACATACACAATATCATTATTGAAAAGAATATACATAGGTTATTGAAGAAGAATTATACATACATTTATATTTGCATAGGATGACACATATATTATATCGTCTTTGAATTTGGATCACAACACAGATTATAAGACAAGAATCACATTTATCACAATAAAAACGAGATTTGAATATTCAACAATCCGTTGGATGATATGCGGATGACAGATGACACTGTTTGTGTTTTTTAAAAATTACAGGTCACCATCAATCATTACCTGGAGTGACATCTTTGCTAGAAAATATTACTAAAAACGTTGTCGTTGACAAGACTATTCAAGTTAACCCCCCCTGGTCACACACACGTGGCTTAGCAACTTGAGACCAACTACGATTAATCTTGGCCAGATACAACTCTTATCTGAGCCACCGGCACCCTGGAGTCAGATAAGTTGTTTTAAAAACAGCATGTTATGACTTACATATAAATACACACCACAGATACAGTCTGTTCTAAAGTTTTAAACCAATATTCATGAATTTAAAAATTAACTAACCCCCTCTGTGGCTCAGTGGTAAGAGCGGCTACCTTTGAACCTAAAGGTCGTGAGTTCGAATCTCACCTGGGTGGAGAAATTTTCGTTTATTAAAAATTAATGAATGAAAATAATTTCTATGCTTGTGCGATCGGTACTCACTGGAGGGCCGCAGACGTTCGTATACAATTAGCGTCTCTTAGCAAAGACAATGACGTCGACTTTGCTAAGTATCAAGACAATTACTTTACACACACACTACACTAGGTACCTGACTGTAAAAATTCACTGTAGCATGCCAATGACCATTAGTTGTCGACGCATTAAACTAAAAAAAAACTAATATTAAGATTTTTTTTGAACATTCCATTTATATAAAATCTGTAATTAGAATTACAATAAATAAATTGTTTAATTAGATTACAAGAGACTTGCAGAAGACAGTAAAGTGACAATTACCGATTAAATCATAATTTTACTATTAATTAAAAACCTATGAAATCATAATTTTAGTAACAAAATTATTTGTGACTGATATAATGTTTATAATAAATAAAAATTTTTATTAAATTTAAAAATTTAAAAATTTAATATCTTGTTGGTAGATCGCTTGGAGTAAGACGCTTTAGCCTTCTGTTTGCCTTGAACCTCATAAGGTCCTTCGCTTGCCTGTTAGGGTGGTTTTGCAGTCGTCTGTCATATTTTTGGGAGTAACTGGCAATTTCTTCTTTGACAGTTTTCGTCTGAAAATCGCGATTGATGAGTTCATTGGGCATGTACCACGGTGTATTTGTGATAATGCGGAAGGTCTTTAGATACTAAAAAAACATTTTTTTAAAATTTGTTTAACTATCTTTTGAAAAATAAATACTAATAATTTCATGATATTATTTTGTTTTAGGTTAAATTATGCTGCAATACAACGTCATCATATCACGTCAACATGCTGCACTTATATCTCAAATATTCATAATACAAATTTTATATATTTATTTGGATTAAAACTAATGTATTTTTTGTAACTATATAAATATACGATATTTTATAAAAAAGTATTAATTTAACAGCCAAACCTTCTTTATAGAATGATATAGTCTAAGATCCAATAAAGAGACCTTCACTGATATATTTATTATATAAAATAAAATAAAATTTTTTTAATAGGTTATATATACAAGACTTGCCCGATATAATTTTGTCCAGAATATAATTAATTAATAATTAAAAAATGACTTTAAACATATTTTATTTAGTAAAACAATTTTATTATTCTACAGCGAAATATAAATATTACATTTGTAAAATATTAATTCCAATAATTAGTAATTTTTATTCCATGTCATTTTTTATTACATTACTGGAACTAAAATGTTGCCTGCATTATTGCCTGTGCTACATTCGTCATCACCTTCCGTCACTTCAAGAACTTGTTGCACTTTCAAAGGCGTTTGGTCCCCAATAAATCCTGTTGGTTTTAAATAATCATCTAAATATCAACTACAGTTTGCTGGCTGGAATTTTAAACATTCTGCCCCAGTTGAAATAAGCCACGTGGAATTAACAAAAATAGTTATTAAAATTTCTTGTTGTAAAGATTTCCAGCATGGTGGTATAATGTTGGAGTCAAAACTTTTCAATTTTTCAAAAACTTTTTGTTGTCTTTTTGAAGGACTTGTTAGGGCTTTCAATTTACCAAATAGCTAAAAATTAAAAATGTCACGTCCATCAGGTAAGTTTTACTGCTATAGCAGTCTCTACAACATTTAGCTTTGATGAATCAAATCAGTGTAATTTGTTTAAGGCAATTGATAGAATATATCGCTCCTTAAATACAAAAGTCACACATTCCAAAAAATATCAAAACTGATTTTTTTTGCATAAAATGCATCTTAACCGATGTAATTTTAATATTTTGCTCAACCAGCCGTCGTTTTATGATCAAAAGCACCCGTAAACCCACATACGTTAGTTTTGCTTTGTACCGTTTCTGTAACTGAGTTCCGTGCAAAACTACCATATCCTCAGTTGCCATCAGACATTCGGCACGAGTGCACGCATTTTTTATAAAAAACTAACACATTCCAAAAAACTGCGAAAAGACAGGTGAAATTATATATTCAAAAGTGCCACATTCAAAAATACATTCGTATTGCAGATCACATATACGTAAGTAGGTATCTTATAAATTTGATATTCTGTCTTATTTTTGTATGCAATACTACCATATTTTGAATTATGTTAGTTTTGCAAAAAATAATTAGAATTATTTTCTTATTTTTTTATTCTAAAGTTACATATTTCAAAATATGGTATCTTTGTATTTGAAAGTGATCTCTAAATAGATTTTATTTTATATATTAAAAAGCAATTTTTAGTTTTACTGTTGTTTTATCTGAAAGTTTTTGTAGTTTTTGGAGTAATCTTATGGGTTAAACAAAATAATTTAGAAATCTTAAAACCAATTAAATTTTACTTACCCATATAGATACAAAATAACGCCTATTTACGAGAAAGTAAATTGTTTGATACAGGTAGGTACTTATAATTAATTTTTATTTCAGAATGGCAAGAAGAGCGCAACGTATTTTTTACATGATATCACCAATAAATGACCCTCGAGATGAACAGCAATCTTCTTCAACAATACGACCTAGTGAACTGGATTCAATTAACATTCAGACTGACAATATTATTTATCATGAATATGATGCTAATGGCGTTAGCTCTCTACCGGACAGTCAGTTATCTTTAGATATTCTGAACTCCGTTGAAAATAACGAAGACATTCAAACAACGCCTCCAAATAACAGAATATTCAATAAACCATCTTTAGTCATTAAAGAAACAGATTCGGACAGTGATTCTTCCTCTGATGAATCTTCTAGCTCTTCGAGCAGTTTCAGTTCTAGTTCTTCAAGTAGCTCCAGTTCTACAAATAACCTAAAAGATTTCTCATCCGATGATAGTGTCAAAGATCCTACGTATGAAGATCCATTTTCTGAAAACCGCAAAGCCCAGTCAGATTCCGATGAAGAACAACAACCACAAGCACAGTTACCTGGCATTCGAGACTTTCCGCAATCAGCCGTGGATAACCAGAAGTTACTTAATATTAATTCACCATCACCCGGAGTTGATGATCAGCCACCTAGTGTTGACCAGCACCTATCTAGCATCGATGAGCAGTCTCCTAGTGTCGATGATGAATCGCGCAGTATGTGTCGTAAAAGAAAAGCAGAACCGCTTTTATAAAAACGAAACCAGAGCAAGCTATTGAAAAACAAAAATATGTCCTATACTTCTATGTCCAAGTCTAAGAAAGTTTGTGATGCCAAAAAAAAAAAAAAATGGGTCCTGTATGTTTCGATAAATGTAAATTAAAATGTTCTACAGAGTTTACGTTTAAAGAAAGAAAACACATCTTTGAAAGGTTCTGGGAGTGCGGTGATCTGGAAATCCAACGACAGTTTATTCACGATCACATGACCAAGGTAGAACCAAAATATAGATACGTTCGTGAAGGTAGCAGTCGCAAAAATTACAATCACTCATTTTATCTGACTCGGAATAATAAAAAAACTCGGATATGTAAAGTATTCTTCATGAATACCCTTGCAATATCAGACACTATGATCAGAACCATTGTCAAAAAACAGTCCGAAACTGGTGTGCACCTTAAAGATAACAGGGGAAAACATAACAACCATAAGACACTAGACTCAGAGCTGACCGATGGTGTCAAAGCACACATCAATTCAATACCCCGCATAGAAAGTCATTACTGTAGGTCGCGATCGACTCGGGAGTATATTGAGGGCGGGTTAACAGTCGCGGCACTACATCGACATTACGTACACAAATGTGAATCTGAAGGTAGACCACACGTTTCATATCAAGTATACTACAACATATTTATACATGATTTTAACTTATCTTTCTGGCAGCCCAAGAAGTATCAATGCGAAGATAGGATGGCTTACCAAAACGCTGAAGATAAATCGTTAATACTGAATATAATACTAATAAATCGCTGAAAAAGATAGAGATAAAGAGCTTGTGAGTAATACCTTCGTAGTGGCTGTGTACGACCACCAAGCGGTAATGCCTTGTCCACGGGGTGATGTGTCGAGCTTCTATTATACGTCTAAATTAAATCTACTTAATTTCACAGTAACCGAGCTCGGTACAAAGAACACAACTTGTTTTGTATGGCACGAAGGAGAAGGAGCCCGAGGTATTAATGAAATTGGCTCCTGTGTTCTAATGTATCTTAGAAAATTAAATAACAATGTGACGGAACCTTGTGATGTCACTTTCTATAGCGATAATTGCTGTGGCCAACAAAAGAACAAATTCATGCTGACAATGTACCAATACGCAACTCAAGAATTGCCAAATATCAAGAGTATTATTCATAAGTTCCTAATAAAAGGGCACACCCAAAACGAAGGAGACTCTGTTCATTCTGTCATCCAACGTAACATTACGAGAGCATTGAAATCGTCTCCAATTTACGTTCCAGACCAGTATATCACTCTGATTAAAACAGCAAAGAAAATTGGAAAGCCTTATACTGTTGAAGAACTGACACATGAGAATTTTTTTGACCTCAAACCTCTGTGTACAGGAAACTACAATATAGATGATGATGGCAATAAATTCAAATGGACCGATATAAAGATTCTGAAGGCGGATAAAGTAAGCAATGGTATATTTTTCTTTAAAAGTTCCTACGAAGAGGAAGAGTTCAGGTCGGTATCTACGTTGAGAACACGCCGCACGAAGTCAACGGCAGTGCCTGATAATAATTTTACTTTAAACCAACTTTACACTGAAAAGCTTACAGTTCCTGAAGCAAAGAAGCAAGGCATTCTAAAGCTAATCCAAAAAAAAACGTAGTGCCAAGATTTTATTAATCTTTTTATGATAATCTCTAAATTAGTGCACAAGTTACTGTTGTTAACTGATTTTTAATGTTTTCGTTAAGTTTTTTTTTATCCCTTACGAGCATTACGCTCAATGTAGTTTTAAGAAAACGTTTTATAAAAATATTTTTGTAAGATCCACGGTTATGTGCTTTATACGGTTGTGATTAGTGTAGATCATGGAAATGATTATTTTGAAGGTGTCTTTCTCCTTAGTGCCTTATTTTATAAGACTATAACTGCTAATAATACTATTTTAAGATAAAGTTACCTCTGCTTCTCCTAAAGGTTTTTGCTTAAAAGGTTAAGTTTTGTTTTTAACGTAAATTTATTCCTCTTATCTACTACTATAGGTAATTTCTACATTCTCGACGTCAAAGTCTATATACAAAATTAACTTATTTGCATTTTTTCGACAGTCCATTCGAGCTATGGTTAAGATTGCTTTATTGATATATAGGCTATTTAGTTACGCACCTTTTAATACCAAAAAAATCTACCTATTACACATAGTTTATACGAAAATTATAAAGTAATCCAAATTATTTTTGTAAATGCCTCTCCTATACAATTTGCTTATTTTGACTTGTGGTTCTTTTGTATTTAGATAGAAGCGATATATATATATATATATATATATATATATATATATATATATATATATATATATATATATATATATATATATATATATATTTCGAATATTTACGTACCATAACAGACTTTCAGATCTGGCGCCTCTTTTTGGATTTTCTGAATCTATTATATCACAAGTTTGTACACATAATTTAAATACGATTTTACATACATACAATACAACTTTTGACATTTCAATCATATTTTGTTCTTGAACCGATACCTTTAATTGATAATACTGTACTAATTACATACTATTATAATTAGTAATTAATTTTAATAATATTTTTAAGGTAGAATTTAATACAAAATAATTTAAAACTTTATGTTAGTTTAGATTTAAAATCTTAACGCCATCTGAACAAAGAAATATGAACTACTGACATTTCAACCTTGAAACGACACGTTTAATTATTAATACAAAAATATTAATTACATTAATATAATTATTTTAATTATTATTATTAATATTTTTAAGGTACAATTTGATACAATGTAATATGAAGTTTTATGTTAGTTTAGATTTAAAATTATTTGACATATAAAATATAAACTATTTATTTGCCAAATAAAGTACTGAATAAAAAGTTATTTGATAAAATAACCTAAATATTGTTGTTTATTGTTGGTTAGAGACATGGATATTAAAAGATTTAGTAAAATCGGAGAGTATGATCAGTATGATGTTTAATGTTTATAAACTTAGTACGAGAATATAATATTTGATGCGGAATTGAACATTTTAATATTTGTAATTATAAAGACTTTTTTTAAAAGATTAGGATAAAGTAAACCGACAGTGATCTATCATCGGCTTAGTGACACAAAAATGTATCTCAAAAGTGACTACTTTTCAGGATAGCTTATTTAAGGGTTCAAAAAAATATTTGCATTCTATAATGACGTGTAGTTTATTCTCAACTTTTTTGTTTCGAATTATTAATCTTGGAAATGTTTTCTTTACGGAAATACAATCATACGCAACAATGGATAAATTGTGTTTTCAAAATATCAACAATTAGATAAAGTAGCGGAGATACATCTTTGTGTCCCTAACTGAAAAGTCTATTATTATAAAGACTTACGTAAGTAACATTTTATTTTAGAAAATCTTAATCTTAATGATATTACAAAGTTATTTGTCTATCTATCTATCTAATTAGCCTTCTTCGGTCCATCTTTGGACATAGGCCTCCCCAATCCTTTTCCATTCTTCTCTGTCTGTCGCAACAGTCATCCATCTAGAGCCCACGTGCTTCTTGATATCATCTGCCCATCTCATTTGGGGCCTTCCTCTGCTTCGTTTATATTCCCACGGTCTCCAACTTATAAGAATTTTGTTCCATCGGTCTTCTTTTTGTCTTATATTGTGTCCGGCAAATCTCCATTTCAATTTTGCAACTTCTTGTCTAACATCCCTCACTTTTGTTTTCTCTCTTATCCACTCGTTTCTCTTCATATCCATTAGTCTTATGTGCAACATTTGTCTTTCCATTGCTCGTTGGGTTTTTATGATTTTGTCCATGTTTGCTTTTGTAAATGTCCACGTTTGGGAGCCATACGTAAGAACAGGGAGTACGCATTGATTATATACTTTGGTCTTAAGATGCTGTGGATATCTTTTGTTTTTAAGAATGTAGCTTAGTTTGCCAAATGCCGCCCATGCCAGTCTAACTCGTCTCTTGATCTCTGCTGTTTGGTTCTCTTTGTTAAGTTTTATAGTTTGACCAAGATATATATAATCCTTAACTTGTTCTATTTCATCTTGTCCGATTCTCATTGTGATGTCTTCATCTGTATTTGTTATAGTTTTGGTCTTGCTGTAATTCATATTAAGGTCTATCTTTCCAGCTTCTACGTCCAGTTCTTTTATCATTTCAAATAATTCATCTTTTTTATCGGTTATCAATACGATGTCATCAGCGTACCTTAGATGGTTCAAGCGTTGTCCACAAATTTTTATACCTTTTTTTCCCATTCTAATCTTTTAAAAGTATCTTCAAGAGCCTGACTGAAAAGTTTCGGTGATATTGTATCACCCTGTCTCACGCCTCTACTTATTTGTAGTGATTTTGTTCCTTCATATACTTTAATTTTTGTTTTGTCTTCCTTATATATATATATATATATATATATATATATATATATATTATATATATATATATATATATTGGTTATTAGTTCCGTATATCTGTGGTCAATTCGGCTGTTAATCAAAGAACTTTTCACTGCCCAATGTTCGACACTGTCGAAAGCCTGTTCGAAATCTATGAACGCCATATATAGAGGAATGTGGTATTCATTTGCTCGTTCTATAAGTATTTTCATACTTAGTAAATAGTCAGTTGTGCTGAATCCCTTTCTAAAACCAGCTTGTTCTTTCGACTGGTATCCATCGAATTTTGTCGTCAATCTATTGGTTAAAATTTTTGTTAGGAGTTTATACATTACATTGAGGAGTGTTATAGGACGGTAGTTTTTTATATCTGCTTTATCCCCTTTCTTGTGTAGGATAATGGTTACTGATTCCTTCCAGTTGTTTGGGATTCTTTTTTCTTTTAATATCCTGTTAAAAAGGGAATGTAGAGTATTAATTACCACTTTTCCACCATATTTCAGCATCTCTGTAGTTACGCCATCTTTTCCAGGCGATTTGTTGTTTTTCATTTCTTTCAATGCCTTCTTTGTTTCTGATTTGCTTATTTCGGGCTGCAGCTCTGAGTTGACATTTTTTATTTTGACCTTAAGTTGGTTTTTAATTTCTTCTGGTGGTTCCTTTTTTGTTTTATATAATTCTGAGTAGAAATGGTGGATTATATTTATGATGTCATCTTTAACGTTTGTTTCTATTCCATTTACATCTTTTATTTTGTTAATTTCAAACTTACCTACTTTCGGCCTTAAGCATTTCATATTTTTGTTGTTTTGTATTACTTCTTCTATTTTTATTTCTTGTTCTTTTCTCTTACTTTCTTTTATCATTCTGCTTATCGTTTTATTTATTTCTACATATTCTATAGATTTCCTTTTGCCTTCTTCGTTCAGCTTCCTTCTTTTATCCATAAGCTTCTTTGTTTCTGTTGATAAATAGTTGTTCTTTTTTAGATCCTTCTTTGCTATTTCTTTTCCTGATGTAATCATTGTTGCTGTAAGTATGTTGTCTATTTCGTCTATATCTTTATCGTCACTGTCTAATCTTTGGGTAAGTTGTTCTTTTAATAGGTCTTTGTATATCTCTTTATATTGACCTAGTTTGTTTCTATCTACTAGATTCCAGTTTCTACTTATTTTTCTTTTCATCTCATAGTTACCGTCAATACTAATTTTTGCTCTGACCATCCTGTGATCGCTACCTGTTGTGAATCTGTTAAGAACTGTTACATCTTTAATGATATATCGTTCCGTGGACAGTATGTAGTCGATCTCATTTTTTGTGGATCCATTAGGGCTGATCCATGTCCACTTTCGTTGGGGCTTCTTTTTGTAAAAGGAGTTCATTGCGTATAGATGCTTTTCTTCTAGGTAGTTCATGAAAGTATCACCTCTATCATTTCTCTGGCCATACCCAAAATCTCCTATTTTAGTTTCTTCTTCGTTTAGTTTTTTACCCAGTTTTGCATTGAAATCTCCAATTACTAGTGTAAGATGATTTTTATGTTCTTCCATAGCCTTTGATATATCTTCATAAAATAGTTCGATATTTTCTTCATCATAAGCTGTCGTGGGGCATATACCTGGATAATTTTAATTGATGTTCTTCTTATTTTAAGTATGACATAGGCGACACGATCTGATATACCTTTGATAATTTGGTTATTAAATATGGATAAAGGTATTTGTATTTAAGTAAAATCGATAAATTTTGAGAGATGAACATACTGAGTGGCAGGTATAATAATTAAAAGTATAATAGATTAAAATTTATTAATCTCTACCGGGTCCGAAAACTCAACCAAGCCATTTAAATACAAATGACTCTGTAGTAAGATTAAGACTAAGCTTTTCTAAAATGAAATGTTACCTACTTGTAATTCGCACAACTAATACGCTATCGCACTCCAATTTACTACTACTAATAATAATAATAATAAATAGAATACTCATAATTCATTTTATAACTTTATGTTGTTCTAAAACTATTTTCTTTTGGCATTAAATACTAGGGTAAGCTATACAGTGATTAGCCACTATTAGTTATTGGCACATTGTCGGTTTTTGACAAATGTTATTATTTTATGATATAGGCAACCATCTGACTTCATGTTATTGCACTACATAACCTTAAAACACTATCAACAGATCTATCAGATAGTTTGCTGTTTATCAACATTTTTTATCAAAAATACTTAAGAATCGTAAAAACCGATAGTATTGGAAGAAAGGATATTTTATAAGGTATGTTTTGTTACATAAAATTTATAGTTAAGTTATTTTATTATGTTTAAAATGACTAAATGTAAGTCAATAATTGCATGAATGTGCATTTTATTGATAATACTTGATGTTTAGTGATTGGCACATGGGTACATAGATATATATTTTTTTAGATGCCCAAAGTAAAAGAGGGTGCACAATACGAAACAAAAAAAATGGCGAAGGTTTTGCTTACGTTGAAGGCCATCGAAAAGGGGATGTCACAAAGAAACGCTTCCCAAATATTTAAAGTACCACGTCAAACTCATCAGTTTAGAAAAAGGGATAAGTTTACTAATAAGATAACTTTGGGACCAAGCAGTATTTTGAATAATAAGGAGGCAGCTATTTTAGAAGAATGGATATTGACAAGTTACAAAAAGGATTTCCAGTTAGGAAAGTAGATATTTAAGCTTCTGTTTCAATTACGCAATATTCAAAGCTACGTGGAAATCCATTTCAGGACAATTTATCTGAAGAAGGCTGGTATAGAGGCTTTCTTAAGCCACATGAAATTTTAACTCACCGAACACCAGAAGCAGTTACTTCAGCTAGTTAAGTTGTTTCAGAAGGAGATGTTCGTAAATGGTTTTCTTTAGTCGAGGAATATTTAAAAAGTAAAAATTTAGATTATATTCTGCAAAACCCCACTAGAATTTTTAATGGAGATCAAACATGTTTTTACCTGCGCCCCAAAAAATTTTAAAGTTATTGCGCCTCGTGGAGCACGGAATGTTTATGAGGTAGATTCTGGTCAAGCAAAAATGAATATCACCGTGATGTTTAACTTTTCTTCATCTGGTCAAGTAACTGATCCAATGCTCATTTATCCGTACAAAAGACTTCCGACTTCTATAGTTAATTCAGTGCCTTCTTCTTGGGGAATTGGACATAGTGATAATAGTTGGCTGAAAGTTGAGTTATTTTACGAGTATATTGGTAATGTTTCATATCCATATTTTAAAAAAAACTGGCGCTACTTTTCCAATAATCTTTTTTATAGATGGCCATTTTACACATCAAACCCTAGAGTTGAGTTAACTGTGTATGGAACTACAGATAATTTTAATATCGTTGTATCCCAACGCAACACGGTTGGGATGGGTTGGGATTGTATCCCAATGCAACCAGGAGATGTTGTTGCATTCAAACTGTTAAAAACAGGCTGGAAAAAAGCAGTGTTAGAATTCAGAAGAAAACATCCCCATGAAATGCTGACTAAAGAAAAATTTGCACTAGTCCTGAAAAGTGTCATAGAATACTACGCAAAAGCTAAAACTATAAAAAATGGGTTTAGAGCAAGTGGATTATATCTATGGAACGGATCAGATACATACTTTAACAAATGTCTGGGAACAAAAAAGGAAACTACAATATATTCAGATACAAACGTAAAGAAAAAAGGTTCACTTAATATTTCGTTTATATCTTTCAATCAATTTAAGGAAATAGTTGGCGAAGAGAGGATAGCCATATTTAAAAAATTTATCAGTTTGACGAAGCAAGTCATGATAAGTTTATCTTGTTATATAAATTATATAAAGAATTTGAAAAGGAAAATAGCCATCTTAATACGGAAATTCGTGACGATTCAGAAAACCTAGAAATCAGTACAGTGGACACAGAAATAGAAAATATGGAAATTATTTTCGACGAAAATATACTTTTTAGACTATATGTAAATGAAGAGGAAAAAAGCAACCAACATTTATCATGTGACAATCATTTCAAAGAAACTGTGGAGACAGTGGAAGAATCACAAAAAAATGTAGCACACGAAGGTCATGTAGGAGAATCACTTATACAGGAAAATAAAAAGGAAACTCGGCGTTTACCAGAAGCTATGAAAACAAATGATATATTAGATGAAAATTTAACACAGGAAAAATCTGTAGAAAAATTACCTAATAAGGAAAATAAAGAAAAAACCAGTTTTTAGAAGAAACTGTGCTGACAAGTGATATATCACAAGAAATTTTAACCCAGGAGGTGCCTTCAGTTGAAGAATCATTTATAGAGGACAATAAAGAAAATATATAAAATAATAGAAGCATTCGAGATTTCGTTATTTGGCCTAAAACACCAGAAAGAAAAGGAAAAAAGGATTACCAACGATTACCTTTTGTTTTAACTGGTTCAGGATGGAAAATAATTCAGGTGGAGAATTTGGCAAATAAAAAACAAGAACAGAGTAGAAAAGAAACAGGTAAAACAGAAAGATTATCCAAGCAAAAAGAAAAAGCTACAAAAAAATTGGAGAAAAAACATCAAAACAAGAAAGCAAGAAAATAATACAGTGAAAAAAAAAACAAAAATAAAACTAAATCTAAAAGACCCAAACTGGACATTGACGCCTGAACAAATATGATAATGCAGCAGGGACAAGCGGATTACGCAATAATACAAAATACCTGTACCCATGGAACTTCGCCGGTCACACTCTCCGGCAAAAAGATGAAAGATGGAATAAGCGAATTCTAATTACTATTTAACTGGGAATAAGCCACAAAAAACGTTTATTGACGTTTCAATTTCCACTTCGGAAATCATTCTCAAAATACAAACAGTAAATTAAACAAATTTTGTTTTTTGTTACGTAGTGAAAAATTCTTCTAATAATTTAATTTTATCTGACTCATTTATATTGACAATTCAGACATACATTATTTTAAAGTAGACGACTTTAAAATAATATTGCCAATATTGTTGAGTTGCGCTCCTGAGACGACTTTACTTATAAGATAGTTCATTCGATTACATGAAATCAACTTTAACTTGAGAATATCCGTCAGAAAAAATCATAGCATGTAATTCGTCTTTAAAAAGACAAACACATGACATGATGACAGTAAAATTCTCATGTTAGTGATTCCATAGTAAATTATGAGGGAAAAACCAGGAAAAAACCTCATAATACTATCCCGACATAATAAGTATTTGTTCGTGAATTTAGTTTACCTTCAACAAACATCAAAATTCTGATTTTATATGTTACGTTATTTAAAAAATATAAATGATGTATCCTCTATATGATACTGACTTACTAATACTGGTATTTTCTTATTAATAACTTCTTCTTTCAATATTGGTAACCAGATCCTACTACATTCTGCCGAGGAATTTGCGACACAATTGTTGTTTTGAATTAATCTCAATTAATCAATCTCAACACGTTGAGATCTATTTTGTCCAAAACCAAACAATGAACAAGAAAGGACAAAGAATTGCATTTATAAAATACCTTGTAAATGCGATCAGTTTTATTTAGATGAATCATCAAGGCCATTAAATGTTAGAATAAGTGAACATCAATCTTATTTTAAAAATAGAAAATTTGATAGATCTAAAATATGTAAACACGCATGGGATAATGAACATAGGGTTCAATGGAATAACTCAAATGTAATCCTAAAAGAAACGGATGGTAAAAAAAGATAAATCAAAGAAGCGGCTCTAATTATGCTAAATGAGGCCAATTGTGTCGCAAATTCCTCGGCAGAACGTAGTAGGATCTGGTTACCAATATTCAAAGAGGAAGTTAATAATAAGAAAATACCAGTATTAGTGTCAGTAACATATAGAGGATACATCATTCATGTTTTTTAAATAACGAAGGTTAACTAAATTCACGAACAAATACTTACAATGTCGGGATAGTATTATGAGGTTTTTTTTCCTGGGTTTTTCCTCATAATTTATTATGGAATCACTAACAGCAGAGTTTTACTGTCATCATGTCATGTGTTTGTTTTTTTAAAGACGAATAACATGCTATGATTTTTTTCTGACGGATATTCTCAAGTTAAAGTTGATTTCATGTAATCGAATGAACTATCTTATAAGTAAAGTCGTCCCAGGAGCGCAACTCAACAATATTGGCAATATCATTTTAAAGTCGTTTACTTTAAAATGCATAATGTATGTCTGAATTGTCAATATAAATGAGTCAGATAAAATTAAATTATTAGAAGAATTTTTCACTATGTAATAAAAAACAAAATTTGTTTAATTCACTGTTTGTATTTTGAGAACGATTTCCGAAGTGGAAATTGAAACGTCAATAAACGTATTTTTATCTTTAATTGTGGCTTATTCCCAGTTAAATAGTATTTAATTTACAATGCCACAAGAAAATAGCTTCAGAAGCGAATTCGTCACTGGAGACCATGGGAAAAGAAAAGAACAAGAGGAAGACCACAGATAAGATGGACTGACGACCTTAAGAGAACGGCAGGAAAGGACTGGATGCAGATCGCCCAACATAGAGACCAATGGAGATTAACAGGGGAGGCCTATGCCCAAGAGTGGGCGTTTAAGGCTGATTAGATAGATAGATAGACAAAATACCTCAACGTCACGTACTAAAAGTATTCAGCAGATCTGAAAGTGATGATGAACCCCAAAATAATAACTTTCTTTATTATTCAATAGCTGTCGGAAAACTTTGTTTCATTTGTAACAAAAAATATTACAAATTCAAACAAAGGTATCCGATGCTACAAGTGTAGCCGGACGTGTCATAATTTGTGCATTATAAAAATTAGTTCTTCAGTAGATAAGGATAAAATTTTTTATTGTAAGACTTGCTGTGTTGCTGTATAAATAAAATCTTTGAAAATTTTTTTTTATTATCTTAACAATAACATATAATAATATCGAAAAATAAATTAATTCTACACTAGGTACGTATCTATCGTTTTAATAATATGATTTACCTATGCCAATTACTGGTATTCAAGTTGCAAATAATTGAAAGTTAGTGGCCAATATTTGGATATTTTACAAATAACAAATTATTTCGAAATTACAAATAAACATTGATATAAATGGCGAAAATATTTTTAAAATCATTTATCAATAAACTGAAGAACCAAAAAAAATAATATTACGAGGTCTGCAAAATATCAACAAAAAAAGCCAAACACATAAAAAAGAAAGGAATAACACCAGCTTTCAGAACAAATAACAACTTAAGCAAATCTATTAAAAACAAGAAGAGCCAAAATAAAAAACACTTACATAGTATGTTCAAACTTAAATGTGGTGACTGCCCCAAAACTTACATCGGTCAAACTAGTAGACATTTTTATAAACGAATAGCAGAACATAAAAGGGCTTTCAATAATAGAAAAACAGATTCTACATACGCACTTCACCTTGTAGATTATAATCATTCTTTTAATGACGAATTTAAAATTCTTCACATTCAAAATAAAGTCCTTAAGCTATCTTTGTTAGAATCTATGGAAATCAACAAATTAAAAAACACAGATATAATTCTGAATGACCAACTTGAGACAAAAAGTTCTCCCCTCCTCAACCTATTTCACTAAAGATATAAAGTGTAAACGCATGCCAAAAATAGATCACTTGAGAAAAGCAATCAGCCGAAACAGCTGTAGTGATAAGAGTTTAAAATAAATTTTGTGGAAGTTTTAAAACAAAGTTTTCAGCGTTTTATTGTTACATAATCATTTTATCATTTAATGGAATATTATTGTATAAAACGTCACAAATTATAATTAAATTTTTAATATAAGTTTTTTGAGGTGGCTTTTATATGTGCCACTAATAAACCACTTATTTGTTATTTAAATATATCACAAAAATAATTAACAAATGTTTATTTTAATACATAGAGTGTCACCATGTATAAAAAAAGACTATTTTTCGTAAATATTCTTTTTTATAATGTCTATGAACATGTATAAGCAACCTTTGTGTTCAAAAAAATATGTCTCCTTGATAATATTAATTTTTGTGTTGATGAATAAAGGGCATGGTACAATGAATACAAGGTATGATATTGCGCCTGACATTTGACAGCTAGCTCAGGAGTGCCACGTAGTCAAGACCGCTCGAATCCATTATTACACCTTAACGTACACATTGATTTTAAAATTATGGTCAAAAAATGATCGATTTTC
Source organism: Diabrotica balteata (assembly GCA_918026665.1). Classification (NCBI taxonomy): domain Eukaryota; kingdom Metazoa; phylum Arthropoda; class Insecta; order Coleoptera; family Chrysomelidae; genus Diabrotica; species Diabrotica balteata. Next base: position 117,521,776 of record OU898280.1, read on the forward strand.
TTTAAATGTTTTGTTTTGGTTATAATTGAATAAAAAATATATTTTCAGTATCGCAAAACGTTTACTTTCCCTGAGGATTCAGGCGAAATATTTATTTTTGTTTTCATACACATATTAATTTTATAAGCACTCGGATTTTTGTATGCAAATTTCTTTGAAATTTAAAAATTTTGTGCAGTGGAAATACTGTGAGTAGGTAAATAGTAGTAGATTTGCGTAGTCTGATTCACTGTCACTTATTGACAAGTCGTTTTACTGAAATAAAAACAAAATAGTTTACAATAAAGAAAAATCTGATTTATAATTCAATATGGTATTTTAGATGAGTTATAATATTGAAATTTAGTAAACAAAAAAATATACACATTACTATAACGCTTCTAAACGCTTCTAGAATTAACCTATCGATTGGTATAAGCAAAATTTACTTACCAAACAATATAATAATATGAAAATAAGGTACAAATTAATTCAAACGCTAAACACAATAGACAAGGCAGAAGGCTTGTATACAAACAAAAGTTGGACAATAATATCGGTTATCAATGGTGACGATTGCAAATTGCAAGTTATGAGATAATAAATATATTTTAAAATACCTCAATACTGACTGAGTTATCTATTTTATAATAGAAAAATAATTTAGATTTATGCTTATATATGTTTCTTTATACAAATATCCACTACGCAAAGGCTTAAAAAATTGACACCTAATTTGAAGTAAAATTTATCCTAATTTAATCTAAATAAAGTTGACTTTATCATTATTTATTTTGATTTTGTGTCTGGATCAGTAAATATGTACTTCAGTATAGTTCATATATAGTTTAGTAGTATACGTACAAATTTTGTGTACCTAATTGAAAAACGAAGAGGAACAGTCCAAAAACCCAAAACAGTAATAGAATACAACAAACATTAAAGTTATATCGATCTTTCAGGTACGTATTACTTGAATTGTTTAAACTATGTAACATTAGTTTTGGTATTAGAAGTACCTATACAACTAGTTTTATTTTTCAGATAAAAAAAAGTCGTATAGTTCCTCTCTTCGAAAAAGCATGAAATGGTATAGAAAGTTGGCTGTGGAACTTATTGTTGATGCTACTCTTGTGAATGCTTTCGTATTACATCAAGAAGTAACGAAAGACAAAATGAAAATAAGGAAATTCAGGGAAGACATCATAAAAGGTAAAAGGACATATTTCACTACCAATTTTTTACTCTCTACATGTTATGACTTTTTAGCTTTGACAAATCAAGAAGAAACTGATCTACAAGAAGTTTCAGCTATAAATTATTCTTTGAATGACATGGAGAGAAGGCAAATTTGTGCCAATTTTTACAAAGAAAATGTTACATTTATGGATAGGAAGTTAGCGAAGAATAAAACAAAAAAAAACTAAATATGCGCCAGTCCAGCGAAACATATTTTTGCTTTGACTATTTTTTTAACATAATTTTGTTTCTAAACACTAGTTTGTGGCTTTTATTGCCATATAATTTTTTCTTTCTAAATAAAAAATATGAATATTTATTTGTTTTGCTAAAAAAAAGTTTGGCCATATGTAGGGACTTGTCATGTGTGCAACACAGAAACCAACTTTACAACCATTTTTGTATATGCTTTATAAACCTCTTGATAAGAATTGTTCAGTGGTTGGTCTATTCCAAGGTCGATTATCCGAAATTGGGAAGGGATGTGTTTTAGTAAGGTCGATGGATTTTCTTAGAGTTAATTTCTGGATGTCTATTATTGATTGGATTCTTTGCGGGGTCTCCGGAGGCGATGTTGAAGTAATTAAATGGTAGACTGGATTGGATGGGTTTGCGGATATGGAAGCTAAGTAAGATTAAAGAATATATAGATTTAAAAGCGCCTAAGCAAAGAGGAATAGAAGTGTGATGAAAAAAGTTCAGTAGCTTTAAGTCAGATTTTGATGCAACCATGTAAGTTTATGATGAAACTTATATGAAGCTGCCGTAGTCCAGTTTTGAGTGGATTAAAGCTCTATATATATTAAGTAAGATGGTTTCGTCCGCACTCCATGTGTATTTTGATAGTTCCTTGATGATATTGTGCCTTTAATACATGATAGTGCTTTTAATATACTTATATGCTGTTTCCAAGTTAGCTTACTGTCAAACATTAAACCAAGTATTTTATGATGAGTAACTAGTTGCAATAGAGTTCCATTAGGGGTGATAATTGGACTTTGGCTGCAGAGTCTTGCTCTGATGCTACTCTTGTGAATGCTTTCGTATTACATCAAGAAGTAACGAAAGACAAAATGAAAATAAGGAAATTCAGGGAAGACATCATAAAAGGTAAAAGGACATATTTCACTACCAATTTTTTACTCTCTACATGTTATGACTTTTTAGCTTTGACAAATCAAGAAGAAACTGATCTACAAGAAGTTTTAGCTATAAATTATTCTTTGAATGACATGGAGAGAAGGCAAATTTGTGCCAATTTTTACAAAGAAAATGTTACATTTATGGATAGGAAGTTAGCGAAGAATAAAACAAAAAAAAACTAAATATGCGCCAGTCCAGCGAAACATATTTTTGCTTTGACTATTTTTTTAACATAATTTTGTTTCTAAACACTAGTTTGTGGCTTTTATTGCCATATAATTTTTTCTTTCTAAATAAAAAATATGAATATTTATTTGTTTTGCTAAAAAAAAGTTTGGCCATATGTAGGGACTTGTCATGTGTGCAACACAGAAACCAACTTTACAACCATTTTTGTATATGCTTTATAAACCTCTTGATAAGAATTGTTCAGTGGTTTGGTACATTTCCGTTACCCATCGTGGCTAAACGTAAATTCTAAGCTGGTGCATAACGCATGTCCACCACGGCCACTGGGGATATATTTTTTCTTGAAAATGGTGGACACGTAATATCCACCACGGCACGCTATGTGTTAAAACGAGATAAACTAAAACGGGAAATTTACGAGCATAACCTTACTACAAATTTTAATAGTGACTGTTCAAAATAGAATTCTACCCAGTCTTATGAGCAATGTGTACATCGCTTTTACTTCCCCTTTACTGGTAAATAGACTCCAACATTCGTTTTTTTAGTAACATTATTGGTGGAAATAGAACTTCCACCAATTTTTCATATTTGGTTTTGCTTGTAGTAGTCGGTGCACCTTTTTGTTTTCTGTACGAAAAATAACCAATTAGTTCATTGGCTAGTATTGATCGAAACTGTAAATGAGACATAGCTTTTATCTTTGCCGCCTATGAATTTAATATATTTAGCTTCTGATTGTGGACAGGGCACTTTCTCTTTTTTTCCTTCTTTGATTGTTTGAGCAACATCAACTTTTCATGAAGGATCAAGAGGAGAACTAACTACGACCATCCCTTTTTTGTCATGCTATTTGCAAACTAATATTCAACTGTCCGCATTTCCTACAAAATTAGATTCTTCCAGTTTTAAGTGACATCATTTAGCCAAAGATTGTTGGCTAACAAGAGTCTAGTTTGGACGATAGTTACTATTTCAGTTTTAGATGCAAAGCCAAACTATACTTATTTTTAAAAAATCATTCCTAGAATAAAAAGCATTTAATACTATTACTTTTACTTGTCGGTTTATAACGTTCTCCACCGTTTTCCTACTTCCAATTGCCACATAGTTCGGTTGTTCCATAGGTTTTCTTCTATGACCCTCTCTCTCAGTTCTTTATTTATTCTTTCGCTTCAACTTTTTCTCAACCTCGATTTCTCTTTCCTTCTGGTTGCCATTTTACTGTTTCTTTTGGTATTCGTTGTTCATCCATTCTTTGTATGTGTACGAACCAGATAAGTTGTTTTGTTGTTAGGTCATTTGTGTTGTTAGGTCATTAGATCTTCTTGCGACTCTTTTTTTCCAAAAATTTATTTCACATACCTCTCAGCTGTATAAAGTGATACTTTTAACTATAATCTTAAGAATATTTAATATGCACCAATAATTTAGCAACTGATTAGTATCTAAAATAGAAAAATGATCCATGATTTCAGAAAAAATTCAATTCAATTTTAACTTTGTACACAATTTTAAAGAAACAACTAATATAGAAGAAGCAACCTCTTCTTCTTCTTCGTGCGACTAGGATTACTCCTGGTTGGCTGCCTCTTATTATGTTTCAGTCGTTGTTGACTGTACATTATCTTTCCACCTTTTTGGCGGCCTTTCAACGGGTCTTCTTCTATACGGCTTATTGTTTTTACAGATGTTCGCTAATCTATCTGGTCCCATTCGGTTTACATGTACGTTCCAGTTTTTTTTCTTGTTTTTATCTACCTGTTTATATTTTGAATTTTGCATTGTTCGCGTATATTTCTGTTGGTTTGTCTGTCTCTTAATGATATGCTCGCTATTGATCCTAATACTTTCATTTCGATATTGTTGATTTGTTGTTTCGTCTTTCTTTTATCGGTCCTTATCTCTGCTGCATATATTAGGGTTGATATTACTGTTGTCTTGTTCACTTTCATTTTGCTTTGCGTGATCAGATATTTGTTTCTCCATATGGTTTCTCGGAGGCAACCACTTACTCTTGCCGCTTTTAATGCTTGCCTTGTGGTCTCTGTTCTTATATCCCTGTCAGTAGTCATCTCTACTCCTAGGTAATTGAATTTCACTACTTGTTCTACAATTTTGCCGTCTATTTCTAGTTTGCATCCATATCAAAATACACAAGCATTGAATACGCCGATACTGTGCAGCAACTCTTGGAGAGCTTCCAAAAGCTAGGTTGCAACATGAGCATTAAAGTGCATTTTTTACATAGCGACCTTGCTAATTTCCCGGACAATCTTGGTGAGGTAAGTAATGAGCAGGATGAGCGTTTCCATCAAGATGTGAAAGTCATGGAACCACGGTATCAAGGTAGATGAGACGCACATATGATGGCTGAATATTGTTGGAGCATCGATCCCGAATGAACAAAAACTGAACATTCCAGAAAAAGCTATAAACGAAAATTTTTGTCTTAATTTGTAAGTACTGTTTCTTAGTTAAACAATTTTATTTGTATAAACTCAATTTAACTTACAATAAATGTTTTGTAGACTGTAAATTTGGTACGTTTGTATTATATGTATCTTTATATGCATAATTTTTGTGTATATCCTGTAGTTTAAAAAGTTGACGTTATAAACAAAATCTGAGGTTATTTTTAGATTCAGACGACCAATGGCGCACCCAGGATGGATTTTGGGGGTTAAATCCCCCCCGCCGGACCCTTTTCCGACACTGATATTTACAAACTTTAAGGACTTAAAATGGTGAAGGTAGCAAAAAATTTCGGTGCTCAACCAAAACCCCCCCTCAGAGGAAAATTCTAAGTGCGCTACTGCAGACGACAAATATTAGTACAAAACAAGTGTCAGATCCAACTCAATAAAAAATATGTTCCCTAGATATATATTTTTTTATTTAAATTAATGTGTCTCGGCTGCAACGGCCATTGACACAAACAATAGTGTCTACAATAATTACAATAAGCACATGTTGATCATTGCTACAGTTATTCTATAAGCTTAAAACCTATGACTAGATAATACAACAGTTTTATCACTAAGTTATAAGTTAAAGGTAAAGTACATGGAAAATTAGGGGTTATATTCTGTAGAACAACTAAATGTCTTTCAAAAATCCAATTACGTGAAAGACTTAATCGGGTGAGTTTAAAACGTCTTTGATATTTGACTTAAGTTTATGTTACACTCTGTGTTTTGCATACCTGAAAAACTCAATCAGAATATGTTTCACAGTTAATACACTTGAGCAGATTTGGCAATTGGACTTAGGCTCGGACTTCATTAAGTATTCATGTGTAAATCGGGTATGTCCTATTCTTAATCTTCGGATGACATCTCTTTAGTTTCTAGAGATTGTTGGAAGTTTAAATTTTTTAACAGTCTACCGGATCTCATGTAATGCACTCTTGATTGCGTTCCAGTGGGTTTGCTAGGTATGATACTGTCGTTGTTTGAAAATTTGCTTTAGGTTTTACGGATTTGAATATGTTGGGCTTTTGAGGATTGACTGTTTACACAAGAAGCTTGCTTGGCTGCTTGGTCTGCTTTTTCATTACCGTGGATGCCGATATGCGATGGTAGCTAGATGATCGTGACATTTACACCTCGAAAAGCGAGTGCACTGTAAGTCGTATGAATTTTTTGAACTAAGGGATGCTGAGAGTATAGACTTTTTATCAATTGTAGTGACGACGTGGAGTCTGTGCATATTGCTTGGTTTTTATCACCTGCTTTTAGTTTTTTAAAAGCTTCTAGTATCGCATAAACTTCTTCAGTGTATACGCTGCATAGATTCGATAAAAAAGATAATTTTATTGTTTCATCATATGTGGTTACGGCCCATCCAACGCCTGCTTGTCTTTTGGAGGCATCTGTATATAGAATTTTTTGGAATTGGTTCTTGCTTATGATTTCTTTGAAGTGTTACCTTATGAGAAGGCTTGAGGTTTCATGTTTACTATATTCTAATAGAAAAGTAATTAAGTGTGGGATAAGTATATTTCAAGACCGATTATCCGAAACTGGGAAGGGATGTGTTTTAGTAAGGTCGATGGATTTTCTTAGAGTTAATTTCTAGATGTCTATTATTGATTGGATTCTTTGCGGGGTCTCCGGAGGCGATGTTGAAGTAATTAAATGGTAGATTGGATTGGATGGGTTTGCGGATACGGAAGCTAAGTAAGATTAAAGATGGATTTAAAAGCGCCTAAGCAAAGAGGAATAGAAGTGTTACGAAAAAAGTTCAGTAGCTTTAAGTCAGATTTTAATGCAACCATGTAAGTTTATGATGAAACTTATATGAAGCTGCCGTAGTCCAGTTTTGAGCGGATTAAAGCTCTATATATATTAAGTAAGATGGTTTCGTCCGCACTCCATGTGTATTTTGATAGTTCCTTGATGATATTGTGCCTTGAATACATGATAGTGCGTGCTTTTAATATACTTATATGCTGTTTCCAAGTTAGCTTACTGTCAAACATTAAACCAAGTATTTTATGATGAGTAACTAGTTGCAATAGAGTTCTATTAAGGGTGATAATTGGACTTTGCCTGCAAAGTCTTCTGCTAAACCGTATTATTTTGATTTAGTTGTTAAAAGAGCTAATCCGTCTTTTTTAAACTATTCGCTAAAATGATTTTCAGTGGCAATTATTGTACTTTGTCCCTGATAATAGAAAATAAGGTGATCTGCGTATATTAAGTGCTTGACTGGTGGACAAATACTGGAACAAATATAATTTTATTGCAAGGATGAACAGTGTTGTACTGAGAACTGAACTTTGTGGGACTTCATTATTTTGCCCAAATGTCGCCGAAATTTTCCCATTTGTTTTCACTTTGAATGTTCTTTGTTGTAAAAGGTTTTTTATGAAGGAGTAAATATTTCCTGTAAGCTTGTATTAGCGAAGCTTTTAAAGAATGGCTTGGCGTGATATAGTATCGAATGCTCCTTCCATATCAAAGACAGTAGCGATCAGATTTTGTTTGTTTGAAATAGCAGAAACTATTTGTGTTTATAATAGCAATAAATTATCTAGGGATGAACGATGACTTCCGACACTGGATTGCGCTGCGTCAATTATTGCATATTTTTCGAGAAGCCATATTAATCTTAATTAATTATTTTCTCAAACAGTTTACAAAATGAACAGATTCGAGAGATCGATTTGTATGATTTTGTTAGGTTTGAGGGTAGATAAGAATTTTTTATTGGTGTGATAATTGATTCACGCCACAGTTTGGATAATTGCTGAGTATACCATATCTTGTTATAAAGATTCAGCAGTGTTGCGAGGCTGGAATACGATAAATTTGTGATGAATATAATTGAGATAATGTCTGGTCCAGCGGCGGAGTTCGTACAAGAGGATAATGCAATTGCTAATTTTTTTTGTGTAAAAGAAAGGTTAATAGCATCAATGTCGTGTCTACTAATTTGTGGAGCAAGAGGAATTTGTATATTTTGGTTATTAGGACTTTCAATCTGTTCAACTTCAGACCTGAATTTTCATGCAAAACTTTCAGCCATGATTTGAGCAATGTTTATCTGTTATAACTTTTCCGTTCAGTGATATTGCTGGAATTTTTGGAAGAGTTTTATGACCTTTTATTTGTCTTATTTTTGTCCAAACTTGATATGGTGAACTATCACTAATAATTGTAGAAACAGAATTTTGCCAGGAATCTTTTTTACTTTTTTTCGAGGACATATTTCCCTTTGGCTCTTAGCTTTTTGAAATGGATCAGGTTTTCTTAAATTCTTCTTTTTCGATATTTGTTGACGACCGTTTGAATTAATGTACAGTTAGTTTACATTCTGAATTCCACCATGGAACTGATTTTTTAGAGGGGTATATTGTTATTTTTTTACATGATTTTCTGCAAACGTAATAATGTAGTTATTAAAGAGAGCTATTGCCTCGTCTATATTTTCAGATTGTTAAAGTAATAAAATATGATCTTCGGCACTAATTTGAAAATGATTAAAGTCCGCTTAAGCAATTCTCCATTTAGTAATGGTGCAAATATTTTTATTGCTATTTGTTATGACTATCGAGAAGTGGTTACTATCATATAAGCTATCTAAAGTATACCATGAGAGCGAATTGGCAGACTGGGGGTCACATATGCTTAGATCGATAGAAGAGTAAGTTCCTGAGGTGATGTTAAAATATGTACTGGCTCCACTATTCATCAGAAAAGTATTATTGCAACTCAATACGTTCTCTACAGTTTTTCCTCTACCAAATATTTTCATTAAGCCCCACACCTCATTGTGGGTGTTAAAATCTCCAACTAGTATGAAAGGACTGGGAAGTTTGCGAATTAAGTCATCCAACTCATTTATTTGGTCGGGACACCAGACAGTTGTTGCCATGGCCTCCAAATTGGTAGTTAGGATATATTGTATAGAAAATAAATCATTAGACACGAAGATATATGTTCCTTGGTTTGGTTTCTTGAAGAAAATTGGTTTCTTAAAGGCAGTTGATATCTGCTTTTACATTATTGATTAATTGTTGTAAGCGTTCTAAGCGAGGGTAGAACCCATTGAACTTTCACTACACTAACGTGAAAGTAAAATATTTTTAACATTGAAAACGTTGAGAGATCAGAAAAGAATCGGTTAGATAATCTTCATCATTATTTGTAGATTGCGATGTTGTGCTTCCAATTTCTGAAGTTGCTGTTTACTTTTCTTAGAAACTCTTATAATCTATTTTTGATTGTCCTACATGTCCGACATGTCGTCGAGTAGTGATCGAACATTTTAAGTGAACAGCTGTGTTTTTGTAGTTTATCACTGCCGAATTAGTTTTCCAGAAAGGCACAAAAAAATTCAACGGGTAAGCAGAATAAGTTTAGATTTTCTTGAAAAAGATTATTGATTGTGAGAACACAGGAGGCGGTTAGCTTAGACTAATTGGGTGCGACTTTCTGGAATTTTTTAGTTTTATGCTTTTTAGGCACGTTTGCATCGGGTAAAGGCATTTTTATGTCTTTGATGGGTAAGTTTAAGCTTAACAATTTCTTACTGGTATTTACTGCGATAAACAGCGAATTTTTTCACTGATTCTCAGAGCTGTATGCAGAACCCCCTCTGTGGCTCAGTGGTAAGAGCGCCTGCCTGTAAATTTAAAGGTCGTGAGTTCGAATCCCACCTGGGTGGAAATTTTCGTGTACTAAAAAAAATTAATAAATGAAAATAATTTCTATCCTTGTGTGATCGGTACACACCGGAGGGACCGCAGACGTTCGGATACAATTAGCGTCTCTTAGCAAAGACAATGACGTCGACTTTGCTAAGTATCAAGACAAATACTCTACACACACAAACACACACACACACTACATTAATAAACTTATCTTGATTGAGACTGGCTGAATGACAATTGTCCAAGTCAAAACACACACAAAAAAAGAGCGGTATGCACTCGTTTGAATCAATTTGGCAACCCCCAGATATTAAATAGCACTAATTTAAATATAAAATGTACACAAATGTAATTTTTTACTATAGATTAGTAATAAACGTCTTAGCAATTTATCTTTGTAATTGTGTATCTTTTAATTGTTTATTTAAACATCCGTAGATGAGCATATTGTTGCAGTAGATTGCGTATTATCTCATACAACACATTTTAACTGTTATTTATTTTCATTTATATTTTATTAAAAATTCTTATTTTTAACTAACTTGACTGGTGTATCGCACAAGTTATTGAATTATATTTAAATTAAAATTTCTCAATATATCAAAATGTTTTGAATAATTAACGTAACCATTTCTTTGATTCAATTTTTACTTCACTTTCGTGACTAAATTTCTTCTTATAAATTTATTTAATTTCTTTATGTTTAAAATTTCTGGTTAATAATTAATAATTATTTAATAGATAGTAAGTATTGACAAATTTATGTCTATTTTGTATGGAAACTAATTAGTAACAAACACCAAGAGATCTATTTCTCCTAATTCTTGGATTTGAAAGTTATATTAAAGCAAACTTGATTTAGAGATTTTAATTTCCGATATCTTAGTAGTTGCTTACTGTTATCATCATTATCTGCATTTATAATCTTTATTTGGGGAAACAACTAACACCCAAGAGAGATATATTCCTAGTTTTTGCCAGAATACGAATACAGTAGGCGCTGTGTAATATTCCAATAATTCATTTTGAATTCTCGCTTTTCTAGTATAATTCAGTTGGGATCTCACTTAATTAGTAAAAATGAATAATTGCAGAACGAGAAAAAGAAAACCGGAAATTTTTCATATTTTTGTGAAGGAAAAATAAAGGTCGTCAACTGAAATGGAAAATCCGGAATCTACCTTTTTCACTGCGCTAGAAGACGGCATGATTGATTAGTTTTAGACTTTTCGGTATACAGAGTTGGCTTCGAAAAATCATTTTGGTTATTTAAAAAATTAATTTTTAGTTCATAAGGAGAGTTTACATTATCAAAGACGATACGGAAGACGATATCCAAGATGATATCTTTATACATACACAGGCATAAACTAGTTCACTCCGGTTGTCAGATTTTAACACCTAACAGAAAAGGGTTACATGTAAATTCGCTCCGGCCATATATTTTTTAAAGATAGTTTTAAAATGCATTTAGTAGGTACACAATGAATAAAAATGAATACCCAGGGTTAGCGTAAATGAAGAATGCTGTCTTCATAAAGTAGGTACTTTGATACTGTAGCATTTCAATTTACCTCGTATATATTAAAACATCGAAAAATATCCCTAATTTTTGCGTCACTGAGATTGATAATAGAAACATTTTTATTTTTTTTTATATAACACGGATTGCATTTCCTTTGACCTTGATTCTGCTTTAGGATATTTTGCGCATTTAATAAACAGGATTCTCTTAGTTTATGTTTTGTTTATACCGAGCTGGAGGAATGTTGGTACGGATTTTTAAAAAATTTGTTATTGTTTTTTGTTATTCGTTTTTTTTGTCATCAGAGAATCATGTAAAGTATAGTAGCTGGAAGAAGCAGTTTGGATTCGGAAGCGATAATGTCGCGGCATGCAGTTTTTCAAAACCGGCAATTTATAATAATTGTTTAAATTGCTACAAACAGCGCCAATGTAAGGTTTGTTGATGAATTTAAATAATTTTATTTGTAATAACTGTTAATGTAAAATCATAATAAATATCTTATGTCTCTCTTTATAAGAAGGAGTGTCTTGGAATTTAAAATTATTTCCTTTACAAAGATTTTTATCCTGAAAAATTTTTTAAGAAAGAAAAGCCTTTCTATCTATCCAGCAAGAGGATTCTTTAATTCCAAAATTCTTTAAAGCCAAGGAAAATTTAAATAATTTAGGAACCTTCTTGTGTTTGTTGCCCAGGAAATCTCTATAAGTATTTTTTTGATTTTTTTCTTTGTAGTTACCCGTTTCAGTCTCTCAAATAAAGAAACCTTGTTTACGATCCCAGCTCTCCAGCCAAAACACGAGTAGCCGTTTACAAACGTTTTAATATATTTGCTTACCCTATCTCCAGCCCAGTAATTGTTAGTGTCCACTATCAACCCCCTATAAGCTATTATACAAGGTGGTACTTAAGTAATTGTACAAAAAGAAACCATAGATTCTACGCTTTAAAATATTACGATTTAAGCCAAATTGCTTTAATAAAATGTTGATATTAAGAAAGATACAGGTTGTTAAAGTGGAAATTTAAAATTTTAATTTTTGCTGTGACTTTCATATTTATAAACATCTATGTATCAAATTTCATAACTGGATACTATTGAACATCAAAAATTATAATTTGATGCACACTTTAATGTAGCTGATAGAGGGCGTCACATATGCTGCATATATGGCATATATTTGCACTTAACTTGTTTACTCTTTAAGTTATCGATGTTTGTGATAAAAAATATTAAAAATATATTATTTTAACAAAAGAAAAGGTATACTTGTCAATAACTTTATTACTCAACAGTTTTAGAGATAATCGCATTTTACGAATCAACTACATAATTCTGATTTAACGCAATTACTCCAGGTAACAAAAGAAAATTAGACAAAACATAAATACTTCTAAATTTTTGTATAAAAGGCCTTATAAAGCTATTAAAACTGTTAAGGTATTAACAAGTATACCTTTTTTTTTGTTAAATTAATGCATCTTTAATATTTTTTATCAGAAATACCGGTATCTTAAAGAGCAAAAAAGTAAAGTGCAAATGTATGTCACATATGTGACACACGTGGCGCCCTCTCCAGCTACATTAAAGTGTGCATCAAATTATAATTCCCGATGTTGAATAGTCCCCAGTTATGAATTGTCATACATAAATGTTCACAAACATGAAAGAAATAGCGAAAATTATAATTTCAAATTTCCACTTTAACACCCTGTATCTTTCTTAATATCAAGATTTTATAAAAGTAATTTGGCTTAAATCGTAATATTTTAAAATGTAAAATTTACTTTATCTTTTTGCATAATTACTTAAGGACCACCCTGTATATTGTAACAAGTCACACCAAATAGGTGTGACTTGTAGGCAAAGTAAGGCAAAGTAAAGTAGGCAAATTTAAATCGTTACAATACATTTTATTAATAAAATTTTTAATAAATATTTACAGAATAAATAAAAAACTACTTCTGACTTACAATTTTATAACGATATTATCACTTAAGTATTATAACGTAAGAGCTCATATTCCCTTGTTGAATATTTTATTGGGTTTTACTTGTCAGAAATTTTAAGTAACATATTTTTTAGCAAAATAGTGGTAATATTTTACTTAAAATTTTTTGATGAGAAATAAGGGTGCTGCATATCTCAATATGATTACCTAAGTTAGTCTATTAAATCTTTGGTCCATCATGGAGAAAGTTAAAATAAGTAAATTGTTAACCTAAAAGGCCAGTAATTGACAATTACAAGTTCCATAAAACACTTACTAATAATATCAAACGTTGGCAGTGAGAAAGAAGCTACAAAGCGTTTGTTAAAACTCAAAATATTTGTAACAGTTTAGTTGAACGTTGTGATAACCACAACCATGAAAGTTTACAAAAAGCCTTGTTTAACTTGCAACTTTATATTTTAAACTAGTTTAAATTAGCCTAACCAAAATAAGCAATTTAATTTGATATTTTCTCCGAGGTTTTTTTTAATCTAGTGGCAAAGAATTTTCTTAATCTAGTATAGTGTAGACTACTTACTAACATTTAACTTTTCTTACATTTTATTGTTCTAGGGCAAAGTATGTTCGAGTCAATTAGAATGTTATGAAATGAACCATAAAGAATGCCTTTAGTAGTTTCAGAGCAATTCTATAAGTAGGACCTCATTACCCAAACGTCATTTCTGGCAAACTCTTGCAACAAATTAGTTGATATTTCTCGCAGACGTTTAAGAGAGGAGATTTCTAAAATTAAATTAAGTTAAAAAGAGTTATCTAGAATTATATAATTTTTTGAGAATTTTGTGAATGGGGCAGAATAGTTCGTCGGATCATGACGTATGATACATCATTGGAAAGTAGAGGCGGTAGCCAATATGCTGAGATAGAAAAACACACATTGCGCAATTGCTAAAAGGGCATACCATCATATCTACTTTGTGTTTAGTACCAGGAGAGCGTGTGATATGTTAAATGAAAGGAAAGGATATCTCGAACATATTAAGATAGAAAAACAAATAAAGCGACTTAATGAACGTATAGTAACATAATAGATGTCATAGGGCACTAATAAAAACAGTTTAACTAAGAAATAAATGTTAATTTATTGACTTAAAGCAGGCCTCTGGCTGAGTACAAAATAGAGAACTAAACGAATCCTAACATGCGACATAGCAAATGAAAGAAGAGGATATAATGAATGTATTCAGATACAAAAACCAAACAAGGCGACTACCAAAAGGGCACTACACAGTATCTTCATTAATAAAGAACGTTTAGCAATATACGAGATATCATAGGGCACTTTATAAAATAGAAATACACAACTTATTGAATAAAATTAAACATTGCAACTACCAAAAGGGCACTATGCAGTATCTTTATTATTAATAAATGTATAGCTACACAATATATATATCATAGGGCACTATGGATAAAAATAGATTTAAATTTTGATTTATTGACTTACAGAAGGCTTCAAATAGAAGAATGGGTATAAAATAAAGAGCTAATCAAATCCTAAAATGCGATATAGAAAATAAAAAGGAAGAAAATACCGAATATATTTAGATAGAAAAAATAAAAAAACAGACAACTAAAAGGGCACTACACATCGTCTTCGTTAATATTGAAAGTATAGCGACATACGACATATCATATGACATTATGGATAATAATAGGCATATTTGCTTTATATATTAAGTATAAGGTAAATATACGGTAAGTTTGCTTTATTGACCTGAAAAAGGCCTTTGACTGATTAAAAATAAACAACTAGCCTAATATTAGTATATGATACAATAAATCAAACGACGTGAGACGTTTAGTACATATTATATATATATATATATATATATATATATATATATATATATATATATATATATATATATATATATACTTATATATATATATATATATATATATATATATATATTATATATATATATATATATTAAAAAACTATGATGTCAGGTCAGAAGTGCACCAGAGCATACTTTATCTTTGCTTGGATTATATGCAAAAAGTTTACTATTTTAAAAATTTAATGGACTGACTGTAGATGACAATTAATTGGATTCCCTATTGCATGCAACGAGCAAATTTACTAGTTCAAGATAAAATTAAATTTAACACTACATCTTTAGTAGACTTGCATAAGTTGCATGATAAACGTGGAAATAAAATCAGATGAGAAGATAGAGCTGGTAAATCAGCATATTTATTATTTCTAAAGCAGAAAATTCAGACTCTGCGAAAGACGTGTAAAAAATATGGAAAGTTTTTTGCATCAAGTATCGCCATGCTGTCGTAAAATTGCACCTTTCTCGCGACATTTTTAATTCTGACTTTAAATCAACATTCAGTGTGCCCAGATTTAACACTTGTAGATATTGTAATTTATTATACATTCAAATAGTTTCAACCAATGATCAAGCAGAAGCAACAAAAATTGAAAACAACAGTAACATTCACCATATGTCAGCTGACCTAGCATAGACATGTCACTTGTTGGCAGTTCAAAAAGTTACCAAATACAAATAAAAAACTAAATATGTAGTTTTATTTTTTTAGATCGAGTCTTATATTGCTTCATCAACACTTACATTTTTATCAGAGGCGGTTATTCTGCTGCAACCTTGCCCTTCTTGATCAGGAAGGCAACAAAGTATAGTTTGCATATTTTTTTGCCATAAAACCGTTGCAAACAGAAGTTCTGCAGAAATAACTTCATATCTACTTAAGTCTTCAACGACAAACTTCACCAAACTTAAATATGGTGAGATCCGTACATTAGTAATTGGCCTACCTCTAGACCAAAACAATACATGGCGAATTTATTATAGTACAACAAAAATATTTGGCCATATCTTCCTCCACTGTAATGGACTTTGCAATGATAGAAAAAGCCAAAACAGTAAAATAGGTATTACCTACAAAACAATGGGTAGTTATTGCGAACGAAAAATCTTCACATCAGTTTTTAGAAGTTTTCTTGATATACCGAGGTGCTGATGATGTACCAATGATTTTAAAAACCTGGATATTACTTTGAAATCACAAATTTTAATACCACGAAAAAGATTTGGTATTAGATTGAAAAGTTTTAATTTTTCACAATGTTTTGCAAGCATAGCAAACGCAAACATATACATTGAGCAAGAAACTGAAAAATCCTAATGAAAGATCTCCCTTATGTCACTCCAGTCAAAGATACTGAATTTCCAAATGCTTATAACAGCCAATTTCCTATTGAGACTGCAAAAAAAAGGCTGGGATGCAATGTTAAAGTTCCCACCACCGAAATTTGTTTCATTCTTTCAACTCGAAGTATAGGTTAACAACGAAACTTGTCAAGCATCAATATAAAATTACGCAAGTCATACACGATATTAGTTTGGCTACTCTCTGTATCATGATTTATTTTTTGTATTATGGAGCATTCATTGTTAACAAAAAAATAAAACATCTTATTACGGACTTCAAACCAATAAGTCCAAGAATATGTTACCTAAGAATAAGAGGTAAGTTTTTTAACATCAGTCTCATAAATGTACATGCCCCAACCGAAGACAAAGAAGAGGATGTCAAAGATCAATTCTATGAGGAAGTAGAGACCATCTACGATAGATGTCCCAGAAACGACATCAAGATCATAATTGGAGATCTTAATGGAAAAATAGGGAAAGAAAATATATATAGTCCATACATCGGAAAATTTAGCGCTCATGACGTCACCAACGACAATGGAAATAGAACAATAGAATTTGCAGCATCCAAGGGCATGGTCGTTGGAAGTACCTACTTCCCCCATAAGAATATCCATAAAGTAACATAGACGTCGCCTGATGGTACAACCAAAAATCAAATAGATCATATCCTAATAGAAACCAGGCACTTCTCTAATCTAATTGATGTACGTACTTATCGTGGAGCTAATATAGATTCAGACCACTTCTTAGTAGACGCAAAAATAAAAGCAAAAATCTCAAATGCAAAAAAAAGAAAAGGGTAAGAAAAGTACTCGCTACAATTTAAAACTCTTGAAAGAGCCCCGTGCACTAGAAAGGTATCAAAATTACCTTGAACATGAAAGCACAACAGATGAGAATTTAACAGCTAGCGAGCAATGGGATGTAGAAGAACAATTAAGGAAGCGGCAAACAACGTCCTAGGACCAGAAGAATCCACTCCACGCAACAGTTGGTTCGACGATGAATGTGAAGATATCACTAAAAGAAAAAATTATGCATATAAACTTATGCAACAAAGAAGAACACGGGATAAGGAGCAAATGTACAAAGATCTTAGGAAGGAGGAAAAAAGCATACATCGAAGGAAAAAGCGGACCTTTGAAAACCAGATTATGCAAGAGCTTCAATCATTAAAGGGGCAAAATGAAACTAGAAAGTTCTATAATATCCTAAATAAGACAAGAAAAGAATTTAAACCACGGCTGACGATGTGTAGAGACAAAAATGGACATATAGTCAGTACCGCTGACGCAGTACAAAGCAGATGGGTTGAGCACTTCAAAGAACTACTTGGTACCGAAGTGGAAAATGATGCGTCACCCCAAAGACAAAGAAATAACACTCACGTAGAATCTCCTTCAACATTTGAAGTGAAAGACGCAATCACACGACTCAAAAATAGCAAGTCCCCAGGAGTGGATTGTATTCCCGCAGAGCTCATCAAACATGGAGGTAACAGCATTATGCACCAAATTCACAACATAATAGTCAAAGTCTGGGAAGAAGAACAAATGCCAGAGGAATGGTGCACTGGAATCATATGTCCACTACACAAAAAGGGAGATTTGTTGGAATGTAAAAATTATAGGGGTATAACTCTTCTGAATACAATGTACAAAATATTTTCCAATACCCTGTACAGCCGTTTAAGTACGTACGTGGAAGAAATCCTTGGTGAGTATCAACAATCGACCAGATTTTTGTGCTACGTCAAATCTTAGAAAAAACCAATGAATTTAATATTGACACGTTCCATCTCTTTGTGGACTTTAAGTCAGCGTATGATAGCGTCCTAAGAGGTAAATTATACGAAGACATGAATGAACTTAACATTCCCCATAAATTAATAAGGCTCGTAAAAACAACTATTAGTAAAGTGATCTGCAGAGTGCAAATACAAGGCGATATGTCACAAGCGTTTGAAACATTTGCAGGGTTACGGCAGGGAGACGCGCTGGCGTGCCTTCTCTTTAATATAGCGTTAGAAAAGACTATAAGAGATGCCGAGTTACACAATAGGGGAACAATCTTTAATAAATCAACGCAGATTATGGCTTACGCTGACGATCTGGATTTGATTGCACATACTACACGAGGACTTAAAGAGATGACTTCCGCCTTCTTGACAGCCGCACAAAATATGGGCCTTAAAATAAACGAGGAAAAAACCAAAACGTTAGCATCTATTCCAAATAACAGAGACAGAGCTAGAAACGCCGAACAAAACTTCAGTATAGACCAATATAATTTTGAGGTAGTAAATAAGTTTACATATTTGGGTTCTCTCATAACAAACGATAATGACACATCTGAAGAAGTTAAACGGAGGGTACTGCTAGCAAACAAATGTTACTTTGGACTAAGCAAGCAGCTAAAAAACAGAAATTTAAGCCAGAAAACCAAACTAATAATATATCGAACACTCGTCCTACCAGTGCTGACATATGGGTCAGAAACATGGACCATCTCCAAAACAGACGCAAATCTTCTGCTCGTCTTCGAAAGGAAGATACTAAGAAGAATAATGGGCGCATTCTGTGAGAATGGTATTTGGAGAGGGCGATATAATTTCGAATTGTACGAGAAGTATAAAAAAATAGTAAATGGTAGAGATGTAATATCCTTCATAAAAATAGGTAGGCTTAGATGGGCTGGACATGTGTCAAGAGCAAATGAAAATTACCCACCCAGACAAACTCTATTATCGGTCCCAGTGGGAAATGCGAGGCAGACCACGACTGAGATGGAGGGACGGTGTGGACGAGGACGCAAGGAAGATCGGCGCGGCAAATTGGCAACGGTTGGCGATGAACAGAAACGACTGGCGAAATAGACTGGGGAAGGTCAAGGCTCAACTAGAGCTGTAGCACCACTGATGATGATGATGATGATGATGATTATGAAGCATTAAAATGATATTAAAACTATATTATGAAGATAACGCTGTTTAACTTTACAATCCTATCACTAAGACGAGGCACAATACTAGTTTGGCTAATATGGTTGTAATAGCCCTGATACGAAAAAAAAACGATGTAATTGACTGACGCTTACAACTTAATTCCTAGAAATACAAGTGTAGAATCTCCGAATTTTCATAAATAAACGTCGGAGGGGCTTTGTAATTTACTTCTCATTTTTTATAATAACAAACCATATTTTATGTATGTATAACGTTAAAGGGCTTTTTAAGCTCGTTGCTGGAAGGATAATTTTCATTGTTTGCTTTTCTTAGCCATTGGCTTCTAATCTCTAATTTCCATCCCTCTCACATCTTTCATTACTAAATATCTCTATTTATTTCTCGGTCTTCCTCTCTTTTTTGTCCTCAGGTAAACTTTATCCAATATTCTTGACTTGTCTATGACCTCTCTCTTTCTTTCTGTGACCTTTCTCTTTCTGTATATGACCTTTCTCTATTTTGTCTATGACCTTTTTTTCGCATTATTTTTAGATGTCTGAGTCATTTTAGTCTACGTTATTTCACTACTTTTGTTATTGTAGGGTTAGCATAGAATTGGTACATTTCTACGTTAGTTCGTCTTTTCCATTTTTCCTCTACTACTTTTACACCGAACATCCTGCCAAGTATGTAGTTCATCCAAGTAGTTCGATCCCTCTCACATCTTTCGTTACTAAATATCTCTATTTATTTCTCGGTCTTCCTCTCTTTTTTGTCCTTAGGTACACTTTATCCAATATTTTTGACTTGTCTATGACCTTTCTCTTTCTTTCTGTGACCTTTCTCTTTCTTTCTATGACCTTTCTCTATTTTGTCTTTAACTTTTTTTTCGCATTCTTTCTAGATGTCTGAGTAATTTTATTCTACGTTATTTCACTACTTTTGTTATTGTAGGGTTAGCATAGAATTGGTACAATTCTACGTTAGTTCGTCTTTTCCATTCTTCTTCTACTACTTTTACAACGAACATTCTGCCAAGTATGTAGGTCAAGGATTGTGGGTCTAATTATAGTTTTGTGTACTCTTATTTTTGTTTTTTGTATTACGAGATTTATCTTTGGCCTTAATTATTTTGTTAATGACCATAGTATATTTGTTGCTATTGGTCAGTCATACGTTGATTTCAGCTTATTAATTACATGTATGATTAACAAGGGTCCATATATTTATCCACCTTCTCGGATTCTACAACTAATCTATCCTCCATCTCTAATTTAGAGGAGCCCCTGGTGTTTGTTCCATTTTTTGCTCGAGATTTTCATGTACCTGAATTTATTAATATTAACTTTCAGTCCCATTTTAGATTTCCCGAATCACTATTTTTGCTTTACTTGACAGTTATTTTCCATTTCTTGCAATCAGAACCACACTACCAGCGTACGCTAAGTATTGGTGCTCTTTGTATAAAAGAGTACTAGACTTATTCATCCCACTAACCTTTACAATTAATATTTTCTAGAACTATATTGAATAGCAAGTCTTTTACAACAAAAATGTATCAACAAAATTTGGAATTTGTTTTTGGATAGATTAGCCTTCTTCACCAAAATAGTTCGTATAATTACCCGCTCTGCAAACCAACCCACGTCTTTCATTAGAGCTTTCAAAAATTCTAAAACTAAATTTGCTAACGCACTCTAGAATGGTATTAAGATCGAAGAAAAACGATGGAAATGCGAGATTCCAAGATCAAGCAAATCCAATCAAGCAAATGTTCAAATATTTTTTGATCATCTGGAAAAAGCATATGATTAATAAAATGTTTTCAGTAATCAGTTTTACAATATAGACGAAACAGGCCTAACCATTGTGCAAAATAAAATTGCAGCAATAGTGGGGCGCAAAGGAAAGAGACAAATCGCATCGCTGACTTAGGCTGAGCGAGGATCATTGATCACTTTAATTGCATGTATGAGGGCTAGAGGGAATTTTATCACACCTATGTTAATCTTCCCAAAAAAGAACATGAATGTGCAACTCATGACAGGTACTCCTCCTGGATCGATATCAGCCGTTCATCCTAGTAGTTGAGTGCAGTCTAATTTATTTGCACAGTGGTTTAAACACTTCATAATTACGGTTAAACCCTCTAAAGAGTTTCCTGTACTTCTTGTATTGGATGAAGAGTACAGCCATACTCGAAATTTAGATGTGATCAATCTGGCAAGAGAGAATAACATAGTTATAATTTCATTACCTCCACATTCAACACACAAACTGCAACCGCTAGACAAAACTTTCATGAGAACGCTCAAGGCATACTATAGCGAAGAAATCAGGCAATGGTTACGTCATAATAACCGCGCCCTCTCTCAGTATGATATTGAAGAACTTTTTGGCAAAGCATACGTTAAAAGCCAAACTGGAGAAATTGCTGTAAATGGATTCCGCGCTAATGGAATTTATCCATTGAATAAGACTGTGTTCTCGGATGCAGATTTTATTGCAGCAGAAATCTGCTATCCTACCAAAAACACCAGAAGCCAGCAACATCAGTGAACCCGGTTAGAAGTTTGTAAGTCCGCAAGCTAGTGAACCTTCTATCCTACCAAAAACACCAGAAGCAAGCAACATCAGTAAATCAGGTCCTTCTGGTTTGCAGAAGTTTGTAAGTCCATTTGAAATACCGCCAGTGTCGTCGATCAGTAAGTAATAACTTCTTCACCTTACAAGGAAGCATTAGACCAGCAAACCAACAAAAAGAAATAAAATGTACAACCAGTAAAACGACACATTACGGCTGAATCCACAAGGGAGGTGATTAAGAAAAAAAGTAAAAACAAGTCAGAGAGGCGGCATAAAAAGGAAATCGAAAGTTGTTCTGACATCAATAGTGAGCAGGAATTTCAACCAACTGATGAAGATATGGATGTAATTTGTATTCTCTGTGACGGAAAATTTTGTGAGGATTATTGAGGTGAAAAATGGATTCAGTGCGTTATGTGCAACTTGTGAGCACATATAGATTGTTCTGGTGCAGAAAGCGTGGCGAAGAGTGGACAAATATGTGTGTGAATATTGTACATAATTATACAATACAAAATATAAAATAAAAATGAAAATATTTTTACTATATAGTAGCCCATAGTTATATTACCTTCCGTTTCCAATTTTTCTTATGTTTTTATGACATTACAGAAAAAAATATCTTACTAAGCATAAAAACGGACTAGCAAAAAAAGCAAACCAATTCTACATGCCAATTCGGTAATTGGAACGTTTTTAATAAAAAAAGTCAAGATATCAGTAAGAAACAAAATGGTAGCCCATATTTAAACCCTCTCTATCAATATTGTAATTTTAAAACGTTATTCGGCGGCCCATTCAATTGTAACAGCAAGTTAGATTCCATTTTGTTAGACATAGTTACAGTCATTATAAAACAATGAAGTGCCGAGTAATAAAATGGATACTAAGGTAATATCTAGCCGTTATCACAATTCATTTTTGGAAAAAAAATATTATTTCAATGCTTGAACATGAATTTAAAATTTGAATAACATGACTATTAGTTATAAACAAACACATTTTATGTAAATACCATAAAATAAAATTTTGCAGTCCTATAACAATTATTTACAAGCAACAACGTCCATTTCATTAAATGTTGAAATGAAACAGTTATTCAATTTTAACATCACGAGCAACCAATAAATTTAATAAAAATGTTTAAATTGATGTCGGCATTATTTTGGTTCAAATTGCTTTTAGTCGTTGATGGTATGTAACATTAATAATAGCTTTAGTATTTGTCAGTGATTTTTATTGATAACGCTATTATATACATTGTGAAATTATTGATTTTTAACGATAATGTTCACTTTTGTGTTTGGCAAGCAGATGGAAAATGTTTGCTTGTAATGATTGTGGTTTTGAAAGACATTAAGAGACAATATGCTTTGTAATAAAATACACGCAATACTCAATTTTAATGAATTTTTAATAAGAATATTATATCTTTTATCCGAATAAAATACAAAAACAATGACACTAATTTTGAAAGAGAAAATGTCTCATTGTGTGTGTGGTGTGTATATAGAGGATGGGATTGGAACATGTCTATTTGCTACAAAATATTTGTATTTTTTTTATAATTAAGGATAAGATAAGGGTAAAAACATGGAAACTCCTTTCTTTTTTTTTTGCTTATTGGCTTTGGCTTGGAACCTTTAACCACGTAATTATATATGAATATCAGTATTCATTACTACAGGATTGTACAAGGAGGACACTTTTCATGCTCAGGGATCCATCAGGGCGGCTTTATTGTAGTAAATAAGACATAAAACACGATTAGGTCGGTGGGCAACGTATATGGTAGATATACAAAAGAAATGTTTATGCATACGATCAATTTTACACTAACACCTTTAATTTAATTTTTATAAAAAATATCATAATGATTTTAAAATTTTAACTTAATAGAAGATTTAAGTTTAATGGTGTACTTAAACTTTTTTTTATCAATTCTTTTGGCGGCCACGTGCTTGTATTACTATGCAGTGGGCAGTTAAAAAAATTGTGATTTAAATCAGCTATACTAGTTCCACACTCACATCGGTCTGTTGGGAGAACTCCTATTTTGTATAGATGTTTCAGAAAATATCCAAGATCTACTTTTAATCTTAACCCTTAAACGGGCAGAGAAACAAATAGAACTCAAGAAATAAATTATAACGCATATATCTTATACATTTATTTAAAAACACAACTAAAGAACATTTTTCTTTTGTTTAAATAAATACAAAAAAACTTACGTGATTAAATTATTTCTTATGATAGAGTGTGAAACAATTTCTAGACTTTTTTCCTGACACCAGACATAAACGAGTTTTACATTTTTCGCAATAAACTGTTGTTTGTCCATCTGTACACAATTTACGTCTACCTTTATCTACTAAACTTAAAAAGTGACCTATGATGGCAAATCGAACGTCATCTGTTGGCCGAGGAGCTACTGGATATATAATTTTTGTCTTTGGTTGTTGCTCGGCACTTGAACACCGAGATTTTCTGATATTTTTTGAAAGAATAAGGGATCTTCCAATATTGACACGAAATTTTTTTAGTTTTTCATGTCTTTTTCCCAATGCTTTCATATCTCGACGATATTCGCTCCGTGCGTGACTGACGCGACACCTACCGCCTTCATCTGACCGTTTTGGACCTCCGAATTTTCAGGTTAAACATATGACATATGTTTGACATTATTAAATACATGCGAAATTGACAATTATTAATAATTAATTTTTTAATTATATTTTTTCAGTTTATGTAAAAAATAAATGTAGTATTAAAAACTGGGTTTCTCAAAATTCATCATAATATATCTTTTCGGAACCCCAAACGGAAAAGAAAGGGAAAAATCTAGTACTGGCAAATCAATTTTTTCACGTGAAAGAGCATATAATTAAAAACAATAATAGTAAAAGTTATGATATAAAAACTAAAGTTATCAGGCACTCTGCAGTTAGCTTGAAGCGATATGAAATGTCATTTAAGGTAAATTATTTAAATTTTTCCTATTTCAATTTAATAAAAATGAAATTATGTGATATTTACTTTTTCATAATAATAGCACGAATCCATCTTTTTCTTTTCTCTAATTTATATGAAATCTTTGGTAACCTATAATAACTACACTCCCTATTATTGCTATTATTAGCACAATTTAATACGCAACATGTATTTGCACACATTTTTAATAAAATTTATACTTAAAAAGATTCCAATTTTGTCATTTTTCGCCGCTACGCACGCTGGCATCGTTTCAAGGTTCCCCTACCATGGTCACGCACGGAGCGAATAGCAACCAAGCATTGTTCACTGCTATATCTATGAGTTGGCTGAATATGCAAAGATACCACCTTCTCGATTTGAATGGTGTTTTATATAGCGATATCGGCATATCAGATAGATCAACACCACCCATATGTTTATTATATTGCTTCACTACTTGAGGACACTGCACATCAAATTTTTGTTTTTGTTCCTTATTATATCGTTTCGCTTGAATTACGGGGCTGTGGGAAATGTGTGAGCTAGCTAAAGTGACACATTTAGTATCGGCCCACTTGACTACTGCTATACCGTTTGTGTTGTAAACTATGTAATTGAAACTTTCTCTGACACTCCTGCGCGAACAATCATTTTCAGTCCCCATTTTTTAGACGTTTTGTGCATATATTGACGTAAGTTACCTGCTTTACTTTCCTTATACGCTATCATCATTTCATCAACAGAAAACAGTGTCTCTTGTTTCAAAGACAAACATTTTTGACGTTCTTTTTCTAATATAAGCCGAATTTTGTCTGTTGCCCAATCTGTCGCCGTTTGCATTCATTTTATTATT
The DNA here is from genome assembly GCA_918026665.1 of Diabrotica balteata. Lineage (NCBI taxonomy): Eukaryota > Metazoa > Arthropoda > Insecta > Coleoptera > Chrysomelidae > Diabrotica > Diabrotica balteata. The sequence goes on from OU898280.1 coordinate 117,547,572, forward strand.
TTGAAAGTGTATGATCCATCTAAGCTTTTCGAATCTCTTCACTGGCATTACTTCAGCGACTGTTTCATGTCGAGTTTTAAGACTCTAATAATCTTCAAAAGCAAGCATTTGTACCACACCCATTAGCATCTCCATGCCCACAAAAGCTTTTAGTTCCAATGGAGTCGTGTTGATAGATACCCCTGTTGATAATGTTGAGTATACATAAGTTTCATTTGATAATCAGTTTGCTCCCAGTTGTACTGTTTACATCTCTTTTTCGCAGTTTTGGATCGTGAAGTTAGCGGCTTGTCTTCTAATACTGTATCACTGAACGACGCAACTGAAAGCTTATTTGATTTAGAGGAAGGATCTTCAGAGTCTGGATCAAAATCATTAGCATTATCACCATAAATCTTTTCTTCGTCTGATGACTCTCCTATATCAGATATATACGGATCATCAGAAGGAAGTACTGCAATAACCTTCTAACGTGAACCGTAGAAAGAAGTGGTTGGTATCTGGAAATTATACAAAAAACAATACTTAATTCACATTTATGATTTAGAGTATATAAACAATTATTTATCCTCATTCCAACACATCTTATCATAATTTGATTCACCTAGGTACACTTTTTGAATATCATGTGGTTGAGCTAAATAAAGTTTGCCAATATGTAAAAAGAAAATTGAACGATTAATGTATACTACGGGATACATACAAAAAACAGTTGGTATTTTACCATTTGAAAATAAAATTATCGCTTCAAAATAAATCCTTTATATTCGCCTTACTATGTACTAACATAAGTTGAAATAACAAAACACAAATTTATAATAAAAACAAAAATATGATTATTTTTCTGCTTCCACCATTTCACTAACAACACTGACTCTATTTTACTTGAATACAAACTGGTTTCTCTCGCGCTATTTTATTCGTAAAGAGTGAATGTATCTTCCAGTACGCATTGCCCTCTATGCGCTTAGCCGCACATATTTTTACATTATAAATTTTATATACTATTGTAAGTATCTCTGGGTATACAATGGCCGTTTAAGGGTTAAGACAGTTAAAAATGTATTTCTGTTTAGTGTAACACCTTTATAAAATTGTTTTAAAGCTACTGTTGGTTGTAATATGTATAAATTAGTGCCTATGCTTTCACCAAACTGAATCCATCATCTGCTCCATTTAAATTTAATATGTTGTGTGATATAGACAAGTAGGTCACATGTGTTGAATTCTTCTATTACCACATGTGGGTGCTATAATGTATTTTTAGCTATAGAATTAGCAATAGTATTGCCAAAAATATCTGAGTGTCCCTTACCCATAAAAATTTATTACCATATGGATCTGATAGTTTTAGTAACTGTTGAAAAATTTCTAATATGAATATATTGCTATTGATTGAGAATTTAAAATTTTGTAAGGAGTATAATAATGGCAGTAAATCACTGCATATGAAAATTTTGTTTCAGTGATTTTCACAGCACAATTCAAGGGCTTTGTAAATGGCACATGCTTCAGCAGAAAAGATGCTGGATTGATTATTTAAAATAAATGATTTTTTAGTCTTTATTTTTGGTATAAAATAAGCACTTGTTGTACATGTTGGTGATTTTGACCCGTCTGTATAGATTACAATATAGTCTGAATAGTCACTTAAGATTTCTTTGTAATGTCGTACCGGACTAAGTGGTATGCTGGATAAATGATTGCAAATACCACTTCCGTACGCTCTGTTGTTCGATTTCGTCCTGAAAAGGACGAAATCTATTTAGGGTACAACGACAATAGGTAAATAAAACGAAAAAGTTGCAATTGAAAAAGAGACTCAGCCTCAGAGTCTACGAAAACTGAAGCATCCCTCCTGGAGCGAAGTGCTCTAGGAGAGCCCGCGAAGGGCTAACTTCGACTGACTTGTGATCCAAAATATCCCATATTTAAAGACAATTTAATATTTATATGAGATTTTCGGACCTCTCGTCCAATAAAAACATGAATAAAGTATGAGAAGGTGGGCGATGCGCGCCAAGGTGCTTATTAGTTTGTCACTATATGCACCAGGGCGACATCCCCATCCCTTTGGAGACTCTGAGGCTGGAAAAAGGTGATTTTTATTAAAAATACACACAATACAAAGTAAAAACGCACAATAACATGTGAAATAAAAAAGTACTTACAGTTTTTCAAAGATATTACTCGAAAAATGTCATTAATCGCAACACTACACAAAAAGCACAACACAGGAGGAGGTCTGTGGTAGTGACAGCATCTGCAGCTCCATCCTCGGTCGATGTACTTGTTCCCTCGGCGGTTCTTCTTCTTATTGGCTGTCCAGATCCCATTTACCATATCAACGGGGTTTCGAAGGCCAGGGGCCTAAGCCTGCGTGGTGTATCGTACCACATAGTGTAGGGAGGCGCTAGCTGGTCCTACTTCGTGATTTTCGTTGGCAAATGGTGCTTCTAGCTTCGAAGAAGGCTGGCTCGTCGAAGGTGTCTGCACATCGAAGGCCTCAGAGCTGCAGAAGGCCTGGATATCGGCATGTTGGCTCGATACTACTACACATGGTACAAAATATTCAATCCATTTAACCAAATCCAATTATCAAAGTTGTACATAATATGTTTGAGTTCAGTAGTGCTTTCACTGTACGTTTTCTTATGTGAGTAGATGACAATATCATTTGCATATTGTAAGCAAACAATATTAGGAGACTATAAATTGTGCAAATCGTCTGTGTATAAATTAAAAAGAAGTGGACTTAAAACAGCTTCCTGTGAATTACCTTTTAATATAATCTTGGGAACAATAATATTATGACCAATTTTGTCTTTGTATAGATTTGATGGTAAATAAGCTATCGATTTTGGAATGCCAAGAAACACAAGTTTATCACAGAGTATATTTAAATAAATATTGTCATAAGCACTTTTTATGTCGATAAACAAAGCACCTGTTGTCATGAAATTAGAAAAACCAATTTGAACATCTGTAGTCAGACGAACCACTGCATCCGTGGTTCCATAGCCTTGTTTATATACTTATTGTATTACTGCTTAAATATTATGCCGCCTTTTCCAAATTTCAATTCTCAATTTTAGAATTCTTTTAAATGTTTTAATAATGCATAATAATAATGTTATTGGTCTATATAATTCCGGATTATCTTTTTCTTTTTCCCGGTTTTAGAATTAATATAACAAAATAATATTTTTAAAGAAGCCTTAGTTGAAGATACAGGCATTAAAATCAACAGAATTAATGTCAACAATCTTAGATATGCAGACGACCCGGTACTTATTGCCTGAAATGAATAAGACTTGCAACGACTTATAAATAGGGTAACCGAAGCATGTGATAAATATGGGTTAAAACTTAATACTTCTAAGGCAAAATTTATGGTTGTCAGCAAAACGGAGTTACAACCAACGAACATCAGAGCGTATGGAATAGAGTTAGAAAGAGTCCCCAATATTACCTACTTGGGTGCAAACGTTAACGATAACTGGGATATAAATAAAGAAATAAAAATACGAATTGAAAAAGCCAGAGCCGCCTTCTACAAATTAAAGAAAATTCTAATTAATAGAGATATTACGTTAAATCTTAAAATCAGATTAATACGCCGCTACATATTCTCCACATTGCTGTATGGTATGGAGAGCTGGACCCTTACAGAGACATTAATGAAAAAATTAGAGGCCTTTGAGATGTGGATTTATCGACGAGTATTGCGGATAAGTTGGGTTGATCGAATAAGAAATGAAATAGTTTTACATTGAATGAAAAAAAAACACAGAAATAACAAAAACGATACGTAATGAGACATCCACAGAGGTATAACCTTCTACACCTCATAATACACGGTAAGATCGACGGAAGGAGAGGCCCAGGCCGACAAAGAACATCCTGGCTACGAAATCTCCGAGAATGGTATCAAGAAACCACCTTTAATTTATTTAGAGCCGCCGTGAATAAGGTTATTATTGCAAATATGATCGCCAACGTTCGATAATCGGACAGGGCACTGAAAGAAGAAGATAACAAAACAATCATTAAATTTGTGAGGAGGTATTCCAGTTTTCAAAATACAGTTATAAATAAGTAGTGGTAGTTTTTTAGCCAGTACACCCATATTTGTAACATAATATAAGAAATCTGATCTGGACCTGGAGCTGTGTTTTTGGATATCTTGATAGCATATTCCAGTTTGGATGATGTTATTTATTTTAATAAATAATGCTCTTCTCAATGTTAACCCATGTAAGGTATATGTTTGTCAACAAATGGTGGACATAACTTCTGAAGAATATCTTCTGCAACTGCGGAAAGAGCATGTTTGATGTTTGTGTTTTTGTTGTTTAATTTGTTAGCCATCTTCCATATTTTAGTTGATTTGCAACTAGAGTTATGATTTGAGCAAAATTTAATCCATGTTATTTTGGCTTTATGTTTAAACATTTTTTTAGTTGTAGCCTCTATCTTTTTATATTCAAAAAAGTTATTCAGTGTAGATGCGGTTTTGTATTTTTTAAGAGCATTCTTCTTAAGCTGTAGCTGTGTACTACATTCATCATCATACCAAATTGTTTTTTTTATGTTTAGGACTGAACGGTACGTTTTTGGGAATAAAAGCTTTGCAGCTTGTATTAATTGCTCTATTCAGATTAAATGTCATTTCATTACAGTTTTCAGAGTATGCAACATTCTTCAGTTACATTTCAAGAGTACTCTGAAACATACCTTATTTTGATTATTAAAAAATTTAAGAATGTTCTGCTTGTTTTTTAAAGTATTAAAGTTTGACAAATTGTAACATCCATGTATTTGTATTTTTTCATTAGATTTACCTTTACAATTGCTAAGTACAATATTGATTATAGTATATACTAATAAACTACTTAAAAAAATCTACTATTATTCTCTAATAAACTATTATACAAATGGGTAAAACAAAATACACAAATACAACAACAAAAATACACAACAAAATTAAATTTAAATACCGCGAGTAAAAGAAACAATGCAAAACTCCAAAAATATCCAATTGCTCTTCTTCTTCTTACAGTGCGGTCTCCCTACGGAGGTTGGCAATCATAATGGCTATTTATATTTTAGAACTTGCTGCTCTAAACAAATCAATCGTTCTGCATTGATCCCAACCACGTAGATTCTTTAACCGTGAGTTCTGCCTTCGGCTAACAGATTTTCTTCCTTGAATTTTTCCCTATATTAGGAGTCTCAAAATTTCATATTTTGGTCCCCTCATCATGTGGCCTAGGTATTCCAGTTTTCTGGATTGTATAGTGGTGATTAGTTCTGTTTCTTTACCTACCCTCTCCAGTACTTCTTTATTTGTAATTCTATCAGTCCATGATATTTTCAATACTCTACGGTATAACAAGAGTTCCAAGGCCTCGATTCTTTTTAAATTACACTTTTTTAATGTCCAAGTTTCAGCTCCATATAATAATATTGAAAATATATAACAGCGAATGGTACGTAGTCTAATCTCCAAATTTAGATTTTTGGACGTTAGAAGTGGCTTTATTCGTATAAATGCTGATCTGGCAATCTCTGTTCGTCTGTTTATTTCCACAGTATGATCATTGGTTTCATTGATCGAAGTTCCCAAGTACTAAAATTTTTCTACTTGTTCTATCACGTTACCATTGATTGTCAATAGGTGATTTATATTTTGTGGTCTTTTTGTAATTAGCATGTACTTTGTTTTTTTAGCGTTTATACTAATTCCCATCTCAGCACTATTCATACTCAAGCTTTCGATAAGATGTTGTAGATCCTTTATACTCATTGCTATGATCACAGTGTCGTCTGCATATCTCAAGTTGTTAATTAATTTTCCATTAACGATGAGTCCCGCTTCGATATTATTGAGCGTGTTTTGGAAAATTTCTTCAGAATATAAGTTAAACAAAAGTGGCGATAAAACACATCCCTGACTAACTTCTCTACAGATCCTCATTTCTTCTGCGTGTTGCCCATCAATTTGAACTATGACACTTTGGTTTCTATAATGTTTGCACTATATTTATGATTTAACTGTCAATGCGCTTATTCATAAGTATTGATATTAGTTTTTCATGTGTTACTTTATCGAAAGCTTTTTCGTAGTCAACGAAGAACAAGTGTAGATTAACATTTACATCCCGACATCGCTGAATCAATATGTTGATGGCAAATAGTCCTTCTCGAGTACCCATTCCATTTTGAAACCCAAACTGCGTCTCGCTAATATCCTCATCTAGCTTTTCGTATCTTCTTTTACGTATAATTACTTATAGTTCTTCACTGTATAACATGTACTGCATAAATGGCTTTGCTAGAACCCCACTTTCCAATTTGTTTATGCGCGACGACTTTTTAATTTCACGAGATATCTGTTTGTCTGTACTAAGAATTGTAACTTAAAGGACCAATAAAAAAAAAGAAAAAATAATAATCGTCTATGGAATATACATTTTCAAGAGAAATACTCTTTGATCAAAAACGTTTTAAAGAATAATATCATTTAGATTACTTGATACTTATTTATTTCGTTATAAACTTTGAGGGATAACTTTGAGATATAATGGGGTAAATAAAAAAATAAAGTATAAAATGTCATTCCCAGCATAATTTACATATCCATTCCATAAAAGGAAATGAGAAAACATACGGTTTTCAATAGTATAATTAACTTGTCTCCTCCTTATGTTAATTTTTGTTTAATTACAAGCAAGCATATACATTTTATCTTTCCCAACGTCTTTGTATGATTGTATATACTCAAAGTATAATTACCGCAACGTTTAATGAAGTCATTAGCAAAACACACACCGCCATTTATTATTTGGACTAAGTTCTAAACAAAACTAAAGCAAATATATATGATATTATTCTGCGGCTTTTAATTTTCACTTGCTAACGTATCCTCAAGCGGATGTGAGTTTGAGTACGATATTTAGATGGTTTGTGGTATAGGTGAGTATTTTATATTCCCATACTCGTAACTTAATCAGGAAAGTGTGGGAGTTATTACTAAAATATCTAATCAAATATCTTCTAACTGAATAACTAAAACTACAAAATTCGATTTAGATTGAAAATTGAGTGGGCGCCTTAGAGAATTATCACAGATCGAAATATTGTTGCATTAAAATCTTGGTCACTTTAAAGTTATGAAATATTGTTTTACAGGGTATACCAAAAACTAGAGGAAATAGGATGTCATTACTTATTTTCTCGTTAAAGTAACGATTACCTAATCAAACCATCAATCGCTCCCCGCATTAGTGATATGGAGGACGAATATTGAAAAATGTGAAAAACGACAGGGTTAAGTATCGCTTTTGTTAAGAAAAATTTTAAAACTTTTGATAGGTATATTACGGAAGCGTTAAGTGGCGCACGAGAAAATTTTATAGAGGGTCTCACTAAGAAAATATAATACCAACTTTTGTTTTTTTTTATTTGGGACATCCTATATATTTTGACATCTTTTGTTTGCATTTTTATTTCTCTTTCACTTGATATGACATATTATATATCTATTTTCAGTCGTTGGAACTACTTTGCAAATAAATTCCGTATTTGACATCACTTTATAAACACAAAAAAACACTCAGTACCACATTCTAAGATTTTATTATGGACATATTAATCCTTCACAGCTTTATTTATCAGAACTAGGATCAATCAACTTAAAAAATGGAAATAACACATCTACCAGAAACAAAAAAATTCTTAACAATCAGAATTAATTTTACGAAAACATTAACATTATAATAACATAAAAACATCAATAATACACAAAGAAACAACTATAATTTATTTTTCTTGACATCTTTTTCTTACAGATCTTACTCAATTAAGTCTATGCATTGGATTTATTTTTCTAAATGTTTGAATGCTTTAGAATTAATTATTCTTCCTTATAGTACAGTCACTGAAGGTTTTCACTCCGGTTTCGTTCCACCTCCATCGATTTTCATAAAAATTGGTAAGTAGTTAGGGGATAACTTAAGAAATAAAAGTGGCTTGGTATCAACTTGCGCTTTTAGCGTGGAGGTGGATGCCACCCCTTCTCGGGGGATGAAATTATTTTATTAAAAATAATCCCAGGAATCGATAGAGGGACCAAATCTAAACAAAAATTATTTTTTAAAGTTATTAAAATAAATCAATACTTTTTAGGTTATTGAAGATTAAAGATTTTGATTTTTTGTGAAAAAAATGCATGTTTTAAAGAGGTTTTTCATAAATAACTCAAAAACTATAAGTTTTTATAAAAAAGTTGTTATTATTAAAATTGAAGCTAATACAAAATTAAATAAATTATTTGCTAAAAAAATCTTTTAATATTAATTCAAAGAGAGTTATAGGTAATTAAATGTATTTTTTTTCGGCGAGTACTCAAATCTGTATATTCAAGCTTAAATAACGGGAAAACAATGCATTATATAAAATATACTTATAAAACAATTTTTAAAGTACTCAGAAATACCTATAAAATGAGTTCTAGAAAAAGTTGATATCAGCAAAATTAAGCAAGTTATGGTGAAAATAAGAGGACCCTTTCGAATTTTTTTGGAAAAAGTGAAAAATAAAACACACGCCATTTCCACAAAAATTAAAATTTATAGTAATCTCTATAAGACTGTCTTTATTTTAACAAAAGTAATAACCCCAAAATTTTGACCGGTTTAAAATACATATTTTTGGAAAAAAAAGTTGATTTGAAAAAATCAGAATTTTTCAAATTTATTTTCTTTTGAGAAGAACTCCATAAGTATATATTCAATATACTTAAAAAATGATAAAAAACAAAATTTAAGTATTTCTTAGCAAATATTTTCTTTTTTTTATACTTTTGTAGGATAAAAAATAACTAAGATAAAAACGTTTAAAACCTAAATTTTACTGCGAGAAACATATAACCGGGGCCATTTAACCTTTTATCTTTAAAAAAATAAGGGATTTAAAAGATTAAATTTAGTATGACTTTATAGCTCTTGACATCATCTTTCAAAAAGTTTTTAAATGAAAAAAATCAATAACATTTTTTTAGAAAAAATTTTGGAGTAGAGATTTGTATATATATATAAATATATATATATATATTATATATATATATATATATATATATATATATATATATATATATAATATATATTGTAGTGAGAGCAGAAGTACAATAAATTAACATAAAAATATATACAACCAGATATACAATGTTAATTAATAAATTTATTTAAATAGTAATTAAAGACATAATTTATAAATTATATACTAGATAATATTATTAAAAAATAATTATATGAGGGTATTTTTAAAAATTTAGCATAAGAATTAAGTTTAAGAAGTTTTTTTATTTTATTTTATTTAATATTAGATATGTTTAAGTCAGCCAGGTGCATATGCAACCAAACATACACTGTAGTGTCAAAGTCAAAAAGTTATTTATTTTTAGAATTTTAATTTAAAATAAAATTACATATGTAAAATATTAAAAATGTATTTCATATAAATGTTTAAGTTACATATAACAGTGTAATTCTGATCTGGAGAGCCTAAAGTCAAGTAAATTGTACATAGAAAATTCTAGAAATGTCAATAGGACTATTTGCATAATACATCATAGACAAAAACAATTCCATTTATTCCAGAATGTTCAGATAGAAAAAATAGAATGATTTGAACCTTATTTATTGCTAGATTATTCTGGAACGAGAAAAAAAAATATAAATATTATGTATTTTGGAACGGGAGTTCAGTTATCAGTTAGAAGTGAGTCAGTTAGTTACAGATTATGATTAGTTACAGTTGATTAATCAGTTAGTAAAGTGAGTCAGTAAAGTTATAATTCAAGAATTTAGTTACAAGAAGATTATTAATTGAGTTAAGTGAGTTAGTTAGAAGAAATTAAATCAGTTACAAGATTATTATTGAGAAGTTAGTTATAACAATTCAAGGATTATTAAGTCAGTTACATGTGATTATTAATTACAAAGAAGAATTAACAAGAATTTATGAGGTTATGAAGAGATCATGAGCTAGAAGAAGGGATTGATTAAGTTAAATGAATTATTAAGTCTAATACAGTTGAGATTAATTATTACTACAGTAATATAGTGATAGTATGAAGTTAATTCATTGAAGTAAGCATTCAATAATACAACCACAAGATCCAGTATATTTTAAAGTACATTATATGGAAATTACAAGGATATAAATTTATATATTTATATGAGGAGTGGAGATAATTAAGAAGAAACATATTAAAATTGTTGGATAACCAAGGCTGAGTAAGAAAATATCGAGTGGTGATAATAACTTTAATTTTGGAAAAACTTTAGGCGTTCAGTGAAAGAAAATTACCAAATTTTGTTAAATAATTTAATAATTGTAAGAATTTCAAATTTTAGATAGATTGTTTTAAATTGATATTGCTTATATTAGATAGATAGGTTTGTTTCATATTAGTTATAATAAAAAAAAAAGAAAAAAAAAGAGGTTAATCTTTGTAAATGGGTATATTTATTTAAAAAAACCCTTAAAAGCGCCACATCAATAAAACAAACGTTTTCGGACCACACAGTCCATCATCAGGTTTTAAAATCGAAAAATGCTAGGTCACAATGCCTGAGCCACCAAAATACTAGGGTAAAAACCCTTTAAATTACATTTAGTTATGAAATATTGTACATTGTGTTGTAAAATAACTGTGATGTTCAGTATTAAATTAAATTTGACTATAGGTAACACATGGCTCAATCGGGTTCCAGAGCCGGTGAGAGAGAACCTCTACACTCGGAGAACAGCGTGGGACTCAAGGATTTCTGAACTTAAAGTAAAACAGGAGAATGGTCTGAAGATAAATCATGAAAACAACCGCTTAAGTGGTTGTTTGATAAACCTATGGTTATACCAAAATCTTCCTGATCTGGTATTTTATTTCTGTCGGTAGTCCAGTAGGTAGATTCACCCCTGGATATGTTTTTAAGATTATTGTCTTGCATATACATCTAAGTTGTCTTAGATGATCTAAAGAGATCTAAAGAACTGTGTGACTTGTGTTTTATTTATATTATGTCGTAGTGGGCAGTAGATGGCTGTTATTGTTAGTGGCCCTTCCAAGTCTTCAATCGATATTCTGGTGGCTTGCAAATAGTCTTTATTGGTCTTACTATGCTCGTGATGCTTAATTGATATCTTGGTCATGACTGCAGACCCGCTGTGTAAAGTATCATCTGGATGATGTACTGCATTATACATAAGTAGGACATTTAAAATAACTGCGGCTGGTAAAGTGTGTTTTAGATACGAACATTATGTCAATGTTATTGTTGATTATAAAAGTTTTGACCTCTTAGGCATGTTCATGGGCCCAACGATTAAAACTAGCCAACTTGGATTCTAATCGTTAGACATAGTTGCCCTTCTTTCAAACAAGTAAAATCCTATATCACCGAACTTGTGTTATTATTTTATTACAATTAACTATGATTGTCATATAATTATGTAATAATAGCTAGTTTTAACTACTTTTAAAATGTTTCACTGAGGCGAGCATCGTGGAACTATCGCAACAAAATGGCATTCACAAGAAACTAGCGCCACAAGATGACGTCTACTAGATTTACTACTCTCGAACAATTTGTTTCTAGTCATCATATATTTATTCTGAGCTGGTTTAAATTAAAAACTGCATAAAAATAAATAAATGTAATAAAATAGTTGTTCATTTTGTACCTAGCCAGAGACGTTTTTCAAGTCAATAAAATAAAATTTGTTTTTTAGGTAAACTATTTTTATCCATAGTGCCCTATGACATCTTGTATGTAACTATACGTTCATTATTAATGAAGACACTGTGTAGTGCCCTTTTAGTAGTCGCCTTGTTTGTCTATATTAATATATTCGTGATATCTTTCCGCTTAATTTAACGTATCATCCGTTCCAATCAAACCAATAACAAAGGAGATATGATGTAATGCCCTCTTAGCAATGCCGCATGTCACAACATGTTCGCCCTCTCTCTCCTTTTCAATAATGTATCATACGTCATGATCCGACGAACTATTCTAACCCGACAAAAAACTCTTACAAAATAGGCATAAATAACCTTAGCATGTTCTTATTGGATTTTACATTGGAAATAAAGCAGATATGGTATAGCAGCGTGTTTACAAATATAGCTTTTACTAAATTTTATTTAATTTTATTAATTTTATTTTATTGGTTATTTAATTTTATTTAATCCTATTTACCTTTATTTTATTTGACGTTTATTAAACGTCATTTAACTTTTTTAGTAAATAAATGTTTATCTTATCTAATGACATAAATAAATATATATTTATTTTTAGGAATTTTGCGAAAAAAATATTACTGATGAAGTATCATTTCAAGAACAAAATATCATTGAAATGTTAGATGTTGGTGGTTCGGATTTCTTTCTAGGTGGCGTTGGCTTACTGGATAAATGTTGTGACTTGTCGTCATGGTCTTTTATATATATATATAGATTTTCTTTGAATTTGACAGGTCTGTCACAAGTAAACAACGTATGTTTTTTTAATACGTCAACAGGTGGCGTTAAAAGCAAACATAACAATTTGTTGAATTATTTGGATATAATATAATTTGTTTAAACTATAAATAATAAATAAGGAATAAAATTACTTTATTTAATTTTCAGAATATTTTATTTTTAAGAATATAGAAAACATAGTATAAAGCTTTGCGCTAGTTTACTATACCACTTACTGTAACATATTTTTTTTAAACTGCGGTAAACAGCCAACCATTGGAATGTATTCCTTTTAATTTTGCAATCTTAGTTCAAACTACAGAATGAACTATTAATTTTATTCACATTAAAATACCAATTCAGAAAGAAATAAAACATTTTCATAAAACTACATTGAAAAACGTTAGGTATTTATTAAAGATAAAACAACTGTAAACTAAACTCAAGGTTAAAACTTTTTGAGATTATTTTACTCATCTGTAATTTTCGCAAATTGTCAAAATATTTGAATATTCACTATAACGGACACGTTAATTTCCCTAAATTTTAATATTTGATAATAATCATTTCCTTTTGAAACCAGTGTTTTGTTCATTGATTGTAAGCCTTTAATATTGAGAGCGCTACCTGTGTTGACATCTCCGTTTTTGCTCCTTTTCAGAAGTTAATATCAACCCCTATAATTAGCATTTAATCGAAAGCAATTTATTGAGGTGGTAAGCTGAATTATATTCAGATCAATAAGTTGGCAGAAAGGCCTTTTGCCATTTTTCTTAGAGCACAATTCAAACCAATTAAAGGAGTGGAGACTTCCATTGTCCTCTTTAATTCAACAACGACTGTTATGAGGGCGATATAAATGATGGGGTTTTGGCTCTTTTACACAGGAAAAAGTTATGCTCAATGAAAGAATGAAAGAGTTTACAAAGAGTTTTCTGCGGTTGCTTTCTTCCATCACAACTTTCATTTATACCGGGAAGATTATATTTTTAGTTAAACGTTAAACATTATTTTTTATTGCAGATACAAATATTTACTTTTCAACTTTGTTCATCGTATTATAATTTGATCATCTTTAACAAATATTGAAAGCTATTTTTAAATTATTTATTATATTACATATAAATATATTCTAATGTTATATTTGTTTAATACAACTATGTATTGACCAATATTATTTGTTTACGACGTTGTTTTCACCAATCGTCATTATTCCAATCAACATGTTCACGAGCAAAATGCAATCTTTGCCTTTTATGGTCTTTGGTCAGGTAACTGGTGCCCTTCTAGGGTGTAGGTCGTTTTTGGCAACTAAATTCGAAATAAAATAAAGCACTATTAGGTGTGTAATAATGGTGTGTATAAAACAAACTTTTTCCTAATGTCAATAAGTGTAAGTGTGTCAGTTATTCTAGAAAGGAAAATAACATTGATTTTAATTATGTAATTCAGTGGTCAGGTCTTGAAAAATGTAATAGCATTAACGATTTAGGAGTTGTATTTCAGAACCTGTTTAAATTTTAACGATATAAGACCGAGTAAACTGCTGTATCTATCGCTAGTGCGAACAAAACTACAATATTGTAGCTTAATTTGGTAACCCATTTATAATGTCATATGCAACAGATTGAAAAGGTACAATGGAAACTTTTAAAATATTTAGCATTTAAGGTTGATGGAGTATATCCCGTCCATGGTTAAGAATTATATTTTCGGTTTCATTTTTATATTGACTACAGTGATATATTAGCCCCTTTTATTGACTCCAACCCAACCAAAACAGTTTTATATTTTTTCCAAACGAGTCACAAGTACCTACTTCTTTTTCTTACTCCCTCCCTCTCTCTCTCTCTCTATATATATATATATATATATATAATATATATATATTTATTTATTTATTTATTTATTTATTTATTTGGCCGAGGTGTTAAAGAAACACCCTTTTGACTTTTTGTCTCGCTTTCGGAATTGTTTTACTCCTTTTTGGAGAAGTTGTAATATAGATAAAAAGAATGTGTAAATATTTACAAAATATCACAATTCGTCAGTCCAACTTACTAGTCGTTGAGATTTATAATAAGCTTTGACGCTCAACGTTAATAACACAAACATAAAATAATGAACAAGATACCTACATCCTAAAATTTTACTATCCTTACCAAGATTTTAGAATGTATCGTGTCAATGTAACTATAAAGTCACGTTCAGATGGCAGTGTACGGATATAGGATAACAGCGTTGCCAATTCTACTGCCATTGTAAGTTTTGCTACTTTTGTAAAATAAGCAGGGCCAAACTCACAGTAAACTAAGATATGTTTAGGTAAGCTAAAGTTGTTAATAGAAAATTCGTGAATGAAATAAATGGTAATAATTCCAAAAATGCTTTTATACATAATACCGCAGTTAATAGGGAAAAAAATATGAAAAATATTCTACAGGTTTTTTAATGTTCTAAACGGTAGATAGGGGATTACTGATGATAATTCCTTGAAGAATTACAGCCAATTTTGCTTTGTTTATTTTTTAAAGAAAGATGAAGTTTGGAAAAAATCATTTTTTTGCCTATTTTGTTTCTCGTGCATTTTAGGGAAAAATGTTTCAAATAAATGTTGCAGATCTTAAAAAGTTTTTTAATTTTTTAGTTTGTAAATTAAAATACATAGGTAAACAAATGACTGAGATAATTGCAAAAAACCCCTAATTGAGGCCCCCAGAACACAAGGGTGTAAGTGCAGTTGCTTATCACTTAGCAACTGATATCTAACAACAGGCACGTACTTTTGGCTTCAAACTTTCTACATTAACAACAATAACACCATCAAAAACTACATGTCATTGAAAACATGCTGAAAACTGAAAAAGTGCTACCTAGGTTTTTAAATTTATATCGAACTTTGAACAAAGATTTTTCAAAACTTTGTTTTTGGCACTTACACCCCTTGTGTTCTAGGGGCCTCAATTGTGCACTAATTTATTAAATGTTCATAACTTTATTTTTTGCATAATGACGTCTAATATAACTTCTTGAAATTATGTCGATTAATGAGTTATTTAAGTGTGCTACATTTCAACCAGATCAACTAAATATTTGATTACCTTTACTGAGAAAAGAATACCCCCGAAAAACAATTTTCAATCATCTTCATTTTCATAATCTAGTTCATCTTCAAAGTCATCGTTTAATGAAATTCTAATAGGTTCAATATCATCTTGAATGTTGTCTACTGTCCAAAAATTATTCTCCAATTTTATAACATGGTTGACGTAATTTTTCCAATGTCCATTATTCTGTACTTTATCATAACCTTCATAAATCAATGTTTTAACGTTGTTTTGTTTGAAACTTGAATTCTTAGAGGACACGTACCGTTTCACTTCACTCCACACCATTTCTATTGGGTTCAGTTCACAGTGATAAGGCGGAAGTCTTAAGATATGTACATCTACGCGGCATTGTTCGTCACTGTGATTCCTGTATTTTTCACCAATACAATCAATTTTGTATTTGTCATAAATATTTTTAAATACAATTAGCAGTATCCAGAAGTTTATTTTTTAAGTAATCTTCTTCAAAATAAATGTCCTTTTCATAGAGCCACTCCTTAATTTGACGTTTCACCCAATATTGTTTGGGAAAATTTAATTTCCTAGAGTGATAAGATGCATTGTCCAAGATAATGACATTCTTTTTATTTTTTTGGGAGATTCGGAATTAACATCTCTTCAAACCATTTTTCAAATAGATCTCCGTCCATCTCTTCATGGTAATCTTCAGCACCTTTTTTGGCAAGAAAAGTGATGTCAGCACCTTCAACAAATCCGTCTTTGTTTCCTGCATGGACTAAAACAAATCTTGGTCCTTTTCCGGTCGGAGTTTTTAAACCTGTGGTAAGTCCATTTACGAAAGCCGGTCGGCTATTTTTTATTGTTGTATCTTGCCATACTTGTCCATTGGTTATTGCAGTATTAACTCATGATTCGTCCATATAAATGATATTGGCTCCTTCGTTCCTCAGTTTCTTTATTTCCCGGAGATAGTGACGCCTCCAAGCGACTATTTCTTGTTTTTCTAGTAATATTGAATTTCTACCTTGTTTGCCATATATAAAACCCATCTCGTGCAATAGTCTTCTCAACGTACTCTTGGAAAAATTCGGAAGATGCTCCATTTGCTTAATTTTTTCTAGTACTACGTCAAGGGTTGGAGGAATATTGTCCACAAAAAAAACCGTGCACTACTTGTCTTATTCTAGACCGAGTTGCTTCATCATATCTATTCTCACGACTATTCAAATAACCGGTTCTTTTTTTTCTTATAGGAGTTACGAGTGGACCATTTTTACTTTCACTTCTATATCGGAATATCGTTCGCTCAGAGACTCTAGTCATAGCAGAAACTTCCCGCACTATTGTTGATACACTTTTATCATTATTACTGTTTGATAAATAGTTAAAAACATTTAACACTATTTTTTTGCATTCACTATTTAACAAATTACCGTTTTTTAATTTTATTACACTCGCGGCCATTTTGACACTGACACGACACAAACGTCTGATATCAACTGAAAATTCTTTTAATGACTCTTAAGTATTTACCTGAATTTAGAATTGCTGGCATTAGACAATAATTTTGAATTTATAAATAGGTATATTTTTTTAATTCTAAATTATTTTTTAATGTCTGTAACTGTAAATGCAGGTAGAGAAAGTGTGTCATTAAAAGGACATTAAGATCAAAAACGGATTATACAAATAATTATTTCATTTCCACGAATTGTAAACAATTTTGAACAGAAGATATAATTCCGAAAAGACCAGATTTCCGAAATATAACTTTCTATTTTTAAAATACCAACAGAAAAATTATATAATTAAAAAAATGTAGTATTTTTCCGTTTCACATTCATAAATATTTCCGAAATTATAATTCTTTTATAGGAGCCGGCCCATAACGTACGATTGTAGGTACGATTAAAAACTGACAACAATGTAGTTATTTCTGGCATATAGAAAGTACAGGCCTATCTCTGTAACGCTGCCATCTGAATGTGAATTTATCTATAGTAAGTTGCACTGACGAATTGTGATATTTTGTAAACATTTACATATTTTTTTATCTATATTATAGCAGCTTGAAAAAGGAACAAAATAATTCTGAAAGCTAGACAAAAAGTCAAAAGAGTGTTTCTTTAATATCCTGGCCAACCTTCTCACTGCAGCCCTAATAAACTGGTTGTTTGTATATATATATTTATATATATATATATATATTATATATATATATATTATATATATATATGTATATATATATTTATATATATATATATATATATATATATATATATATATATATATATATATATATATATATATATATATATATATATATATATATTCTATATTATATTCATATATAAATTTGTGTACACTATTTTAGTCTGATAAAATAATAAATAAATTCCTAAAATATTACGTATTCACCGATTACAATTTTTTTTTAATCATAATGCCCATTTCATACACAGAATGCATTAGTTTTTGTGACCACAATAATTGAAATATTGATATTGTTAACATAACTACAAATGTCTATTCAAATATATTAATTACTTCGACATATATATTTACATATTATAACTCCAAATATAAAAGAAAATATATATGAATATTGAAATAAATTTTAATTTGACTTTTTTATAGTATTTAACAGCCTTACATTTGATTGCATGCATGAATAACTTTAATTAATATATATCAAAAATGAAGTAAATTAAATAATTATATTTAAAAAAATATACATGTATTATTTTATGTTATCTTTACTAAGAATAGTTGAAAATAAATTAATTAAATATGTGCTTGATATAAGAAATAATTTGTAAAACAAATCTAACCTAGTCCTCAAATAAACGGAAAAGTAATGGACGAAAAAAAAGGTACTCATTTAGTACATATTTATTCAATAAACGTGTTTTTTGTTGGCTTATACCAAAAATTTAATTAAAAGTTTGTACCAATAGTAAAATTAAAATGTTTTCTAATTATAGAAGAGAAAAAATGTATGTACAATTTTTATTTGATCCATATAAAAAACAGTATAATATAAAATTTAAACAATTTTATTAAAAACTAAACAACAGAAGATCAAATTTTATTTCAAATAAAAACGCCGATAAGCTGGCTTTATTACCGTAAGTCAGTAGCAGCTCTAGTATTAATACTATTAAATAAAGACAATAAAAATTAAAAATGTTAAACAATTTAAAAACTGACATAGTTCTCACCAAATTAATATTAACATCTTTAGCACCAACCTCTTCTTCAATATTAACCTACTCTAATGCCGTAAGCAACTTTAACTTTCCGTCCAAAGGACAAGCAATTGTTTTATCATCAGTACCGGATATAAAATTACACGAATACATAACAGCAATAGGAACTTTAGTACAACCCAAAAATATAATCTTCGCGTCCAGAATCTCAAATAACAGAGTATTCATTTATCTCAGTAACACTACAATCTTAAAATTACTGTATAATCACAAATATGTTATATAAGGAAATGACATAGAAATTAGAAGATTAATTACTCCTGCGAGCTGACTAGTGATATCAAATGTCTGCCCCAGTATTCCAAACACTTTTATCGAAGCAAAGGTAAAAAAATTGGAGCTTATTGCAGTGTCTAAAATAACATTTTTAAAATTAATTACTATTCAACTGGGAATAAGCTACAATTAAAGGTTAAAATACGTTTATTGACGTTTCAATTTCCACTTCGGAAATCGTTCTCAAAATACAAACAGTAAAACAGTAAATTTACTGTTTGTATTTTGAGAACGATTTCCGAAGTTGAAATTGAAACGTCAATAAACTTATTTTAACCTTTAATTGTGGCTTATTCCCAGTTAAATAGTAATTAATTTAAAATGGCACAAGAAAATAGCTTTAGAACAAAATTTTTAAAAGTTGGCATGCTTGAATCTAAATACAATAATATATTAAGCTTTAGACGTAAAGTATTTGTTGTGTGCTCCAACAACTTATAATCACATCCTAAATTCACTTCTAATATCTCATGACAATTCCCCTTACAAAATGTATCTTTCCTTAAATGACCGACATCTTAAAAACAACATTTCAAGGATTTTAAAAAAGATACATGAAACAGACAATAGACAATAGACAACAGAATAGATTCTTCTATTACTAAAGAAGAAAACAACGGCAACTCTATCAAATAACCCAAATTCATAATTTAATAGAATTTGAATGGCTTTTACAGCTATATCGAAAACTTAGAAATATTAATCAAGGAATTCTCACCTTTAGTAATATGTTTACAAGCAACCCGACTTTCTAATAATAATGTAAAATTGAAAAACTGTATACCATACATCAAAAATAGACGCGTGCAGCAAATAGCAAGCGGCGGGGTTGGCATTTTTGTGAAATCTACAATCGAGTTCAAAGAAACTTCGTTAGATACAAATCTGGAACCTGTTGTAGGCTCAATAGTTCACCATTTCAAAATAACATTTGCAGTGTATATTTACCATATCCGAAAAAATCCATATTCCTAGAACTACAAAAAGCGATAGAACAAAATCCATCTCCTAAATTAATTCTTGCTGACACAAATTGTCATAACGAATCTTGGGGATCTGCGAAAACTGACAAAAATGGCAAAACTTTATTACAAATAATAATTAACAACCTTAAACTGATGCTATTAAACACAGAAATGTCTACCCGTTTCAACTCATACAGTGGCATGTTTTAATCCATCGATTTATCGCTTCAACTTCAATTCAACTCTAGCACCACTACTTGAGTGGAATACACTTTTACACTTATTTGACAGCGACCATCTACCAATTTTACCTACCACAAACATTAATACAAAACCATATGAAACATGGAAATTAAAATCAGCGAACTGGGAAAAGTACACTAGTTTAATAACTAAACGAATGACAGGCTTCAAAATATTAGAAGACATAAACATCACAATAACAAATTTTAATGATATCCTAATAGATTCAACTAGAGAAGTGATTGGAAAAACTAAAGCTATCGCAAAAACACCTCTACCCTGGTGGAATATCGAAATAAAAACTTCTTTAATGCCTGGTTGCACCAACATATCTTAAGCTTAAGACGTGCCTTAAGCTTAGCTTACGACACATACGCGTTGCACCATTGAGTCATTTAAGACTCGTTTCGTCACTCAATTATTGAGAAATTACATGTCAGTTAAGACGTGCTTAGATAAGAATCGAAAATTATGGTGCAACGTAAATGAGAGTTAAGGTGGCCCTACCTATAAGCGGAGCTGGGCTAAGCTGGAGCTTAAAATATGTTGGTGCAACCAGGCATAAAACAAACAAAATATTCCTTTATTATATTGAAAAAACACAATTCCAAAGCTAACTTAGCTAGATTTAGAGCATTAAGAGCCAGATACAGAGTTCTAATCAAAATAATATATCTAAAAAAGAAAGCTGGGCCAATTATGTCTTATCAATAAATTCATCTACACCAATATATGATATTTGGCAGAAAATAAGAAAAATAAAAGGCTCAACCAAAATTAATCACATCGACAACATTGCTACAGATAACTAAATTACTTCAGATAAACTAAAAATCGTAGAAATCTTAGCTGATCACTATCAATTATATTCGAGCAATTATCAATATAACTCTACATTCTTAAAACACAAAGAATAAACCAAATTTTCACAAATCAATGTTATGCCTTCTCACTATACCGATTACACTAGACGAGGTAAACGATAGCCTAGGCAATGCTAAAAAACTTCTTCAGGACCTGATGATATTCCAACAATATTTATTGAGAAACTACCTGAAACAGTAAAGAAATTTTATGTGACATCTTTAACAATATTTACACAAATAAAACGTATCCTTTAATATGGCGTCAACCAATTATATATCCTTTTTTTTTTAAATAAATAAGTAAAAAAAACTTACCATCCTCCTATCGTCCAATATTGCTCATCAGTAACATTTACAAAGCAATGGAGAGAATATTGAGTAAAAGACTGAAATGGCACTTTGAAAAGGAGGTAAAACTTTTTTACTCCAATACAAATCGGATACTGTTCAGACAGATCGACAGCTGATAACATTGTTACGCTAGAATCCGGAATTCATAAAGCATTTACAAATCAACAAAAAATAATCGCAATATTTTTCGACATCAAAAAAGCTTTTGACACAACATGGACGTATTATATCCTCAAAATTATGAAAAACAAGAAGAGAGGCATACAACTTAAACTTGTGTGTAAATGGTCATTACATACACTCTAAATCTTTATTACAACGTCTCTGGTCATTGCCTTTAGTCTAGGACAGTGATATACTGGATGACCGATTGATCTCCGATTGGAAATCATTATTAAATACATTCCAATCAATATATAAAATGCCATTTCTCAGATGCCTGACTCTTCCACTGCTTGTATCGGATATGCTACTACGACAAAGTAGGATTAAGTGGAACATCGCTACTAATCTTTTAAAGATAGGTGATGTGGCAGTAATCAAAGATGAAGAGACCTCTCCAATCCTCTGTCCTCTGACAAAGGTAATCGAATTGCTCCCAGGCAAGGATTCTCTTGCTCAAACAGGTGTATTCACACCAAATGCCGAGTACCTGAGGTTAATCAAGAAAGCTAGGTTACCCTTTAACCAATAGTGGCGCTGTCAGCCAAATATTTATATAGTTTCTCTAAACTTTATTTTCTCTAGATTTTAAATAGTTCTTATTTATCTTAGATTTTTACATGAGTATCCCTAATGTATACTGGTTTCATCTAGTTCTCTAAGTAATTATTTGATACCCTATCCCAGTGGCGTAACTCTTCTTGCCCGCCCCCAGTACGTTAAATTTTTTCACATGCGAAAAATTATGTCATTTTTTCGCTGTATTACTAACTATTCTTCTACCACAATTTTACAAGTAATACCTTAGTCTAACCCTTGATAACCCTTCCTATTCTAGTTCAACCTCCCTTCCTTTAGAAAAACAGACAGTTTTAAAATAGCAAAGAAGAAAGACTCTCTTTTGATTGTTGACTGTGACTAGGGACAGTCGTTCGCTCTTTTGCTTCTGTTGAGTCTTACTAGGCAGACGTATTCTCTCAATTGCCTGTTGGCTATCGTTTGGTACAGACTCTCTGCTCTTGCCGGTTACCTATTGCTTGGTACAGACGTATCTCTCTTGGCTGTTATCTATCGCTGAAGAGCTTCTCTACTATAGACTGCTGCTAACTAATTATCTGTCTCCTGCTTTTAGATACCCGAAAAATACCGCAAATACTGTTTTAAATCGTGTACAGACGCAAAATGTGCTCTATCTCGCGATCTTAGTGTTAGTACCGCAAATCACGTGTTCAGAAACCGGTGCCCGGATAGATTCCGCGTATAAAGAATAACCGCGAGTGAAAGCCGGTTAAGACGAGTGTGTGAAGCAGAAATATTGGTAACACTTCATATAAACTTAATTTGCTATTGTCTATATAACCCTTTACTACATATCCTAATTTATTTAAACCTTCTTCTTCTTCTAGTTTCATGACCGGTATCGATCGTTGGATATCATGTTGGCTACCATATTCGCTATCGTGACTTTATTGACAGCAGCTCTAAATAATGATGTATTATATAATACAGTCGTATATAATACAGTCCTTATACACTAAAATTATACTGATAATTTCACATATGTACACCCTTTTTGTACAAGTATTATTGTTTTACATTGAATCCCAACTTTTGGAGGT
Organism: Diabrotica balteata; assembly: GCA_918026665.1. Taxonomy (NCBI): domain Eukaryota; kingdom Metazoa; phylum Arthropoda; class Insecta; order Coleoptera; family Chrysomelidae; genus Diabrotica; species Diabrotica balteata. Next base: position 117,570,923 of record OU898280.1, read on the forward strand.
AGTTATATTGTTTTACATTGGTGTCCACCATTTCTGAGGTATCTTTTTATGGTTACAATTTGTTTATGGAAATATATATATCCAAAGCGAAAAGGAGAAACCACCGGATGCTAGATTGAACATATACATTCTCCTAATTTTCTGATGGCCTGATAATATGTTATACAGAGATCTTCATATGCTCAGAAAGCAACACACAAACAAAATACACGAAAGCTCACCCACACACAAACGTTTAAGCACCTATAAAAAAATAGAAACACACAATATATTCAGAATTTTGAAGTTACATAGGGCATTAAATTGACACTCCTATGACATTGAGTACTTATGACACTGAGACTAACCAAATTCTTAAATAATCTGCTTGAAAACGATTTTAGGAGTGGAAATCACAACGTCAAATTTTACCCAATTAAAAATGTAATTTTAATTACAATCAATTGTGACTTAATCCTGTATACACTCATTATTTAACATTAAAAAGAATACTATTAAATAATGTACCTTTGGAGAAATAATAATTTATCTTCTAAACAAGTTATTAAAAACGTTTATTAAAAGCTTTTAAATTTATATAACACTACCCAGACTATACATCATTTTAGCTACTATAGGATTATATTGAACAAATATCGAGTTAAAAGAGCAAATTGTAATTGACAAGCGAGCTACTTCGACAGGAAGCATCAGGTGCAACAATCTATCAAAATTATATCTGTGTTATCAACAATAATTATAATAGAATCGCGGGGACAACGCAAGCGCTCGGCGACTTAGGGTGAGCTAGGCATCCCGACGCCACTCGAACCTTATCCGCTACGAGCGACGTCAGCTTCGCGTAAAATGCTCTCTCTGTACGCCACGCGTTCCCGGTCGTCACCTCCTGATAGAGAATGCCGCTAATTTCTTTGAAAATCCTGCTCGGAGTTTTGCGAAACGAAGTTCCAAAGTTCAGGTCATTTTTAGAGATTCTACAGTGACAGTGACGATTGTTCTAGTGAATTACCCAAATTAGTGATGGTCTTTAGTGTTTAACAGTTTTAAGATTTTTCTCTGTGTTTTCTCTGCATTACATCTTAAGTGGTTTAACAGAAGAGAAAAATAAAATAAGTAGAAAATTTTTCTATAGTAATATTATTAAGTGTTTCAACTCTAAAAGTTTGTGATATAATAGTGTAGTTCGAGTGCTAGTGAAAGCATCAATTTATTAGGAATGGAGAAACGACGAGGATTATTTTTCACCTCTTTTTTGTTCGCCTTTTGCACAGGTGAGTTTTTATCGTATATATAAATTATTTGAGTTAATTAAAATATGCTTCATATTAATTATTTATTAAACACCATAAAATCATAGACTAACGGTACAATATCAGCATGCAGATAAAAATTGATAAAAAAGATTGCAAGAACCATAGAAATTAATAAGTAGAGAAAGAAAAGAATATTTAAAGATAATTAATAGAAAAGTGCATTAACAATATGATCCGAAACCAAGAGATGTTCAATTCTTCTTCGCATGCCATATCAGAATTATCTGACGTTGGCCATCACCATTGCGAAAGCTTCTCGATCTTCTGTATTATGGAATAATTGCCCTGCATTTGGTATCTGCGTCTATTCACGAATGTTTTTTAACCAAGAAACTTGTTTTCTTCCTACACCTCTACGGCCCTCTATTTTGCCTTTAAGCATCAGTTTTAAAATTTTATATCGATAACACATTTTTCGATGCTTAACAGCCTTTAGCAGTTCTCTGTCTTTGTTGACGCTCCTTATTACTTATTCATTAGTTGCTGTCCAAGGTATTTTTAGCATTCGTCTATGAACCCACATTTCCAATGATTTAATTTAGTTCATGATCGATACTTTTAGCGTCCACACTTCTGCACTATACAAAAGTACAGACCAAACATAGCACTTAACTATTCTTTGCCTTAGTTCTAAACTGAGACGATTATTCAATTCGTTCAATATAATTTGTTTTCAATGTGCTATTTACATTTACCCCGATTTAATCATTTACGCTGACTCTAATCTTTCGCTTTGGTGTTTGTGATTCCGTAGCCTCTATGTAGTGTAATATCCTGTTATACCTGTTCATTAATGTTTTGTTGGTTTAGGGTGGTCGAGTTGTACGCTTTTTATTGTTAGATAAATTTGTGTCTAATGGATGGATTATTTTTATCCACCTACATCTTCTTAATTATATCTAATCTAGCATTTATGCTTCATCTACCCCTCAATTGTCATTATTTTGTCTTTTAAAAGTAGAAATCACAATTAAAGCCATATATACGATGGTATATCCTCCTGAGACCTGACCTGATCTTTTTTGTTTTTGTTTTGATTAAATAATAGAATTTGTTTGATGTTTAGTATAAAAACACATGAAAATTTTTCTGAATTTTTATTTTTTTGCTGAATGTGAAAAAAAAACATGTCCATTTAAAAGGACATCAGGATCGCATCAATACAAACTTATTGTAAATGAAATTGTTTAAAGCAATTATTATTTCCCGTTAAACATAAAAATATGTCACACGATTCACAATAAACTTTTGTTTTACCCTTACAACCTGGAAGCTTACATCTAACAGAATTTTTTCTGTTAGATGTGTTGTATCTTTCTCTTAGTAGGCGTTTTAAAGTGATGTTCTAGGTTTGTAACTCTTTCTAGTTACCAGTGTTAAAATGTTCTCAAAATCAGAATTTTCAGAAATGTTATCTTTAAGGAGCAACTAAGAAACAGCTATTTTAAACTCCAGGAACTGCATAACGGTTTTATTAGTATCACCCAGTTGCTTATGGTCATCTCTGTACAGAATCCAAGAATTGGCAATCGCAAGATCAAATAAGTGAAAAATGGTTTTTACTGTCCATTTCTTACTTCTAGCTCCCATTCAATAATAACTGATCATCCTGTCAATTAAATCTATTTCCCCCATGGATTCGTTGTACTTTTTAACAATGTTTGGTCTAGGTACCTCAACATAACGGGAGTCCTTTTTTGACCATCGTTTACATTCATCTGAAGGTTCTATTTGCAACGCAGTTGACAGCATAACTGATTTCATGTCATACCATTGGACTATGTTAATTTTTTCATCAGATCTTACATCTTGCTCAGAAGAACCACGACCTAATCGACTCATCACCTTATCTGATGTTACATGAACTGCTTTGGGTATTCTGGATCTCATTATTGTACCAGTTAAAAAAATATTTTTGTTTAACATGTACTCAAGAAGAGGTAAGGTGGTGAAATATCTATCAATGAAAACATGTGTTCCTTCTGATAATGTTGTAGATAACTTAATTACTGCAGATGGACCAACACCTAACTTCTTAACATCATCATTATTCTGCAGAAATGTATTTTTCCCTTGATAAATATCGAAGTCTAATATTAATCCTTTGGGAGTGGCGCAGACAAAATTTTTTAATCCTTCTGGATTAGGTTTACCTCGAACAAATTGTTTCATGTTACACACTCCCGTAAAAGGTATCATTTTTTCGTCCACAGCAACCTCACTGTATCTTGGAAGTGTTAAGCAACCTCTTCGTATTCTTTCAATCAAAGGCCGGATCTTAAATAATTTGTCAGCATTTCTTTGATCTTGAGGCACATCAGCGTCAATAACTACTTTTAAATTGCTTCTGATTTGAAAATATCTATCACGTGTCATGGCTTGTGCAATACTGTTGACTCTTGTTGTCTTGGCCCAAAACATTTTAATTTGTGGATACTTTAGACAGGACATTAGGATAGATATTCCAAAAAATTTTTTCACCTCAGTTAGAGTAACGTTCAAAGCTTTTTCTTTTTCTTGCGAAACTTTAATATTCGTACAATTACAAATATTCTCAAAATCTGAATCATCAAAAGACATACCGACGTAGTTTTCAACTTTCCAATTTTGCCTCTCGTGGACTGTATCGACCATTCCAATAAAATCTACATGCTGAGGGACAAAAACACCCATTTTATTCTATGTATTTCGGTTCTCAAGCTTTTTCTTTCGTTCGTTGAGTGGCACGTTATCTAATTCATCTTCGGATGGTATTTCTGTGTCTTGTTCATCATCTGAGCCAAATTGAGCCAAATCTGATTGCTGAGACAATTCTTCATTTGGATCAAGGCCGTCATCATAGTTTTCAGAATCTGAAACGTCTATATCCGAACTTTCCAGACATTCAAGAAGTCTTTCATGGTCTACTTCGGGTCTTAAAAATTTTTTGTTACCAAAGACAGCTGAAACAAAAAAATCTAATATAATATTTTATATAATTTACTATTTTATTTGGGAATTAAAGCTACAATTGTAGTTTTAAATTAATTTATTGACGTTTCATGCACAATAATACCTAATATTTTATGTATGTCTAAAGACCTGACGTCCATAGAAATGGATGTCCCTATTTTAGATAAAAACAAACTCAAAATGGTTTGCTAAGACAATTAAATCACATTAATATATTTATAATATCGTATGTTATTAGACTAAGCAACATTTAGGTTAATAATCGAATAAAATTAGCTACTTACCATCAATTGTTTTTCTAACTAAATTAAAATGTAGTCTCATCAATACAGCGCGCTGTTGTCAGGTTCACTAATATGTACACTACGATGGACTGTGGGACTAGGCGGTGTAAATTTAGTTCTTGCGAAAAAAATATATAATACGTAAATGTCCATTTAATTGGACATCAAGTCTCAGGAGGATATAAGTCTATTTTCTTATTTATATTATATATTATATATAATTATTACTTCCAGTTTTTATTGAAATCTGTCTCATTACAAACAATAAGCAATATGTATAATTTATGTGCAGTGGGAACTTACTGGCGAGTACCCAGATAAGACATATGTATAATATTATAAATTTAATCCATAACAGAAATATTAATTTAAACATAACAAACAAAGTTGATTACAGGTAAACAACACTGACAAATATTAGTATTATAAGTACAAAAAAACACCGCACTATGATACTGTACTCTGATTCTCCAAATTTACTACAATCCAAAGGGTCTAAGTCTTATTTTATCCGAAATGTTGAGCCGATGCGTGGTTAGAGGATTTGGATGGCAAAATAGTTTGATCTTGTATGCAAAGTTTACAGCAGATAATGTTTCGCTAACTGTATATCGTAGTGTAATTGGTAGTTCGTAATATACCAAGAGGCAAATCAGATCTGGCGCAGTACTTTCGACTGGAATCGTTGAAGTTTTTTTCTACTCTCTTACTAGTAAATTGTATATTACCTACTATTTGGATGCTAAGTAAATGCATAATTACAGATACTGACACGTAATGACTAGCACGTAATAAAAAAAATACGCTGCAGTTTTATAAAAATGTGTAATATCACATAAGCCTCGTATGTCAGTTGGTCGAGTTACCATGGAAACGAATAAACAGACGTTATTTTGACAGATTAAAAATTATAATTCTGTCAGTGTAAATATAGTGGTAATTTAATTTTTATTTTTATAAACGAAAATAATGGTAGAAAAAGTATAGTACACAACTTGAGTTGTAAGCTTATTACATGCTTGTAAAATTACTGCGCTCGCCGCTACGCGGCTCGCGCGCAACTTTTTTACTCGCATGTAATAAGCTTCTTACAACTCTCGTTATGTAATATACTATTATGTTTGTATTACTTGCTGTATCCTAGTTTTAACCTGCATATAACTAAATCGGTTTTAAAATACATTTATAAATCAAAAGTTTGTTCTTCAGGCCAAGATTTGATTTTACACTCATGTATGGATTTAACTTCGAAGATAAGACCTACATGCCAAATTTTGTAAAATTACTAAGAGATATCTGCAGTATCATATATACTACATATAAATGCTGTAGTACAGTCTTTTAAAATGCTATGAATTTTCTCGATGGCATCATGTTATTTTCTAAACTCAAACTGATATTTCAGTAAAACATTCCTTTCATATAAACCAAGCTCCAGTCTTCTCAAAACAAGCTGTTCAAACACTTTAGATATCATAGGCAACAAGCTAATTGGGCGTTATAAAGATACTTCCGTGTGATCCTTATTGAAGTAGAAAATAACCTGTGTTTAATATTGCATTACTGTTAGTTGCAAGATATTTCGGATTTAATCTTCTAGGTATAGTTGTATATAGGGTCGGACTTATATACTGATACATTTTATCAAAATTACGGCAATTCCACATAGTAAAAGAAAAAAACATATAAGTAATACTTTTATATTTGAATATATATTTAACATAGTGGAAAAATACAAAACAAATAATTTTAAACTTAACTATCATCTACATTTAAATCCGTATACTATCATCGCTATCGTTTAAATCTATAACTATCCTATTTATAATGTTTTAAAACTGTAAGTATTTATCTTCTAGTTTTTTGACATGTTCTATACATTTTTTTCAATTATCTGCTGTAATATTATTACATTCGGTCTTAGTTAAATCTACAACAGTTGAAAATGATTTAGGAGAATTATTATTTTTTCTCACATTAATCGGCACATATCGAACTTAGTAATGAAGTTCGTTTTGGTTCGTAAATGCCCCTTTGTCCGCTTCTCGTCGATCGATGATGATAGGGTTAATAAATGTTGAAGTTGTGGAGTAAAAGTGATGATTTATTGACAGCAACTCGTAATTACACAATATGGTGTTCGTTCGGTAACTACTCAATATTGACTATGTTCATTTGAACTCAAATCCCCCAATTTATAATCTCACACATAATAGATGCATAAGCACCTTAGGTCATTGCTTCGTTCATATCACACCACCTAACTTTTGCTTATAATACAATTTAATCTACGCCTTAATTGCGACACTTAGGAAGTTCAATTAGAAAATATTATTATTCGGCAATTTATTTAGTTGTAGGTAAATGAAATAATTATTAAATTATCATACGAGATGGTTTTGCAATATATATAATGCAAACTTATACACGGTGAAACTATAAAAGATTAAGAAGTTAAGAATAATGTGAGATTACAAATTGAGGGGTTAATTTGTGATTGAACATTAATTTTTAATAGAGACCACAACAATTCTATTGGATTCAGTACACAATAGTAAGGAAGTGACCATAATTCTCAACTAGTTTGTCAATAACATAATTTTTTTCACATTTAACCAATTTTAATAGTTTTACAAGCTGTTTTTTGTGTAAGAATCTATAAAATATATTTCATGTTTTGATAAAAATTCTTAAATCTTAGCTTTGTTTAAATTAGTGTTTGAAATTTTACTCTTTAGTCTACAATGATACGGAGCATTATCCAAAATATTAACACTATTTCTTATTAATTTAGGTAGTAATTTCTGCTCAAACCACTTTTCAAGCAAAGTACTGTTTATAGCAAAGAGTAATAAAGCATCTTCTAGCGGATTCTAGCCATTCTAATTCTCCCTCCAGAATGTAAAATACAAATTATCTTCCTTCTAGAGGGAGGAACACTGGTGACTGCGATTTTTACTACCATCGGTAACGTAACACCATCAGATTTTAAAAACCTCCAAAGAGTAGTTTTATGACGCTCGGCGATTATTTCTTTGTTTCTTAATTCACTCAAAAGTTTATTTAAAGTTGGAAAGTTATTCACTGAATACATTTAGATTGTTTCTCGTATAGCTGATAAATGGAAATTCGGTAATGCTCGATAGGCACCAAAATGCTTTCTTTTTTTCTCACAACACTGTACTGTCCTTAATAAGTTCGTACACAGTGGATCGTGGCATTTGTGTCAAAAAACCGTCTTTTTGATCGCTTCTGATTTAACCATCGCATCGTCGAAAGAAGACTTAAGAAAAAATATTTACATTTATTTTTTAAAGAATTCTGCTCGGAATTCTGTGTTTTATATGAATTAAGTAATCGGTAAATATGATTAACCTTCCTAATACCGGATAGGGTGAATTCTTGTCCCAGGTCTAACGTTTTTATTAAAATATCTGTAATTAAGTTTAATCAATCGCTTTGACGGTTTAGGACATTGGTAGTTGATGTATTAAGAGCACCAAGAAGTAGTAAAATCCAAAATACCGCGAACAGAAAATTAAATATTCTTGTCGGATTTCTAGGAAATCTACGTGGGGCGAGAAGTCGCCCCACGTGGTGTCGAGTGTTTTCACGTTCTACAAATCTGATTTTATCATTTTGAACGAAAGTTTTGGAAAATGATTACGAATAACTGTACTAATTACTTGCCATGATGTGCAGTCGCATTCTTTACACATTAGCAATTAATTGTAATGTGTTTCCTTTATCTTTGAAATTCCATTCTTGCTATTACACAGTGGGAAATTTTATAATTATCCTATTAGCATATTTTTGTCTAGATTCTTCGAAGCATCACTTTATAGTTAGGATCGGCGGGCGAACTTTCGACACCAAATTGTCTTTGTACCTGGGGTAATCGAAGGGTTAAATTTTATTATAGGAAATTTCGACAACACGGCGTAAAGCAGGTAGGTAGGTAATTAGCGGCGATGGACATTTGCACCCAAGCAGGACAAGCAGGTTTTCCCAATATTTATTGTCACGGCGGGGGCATGGCACTTGTGTACTTGTGGCCAAATTATTTCAGTTGTAATTTATTTCTTGTTTGACGTTGTCAATGTCAATCATGACTTTACAGCCTTAAGAACTGCAGCCTTTGGTATTCCCAGAGCTACAGCTGATTATTCGTTTGAGTCGTTCGATTCTCTTCTTGCAAGTTGATCTGCCGATGCCCAGATGTCCTAGTACTCAAACAAGTTCAACCTTGTTCCGGTCTCCCATTTTATTCAGTTTTTAATGCAGTTTCACACTATCCCAGACGTCACTTCCTGACACACCAGTTCCTTCAGTGCCGCTTGACTGTCAGAAAGTATATGGATCTGCTCTTTTTCAAGAACTCCCTCATTATTATTTTTGCACATTAAAATATCGCATAAATTTCCACTTCAAAAACGATGTAGTTCCTTCCCAAGGCAAAGCTTCCGCTAATTCTTGGATTATTGTAGTATATTTCTGCCCAACACCCCCTGTAATTTTAGATACATCCATATACCAGATCTTATTCTGTTAGTTATTGGATTCCTCGTTTGTTCATACACACAGGTTATATTGCATTTTAATGTAAATGTATGAGTAAGTATAATTAAAGGGTCTTTAATTAGGCGCTTGCTATTTTTTAATATGAATAAAACAAAATATGTGTAAGATTTTCAAATTTTTTATTTACTTAAAAAACGGCCCCTGGTTGTTGTTTTATATACAATAAAAAAATGCTCACCTAGGCTTCGGTAGATGGCACACATCTGGAATATCGACTTTTCCATGACTCTGGTGCATTAATCAGTCAGAATTTGACAGATAACATCGGTAATGTTGGCTGTGAGGGCTGTTGTGGTTTGTGGCTTATTCGCATAGATCTGCGACTTAAGAAAACTCCAAAATCTCCCTACGATCTCGGTAGCCACACCACATCACATTCACGTGAGATGACCGTGTTCTCAAATCGCTTTGTAGAATGTCCAATGTGGTGTGAGCTGTGTAACCTATAGTGCCGTCGTGTTAAAACCATATGTGGTTATTTACATCATTTTATATCAAAGGTTTTTAACACTATAAACCGCATTTTTTTGGAAGTACAAGAATTATGGCGGTAAAAATGTAATTATTTTAAACAAAAAGTACAAAGTATTAAAATAACAGTCAATGGAAGACAACTGTAACAGTAAGGGAGATTAATTATATTATTTTAATTATATTAATAATTATTAATATAATTTCTATTATTGATATAATCTAATTATATTCAATGAGACCAATCGCAAATTCCTCGGCAGAATGCAGTATGATCTGATTACACATATTAAAAAAAGAAGTCAATAAAAGAAAAATACCACTATTAGTAAGTCAGTAACATGTCGAGGATATATTTATGTTTTTAAATAACAAAAATAAAAAAACAGATTTTGGTGTTTATTGAGATGTTTGGTGTTTATTATCTTAAATGTAAGACCAAATACTTAACCATGTCGGGATAATCTAATGAGCTTTTTTTCCTGGTTTTTTCTCATGATTTACTATGGAATGGATCACATGCTATGATCTTTTTGACTGATATGCTCAAACTAAAATTGATTTCTTGTAATCGACTGAACTATCTTACAATAAAGTCATCCCAAGAACGCAACTCAGCAATATTTAGGAATATTATTTTAAACTTTAAATTTAAATACTTGGGGTTTATATTTACGAAAAAGGCAACAACAGGGAAAGAAATTAAGCAAAGATTAGGACAAACAAGAACAGAAATCCGACAACTTAACTCAGTATGGTGGGATAGACTCCTAAACATGAAAACTAAAAACACAGATTTATAAAACATTAGTGCGAAGTATAATGACATAGGGGGCTGAAAATTGGATTATAAATAAGAAAAACAGCAGTAAGATAGTAGTAACAGATATAGATTGCCTGCGAAGATGCTGCAGAGCAACAATAATGGATAGGAGAAGTAATGACGAAATAAAGCAAAGAATATCAATAGAAACAGACATACTAACATATATAGAAAAAAAAAAGACTAAAGTGGTATGGACATGTAAGAAGAACTAGCGACAGCAGATGGTAGTAGACGACGCCATGAGTAAGAGAGACCTAAACGATGGAGAATGGGATAACAGAGAGAGATGGAAACGGTTGACCGAGGAAAGGCAGTGAATATTGTAGAATTGCTAATAATACATATTATTTTAAACTTACGAAAACCTGGCACATTGTCAAAATTCTATCAAATTTTTACGAAGATGTAGAGATAATATCAATACCAAAAGGCTTAAACTCACGTCCATCCTAATCAAGCCGAATGTTGGAAAAAACTCTATACAGAGCCAGTCTACCTATAATCTGACAAAAGGTTTCACTTTTATAAATCCAATGTACTTTTTCTTGAACAAGACATTATAATATTGCAGATTTGATTTTCAGTGTAATATCAAATTCTGATTTTGATCGAATTATTTGTAGTTTGGATATAGTAGATAAAAATTCGTATAAGAAATAAAGAAATGTACAAATAGGTAAAGAAATAATAATAAGACTTACTCACAATCAATTTAATTTAACAATCTGACGACCGGTTTCGCTTTCTACAATTTGCAAAGCATCTTCAGGTCTAGATACAAAGTTAAACTAATGCTGCAATAAAATAAACCCAATTAGGGTGGTGTCTAATAAAGATAAAATAAATAAATAAGTTAGTTCATACAAATTATAGTAATTATGCCAATATTACATGTCTGTGGTTTTCAAAATGAATAAATTTGAATATATAAAAGGTATTAACAGACAAGGTAAGACCCACAATTGGTATAAAGTAGTAATATTATATTGTAATAAATTAATAAATGAGCAGATAAATAAAACAAAACAAACATTACTTACATGCCGGTACTCTATTAATTGATGGATGGTAGGTCATGGTTGCAACCATGCCTAAAGTGTTTAAAGTAGTACTAGAATATACTTGTGACAAACTTAACTGGGAAGAGAAAGGCCTGAACATTGTTGATAGAAGATTAACAAAATTGAAATTCGCAGACGACATAGTTTTGTTCTCGGATAACCTCAAAAAGATATGTAAATGCTATATGAACTCCAGTTAGTGTGTACCAGTGTGGGTCTTAAAATACACATCTTCAAAATAAAATTAATGATAAACTAAGTATCCAGCGGAAATATCAATATTGGAGATAACGGAGTAGAGCTGGTAAAAAAATACATATACCTTGGACACGAAATAAAGATCACAAGCTATAACCAACCATGCAAACTACGAAAAAGAATAAACCTAGCATGGGCAGCCTATGGAAAACTCAAAGACATATTTAAAAGCGGTATACCAATTTCTGTAAAACGTAAAACATTTCACCAATGTGTGTTGCCTGTATGGTGCCGAAACTTCGACATTGACAGCTACAAGTTCTAAAACGCTGCAAATAGCTCAGAGGAAAATGGAAAGGTCAATGCTTAGTATATCGCTTCGTGACCGAGTTAGAAATGAAGACTTAAGATGAAGAACAGAAGTTACCGATGTAATTTCCAGAATTTCCACACTGAAATGGAACTGGACCGGACACGTCGCCAGAATCAGTAATGAAAGGTGAACAAAGATATTAAATGGAGGCCGGGGTTAGACAAAAAAAGTAGAGGAAGACCCTATACTCGTTGGACTGACGATCTCAAGAAAATGTCAAGAAATTTGATGAAAAGTGCGCAAGATAGAGCATAATGGAAAAATGAGCCTATGTCCAGCAGTGGACGCAAAGGGCTAAGTGAGAATAATGATGAATGTAGTTATTGACAATATGTACTAATAAGACTTATTTTTAACTAAATAATGAATTCTATAAACAAAATTTTGGTGTGACAATGGGCTCTAGATTATCTTCATTATTATCCTATATATCTATGGAAGATTTTGAAACAAATATTATTTCAATTGCTATTAAACTGGGAATAAGCCACAATTAAAGATAAAAATACGTTTATTGATGTTTCAATTTCCACTTCGGAAATCGTTCTCAAAATACAAACAGAAAATTAAACAAATTTTGTTTTTTGTTACATAGTGAAAAATTCTTCTAATAATTTAATTTTATCTGACTCATTTATATTGACAATTCAGACATACATTATGCATTTTAAAGTAGACTATATAAAGGACTACGTACATAAAAGGACTATCAGAAAAACTTAAAAGGATAGGAAATAAATTCAACATTTCAACAACATTCAAAACAACAAACACGTTGAGATCTATTTTGTCCAAAACCAAACCTAACAATGAACAAGAAAGGACAAAGAATTGCATTTGCAAAATACCTTGTGAATGCAATCAGTTTTATTTAGGTGAATCATCAAGGCCATTAAATGTTAGAATAAGTGAACATCAATCTTATATTAAAAATAAAGAATTTGATAGATCTCAAATCTGTAAACACGCATGGGATAATAAACATAGGGTTCAATGGAGTAATTCAAATGTAATCCTAAAAGAAACGGATGGTAAAAAAAGAAAAATCAAAGAGGCGGCTCTAATTATGCTAAATGAGGTCAATTTTGTCGCAAATTCCTCGGCAGAATGTAGTAGGATCTGGTTACCAATATTGAAAGAGGAAGTTATTAATAAGAAAATACCAGTATTAGTAAGTCAGTAACATATAGAGGATACATCATTTATGTTTTTTTTTTTAATAACGTAACATATAAAATCAGAATTTTGATGTTTGTTGAAGGTAAACTAAATTCACGAACAAATACTTACAATGCCGGGATAGTATTATGAGGTTTTTTTCCTGGTTTTCCCTCATAATTTACTATGGAATCACTAACAGGAGAATTTTACTGTCATCATGTCATGTGTTTGTCTTTTTAAAGACGAAATACATGCTATGATTTTTTCTGACAGATATTCTCAAGGTAAAGTTGATTTCATGTAATCGAATGAATTATCTTATAAGTAAAGTCGTCCCAGGAGCGCAACTCAACAATATTGGCAATATCATTGTAAAGTCGTCTACTTTAAAATGCATAATGTATGTCTGAATTATCAATATAAATGAGTCAGATAAAATTAAATTATTAGAAGAATTTTTCACTATGTAACAAAAAACAAAATTTGTTTAATTTACTGTTTGTATTTTGAGAACGATTTCCGAAGTGGAAATTGAAACGACAATAAACGTATTTTTATCTTTAATTGTGGCTTATTCCCAGTTTAATAGTAATTAATTTACAATGCCACAAGAAAATAGCTTCAGAACAATATAAATATTATTTCTAAACAGAATTTAAATTCCACAGCATGGTGAAGATATTTAAATGAATGATTCTTAATATGACCTTACGAATCAGAGTTGTTGAACACATTCTTGAATAATATAAAGGATAAAGAAGAGACAAAAACAAAACAGTTAATATGGTACAGCCAGGTACAGAGAATTCCAGATGACAGGATTCCGAAACAGATTTTGACGTGGACACCACAAGGGAGAAGGAAAAGAGGAAGGCCGAGAAGAAGCTGGAGAGGGGGAATTAAAAAAGAACTAGAGGATAGAGAAATCCCTCCAGGCCTATGGTTAAATAAAGAAGAATGGCGGTTAGTAGTCGGAAGGCTTCGGAGAACGCTATAAACCGATAGTAGTAGTATAAAGAACAGACAATAACATTTACTGTGGAAAAGGAATATAGTAATATACTACCTTTTCTAGATTTAATCTCTAAAAACAATACTAAAGACTCAGGTGTATGGAAAACCAACACACACCAACAGATACCTAAATTACAAATTAAATTACATCAATTATAAAAATTGAATCATTAAGTCCTTATACGACAATGCCAAAAAATTACTTGTTTTAAAGAAAATTTATTCTTAGAGGAGAAACATTTCTTAAAATCTGTTTTACTAAAAAAATATTATCGTTTATAAATAAGGAATTTTCAACAATTGACTGAATGGAACAGAACAAGTTAGAATGAAATTCTACAGCATACACAAGGAATAATACAAAGAAAGTAACAATACAATGTGATAGGAAATAAATTTAAAATCATTCTAAATATCATACACATTAAGATTTATTTTATCTAAAACTAAACCTAACAATGAACAAGAAAGAACAAAGAATTGTATTTGTAAAATATATTCTGAATGCGATCATTTTTATTTAGGTGAAACATCAAGAGCATTAAATGTTATAATAAGTGAACATCAATCTTATATTAAAATTTGATGGATTTCAAATACACACAAGAGAAAATAAACATAGGGTTTAATGGAACGACTTAAGTATAGTCCTAATGGAAACATGTGTTAAAAAGAGCAAAACGAAAGAAGCGGCTTTAATTATGCGAAATGAAACCAATTGCGTCACAAATTTTTCGGCAGAATGCAGTAGGTTCTGGTTACCTATATTAAAAGAGGCAGTCAATAAAAGGAAAATACCGCTATTAGTAAGTCGAGGAATATATCGAGGATATATTATTTATGTTTTTAAATCACATGGTGTTTATTGAAAGTAAACTAAATGCAAGACCAAATACTAATGTCGGGATAGTATCATGTGGTTTTTGTACTGTTTTTTTCTTTTTAATTTTCTATGGAATCATTGATGCTATGATTCACATCATCGAGACGAAAACGAATCACATGCTATGATTTTTCTGACGGATATTTTCAAGTTTAAGTTGATTTTAAATAAAATGAACTATCTTACAATAAAGTCGCCACAGGAACGCAACCCAGTAATAATGGCAATATCATTTTAAAGTGTCTACTGAGTCCGAATTGTCAACATGAATGAGTCAGATAAAATGAAAATAGAAGAGCTTTTCACCAAGTGACAAAAAAAACAAAATTTGTTTAATTTATTACTGTTTTGAATTTTAAAAACGATTTTAGAGTTAAAAATTAAAACGTCAATAAACTTATCTTAAGCGGATAAAATAAATTGTGGCTTATTCCCAATAAAAATACTTATCATATTAAATAGATGGCGGTTAAAACCTACGAAATTAATACGTGAATCTTTTTTTATTATTGTAAGATTTATTCATCAATGTTGCAACAGTAGGTAGTTCTTATTATTTAAAAAAATAATATTTGAGTAACACAAGCATTCATTAAGAATAAATAAACGACAAAGATTAACATTAACAAGTTGTGTTTAGTTTTAAGTCTCACGATTCCCATCAGTTATTGAGATTGTATTCTTCAATTTGTATTCATGAGCTTTTTATTAAGGTGTTCTGTGGAATATGTTGGTGTTCATTATTTACCCATTTAATTTAAACTCGAAGGAGTAAATCAAATTTACAGCGCCGTAATGTTTGTTTGTAATTGATCCAACCGCAGGCAAATTTATTCCACTAAATTGTGAAATTTAGAATATTAATTAAGTTACATATATCAGCGATTTTTTGTATTTTCTGCAGTTTTCCTTTAATTGTTAACTTTTAAGTCTGCATTATATAAAAAAGTGCTTTTTAGAACTAAAGCTATAGTATTATAGTGATTGCTGGTATAAGCAATCCCCCACTTACTGACCAACAGCTTCGGGTGAAATAGTCGGTAAGTGGAAGGGCAACTTCTTGTCCTAGAAATGGAAAATCATTTCTAAATGCGGACGAACAAGACATGGTCAACGGCGTGGAGATGCAAAAGGCGACGGGAAACCAATGCATGAAAGGCTCATAGAGCATCCCTAGTTAATCATCTTGACTAACAATACAACCAAACACTCTACTGATAATAAAACTCGGCAATCAAGATCCGGCAGAGGAGGAAACTCACAAGACTGTAAGGCCTCCCCGGTCGTCAACATGCGAAAACCTTGCAAAGTAGCAACTTAGAATGTTAAAAGTCTACATCAAGCTGGAAAAGTACATAATGCTGTTAAGAAATAGAAAGGCTGAAAATAGATATTTTAGGAATCAGCGATGTCCAATAGCTCGACTCAGGAAAGATAAAAATTAACAATAAAACAATATATTATTCAGAAAGTCAAGACGGTTCACATAAATATGGTCTCGAGATAATATTAAACAAAAACATTGATGAAGCTATAATAATTTTCATACAAGTTTGTGCTCCAACTGCAGACAAACCAGACAGCGATATTAAAATTTTCTACGAATCCCTAGACAACATTTTAAAATCCATTAAAACGCAAGATGTAACAATTATAATGAGAGATTTTACCGCAAAGGTTGGGGAAGAAAAAGTAGAAGAATGTATAGGGGGATATGGTCTGGGCAGACCATATCCTCAGACATAGACCATATCAACAGACACGAAAGGGGTGACAGGCTTATCGAATTTTGCCAAAACAATAGTTTTATGATAAATGTAATGTGTAGTAAAAACCTATCCAAGTGCCAACATAGGATCAGATCACAACCCAGCAGTAACCAAAATTAGGCTTAAAATGAATAAAACGAAGAACAACAAATGCAAAAATTTATACAAGTAAATTAAGGAACCCACACATAAGGCAACCCCTGGCAGATGAAATCAACAAAAGATTAATGAATGTTAAAGAATAAATTCTGCAAAATACTGAGACGGAGAAAAAATGGCTATTAATAAAGACAGAAACAGATAAAAATCAAAAAGAAATTCTAATACTAACCAGATACAAAAAGAAGCAATGGATGACGGACAAAACAACATTGCTGAGGCTGGTCCTTACATATGGAACAGAAACATAGACTTTAACGCAGAAAGATGAAAGACTTTTGGGAAATATTTGGAGCTATAAACGACCAAGGGCAGTGGCGCAGACGATATAATTTTGAATTGTATTAGCTTTTTGATGAGCCAGAGGTCACAACGTTTATTAAAACACAGCGACTTAGATGGGATGGACACATAATACGAATGCCAGAAAATACGATTGCTAAAAAGCTAACCACAGGAACACCTGTAGGAAGAAGAAGCAAAGGCCGACCACGAATTAGGTGGTTAGATGGAGTTGAAACCGACTTACGGATACTAAAAATCAGAAGAGGGCAACATGTTGCCAGAAACCGAACAGAATGGCAACGAATCTTAGAGCAGGCCAAGATCCACAGAGGATTGTCAAGCCAAATATGATGATGAATGGATGACGGAAGAAATGTTAGATTTAATGGAAGAAAGACGTCTATAAAAACAAAGATTATCAGATGTACAAAAAAGTAAATAAACAAATCTTCTTCTTCTTCTTAACCTTCTGTCGTCCATGTTTGGACATAGGCCTCTCCCAACTCCTTCCATCGGTCTCTATCCTGAGCAACATATTTCCAATTTGTTCCGGCTATTCTTCTAATGTCATCAACCCATTTCATCTGTGGTCTTTCTCTTAGTTGTTTACTTTCGTAAGGTCTCCAATGTTGTATTGTAGTATTCCAATGTTGGTCTTTCTGACTAGCAGTGTGGCTCGCGAAGCTCCATTTAAGTTTTGCAATTTTTATTGTTATGTCCTCGACTTTTGTTTTGGATATTACCCAGTCGTTCCTTTTTTTATATGACAGTCGTATACCTAACATTGCTCTTTCTATTGTTCTTTCTGTTGTGGCTAGTTTATTCATGTTTGCCTTGGTTAGGGTCCAGGTTTGACATCCATATGTCATGATAGGAAGGATGCATTGGTTGAATACTTTGCTTCTCAAGTATTGGGGTATTTTGCAGTTCTTAAGTATCCAACTAAGTTTTCCAAATCCTGCCCATGCTAGTCTTGCTCTTCTAGTAATTTCCGCACTTTGGTTCTCTTTGTCAAGTCTCAGGATTTGACCTAGGTAGATATATTCCGGGATAAACAAATAAAATACAGAATTAGGAAAGCAAAAGAACAATGGTTAGAAGAACTCACAAAAAATCAATAAGAAAACCGGGAATACTGAAATATGCAAATCGGAAACCTGTGTTGAATCTCTCTTTGTCAACCATTTTCCATCCACTCCTGAATGTAGGTCTCTCCCAATTGCTTCCATCTTTCTCTATCTTTCGCCAATCTAATCCACTGTTTGCCTGCCACTGCTCTTATGTCATCTACCCATCTTTTTTGAGGTCTTCCCATGCTTCTTGTTGTCGTCCTTGGTCTCCATTCTAGAATTCTCCGTGTCCACCTGTTGTCATTATATCGGGCTACGTGACCTGCCCAGGTGTTGCCTGCTGGGCAGGTGTTGAATACTAACGACAAATTAAAGAGATGGACAGAATACATCAATAAACTGCTCAAAGACAATAGAACAGAACAGCTGAAGATGATAAAAATAGTAAAGCATTTGGTCCAGACCAAATCCACATAGAAATCTTAAAATGCATGAATGGTGAAACCTTAGACATTATAGTAGACTTATTTAACTCAGTCCACAAAACAGGACACATACCGAAACAATGATCACTCTCCACCTTTTGTGCTATCCCTAAAAATTCAAACGCTTAATATTGCAGTGAATACAGAACAATATCACTAATAAGTCATATTCACAAATTATTCCTAAAAATAATACATGGTCGTATAAATAAAAAACTAGAAGAAGGAATAGATGATAGTCAGTTTGGGTTCAGAAACGGACTAAGAACCAGAGAAGCGTTATTTGCTTTTAATGTGTTAGCTCAAAGATACATGGATATAAATGTCGATGTGCTTGGTGAAACCTTAGACATTATAGTAGACTTATTTAACTCAGTCCACAAAACAGGACACATACCGAAACAATGATCACTCTCCACCTTTTGTGCTATCCCTAAAAATTCAAACGCTTAATATTGCAGTGAATACAGAACAATATCACTAATAAGTCATATTCACAAATTATTCCTAAAAATAATACATGGTCGTATAAATAAAAAACTAGAAGAAGGAATAGATGATAGTCAGTTTGGGTTCAGAAATGGACTAAGAACCAGAGAAGCGTTATTTGCTTTTAATGTGTTAGCTCAAAGATACATGGATATAAATGTCGATGTGCTTGTTTGTTACGTTGATTTTGGAAAAGCATTTGACAAGACATGAAAAATTATTCCAAATTCTAGATAAAAAGACAAAAAACATAGACCATAGGGACTTACGAATAATATCAAACCTCTACTGAAATCAAAGAGCACAAATCGTAATAGATAACGAACCCAGTCTAGAAATTGAAATCAGGAGAGGAGTAAGACAGGGATGTATTATATCCCAATTACTATTTAATGTTTATAGTAACGCCATTTTTAAAGAAGAATTACTATCTCAAAGTCAGGAAATAATAATTAACTGAATATCTATTAACAACATAAGATATGCAGATGACACCGTGATTATGGCAAGCTCTGCTGAAAAACTCCAATTACTGCTAAACAAAACGAAGAATTTCTGGGAAAAACATGGACTAAAAATGAATATAAAAGCGATCAAATACATGATAATAACAGAGAAAACAAATGTACCAACAAACATACATTTGAAAAATTTACTGATAGAAAGATCAACAACCGAAATAAGAGTCATGATAGAAATAGCAAGAAATGCGTTTGTAAAAATAAAAATAATTCTTAGATCAACTCAACAAAGATCTTAGATTAGAACTGAGAGTAAGAGCACTGAGATGGTACGTGTTTTCGATACTGTAATATGGACTTGAAAGCTGGACATTGAAGCAAGAATACATAAATAAGTTACAGTCCCTTGGAATGTGTTATTACAGGAGGAAGCTTAGAATAGCATGGATACATGGACGTTATACGGAAGTATTGCGAGAAATGGGCAAAGAATGCGAAATAATAAACACAATAAAAATAAGAAAGTTACAATACCTGGGTACGTAATGAGGTGACAGCGATATGAACTGTTAAGACTGATAATACAGGGAAAGATAAGAGGAGGAAGGAGTATAAGAAGAAGGAGAGTGTCATGGTTAAAGAATTTAAGGGACTGGTTTAAATGCAGTTCTATAGAACTCTTTAGAGCAGCAGTAGATAAAGTAAAGATAGTGATGATGATATCCAAACTTCGATTGGGAGATGGCACTTAAAGAAGAAGAAGCGACGTATTAGTGAAGAAAAAGATGTAAGCTAAAAGTCAACATAGTTAAAATTGAACATATAATGGAAAGAAAGTACTTAGGTATTACATTGCCCAGCTCTGGAGACGTTGAAATAAAATTTAAATATTACGTATAAAGAGCAAATAGATCAGACAAGATATCCTGAAAGGAAAATATTTGGAGAGCGAAGTCCAGCAAGAATACCATCCTGCTTAAAGAACCTCGGAACCTGGTTCAACACAACATATCTGCAGCTAATCCGCCGCTGCTGAAGACAATATTGCAATGATGAGCAACAACATTCGTCATGGATAAGCACACCAAGAAGAAACTAAAAGAAATAACAAACAATTTAAAATTTATTTAGCAGAGTTTTTTTAGAAACTTTTCAAATTCGGTAAGAAAAGCAATAACGTTCACATTTTTCGTCCACCATTGCACTGTACTATAATATTAAATTGTTTTTAAATACTAAATTTTAATATATAATAGGGAATACTGACTTCTATAATAGGAATTATTATTAACAACTTGTTTGCTATTACTCATCTCGTTAGCGTGTTAAAAAAAATCATAAGTTTAATATATTATTCACTGATAGATATTCATCTTCAATAAAAAATTAATCCATAAAGCTTAGAAAAATATTACTGTATTCAGAAGGTAATGTGAAACGTTATTAAAGCAACACTCTGGCAGAAAAATTAAATATAAACATCTCTAGGGGATGTTACGCGATGAACTCTCTTTTCATTTATAAAATTAACTTGACTACGTTGCATTATTTTACTGTTATTTGGAAACACGAGGTTGTCCTTATATTTTTGGATTCACAAAACGGACGAAAAGTTGATTTTCAAAATATAGTTTCAAGAGGAATATGGAAACTTTTGTTTGTTTGTCGATAAAAGGTTTGATGCTGAAGCTGTAACTTCTTGTAAAGCGATATATTTTGGAAGTAATTAAGAATTTATGGAAAGTATAATCAAGTATATTATGCACATCAATAGAATATTGGCACTAATACATTTGAGGAAGTGATGCGGACACAAAAAATAATTATGAAAAAGAAATGTGGACAAAATAATAATAATTAAATATAATTCGAATAGGAAAGAATACAATTATTGTCACAATCTTAGGTAAGTTGTGTCTTGAAATAGAATTTCTAGGCTACCGATTTCTAGGCCTTTTTTTTATTGGCTTTAGGGTAAATACCCACACAGCCAGACACACATTTTTAAAAAACAGATACAGGGATTACACAGGGATTACACTCTTCTCGCCCAGGGGCCGATCAGGGCATTTTTATAAACGATAAAAGGTAGACCTCGGACAGGTAGGTATGCATACATTAAGGAAAGACATAAGGAATTAACAAAGGTGGTTATATTTGTATATTCGTTGTTCTGACGAAAGAGAGCAAACAATCGTAAATTTCTTTTTTTTCTAAAGCAAGAAGATGCAGTATATTAAATGGGCTTTTAATGTTTAATTTTAAAAGTTTACTGAAAAGCTTATTAGATTGAGCTCTATATTTTAAACAATCAAAAAAGATGGGGTCAAGATCACCGATTTTATTACAGGCTTCGCAAAGATCACTCTCAAGTATTTTTATTTTAAATAAATGTGCTGGATAACATGCGTGACCAAACTTCATTCTGCTGATAGTAGTTATACTTTTTCGACTGTAGTCGTACTCATTGTACCAAGGTTTACTCCTTAATTTGGTTTCAAGTCTGGTGTAATGTGTTGGATTTGTGAAGCTGTACTCTTGCCATAAATAGGACTATTTGTTCATCATTCTCTGTTTTGCTATGATTATTTGTTCATCTGTAGTTAATTCGTAATTTATTTGTTCTCCCATTACGATGCTTTCTTTGGCAATTTGATCTGCAATTTCATTGTTTGTTATTCCTGCGTGTGCTTTGACCCAGAAGAATTTTATATATTTATTCTGATCTTGTAATTGTTTAAGTATTGCTTGGATGCTAAAAATAATATCATTAGTGGTGTTTGAGTTTGATTTTAAAATTTTAAGAACGGAAAGTGAATCGGAAAAGATTTTATAGCATTCTGATCCTCTTCCTGATAAACATATTCTAGTGCTTTTAGAATTGCTATTGCCTCAGCTGTGAAAATAGATGTGTTTTTGTTTAACTTGTATTTTTTCTGTATACGTTTAGGTATTACGAAAGCGCAACCTGTTCCATCGGTGTTTTTTGATCCATCAGTATATATAGTGACGTAATTTGGATGTTCCTCTAAAATTTGATTTATGACTATACTATTAAATGATGCTAAATCCGAATAAAGTGGTATATTCACATCACAGGAAACAAGGCGATCAAAATAGTTGGTCTCTAACTTTGTTTGTGGTTTTAAGGCCACGTTTCTTAATCCATCACAAATAGGAGGAGATTGTTTATGAATCCAAAAAGGCTTAGTTAGGTCGTGTTCGTTTAATTTATACATGCTGCTAATGAATGGTGAGTTTTTCTTTAGCGACTTAATAATCATTTTTTCAGCTAAAAATGATCTTCTCAGTTCTAATGGAGGTTCGATTGCTTCAGCTCTTAACGGTTCAACTGGTGTAGATTTCATTGCTCCCAGACATATTCTGAGTGATTTGTTTTATTGGCTGTTCCATAGAGTGTACAACCATAATCAATTATTGATCTTATGTAAGCTTTATAGAAGAGTAGAGCTGTTTGAGGTTCTGCACCCCACCATGTTCGCATAAGTGATTTTAAAAAGTTTAGCCCTTTATTGCATTTTGTCACTATTTGTTCAATATGAAGTTTCCAGGTTAATTTTCTGTCTAATATGATTCTTAAGTATTTGACATTGGTATCCACCGGAAATTCTATACCATCTATTGTAATTTTCTGCATCGGTTTCATGTTATGCCTGGTGAAGTTTCATGTTATAACTTTGGATTTTTCTGCGGAGATTTGAAGCCCTAAATCACTTATGGAGCTTAAAACAAGTTTCGTGCCTAAATTCAAACGATTAATGCATTCGTCGAGATGTTTGCTACGTGTATAAACAACAAAATCATCGGCATATTGTATAATAGTTGCTTTAGGTATAGAGGTGTGTAAATTAGTAGTATATATATTAAAAAGTAATGGTGCAAGGACTGATCCTTGTGGCAGACCTAAATTTGCAGTTTGGTATTTTATTGGGCACCTATAATGTCCTCTGAGCCCTACTTGTCTGTTTATATATAATTTGCATATCGTGTTGGCAACTTCTTGAGGGATTTGTAATTGTATCATTTTTTCCCGTAAAATGAACCAGTTGACATTGTTGTAGGCACCTTTCACATCTAGAAACATCGTTCCATTATACTCGTTTTCAGTTAAACCTATTTGTATGTCTGTAACTAGGTATGTCACCGCATCTATGGTACCAAAACCTTTTTTAAAACCATATTGTGTAGTTGGCAGAGCGCCGGTTGTATTTAACCACCATTCCAATCGGTTCTTAATTATTCTTTCAAAAACCTTGAGTATACAGGGCATAAGTGCAATAGGTCCATATAAGTCACATAGGTGGGGGTCTTTGTTTGGTTTGTGTATTGGTATTACAATAGCCTTTTTCCATTCTTCTATTCTTTTCCCATTGATCCAGATATCATTTAGAATTTTTATTAGAAACATCTTGGTATTGTTTGATAATTGGAATATCATAGGATATCTAATATCATCATATCCAGGTGATGTATTCTTTTTGTTTTTTATGACCTAATTTAATTCTGTTAAGCAGATTGGTTGACTAAACATTTTATGGTTGGTGTTATTTTGTCTTTGTTTTGAGAAAATGTGTGAGGTATCACCCATAGCATTAGCTGGTGTAATTCTATCTAAAAATTGTTCTTGCCATTCATAATTATCCGATGTATTACCTTTCCGATATATCCGATTCATTTTCTGGCCTGAGTCCATATGTTTGTCAATGGTGTATTTCTATTTAAGTTTTCGCACCAGAGCTACCAATGTAGTTTAGCTTTAATTTTTAAAAACTTTTTTGTTTTTGAAATTTCGTTTTTACATTTGACATAATTTTCCATAGTGCTTTATTGCTTATACGTGTTGAGCATTTGTTTTCTTTTTTTAATAGTCTCTTCACAGCTTTGATCCCACCATGGTGGAAGAGGAGTTTTTTTGTTCGGTTTAAAGGGTTGGTAAATGGGTATAGAGGCATTGGCTGCCTTATTTATCCCTTCAATTAATAAGCTATAATTATCTTCCGCGTTACTGCTATTTTTAATGTGTTGTGAGAAATAGTTATTCGCAACTTCTTGATATAGAGTCCAATCTGCTTTATTCAAATTCCATTTTGTTTTTGGGTGTATTATGATGTCTTTACTTTCCATGCCTTTGTTAATTTCTATAATAATTGGAAAATGGTCTGAACCCAGTACATCAGGTAAAGTTTCCCATGCACAATTAATTGCTATATCTGGAGTTGCAAAAGTTAAATCCACGACTGAATTATTCCCGTTATTTGTGAACCTTGTAGGTGATCCGGTGTTTAAAAGTACTAACTCCGTATTGTCTGAAGCGGTTATAATTTGCGTGCCTTTGGTGTTACTTTTGTATGATCCCCATGTTGAATGATACGCATTGAAATCACCTCCAAATATACTATTTGACTTGGTACAGTTAAGAATTGCGTCCCAATTGGCAGTTGTTGTTCGTATATCAGGTGGGCAGTATAGAGAGAAACATGTTAGCGTTATTTCACTGTTATTCAATATTTGTATACCACACATTAAAATATTTTCATTAAAATTTTTCTTAATTGGAATTTCTTTAAAACAAAATACATTTCTAACAAGAATTGCCACACCTGCATAACCATCATTTCTATCTTTACGAATAATATTATAACCTTTGAAATTATATTGTTTATCTGGCTTAAACCATGTTTCTGAAATTAAGGCAATATCGATTATGTTTCATTTAAACATTTAAGTAAACTCCGTTTATTGGCTACAGCCGATTGCGCATTCCATTGTAAAATCTTTATTTTATTTTTTATTTTATTAGCCATTGCTTAAATTTATTAAAATTGTTAATTTTATCATAAATGTATGCTTTATCTAACTTTTCTAAATCGCTAAAAGAATCAAACTCTTCGAGTACACTTTTAAAAATATGAAAAATACGTTTTATAAATTCATCTGTATTAGGATCAGGATTGGCACTGTGTAAAATATTTGAGGAAAGAGGTCTTTTTGGACCAAATTCAAAAGGAAACATAGGTTCAGGTAAGGGGGATTGGGCTTTTATTTTTTTTTTTGAAATGTGAAGAAATTTCAGGTTGATTTGGAGGTACTTTTTGTGTTTGTTTTTGGGTATTGGATGAGGATGGTTTAGGTATATGTTTGATGTTAGTTTGACTTGGAAGAGGTGGAAAGCTTTCGTTGTTTAGCATACCTAATACTTCAAAACTATTCCTTGTACTAACAGCAGATGTGTAAGAGTTTTTTAGACTGTCCTTTGCTTCTAAGAATGTTAAATTTTTTTCGGCCATATGTAATGTCGTTTTGTTCTTTAAATTTTGGACATTGTTTGGAAATGGATTTATGTTCATAATTTTTACAATGTATACAATAACTGTCTTGTGGGTCTCTACAGTTATGATTATTGTTTTTCTCTTGTCCGCAGTTAATACATCTGGTTTGTGTACTGTTGCAATTACGAAATATGTGTCCATGTTGCAAGCATTTGAAGCATTGTATAACTCTATGCACATAGGGTTCTACAGAACAGGCAACACTGTTTATATATACATATCTGGGTAAAGTTTTCCTTCAAAAGTGAGTAATACCATTTGTCTGGGGACATATACTTTTGCTCCATTTAAATCAATTTTCCTTTTGAGTCGAGTGACTTCCGTTATTGTTATATTATATATTATATTATCAAAAAGATATTGTTCATTAAAAGTAGTATCTACGTTTCTTATCCTTTACCTTATACCTTTTCGTTGAAGCAAACTATTTGGGATATATGCTTTTAGTTGTTCCTCTTTTAAATTTTCATTTTGTACTAAATTATTTGCATCTTTGGGGCTTTTAACTTGTACTCTTACCCTATTCTTCCCTACTCTGTCAATACTAAGAATATTCTTGATTGCTAATTTTTTATGTAAAATATGACCTACCTTCATAGGATGCAGTTTGCCAATATTTTCTTCATTTGTTTTTTCAATGAGTACATATACCTTATCCGTATAGAGATATCCTTTTTGTAGATTAAACAGCTTAATTCCTTTTTCCTGTTCCTTGGTTTGTAGGCATTCTTCCACTTGGTCCATATTTTGGGTCCCCCCTTTGTCAGGGGGGGAGTTTTCATCCATTTTTGTAAACTACCACTACATACACACAAACAAAAACAATAACAAACACTTAAATAAACACAAAAACTGGGTTTATTTGCCAGGAGCGAAATTGGTTTATTATTGATAGTCACAAAAAACTGGTCTTAAACACTATTTAAGCACCTGTAAATATACGTGTTCTCTCTATGAATGATCGAACAAGACTGGTTTCTAGGCCTACAATATGTGCCTCGTCATCAGGCCACCTTCATAGGTTTTTGTTTTAACAAGAACGACAAGCTAAAAAAAAAGACATGAAACAAAGAATGAATACCTAAGGGAGAGCGCCCACCAAACTGGCATGGCAAGTGGCAAGTAGAAAATAGCGCGCGTCTAGCATGCTACTTAAAATGTTACCAATGAAAACGAATGCTTATACAAACATTTTAAAAACAAAATTGAAATAATCAATCAAACAACTGTAACCTTAATTAAGTAAAAGAGTTGGTACTGTATACATTGTTAATTAAATGATTAGGTATTTTATAATAATGATCTTAATGTGTTCAATATCTTAAACTGCTTTTAAACAGATTTTGACCTTCACACCGGTCGCCATAGAGAATTACCTGTTCGATGTGTTTTGGAAGCAAGGTAAAATATTTGTATAAACAACTGGCTACTTCGCAACTTCCCCTAGCACCTTCAGCTTGATGCCCCAAGAAAGAGTCACCCTGTTTGGACACCACATGGTAGATGGTAAAGTTGTATGTGATCAGTCTGCGTTTATAAAACAAAGTATTGTTTTTTTTATCGCTAGGGGCCAGCAATACCTGTTGTAAATCAAAATTAATATTTATAATATTGTTTGACGTTGTAGCCAGTTTTTTTATCATCCCTAGCACTATTTTTGGCTTTAATAAGCACATCATATTTTTAATTGTACGTTGTCTACATACGATGCATTTGTAAAGTGCATACATATGGAGCACTGGTCTTTTTTAGGTGTGTGAAATCCTAAATCATAGTTTTTACTAAATATCTTTCGATACATGCATTCCTTAGCAGGAGTTTTTCCTTGTACACTACATTGTTCTATGTACATTTTACACATTGGATTTTGATTGGAAAATGGAGCGGACGATATTTTCTTCATAAAAAGTCTTTATGTTAAAGGTAATCGGATATCGTCATCTTTCTTATCGAGATAATATGTATACTTTTTATTCAGTTTCTACGGCTTTACCAATAATCCTTGGTTTCGAGAAGCGGATAGGGGCTATATTTCTAGAATTTTTAAAATTAATTTTGTGAGTAAAGATAGTATTGACCTAGAGCTGAAATTGAATTGCAATTGTGAACAGAAATGGAACGTTCATAAATCCTATCTTGTTCCGGGTAAAATTTCATAAACTCCATGTTGTTCATTTGGAATATTAGCTTTAATTGATCGAACAAGGAATAAAAGCTTTTATTGGGGGGTAATAATATTTTAATTTCTCTTGATTTAACGATTTGTTGATTTTGTCAATGACACCATTGATGTACGGAAGAAAAGCTTTCGTAAAATCAGAAACTGTGTCTTTGGGTAGAGATTGACTGGGAGGGTGATGCCTGTTAGTGTTAATATTGATGTGATTTTCGTAGTAACTATTTTGAATAAGGGCTTGGTTTAAAGTAGAAAGCTTGATAGGCCTGCTTGCATCATCGCAAAGGTATATTGATCGGGAGATAAAGGTATTAATGACTGAATTAATTTTTGAAGGTGGATGATGAGAGTTAACATGCAAGTAACGATTGATATGAGTGGGTTTTCGGTAAACAGAGCGATGAAAACCTTGGGATTTGTTTTCCTTTATGATAACTTCGAGAAACGGTAGAAAGAAATCAGTTTCAATATTCATCGTGAACTGGATACAAAAATGTAGTAGATCATTCAGATGGGTTTGAAAAAAAAAACTAAATCATCCCTGCCGTGGGACCAAATGACAATAAGAATTGCGTGAAGTAAATACAAACACAATTTTTTTTTACAAAAATTAATCATAATTTATTTTTTTAATGATAATAAAACGGTTATAAAATATATTTTTAGCCTAAAAAAAGACAATAAATTTCTTCTCGTGTAAATAGCATTATTTATAGTACATTGAATTCTTTGTCATGATTATTAATCATGTTATGTTTCAGTAAAATACAGTAAAATATAACGAGTATCAAGAAAATGGAATTTTTATTAGAAAGCACCAGTATAAATATTTTATTTTCTCGAGCTCATTTATTGTTACAATATTTAGGTATAAAACTGACAGTGAAAATTTTCTCCGAAGTTTTTAGTAAAAAGTCTCTCATAAAAAGTATTATTTTTCGTTTTATATATCGTCGCCTCAAAGCAATAGTAGGATATGTTAAAAAAAATGACTTTTGTGATATTCGTCTCAAATGATTCGAAATAAATCCTTCTGTTGAGTGTAACAATAGGATAAATAAAAAGTGATATACTTTTTTTATATTACATATCCTTGTCTAGCTTAATACCTTTTAGCCCACATTTTATAATGCAACACTAAGACACCATACATATCATGTCATTATATTTTGTCTTTTACCCATTTTGTTTATCAATATTAATGCAACACTAAATTATCTTACGCACATATCCTACTGTTGCCATGTACTTATTGCTGAGTTGCGATTATGTCTTTGTTTAGGCTATCCAGCTGGCGGTCACAATTTTATCTTCAGTAATCTTAAACAATAGTTCTATTACATTGATGTTAAAAGGTGTATGTTAAAAAGTAAAAATGAATACTTGGGCCAATTTAAATTGTACAAATTATGGGTATCTAGAAGTCAGTATTTAGTGTATTTAGCGAACAAAAATAACCCTGATTCTGAGTTCTGTTGTTATCTTGAATTTATCAAGCACAGGAACAAGGTAAGTTCAATTCATGATAAATTTTCCTTTAGAAATTTTGGGCCGATTTAATAAAATGTAATAAATTTGTATTTTCACAACTACCACTATTCGCTATTACCATTACTTTAGTGCATTATAAATTTATATAATAGAAAATTACGGATACCGTTAAAAACATTTATCTTTGAGCGCAACAGTAGGACAACCAACTTTTTTTCCAATTATTTTTCACTTTTTTTTTACATTATTTATGTAGTTTACGAAACTACATTATTTTACATATTTATCCTACTGTTGCTTTGAGGCGACGATATTATAAATGTTCTTGTAGTATTTTATTTTAAGTTAACAATTAACAGGAATAAAATTTGTAATAGATAATGTGGTGTCGATATTGAACAGTACACCACGGTGTAAATCGGTCGTGGCTAATTCTTCTTCTTACGGTGCCTTATCCTTAAGGACGTTGGCCATTACATTTGCCCATTTAATCTTATTTGTAGCAGCCCTGAATTGTTCTATGGAGGTCATGTTCGTCCATTGCCGTAGGTTTTTAAGCCAAGAGTTGCGTCTTCTTCCTGGTCCTCTTTTGCTATTGACTTTGCCTTCGATTATAAGTTGGCGCAGTTCATACTTTTGATTTCTTATGATGTGACCAAAATATTGT
The DNA here is from genome assembly GCA_918026665.1 of Diabrotica balteata. NCBI lineage: Eukaryota > Metazoa > Arthropoda > Insecta > Coleoptera > Chrysomelidae > Diabrotica > Diabrotica balteata. Next base: position 117,601,442 of record OU898280.1, read on the forward strand.
GTTTTCCGTTCTTTTATTATAAGCATAAGCTCTCTTTCCTTATTCATCCTCCGCAAGACTTCCGCATTTGTCGTATGGCTCATGTAGGATATTCTGAGCATTTTACGGTAACACTAGAGTTCAAATGCTTGGATTCTTTTTTGTGTTGCTTCTGTCATTGTCTAGGCTTCAACACCGTAAAGCAAGGTGGAGAAAACATAGCACTTAAGTATTCTAGTTCTCAATGAGATGCCCAGCTGGCGGTTGCATAGAACTTTTTGCATTTTGTAAAACATTGTACGTGCCTTTTCCAGGCGTATTCTTATCTCTAGTGAGTGGTCCCAAGTTTTATCAAGATTACTTCCAAGGTACGTTGTTCTTGTTACTCTCTCCAGATCTGTTCCGTCGACATTGACCTTCACCCTTCTGTTTTGGTGCTTGCTGATGACCATCGTTTTTGTCTTCTTTGTATTCAATTTCATTCCAAATTCTCTACAAGCTGTCGTTACTCGGCCCATTAAGCGTTGCAGGGCTTCAGCATTATCTGCCAGTATGACAGTGTCATCAGCATATCGCAAGTTATTTATACATTGCCTGTTTATAATTATACCATCCGTGGTGTGTTCCAAAGCTTTCTGAAATATCTTCTCAGAGTAAACATTGAACAGCAAAGGTGATAGGACACATCCATGTCTTACTCCCTTCTTGATATTGATTCTTCCAGATGTTTCGCTTTTTATTCTGATTTTAGCCTTTTGTTCTTGGTAGAGGTTTGAAATGATCCTTAAGTCTTTATCGTCGATATTACATGACCTTAATTATTTATTAGTTTATCATGTTTTACCAGGTCAAACGCCTTCTGAAAGTCTATAAAACACAAGTATACATCAGAATCGACATCTCTACATCTTTCAACTAGCACACGTATTGAAAAAATTGCTTCTCTTGTTCCGAACCCATTTTTAAAACCAAACTGAGTTTGACCAGTGTGTTCGTCTAGTTTATGGTATACTCTATTATGTATTACTCGTAGGAAAAGCTTCAACATATGATTCATCAGGCTAATAATCCTATGGTCTTCACATTTCTTGGAGTTTCTCTTCTTTGGTACTGGTATAAATACCGATGTCAGCCAATCATTTTTTATTTTGCCTGTTTCGTATATTTTGTTAAATATATCTTCCATTACTTCGATGTGTTCGTCTAGTAATATCTTTATTATTTCAGTTGGGATATTATCTTCCCCAACAGCTTTTCCGTTCTTTAACTGATTTGCCGCTGTGATAATTTCTTGCTTTGTGATATAAGGTCCATGGCTAATTAGTAATTATTAATCATAAAAAAACATTTTTACAACTTAAAGTTAAAGTGTTACTGCATTAAACAGTTAACAGTTAATTTTAAACTTATATTTATTTTATTAATAACAGCAAATAACACCACATTAATAATATCAATCAACTACATCGTTATTTAGAGCTGCTGTCAATAAAGTCACGATAGCAAATATGGTAGCCAACATGATATCCAACGATCAATAACGGAATAATAATAATGGAACTAGAAGAAGAAGAAAATAATATCAATCGAACAAATATACCAATTAGCAACTAAACTTTATGCTGCGAAAACATTGGATCGCCAGATCTAGTTTGATCATTTGCCCCAAGCTATGGGAAATGAAAACCTAGTACTGATATGTGATGATACGAACACTACTCCGGAAATGACACCCGAGATCATTTATAAGAAGTTGGAATAATTATCTCCAGTAGAATTCAAGCCGTTGTAAATTTTGTTCCCTTTTCGGATAAAATGCCATTATTACAATTATTACAAATACAGGGTAAGCCAGTGAACATTAATGTAGTACAAGTGTATGCTTCAACTGCAGATAAATCAAAAGCTGAAACAAAACATTTTTATGATCAACTTAAACAACTTCTACAATACACAAAAAAGAAAGAAATTACTATAATTATGGGTGATTTAAATGCAAAGATAGGAAAAGGTGACAGTACCATAGGTGATTATGGTTTAGGAATAAGAAATGCTAGAGGCGACAGATTGGCTCAATTCTGTCAAGAAGAAAACCTGGTGATTATGAACACATGGTTTCGATTACCACTCCATAGACTGTATACCTGGAGGTCACCACAGGATAATGAACAGAATAGCATTAGAAATTAGATCGACTTTATTCTAACCAATCTAAGATTTAGAAATTCCATTAAAAGCGTTTAGACTTTTCCTGGAGCAGATGTCTCCTCAGACCATAACCTCATTGTCTCAGAAATGAAACTGAGGATACAAAGATAATGAAATCCAAAAGTTCTAGGGTGAATACTCAGTTACTCAAGAGAAATGAAATCTGTGCTGAGGCTTTAACTTGTATCAATCAAGAAATAAAGAAATTAATATTAGATATAAAAAAAGGTGACCAGCTCCAGTGTGACAACTATAGAGGTATAACCCTGTTAACAACTGCTTACAAAATACTAGCAAATATTCTCTACGAAAGGTTGCAAGTTTACACAGTGGGCATAGTTGGTAAATATCAAGTTGGATTCACTCCAGAAAAATCAACAATTGACCAGATTCATTCAATAAGACAGATTCTCGAGAAAACATTAGAATTCAATATTGAAACCCATCACCTATTCGTCGACTTCAAGGCCGCATACGACAGTGCCAAGAGAACAGTGCTATACCAATCAATGCATGAGTTTGGTATACCAGAGAAACTTATCCGACTAACGAGAATGACAATGTCTAACTTAGAAGCCACTGTTAGAATACAGGGAGAGAGTTCTAGGTCCTTTGAGATAAAGGATGGACTCAGACAAGGAGATGCTCTGGCTTGCCTCCTATTTAATATTGCCTTAGAAAAGGCAGTCCGAGATACACGAATTAGGGATGGCGGTACTATTTACAATAGATCGATACAAGTCTTAACATATGCTGATGACATTGACATAGTAGGGCGTAGCAAGCGAGATGTTGAGCAGTATCTCCTAAAATTAGAAACAGCGGCGAAACAGGTCGGTCTAGTCATCAACGAAGACAAAACCAAGTACATGTTGATTACAAAGGATCCGATAGCAAATGAGGAACGAGAAACAGTCTTTGGAAGTCATACCTTTGAACGTGTTGACAACTTCACATACCTTGGGTCGCTATTGACTGCTACCAATAAAACAAGCGAAGAAATCAAAAGACGAATAAATCTTACAAATAGGGCATACTATGGACTCCAAAAGCATTTCCACTCAAGAAACATTCAAAAAAGATCTAAAATTATTATATACAAAACATTGCTGAGGCCGGTCCTCACATATGGAGCAGAAACATGGACTCTAACGCAGAAAGATGAAAGATTTTTGGGAATATTTGAGCGTAAAATACTCCGCAAAATATTTGGAGCTGTAAACAACCAAGGGCAATGGCGCAGAAGATATAATTTTGAATTGTACCAGCTCTTTGACGAGCCAGATGTCATAACGTTCATTAAAACACAGCGACTTAGATGGGCTGGATACATAATACGAATGCCAGAAAATACCATTGCTAAAAAGCTAACCACACTAACACCTGTAGGAAAAAGAAGCAAAGGCCGACCGCGAATTAGGTGGTTAGATGGAGTAGAAACCGACTTACGAATATTAAAAATCAGAAGATGGCAACATGTTGCCAAAAACCGAACAGAATGGCGACGAATCTTAGAGCAGGCCAAGATCCACAGAGGATTGTCGAGCCAAAGATGATGATGATAAAAAACACCGAGAATGTAAACATTATGTGAAGCAAGATTCTGTTATAAAAACATTGAAAGAAACTCTAAAAATGAAAACAGAAAGCCGAATACCTTGAACGACTGAAAAAATATTGGAAATAATAAAACAAAGAAAAAAATATGGAAACAAAAACCCAAATAGGTACAAAGAAAAACATAAATTATTAAGTAATAAAATAAAAGAGGCTAAGGAAAAGTGGATGGTGGAAACATGCAACGAAGTAGGAGAATTGCAGAAAAAGCATGATCGTTATAATTTACATAAAAAAGTAAAAGAATTATCTGGAAAATCACGAACAAATACACCTAACCGAATAATTGACAAAAACAATAAACATATTAATAACCCAATCGAAATAAAACATATGGACTAAATATATTGAAAACCTTTCCATGGGCACAAGAACGGAACCAACACAAATCGATAACGAGGAACCTCCAATAATATTAAAATCCAACATGCTATAAACAACTCAAAATCTGGCAGAACCCCTGGGCCAGATAAAGTTCATACCGAGCTTCTTCAATTTGACAGACGATTGTCTTAATTGGCAGGTGACTTGGGGGTAACGTAGTAATTGAAACCTTTTGCTAAAGCTTAAGTGGCAATGGTAAAAATAGGAGTATCAGAAAAGTTATGAACTACTGTAGTGGGTTGCAACGTTGTGGTTTTGGAATTTGTTCGGCAATTAGATGCGTTAATTGGCGCTTCTAAGTTTCAGTCAGAGATTCGAAAGTGTTTTGGGCTGCCTGTGTTGATATGGTCGAAATTATCTCATAATTTAGGATGTACATTGAAAGAATGAAGAGATGACCAAATATTAGAAATTGTGATATTTGTGACAACTAGTTTTCGTCTAGTGGAATGAATCGCTTCACAGAGAAGCGCAAACTGGTCTTTCTAAAAATTTGGGATGTCGAAACAGAGAGGTTTTTCGACAAATGTTAAATCACAAAAAAGACATTTCTTAAGTAGTAGTAGTTTGCTACATGATTTAGTGAGCTGATAAAGTTCCTCCCCGTAGAAGCGAATTAAATGTTTCGAAAGATTTTAGCAGTTAGTACAATATCTGTTTAATATTAATTCAAGTTTAATATTAATTCTTGTAATAGTATTAATCTTAGCTATAGGTTTAATTGTACTAATAAAAGTACATAAAGGGTTAACATCTATCATAAAATTTAGCAATTTTTTTTAATTTATAAAATTTTTTTTAGAACTCTATGTACATTCTGAATATATACGTACATTTATATGACCCGAAAAAATGTATTTTGCATTTCTGGATCACAATTTTTATCAAGTTTGAAAAATGCTTTTATCAGCTTATACTGAAACCTTTTTTATACAGCAACCACAATATTATTTTTAAAGCATGTGGTAGCTTTGACCTTAATCCCAATATGATGTTTTTGTCATTACTGTTATCCCAATACAAAACCAAATATTGCGTTGTCATTTGCTAACCAATAGTGTTATTTTCGATATATTATTAGCTCACATCAAGATAATTCCAATTTGCAGCAATTTTTTCAGTAATGGAAGGACTAGGTAACACGAATAACAAACATTATTAAACTAATGAAATCCTATTTTTTGTTCACTCGAAAATACTCAGGATCGTTTTAACCTTATTTTTTGGTGCATTGCTACAGGGTCTTGAATTCGAGTAATATTGGAATATGTTACAAGGGGAAGTAACATTATGCTTTTGGAATATTCTGTGTTTTAAACTGTTTATTAAGTGCGGGATGGATATCTCCGAAGAAAATCTCAAAGCAGACTATAAGTTAAGACTATCTACATAAATAGTTTTAACCTCTTAAATGCCAACGTTTCCATTTTGGGAACACAGTAAAAAATAAGTTGGATTTAAAAGACATTAAAATATTTGTTAATATTGTAACAAATATGCTTTTGGTATGTCCCATTATTACTTTTTGTTAGCTGAGATGTTTTTTTTACTTACGGGATTCATCTATAAAAACTGCGTAAAATGACGTCCAAATTCATGTCACTTGCTTTTTTGTGCTAAAGTTATTGCGAGTCGGTATGTATCAAACTGTAACTTATTTTTGAATAGAAATACATTAAACAAATTATATAAAGGAAATATTTACAAAAAAACACCTTTGGGAAACTTACTTCTAAGGATATCATGATTAGCATTCATTGTTCCAAAAATGGGAACGTTGGCAATAGGAAACACTGTTATTCAAGGTTCCCTAGAGAATGATCGCGCATAATTGTAACGGCTTGGATAAGTCGCCACGAGCTTGCTAGAAGAAAACAAGTGGTGATTATAATAATTTTGAGTTTTAGTTTTGTTTCAGTAAAAAAATGGATATATCTTTTGATCCAAAAAGTTTTTATGGGTAAGTTGGGGGCATTAAGAAAAAGCATATTACTTTGATATATTGTATACACTTAGATCATATATTAGAAGTGTCTGTCCCTAATATGTAACTTCTTGGCTTTATGTCTTAAAAACTCTTTTGTTTTTCACCTAGTATGTGTTTATCATCTTGGTGATTCTAGATTAGCAGATGTTGAATCCCTTATCGCATCACTTGATGAACTGTCTAGGCTAGAGAATTTGATTGTTATTGGAGACTTTAATTTTAGATACATTTCGTGGCCTATAACTGATCCACGTAGTGGCTTAACAACTTCCAAAAATGTATTTAAAGATTTTGTATTACATTCTAATTTACATCAATTCATAACGGAGCCGACTCGTTTCAGAATCAATAATTTACCATATATTTTGGACTTGGTATTCTCTAATGATCCCCATTTATTAACATATCCCCTAATAAGCTCTCCAGTAGGTAATTTAGATCATGCAGTCATAACGTTTAATATTCATTTTAACTTACAGTACTGTACTTCTTATCCTTATGTTAATAAAACGGTATACGAAATAATTGATTTTGAAAATGCAAATCGCCAACTGGCTGATATTGATTGGAATGATGTTTTCGGCGACATAAGGAATCCAGTTGTATTATGGAATAAGTTCTTACACGTTGTTAATTTCTGCAAAACTCAAAATATCTTAAAAAAACCATATACAAAAATAACATAAAACCTTGGATTAATGGAGAATTAGTATATCTGATCTAGTATAAAAGAAAGTTGTGGAACAAATATAGACGTGCAAATCGCATAGAGGATTTATTAATTCATCGAGACTTTGCCAAAGATTTAAAGAAATTTCTACATGAAGCTCGTGTTGACTACGAAGAGAGTTTACCTTTACTGAAAAATGATAATGGGGACATATCCCAAAATAACGATGAGAATGCCGAAGTCCTCGCCAGTACTTTCTCTAAGGATTTCTCTGTCGAACCCACTAATCATCAGTTGCCCAATATTAGTTCGTCACGAGTTTCATCTTCTCTTTAAAATATAATCATTACTCCTGAAAAAGTTAAACATCATCTTTAAAGCCTAAAAAATAATTCGTCTTCTGGTCTCGACATAATATCTTTTTTATTTTTAAACAAATGTTCTGATGCTTTAGCTTACCCACTATATGTGATTATGTCCTTATTATTCACTACAAATATTTTGCCTCCTATATGAAAAACCGCATATGTAACACCGATTTTTAAAAAAGGAAACAAATTGGATCCTAATAACTATCATCCTATCAGCTTAACACCTATAATATCTAAGATAATGGAATCTATTATTGCCGAGACAATTTCTGATTTTCTGAAAAATGAATTGGTTATACCAGAACAGCAGCATGGTTTTGTTAAAGGACGTTCTACAATGACAAATCTTTTCTGGTGTGTCAATGAATAGTCAAGAGAATTAAACAGAAAAGCCCTGGTAGACATTATTTACCTCAATTTTGCTAAAGCTTTTGATCGAGTTCCAAAACGAAGACTGTTTACATAAATTGGAACATCTTGGTATCAGTGATCAATTACTGAACTGCATCGACGCGTATTTAACAGATACAAAGTTTTGTGTTAGAGTTGGTGACTTTTTCTCAGTTGAGAGAACAGTTTTAAGTAGGGTACCGCAAGGATCAGTTTTGGGCCCACTTTTATTCATAGCATACTCAAGTAATCTACAATTTTACATTAAATGTAACAAAGCTTTCTATGCAGATAGCACAAAGCTATTTTGCGATCCCCCGTACATTTCAAGTTACTAGAAGATGAACTTGATTGCATATCGGAATGTTGCTCTACTTGGATGCTATCCCTTAATGTGGAATAATGTGTAGTTCTTCACATAGGTAAAAATAATCCATGTCTTCCTTACTCTATTAATGGGCGTGTGTTAAAAACAGTAAAATCACATAATGATCTGGTGTTATAATTAATAACAATCTAAGTTGGTGGGAATATATTTTGCACATTTCTAAAAAAGCTAACAGTAAATTATATCTACTAAATAAAACGTTTGCGAAAGTGTCATTTATGAGCTCAGTTCATCTGTATAAACTGTTTATTCGTCCAGTTCTGGAATAATGCGGAACTGTTTGGTGTCCAGTATTAGTGAGCGATCGTAATATTCTCGAAAACGTACAGTGGCAGTGCACTAGGATGTCTTTTGGTCGCTCCAAACCTACGTATACAAAAATACTAAATATAGCCAATCTCACTACATTTGAACAACGTCGACTTCGAAGCGATTTAATTGTTACGTTCCGGATAGTAAAATAAAACTTTGGAAATGTGGGGGACATGTTTATACTAGACAATGACAATCGTCTTTGTGGCCACAAACTTAAGTTTAAAAGGAAACTTTTTTAACAACAACTAGACAATTTTTTCTCTGTAATCGAGTGTTCTTGATATGGAATAATCTTCCGGCTGAAATCATAGATGCTCCATCTATCAATATTTTTAAAAATAAACTGGATGACCATTTGTTCCATCAGTGGACATAATCCATAGACATCAGTGACTCCCAGTTCGGGTTTAGGCAAGGTTTAGGAACACGAGAAGCAACAGTAGCAACACAGGTGCTGGTCAAAAATTGTTACGATCAGAAGAAGGATGTGTTCCTATGCTTTTTAGGATACCAAAAAGCGTTTGATCATGTCCAACACTACAAGTTAATGCAGATCCTCAAGAAAGTTGATATAGATCAAAAAGACATAAGATGCATTGAAAACTGTACTGGCATCAAACGGCACAGTTAAAAATAGACAATTCTATATCCATACCCTATATATATATATATATATATATATATATATATATATATATATATATATATATATATATATATATATATATATATCGTCAGGGATGTGTGCTTTCCCCTCTTTTATTTAACATTTTTTCGAAAGCCATATTTCTAAAGTCTTTGGAGGATTCAAAGATGGGAATCAAAGTGAATGGAATATTGATCAACAACATACGATATGCTGATGATAGTGTCTTAATTTGTAACAACATAGTCGATCTTCAACAACTTGTCACTATAATCGGAGAATACAGTGCGTCAATAGAATTAGAGATTAATACCTAAAAAACCAAATTTATGATCATCTCCAGAAACTTGGATGCACTTGAAAACTCCACCATAACACTGAATACTAAGTCCATTGAACGATTGAGTAAATTTAAATACCTGGGATTGTGGCTTTTTGAAG